>JAEIFI010000592.1:3025000-4225000 GCA_018901815.1 Zaprionus lachaisei
GTCCTCTTGGCCACAAAAGAGAGTGAGAGGAAGAGAGACAAGACATGCAGGCAAGCTGCGATTATGCTGCCTCTGGCTCTGCTGTCGCGTCGCTGCCTCCGTCGCTGCGAGAGCGCGGCGCACGCGAACGGAAAGAAGAGACCGAAAGAGCGAAAGAAACGCATATGTAGCACACAAAAACACACAAAACCAAAAACGGGTCGATAAACGAAAGCATAAGGTAAACAAAAAAAAATAATACAACACACAACATAACGCAAGCAAGCAAGCGAGGGAAGAAGAAGCAGCAGCCGAAAAGGAAGAAAATAAAATCAACTCCCATTCCCCCATTCCATGCCCTTTTGCCAGTGTGTTTTTTCTTCATTCCTTTCGTTTCGTCTGCACGTCTCCCTCTGCCTTTTGTGTGTGTGTGTGTGTGCTGCTCTGCCCGCTATTTGTCTGTCGACGACGGCGACGTCCGCGTGCAACATAACCGACCAAGCAACAACAACAACAACAACAAAACGGAGCACGAGCATTCTAATGCGGGAAATTTTCAGTTTCAGGTAGCAGGGCAGGCAGGCAGAGAAGGGGGAACGAAATGGGAAATGGACTGCGACAGCGACCGCGACTTGCACGTAGGCAGAGCCACTGCTGCTGCGTCTCTCCCTTTCTCTCTCTCTCTCCCGCACGCCTAAGCCGCGTTTGATGTTTGTTTGAAATTCTTTCTTTTTGTTGTTGTATTATGTGTGCATATTTAACAAAATTAATAAAGAGCGTTGAGCGTGAGTTTTTTTCACACACTCGCACACTTACACCTTCGTATGCACTTGTGCTTTTTATTTACTTTGTTTTTAGTTTTTTATGCAGTCGTCGTTTGTTCTTGTTGTTGTTCTCACTTGATTAATTGTTATGTAACATTTATTTTTGTTCTATTTTAACAACAACTTTGAATTGTGTAATATTTAATAAGCCGCGTCTCTTCTATCTCCTCTTTTGGCTCTACGAACTAAGGTGGAATTACACCTGCCTCTCTCTCTCTCTCTCTCGGTACCTGTCTCTGTCTTTGCCTGTGTCAACAACATTCCTGTTAAACGGATCGTTAAATGTGCAGATTAATGTTAAGCCGCTCTGTTGGTCGGGTTCACATCAGAGCTCGGGTCTGTATTGGGTTGGGGGGATTTCAACTTTGATGAGGTTTCTTCCTCTCTGCCTGTTTTCTGTTTGTGTCGTCGCCCCTTACAAAAAGATATGGGAATCAGGAAAACAATTCCACATTTTTTCCATTTGTTTGCGCGAACAATCAAATAATCAGATTGTAGGTAATTGTCAACGTTGGTTTTTAGCAGAGGGATAACCATATTTTAATTATGCAAGTCTGTGCTTGTGTGTTGGGTTCGTCCGGTTTAAATCCTCTTCGTGTTTCTATAAGATTGTTTTATTTGTGGTCTTCGTTGCAATAGTATCTTTAATGAGCTGACGAAGTTCTATAATCCAAAACATGTATTCGATTTTTGAATACCTTATAAGTTCCACAAGTAATCATTAGTTTAAATCTTTAAAGTATACTGTGCCTTTGTTTTAGCTCTCTACAAATCAAATTGAATTCTTTTGTCTTTTTAATTTGAATGTTCCTTTGATTTACCACTAACTTTATTTGTATATTTTAACATTTATTGAATGGTAAAATTCGTCACTTTTCCCAAATTACTGCTAAATGCACTTGATTCTTAAGTATTATCATCAAGTTCATTATCAAGTTGAAATGGGTTATCATTTTGCACTCTATGCGATAAATGAATTGAAGTATTTGGCTTAATCACTTTAGTTAATGCAAATTTAACAGTTTGTTCAATAATAGACATGCATACATCCAAAATTGTTCCTTTACTGATTCACGTTTTAGCGACGGCATTTCGCACTCGGGTATTTTCTCTTACAAACATATTTCACATTGTTTCTTCAGTTATGTTTTTATGTTTTGTGGGTTTCGTAGATTTACGCAAGGTCACAAGTAGTTTTGCGCTTTAGATTTATTTTCCTTTTTACTTGTTTACAATTTTAAGTTCCTTTTATATGTATATAGCACTTGGTTTAAGGCACTTTTAAGGTTCTGATAACCTTTTCCGATCTAAAGATTGCACTGTGCTTCTCTTTATTCATTTCATATTGTCCGATTGCCACTTTTCACACACTTCATATTAAATTCATGGAAGGCAACTCAGTAAAAACGGCAACAATTGAAATTTTATTAGAAAACCCCATTAGATACACACACACACACACACACACACACGTACACTGAGAACGACTTCCACTTCCGCTTGTAAGACGCCTGTGTATTTGCATCTGTGTGTGTGTATCCACCACCCAACACAGATTCCAACCCCAACTCACTCCACTGTGGCACACACACACACAGCCCGCACTCCCGTCGCGTCGCACAATTGAGCACGCTTCATTTGCAAGGTATGAATAAAAAACGCGTTGTGTGCGCGTGCTGTGGGTGCGGGTGGCAGGGGGGAGGTAGGAGCGGGCGGGCATTTGCTTGCTTGAGTTAGCGAGCAAAAAAAATCATTGCATATTTGCGTGGGCAAACAAAAACAAACGTCAGCCCGACTGTTAGATAGAGAGAGAGAGAGGGGATGGGGAGGCAGAGCTAGCACAGTGTTAACAGTTTATTTAACATATGATGTAAATGTAAGCGCTGCTGTAATAGTTTGACAAAATTGAAGCACAACACACACGCACAAGCACACATAGAGACGTATGCATTTCAATACATACTACACAACTACAAACACATGCGCAGCAGCTGAGAGGGAGCAATGCACGCGACGTCAACAGAGACGGCGACGGCGACGTAATCGTTGCCCCCTTTTGATTACTTTTATTTTTAACACACTGACAGGCAACGAGCAGAGGCAGGCGGACGTCGCATCTTTGCAGACGTTTCGTTTGTGTTGTTGCTGTTGGTTCTATGCTTGTGTTGGTATACTAACATTTAATGTTAGACAGCAGCTCCAAATGCTGGCGGCGATGTCGGCGTCGTCGTCGGTTATCCAAAGCGCAGCAGCAGCGCACGCTGGCGGCGGCAGCACACTTAAAGCTTAAATGTTTCACGCACACACACACATGGACACACGCACAGGCTTGCTTCTTTGCACGCACGTTTGTTATCTCTTCTTCTTCTTCTTGCACCTTTAATACTTCTTGCTGGCTGTATAACACACACACTTAGTGCATTTTTCTTTTTTTCATATTCATTTATTGCATTCTCACTAGCTCAGCACTTACTAGTTATTTGCATTATTTGGTGTATATTTTATTTACACACACACGGCACTAGCACATACACAAACAATTGTGGAAGAAGAAGAAGAACATTGTTTTAATTAATCCGACAGTAAAACCAAATTCCCAAGCGTTCTTCTTCGTGCGCGTTTCGATTGCCGCTTCGTTCTTTCGTCCGTTTGCAAGCTGCAGACGCGTCCGTCGCGTCAAAGAGAAAATGGCTGAATGATGTGAAAGAGAAAATGAAAGACTGATTTATAGAATTCGAAAACGGCAGCGCAGGCAGCAACAGCAGCGACCGCAACGGCGACGGTGGCAGCATAAAATTCCCTGTTTTGCCGTTTTTCAACTCTCACGAAGAGTTGAGCGAAGTGGCTTCGTCCACTGTTTTGTTTGTTCACTCTTGTTCTCGTTTGTCGTTCGTGTGCAGCCTCTCTCCCTCTCACTCTCTTTCGAGTCGTCGTGGCAGTGTCTGTCTCTCTTGCGCGATCACAGAATTTCCCTCTATAAAAAGGGCCCATGGGATATTCTAACGGCAAATTTTGCCTGCTGAGCGAGCCGAGAGAGCGCGAGAAAGAGAGCGAGAGCACGTGTAAACTGAGCCCAAGGTCTGGCGAGGACACGACACGATACGACTGCGGCGACTTCGGCACACGACCGCTGCTGCACCCACACACATACACAAACAGAACACAATGCACGCATACATACATACACACACGAGCTTGCATTCGCTCTCGCTCTCGTTCTCTCACTATCTGCTGTTGCTCTCTCTGAGTGCAGGGCCAGAGCAACCCTCGTGCGCTCGCCTCTCTCTCTTGCCTCTTGCCACGTTCTGTTCTGTGTGCGTGTGTGTGTTTGTTCTCTACGTTTCCAGCCCATTATTATTATTATTTTTATTTATATTTCACTTTTTTGTTGTTGCTGCTGCTGCTGCTGCAAGCACGTTAAATATTTCCTGTTTGTATGTCGTCGTCTCTCCACTTTGAACCCGCAAATTGTATACGTATTTAGATGTGTCTGTGTGTGTGTGTGTGTGCGGGGGGCAGTTCATGTTATGGTCACGTACTCCCCCTTCCCTCTCCATCTCAGCCACTGCAATTGCTGCGCTCAACAAACACAAACTCTCGCAGTCCCCGTTACGCGTCGTCGTCTTCTGCGGCCGCCTGTCGCGTGTGCTTCTTCTGTTGCCTCTTCCCATCTTCTCCCCCTCCCCTCTATAAGTTTGTCGTTTTTTTACTTTTCTTTTCTTTGCTCAACTTAAATGTTTATCTAATTATTTAGACGTTTTCCCGCCAGCTTCATGCGTCAATTGGCTGACACTTTCAAGCCAAAAAAAAAGCCAAGACAAAAAATGATTTAATTTACCGCTAAAATCTTGACGAAAACTGTTCAGCTGGTAATTCTGCTAACTAACTTGTTGTATCCGCATTTAGAGTTAGCCGGGAAAGGTGAATGGAGGATTAAACGGGGCCTTCCAGGCTGAGTTCCGTATCCTGAAACGTTTTCACAAATTGCCTCAACTTCCTGTGTCAACGCTTATTGCTGTCCATAAATTAAATGCCTTCAAGGGGGGAAACTTCACCACCACCGAGCGAGGGCTGCCAGAAACAAATGTCTCGTTCAAAGCTTTCTATCACAATCTCAATCCTTGGAGAGGAGTTTCTCTTCCTTTTCCTTTGATCAGCGGCAATATGCATAACATTTGCAATTGGAAAAATAAAAAACAAGAACCCCGTTAGCCGAAAAAGGCTCATTCTACTTTTTAGGCTATATTTTCATATTTGTTTACACGTCAATTTTGATTTATGTGCGGCATAATTCTAGGCGCTATAAACTGTTTCTGACAACCTTCTTTCGATTTGCACATCCCACCTCTCTCCCTGCCTCTATATATCTTTCTTCTTTTCTTGCCTCCCGCCTCACTCACTCCAAAAATCTCTCGACAGTCCTGTCAAAATGCTCCGTTTCCTTTTGAGTTGGGCCTTGGGGTTGGGATTTCGGGGGGTCCTGCCTCGTATAGTGTGTTAAATGAATTATGGATAGTACATGTGGGGACATGTGTGTGCGTATGTGCCTATTACTTTACGTTTGATTTGGGTCTGCTTCATTTACTTATGCTAATTAGCTGCAACTAACCGAGAAAACTGTTAGCCATTTTCATTAGATTCGGATTCCTACTTGGAATTTAATTAAATTGCATTTCATTTACAGCCAGGAAGAAAGCAAAGAATTAACAGGTCTTTGAGAACTTAAAATTAGCCGTATTTGACTGAGATGAAGGATTAAATTTAAATTTTGATATTTTCTTACAATTTTTTTAGTCACATTCTAATAAAACATGATTATTGATTGATAGAAAATTATATTCTTTCTTTTATCTATAGCCAAAAAGGAAAATGTTCATGGAAATTTAACCAAATCTGGCTTAAAATTAAAGATTTATTAATAAAGTTAGAGATATTACTTATAAAAAAGATAACCCTATTGATTTAATATTTGTTTTAATTGAACTTTATTTTTTGAATATCATTTTTCAGTTTTACAGAGTTCTTGCCAATATGTACAGCTGTAAACAGATTTTCTTGGTACTTTGTTCATTTTTATCACGAGATTCTTTTTTTCCGTGAATAAAACCCAAAAACCTTAGCACACGCAACAGAAAATGTTCCATCGTGTGTGGCAACAACAGCTACAAACTACCACAACCACAACAGCAATAAGCAGAAGAAGAGATTGTATACAGGGACACAATATTTGAAAACCCTTATCAATCGCAATTGCCTCAATTCTCGAGCTGCTGCTGCTGGCTGTGCCTGCAGATGTCGCCTTGCCTTCGCTATCATTTTTGTCATTGTCGAGAAAAAAAACCTCTAGAGGGAAAATGCATTTTCGCAGTTGTAGTTTTTCGACAAGGCATATTTATAGTTGCCAGAGGGAAAAGCGTTGAAAAGAAAATGAAAATTCTTCGACTTAAGCCCAGAAATGTTTAGCTATTTTTAGCATGGCAAACGATGCGAGGGTTCCGTTTCGATGAATGTGAAAAGTCGGACTAATCGCATTCAATGCATTTTCCTATGGTTTCCCAAGCGGTTTTCCAAAATAATTGATGATAATCGATATGGATTGGTTTTTTGAATGTTGAACAACGGTTGGGTGCATAAGGGTGGGTGACATCTGCATAGGGGAAGATGTGAGCACAATAGAATATTTGATAAGAATACTGTAATCGAAAAGAAGCTAAAAGAACTGAGCTAATAAAGTTATAACTGTATACATTTATAATGAGATTGATTCCAATATGAATTTACTTTAATTTTAATAGAATTTATATTTACATTGTCAAGGTTTCCACATGAGAATATAATAATTCAATTAAAACCATTTTAGCATAATAATTTGTTCCTTTTTGCAATAGAAATATTACACAATTGAATTTAGCCGCAAACCCGCTAAAAATGTGCTGAAAGATAAAACAGGCTACCAAATTGTTGACAAGTGGAAATTGTGTTTTATTTTGTTGCCTTATTCCTTTTTCACTTTTCCATTTCTCGTCTATTTTTCAAAGCACTTTGCTCTAAAAGTTCGTGGGGGAAAAAAGTGTCGCATAGTAGAAAAAATAGGAAAACTTGAAACTAATTTCAAAAACTTTGCGCTCACAGGCCGGAAAAAAGCGCAGCAAACAAACTACAGAAAATTGATTGTGGGAAGGGGGGAGGAGGGGGATTGACGGACAAAGTGACTGAATGACTAAGCGGCTGACTGACAACTGGACAAGCGTGGCGTCGCAGGGAGAAGGGGAGACGGACAAGGAGGAACGGCGTCGCGTCGTTCTTCGGCGGCGCAATGTCAAAACAAATGTTACAACAAGCGGGCGGAGCAAAAGGGAGAGAGAGGGAGAGAGCGAGAGAGGGAGGCGGCGGTGCTTTTTTATGTTGCTGCCGACGCGACGCCGACGCCCGCTTGCCTGCAGCTGTGATTTGTATTTGTTGTAGTTGTTGTTGCTCTTCTTGTTCTTGTTGTTGTTGTTGTTATTGTTGTTGTTGTAAGTGTTTGTTCCCAGCAAATAAAGCGCCGCTAACTCTCCCGCTCTCCTACTCACATTCTCCTTCTCTTGCACTCTCCCGCTCTCCCACTCTTCTACTCTACCTCTTCTCTACTCTGCTTCTCTTCACTCTCTTCGTGCCTGCATCGACTGCATCGCTGTGTGCGGCACATGTTGCCTGCGGTTACCCAGCGCAGCTCAGCTGTGCCTCTGTCGCAGCGCTGCTGCTGCCTCTGCCTGCGTGTGCTCGTGTATATGTGTGTGTGTGTGTGTAGTTAATGGAATACAACATTGAAAATTGCCATAATGCGCGGACAAACAACAACAGCAACAGCAGCAGAACTTTTATTCTCTAGTCTGCCTGACCAGTCGTGCTCTTTCCTGCGTGACACGAACATGCACGAGCAAAAAAAATAAGGATATCCTGCGTATGATATCAGAAAATAACAGACTAAAGCGCAAAGTACATGAATATGCATTGTGCAGGAAGCGAAAATGATGCTGTTTTAAATACGGACTACATATAAATGAATAAATCTACATCTGTATTTATAGTTGCCGTAAATACGCGTTAAGTTATGAGAGCTTTAATTTCACTCTGATGCAAAATAGCGAAAGATGAACTACATTTATGATATATACTATTCAATTTTGAGATTATAAGTAGGGTAGCAAAAATTTGTGATAACTGAAAATGTATTTAAAAGGAAGAAGGAGGCATCTACAAAACATACAACAAAACCTATATATTCTTAAATAGCATCTACAGCCTAGTCAACATAATCATATTCGTCTTTTTGTCCTTATGAACACCTTGATCTCAGAGACCATAAGAGCTAGGGATACCAAATTTGGTGACCATATGTTTTATTACTGCATGCATATTTAGCAATTCTTAGAATTTTTGCTACGAATTTCGTCTCCGGAAAACAATAAAAATCATATGGCAAGCCTAATTCTAAAGCTTAAACATTAATTTTTGATACATATAAAATACTATTAACCATCGAAATGATTTGGGTAAATTTGCTTGAAACAATAAACTTAAAAATAATTTAGGAATTAATTGTAGCGGGGGAATATGGTAAGTGAAGCCTTATACATATAACAGTCGAGTACACTCAACTGTAGCTTGCTTACTTGTCTCTTGCTTCATCTGCTTTACAATGCGCCCATCTCAATGCGATAGTTTGCGATGCGATGAATGATAGAAATAAACACAATTGTTGTTTTCGCAGGTTCTTCTTTTCATCTGCCTCCCTTCGGGGCAACTGCCTAATGACTGCCCATTGCCACTGGTGATAATTCCCTTTCTCTGCACTCCTACTTCGCTTTTCCCTCTCTTCTCTTCTCTGCTCTTCTCCCCCCTCTGCAACCAGTTGTCGTCACTAAGTTGCAGGCAAATTGTGTGTGCAAACATACAGCGAGAACTGCAGATTCATTAGCGAGGGTTGCTCTATGCATTCACACATGTTAGTTTCTCTGCGCGAGTGTGTGTCTCTGTGTGTGTGTGTGTGTGTGTGTGTGTGTACAATAGAGTTTTATTATTATTTTCTTTATTGTTTAGCGCGTTATAATTGGGGTGCTGAGGGGTCTCTGACAGGACTCTTACAATGCATGCACTCGCCTGGAAGACCTAGATTCCAGTTTCTTTTTTCGCTGCTCTGCACAGAGAGAGTGAGAAAGAGAGAGAGATACCCCATGTGGGTGTGTCTGCATCTGTGTCTCTGTGTGGATGTGTGCGTGGGATCAGAAGAGCTTAGCTCTTATCAAGGTAGGTGAACAAGTACATGCGTGTTTCGCAGGGAGTTTTAATCACGATATAGAAGACCACACGTGAAGTTGAAAGTTGGGTTTTATATATCAATAAACCTTATAGAAAAGAGTAAAATGTATTATAATAAATACCCTTAAATATGCTAGACAATTTGCTCCACAGAAATTGTAATTCCTTTTATGGAAGCCCCTTGAATTGATATTTCCTTCAGAACATAAAAGAACTGCAACTGCCCAGTGTACTTTGCATATAAATCCCATATGAAACGGTCCCCTTTGGTTATAATGCGAAACACCTCAAGAACTCTTTGCTCTTTACCCTCGGTGATAATATGCTGGGATCCCAGAGCAACCAGCTGCGTGTCCTGCTGCTTTCCAGCTTCTTTCTTTCCTCTACTTATTGCTCTTATGCCTCTTCTTCACATCCGCACTGTCTTTAATTGTGGTTGGGGCTCTCTTTAGCAGAGTTGCCAGCCAAAAAGTTCAGACGTCTGGCCACATTGTGCAGGAAGCACGCCTTGGGGCGCAATAAAATGTTTAATAAATTGCAAAGTGCGCCGAAAGTGGTAACAAGCAGAGAAGGAACAAAGAGAAGCGAAGAAGAGGCAACAAAATAGCGCATGAAGCCAAAGGAAAACGGGCGGCAGAGTGGGGCACAGTGGGGCAACTCTGTGGCACGACACATTGTGCACACACACACACACGCATATTCTAATGAAGTTTAAGTGGAAAGCCATACATATTTGTGGGCTGTGCAGCGGGAGGGGGCGTGGCTGGCGTAGCTCGGCATGCAACGCACGTAAAATGTATTGAATAATTACATTGGCCGGCCTAACGGCATACGAAATGAGCCCCGCAGGCCGACAAGTGCCACGCCAGGCAGTGCCGGACATTGCCCAAAGGTTACCAACCCCCACCCCCCCACCAAATCCAGCCCATCCTGGCCACGCCCACGCGTAATGAGCGCCACTTTGTTGGCCGCGAGTGTTGAAAATTTGTGCGCCGCAGGAAGTTTTTTGTTGCTGTCTTCCCCTCTCCCTCCCCACCATTGGATTCGCGTTAAGATTGATGTATTTACAAAGACCGAGAATGCATTTCGAATGAAAATTGAAATTCGCTGGAAGGCAGCAAGTTCTCAGCTGACCATCATCATCATCATCATCATCATCATCAGGAACAACATTTAGTGAGGAATCGTCATCATCGGCATGAAATCGAAATTCGAATCCCTCCTCGGGGCATGTCTCGGGGGCCGTTGGCCCCATAAGTAGTGCTAAAGTATCAATCAAAATGCGTGCGGCCTTAATCATAAAATTACAACGAAATTTACGAATGCAACCCCAGCAGGCCCCGACACAGGTAAGAGAAGGTAGAGGGGAACAGTTGGCCAAGCCAGCTGATGGCTGCAGTTCTGAAGAGGCGTCGAAAAAACTCAAAAGATGATTTATCATTGCTAGTGTAGGTCAAAGAGAGAGAGGGAGGTGCGGAAGAAGAGAGGGTAGCTGCCTGCAGCAACCGACAAATTGGATACCTTGGGGACGATTACAAGAAGTGAACAGCGAATGGGGGAACTACTGTTAATGGTGCGAGAAACTGAGCTAGAGAGAGGGAGAGAAAGAGAGAGGCGGAGAGAGAAAGAGAGAGAGAGAGGGGGGAAAGGGAAGAGAAAGAGAGCAAAGTAGATATAGAGAGAAACATTGACATAGAGGAAGATATATAGTAAAAGGTACTGGTAGATATAGGGATTGAATTAGAGATCGAGAATGAAATAACGTTATGAATAAGATATATATCTCTATAAATATAGAGATAATGTAGAGATAGAAATGGTAACAGGAACAACTATAAACATAAATCCAAATATTATAGACATTGTGAGATATTGAAAAACAAGCAGGAAAGCTACAGTCGAGTGTACTCGACTCTGATATACTCTATACGCTCTCTCTCTTAATATATAACTACTACTTTTAGCGTATTTTGTGTTGCATACTTAGAATGCGGTTTGGGAATCAGTAACTCTGAAAATAATTTCTTAAACAATTTCTATATTAATTATCTGAACGCAACCAATTTTTCAGAAATCATTTGGGCGTTGATAGTTATTGTGTTTACCAAAAATGAACTGTCCCGCATTCAAATAAGGCTTGCAATTTGGTTTTTATCGATTTACGGAGGCGGAAAGGGGCATGGTCAAATTCTAAAACAAACTTTATTTGCGTGCAATAATAACACATATTGACACCAAATTTGGTAGCCCTAGCTATTATAGACCCTGAGATCTAGGTATTCATACGGACAAACAAACAGTCGGCACAACATTATAGTACCCTTCTACCTTATAAGTAGCAGGTATAAAATATCTGTATATACACTCTAATTAAAGCGTTAAATTAAATAAGATAATAAAGTAAAGACAAGTTGTCGGGCAAAGAAAGAGAGATTCTTACACGATTAAGTCAATCAAAATAAATTGCAATTCTTAAATCTTAAATTACTTTCCATCTAATCCTCACAAGATTGTTTACAAAATTAGTTTAAGCCAATTTGCGATTGTTTTGCATGGAAAATGTGTGCACTAAGAAAAATCCATTTAATTTTTAAGTACATATTTTCGTAGTCCTCAGGTAGCTCAGGTAACTCATCCGAGGATTTGTTTGCGGACAATTTATTGAAATTCATTTGATATTTTTGACAAATTTGACATGCTGTAGCGGAGATGGAGGACACACCAAATATTTAGCACCTGCACGCAGAACATTGTCAATATTTAACTTTTAATTTATTTAAAATCAATCTGGAAAATCCAAAGATGCTGCGAGCGAAAGAGAAAGAGAGAGAGAGAGAGAGAGATAGATAGACAGACAGAGCTCAAGGCAAAGAGCTTTGGCAGTTGCAAAAATCCTGCATAATTTAATTGTCTTGTTGTCGGTGTTGGTTAATCTGTCTGTCTTTTGGTCCACCTTGTCTGCCAGTTTGTCTGGCAGTTTGTCTGGCAGTTTGTCTTTATGTCTGTCAGTTTGTATCTTTACTGGTTTGTCGTCTTATTGTCGTGTTGGATACTTTTCATTTGTTCAGTGGCAGCAAGTGCAACAAGAATATTGTGTGTACTTTCTAGTCCTGCCCCACGGCGTTGTTGCAACTTGTGTCTTTAATCCACACAGGTGCCGTTGTCTTCCCTCCCTCTCTCTCTCTTTCTCTCTCGCATATTTCCTAGATATATTTGCTGCCACATATATCTCTGGCTGAGGTCTGGTTGGAGTTTGCGGTTCATGTTCATCGTTTGCCCAACCACAATTACAGTGTTTGCTTAAAGTTTTATTGCTGCTGGTTTTCTCTGTTCGGTATTCAGTGCCCTGTCCTGTCCTGGTGTCGCACACACGCGTAACCAGAGATCCGGCGTACCCAAGGCATTCCTGAGAGTTGAGTTCTCTATTAAATTGAGTATTGTATCTGCGATTGGCAACTTAAAGTTTTATTTCTCGTGTGAAAATGTTCACAGAATTGACAGAAGTTGAACTTCGATTTCAATTCAATAATCAACAAGTTAAGTGAAGGAATACCTAACTAAAGGAATACCTAACCTAAAGGAACTAAAGAAAATAGCTTAAATAGGCATCAACATTGAAAGTTCGGGAATTTTCTGACAGAACTTAACTTGTAGAACAACTTTCACAGTTCACTCAGTCTTCAGTCTACGACTTCAGTTTATCAAAAATAAACTAATTTCAAAGACAACACAATAAAATTACATTTAAACTTGAAAACTTTATGTAAAAGAAGTAAAATATTGAAAAGAAAATATAATAAAACTGCTGTTAGTAGATGGAAGTGAAGCAAACATTTTCAACGCCTCAGCAAGTTTTTATTTTCTTTCTGTTTTCAATATTTATAGAGTTTTTATTGTAAATTGATGTGCCATTTAAAGGCCTTCATAATTGCAGCCATTACATTGAAAGATTTTCGAAACTCTTCTATAACAGTTGACGAGCGTCTGGAGACATTGACGACTCGAGGGCGTAGACCCCCTGCTGGAAGGGCTTATTTCCAAAAAGAAACTATATACAGAAATCCATTAACATTAGATTGAATGCTGCACATTAAATGGTAATAAAGTCGAAAGGGAGAAGGGAGAGAGGGAGGGAGAGGGACACATACATGAATTTGAATCTACAATGGATCCCAACAGGCTGACAGAGTGCTGAGTTCTACGAAAATGTCTCGAGTCTGGAAATGGAACCAAGAATCGTATCGAGCCTCAACCTCAACCTCATCAACGACACTTGCGATGGCCACAGCTGATAAATTCATTAAATGCTTCAGTCGAAAGAGAGACAGAGAGAGGGAGAGACAGGGAGAGAGAGAGAGAAAACCCGAATCAACGAGGGAAACGCAACGGGGACCGGACTTGACCGTACCGAAAGATATGCCCATGAAATTCAATACCTTTTCTTCGTTTTTTTTTACTCCGAGGGATGTTGCATTGTATGCGTTGTCTCTCTCCCTCTCTCCCTCTCTTTCTCCCTTTCTCTATTATTTTCTGGCTCTCGTTCTTTTTCGGTAGTTGCTATTATTGATGTTGGCTAGTGTCACTTTTCTCGTTCTGTTTGTTGTTGCAGAGTTTCAGTGCAGTGCTCTTTAAGTATTTGTTAACATGCACTGAGAGAAACATTTGGGAAACTAAAGAATTACTCTGTATATCTGTAGAATGTAGATTTGGGTAAACTGAAGAACTATTCTGAATTTCTGCAAAATTTAAAACATGTTTGATTATAAACTTCATATTGAGGTGAATTTTTGATTCTTTTCTAGATATAATCAAAACTATATATAGACACAGTAAATATAGCTATATATTTTCTGTTTCGGAATTGATTTCAAGCCTTTTCCTATTCTTTGAATAACTTTTTTGAATTGATGAATTCGATCTTTAATTCTTTATAACTTCAAAAATAATGATTTATATTTGTAGTGTACGTGGTGTTTTTTTGTGACTTCATTGCTGACCCTACTCCACCCCAACTCCCTTCCCCCTACTATACTACACTATAATAATTTACTTGATTTTTTTTTCTAGCTTGCGACATTGATACAATCAGAGATGTTTGCTTGTTTGCGATGTCATGTGGGGGAGTTTTATTGTTAGAATGTTCCGTTAATGCACAGCAACGGGTGCTTGAAAGCCGCAGGAAGTGGGGGCGGGGGCAGGGTAGCTAAGTGGAGGAGGGGTAGAGTTCAAACAGGACACTAGCCAGTGTGGCCAATTGTTGTTTGCGTAGAATGTTTGGCTTCCTTTTGACCAACAATTGACTATGGCCTTAACCGTTAGCAGCAAGTCTCTCTCCCCTACTTTCACTACTCTTCCTCTCTCTCTCTCTCTCTCTCTCTCCCTCTCACACACACTTTCGCTGTGAATGGCAAGTTAATAAATTCAAATTCACTTGAAATTTCATTTACGAATATTAAATTTCAAAAGGCGAGCCTTAGTCAAAGAATTGCCATAGAGGCACATGGCAGTAGAGTGGAGAAGAAAGGAGGAGGGAAAGAGAAGGGAAGGGAATGGAGAGAGTGTGAGAGGGATGGGTGTAGTAGGTGTGTGCCCAGTGGGCGTGTGCCAAAGGAGCCTTTCGCTCGGCATTTACATATGAATAGCTTGCTGGAAATTGAATGAAAAGCGACGGGCACGAGACAGAGGCACACACTCACTCCACACACACACTCACTCGCACACAAACTCACTCCACACACACACTAGCACACACACACACACAATCATTCACTCATTCACACACTCGCACACACACAACCGTACATCACATGGAGTACTCCAGGCAGGACTACTCACACACACCTCGGCGGGCTCTCGAATCTTCCTCTTGCCTCCACTCTGCTCCTTGCTCCTCCACTCTCCTCTTCTCACGTCGGCAGCGCATTTGCAATTGCCAGTGAAGTATTAATGGCAGCATTTGAATAACAATGCAGTCGCAGCAGGAGCAGCAGCAGCAGCAGGAGCTGGAGCAGGAGCACCCACAGCAGCAGCCAGAGGAGACACGGCGACGACAAAGTTTTCAGCCTCCGGCGTGAAGGGGTCAACTTCTGCTGTGGCTCGACAAGTGGCCCAAAGTGCAAAGCACAGCGAAGGGCCAATTTGTGATGCATTCGGTCAGGTGTCGAGCAGATAATGCCAGAGCAGGCGGAGATAATTAGCCAATGCAGTCCGCATTGACTAATCATCTTGACAGATGAGTTTCTAGAATTTCAGTTTGATTCGATTGAAAACAAATCAGATATTGTGAACTTATAATCGAATGAAGTTCATAAGAAAGGGAGGAGTAGTTAGAGATAAGCAGAGCAGCAATCAAAAGTGTAAAAGACTTTAAACTTCAGTTTCTTCTCTCGAAATATAACTTATAATTGCCAAATTCTACAAGTTGAAGCTTCTCTTCAGTTCGAACACAACCCACTCTGTCTATCTTCTGCTCTTTCCCTCTTTCTTTCTCTTTCTATAATCCGATTCGTTTTTGTTAATGTATTTACTTCCCCTTGGCTACCTTTGTAGGTATGTCGGTTATTACCATCTCATCCAACTGCCAGAGAAGACTCAGAGAAAGAACACAGAAAAAAGAAACTCTCAGGCGATTCGGTGCGGTTCGACTATGCATAATGAGCATACATACATATATCAGATACTTATATATCTGTGCTATATGCACACTTGCAGTATATAAAGAAATTAAAGAGAATTTCACCGGATTGGATTGGAAGAAGCGGGACGAACTAAAATATGCAGACGTCATGCGGATGCTGTTAATTATAGTTTATCCTGATTGGAGCTGACTCAATGCGAAACTTTGTTATAGTGCGAGCTGCAGGTTGACAAAGTAACTTACCCATATTGTATATTATTTACATTAATAAATCACATTGAATTTATATTTCAACTGAGTTGATTCCAATTATGTAAAGAATATCATCAAAACTTAACTAAACCCAATGAAATTGAGCTTAATCCATCTGTGAATAGATACATACATACATTTTACATATGTGCATATACAGTCTGTGATGTAACTCTTTACACATATAGTATGTGCATGTAAATGTAATGTATTGTATGTACATAGAGCTGTGCTCATAAAAATAGCAGTGCTCATGAGCTGCAACTTTCAACTTAATTTTATATATCAATAAAGAGTTACTTGACAGACTGTATTTATTTAGCAACTTTTCTAGCTTACAAATTAAACCTGCAGCTCTATATTTGCTGTTTAAGAGGGGCGGCAGGAGGCGTGGCTAAATTCTAAAGAGCACTTAATCTGCGCGCAATAGTAAGACATATTATCACCAAATTTGATAGACCTAGCTCCTATAATCTCTGATATATAGGTGTTCATACGGACAGACAGGTCAATATTGAGCTAATTAAGAATATATACACTTCTTGTAGGCATTCTTTTGCCTGTAACATAGATAGAGTGGTGATATAATAGCCTTCTACCTTTTGTACATAAATAGTAAAGTATTATAAAATATACATATATAAAAATATTTAGTTTTATAATTTCTAGGATATCCAATGACAGGCTCCCCTCCTTATATCATCACTAGAAGTGTTTTGCGAATTAAAACAGTTGAGGAGATTGAAGTGAGTGGAGAAGGGAGCAGGAAACACAGCTGGTAAATCGTTCTTCAGGCTGTCTCTGTCACTCTCGACGCGAACAAGGCAAATAAAGTAAAAAATCAAAACTGTCGTAGGCGTCGTCAGTCGGCTCTGTCTCTGGCTCTGTCTCTGCCTGTGTGTGTGTGTGTGCGTGAACTACATTTTATTTTGCTTTGTTGTTGCCACAACCTCTAGTTGTTTATTATGATTTGTGTGTGTGTGTGTGAATTCGCTTTCAGTTATTTGTTTACGCTCTGTTATTGTCCGTGGTCAGTTTTCAGTTTGCCAGTTTTGCTGTTTTCTCTCTCTCCCGCTCTTTTTGTTTGTGTTCTCTGTTTGCAGTTCTATTGTCGCGTCTCGCGAGTCGCGACGTTGTCGCTTTGTTTACGTTTCCCTAGAGTCTCGCTGGGTCGGAATAAGCGACAAGATGTGGTGGAACCACATGGAACCACATCGAGATTCGCAGTCGAATGAACCAAATCTCTGCTAATGGAAAGTGCTAAGCCAGCACGGTCAGCAGCCTGGAAGAGGGAGCGGGGCAGATAAGGGAAGTGAGGTTAAGTTCTGTGTTATACCCTGGAGTTATTGTAATTGGGTGAGTAGGGATTTATGTATGGGATAGACAGACTGGAGTGGCAAACTATACATGCATTCTCCATCAGAAGTGATTATTTAGATACTCTGTTCCTAATAAAGAAACTACGAAGATCATTCTCTTCATAATACATCAATTATAAAGTCGAGTAAGGAGCAGGTAAATTTTATATATGAAATTGAATATATAAAAATAAGAATCCTTTGGGTTATATGTAGAGAACTAATGACAGACTAGTTGCAATCCTCTACCTCCTTAAAGTGCATTTTCAGTTGCCTTTTGCAAGCAATTTCAACACACTGTCAAAGTTTTCAAATGACACTGGACAGCAACAATTTGTTGCTGTTGTTGTTGGTGTGTGGGGAGCATCTAATGAAATGAAATGTATCACAGAGCCACAGATCGTAAGACAGAGCCTTGTAGAAGGAGCTAGGGTGCTGCTAAGGGTGCTGGGAGTGGGAGTTGGAGTGGGAGATGAAATCGTAGTCGGAGTTGGAACTGGAGTTGAAGCTGTAGCTGAAATCGTTTGACTGGCCAATACTCTTGAGTGATTGAACAGCAAGAGATGTTCAGGACCAGCAAACAGTGCTGAGTAATCAGAGCTGGGGTAACCAAGGCAGTCAGGGAGGAAGACGGGGGGGAGGGGGAGGTAGGTCATCATAGAGTGGGGCAGTAAGTGAGAGAATGTCCCAAGACTGTTTGGTACGTGACTAGGAACATTATTGTTTGCTTATCTACACTTAATTGCTTCTGGCTACACTTAATAATATGGTATGGCACACACACACATACACATGCATACACACACACACGCACACACACTTACACACAGGGAAATAGCCACATCGTCATCGTCGACATCGCGTCGTCGTCTTGGTCTTCTCGGCTTCTTCTTCTTGTCATTGTGATAAAGTTCTCTCTCTCTCCCTCTCAGAAACTTGTCGTCGACATCGCTGAGGGGGCGGTAGCAAGTTGAAGGGCAGAGGGGGGAGGTAGAGTAGTCGGTAAAGAGGGAAGGCAGCAAGGGGGTGGGAGAGGTGTGTGTGTGTGTGTGTGTGTGTGTGTGCAGCGAGGGGCGCATTGAGCCGCCTTGGCCGCATTGTTTGTTCGGGTTTTTCACTTTGCGTTGGTCGTCATCGTCATCGTCGTCGTCTCGCTGCTGCTTCTTCCTCTTCTTCGCGTCTTTTCTCAGCTTCTTCCTCTTCTTCTTCTTCTTCTACTTCTTGTTCTGCCCTTTTTCGTAGCATTTTTATTCAGCCCGAGATTTGTTGCACCATAAAAAGGGCTTCTTGGAGATTTCTTGCCAGTTCTCAGTTCGGTTCAGACCATGTTCATGCCTGGCCACACGCCCCACTCCTCCCTCCTCTCATTCCCATCACCCCCCCCCTCCTCTTCTCTGTACAACAACAACAAGCTGTGGCTATTTATTTGTCCGTTTCTCTTCGTCTTCGTCTTGTTTTTAAATTTTGTGGCATGAAAAATTTCATTGGAATTGCTTTTTATTGTGGGGCCTGTTTTGATCGATTTTCGGTAGGTACAAATTGTATGCCGCTAATGGAGCATATAGCACTTGTTTCCCCCCGCCCCACTCCCCCTTTTATTGGGGTTACGAGCTGGATGCCGACAAGGATCATTAGCTCGGCACAGTGCGGAAGGTGCCTTGGGAACAACTGTTGGACAAGCTGCAATTGACCTGCGGGCACAGAGGTTTCCTCTTCAAAATTGTCACTTATCGTAGGCGGAGAGTTTTTCACCTACGAACAATTGAATTGAAGTTATTGCCAAGTCGAAATACCCTGGAGAGTGTCTCTTTATCAAGAATGCTGATAGAAGTTTTAATTCTTCTTCCATCTTTCTTTTGGCTTTACAATTTTAATCTAGTTTCATCGATCAATCCATCAGTTCCTTTTATTGCCACGCCCCCGTGCCACAATCGTCTCATGGCATTCTTTCGTCGTTGTGCAACACACAAAATCAGACCACACGTCAACTACACCCGCCACACCCCCGAGTCCGACCCTTTCACTCTCGTTCTCACCCTCATCGGTAGCCGTATGTGCGTCAATGTGCTCTTGCTCCTCCCCTTCTCCCTTCTTCCATCTTCCCTCTTCACTCTACCTTCTTCATTCTGCCCTCCCCTGGTCAGCCATCAATCTTGAGTGCTAATTGTTACGAGTTTTTCCTCGCTCTCTCTCTCTCCTTTTCCCCTCTCCTTCTCCTTCTCCTTCTCTTTCTGTGCCTTCTGCTGCTGCCTCTGGCTTTGTCTGCTTCGAACAGTTTCAGCTGCTCTCTGGAAAATGGAAAACTCCGCACGCTGCGCCAATAGAGCACAATGACAATTGCTAATTTAGCGATCCCTCTGCTTCCCTTTCTCCTCTCTCCGTCTTGCTCTCTTTCTCACAATTCATCTGCGACTGCAATTGGGGGCGTGTCGCCGACGCCCGGAAGTGCGTGACTTGCAATGCTTGACGCCCATGAAGGCAATGCTGCGTGTCTGTGTGCGTGTGTATGTGTGTGTTCGACTTGGAATATGACTCTGTAAATAGACGAAACCAGTGGGAAAATGTGCTTGCTGCCAGAGCCAAGCATCATTCTATTGATAGGTCCACTCCACACATGCCAACATGCCAAATTGTGGCGAGAAAGAAAGCAACTTGCCCCCCTTCACCACATCCCCCCTGGCAACCCCTTTTAGCAGGGCAAATTCAATAACATATGGGCCCAAGGCGCCTCTGGCACAAGTTTTGGTATCAGTTCTCAATCTGATGTCTGTCATATTATTGGGGTATTCCAGAAATAAACCGGATATTATTGTTATTGTTGTTGTTCTTGTTTCTTTCCCTCATCATTCTATGTAATACTTCTCTTTTCCTTTTGTTGTTTAGTATTTTAAATACTTCTGCTTACTGATACTTCCGGTATGAGATTTGTGGTAGAAAGAATCGTATCCAATAACCCATCGATAACAATATAAGAAAGAATTAAAGGGAAGTATTACCTGAAAAGAGAAAAAGAGAAATAAGTATCAGTTAGAGCAAAGATTCACCTTAAAGTAGCCTCTTTTTAGTTGCCATATACCATTTTTGGTACACACCTGCAGTTTAAACTCTTTCTATATTGTTCTATATGCAAGTTGGCAACCTGGCGCAGACATCTGTGCGTCGCAATCAAAACAGGAACAATACGCCGAGCCAGACTCAGAATACCTTTCCCCCTCGCTCCATGGACTACCCCTACTAATCCCACGCAAACCCGGGCGATTAACCGAACCGCACTGAAAATTGCAGCCCAAAAAGAAATGCAGATAACAACAACAGATAACAAAGGCAACAACAACAACAATAGAGACGACGAAATGTGGGCACAAAATGCGAGTAAAACAATTCCAATTAAGCTATAGGCAGAGGGAGGAGGAAAACGGAGGGAGAGAGAGCGAGCGATACAGTTAGAGATATGTAAACAAATAAAGGAAATGCACGCATATCAAAAGGCAAAAGGCAAACGGGCCAAGCCAAAAAGTCAGCCCTGAGGGCTGCAACTGGCCTCAGACTGACAATGGGATAGACAGACAAATAAACGGACAAATGGACAGACAGCGAACTAAATAAATATATGAATGAGATTAAACTGCAAAAAGCTTGTTAAAAATATCATAAAAAAGATGGAGTTTGAAATGCACAGACTTGAAAATATCCTATAGAACAGAAATTGAAATAGAACTTACTAGAAAAAACTTTAATATAATCAAATAAGATTATAAAGTTGGGGAATATCTTAAATTCTATATCAATTTAATATGTATATCAATGTTAAATTAGAAATGAAACATCCCTAGGATAGATAATTGAACTAAGGCTTAATATTTGCAGTATAAAAAACTTCGTGATAATCTTAATTATATAAAAATATAAAATTATATATAATATAATATCATATATATCATTATCTTAATGTTATAAAACTTTGGATTACCATAATATTCTAAAACTGTTCATACATTTTATACGACTTTTACATCTTGTACCTTTTTAATGCTGTAAAAATCTTGAGTCAAATATAGAACTGACATCGAAAAACATCTTAAAATAAAGAAAATAAGACCAAACTCTGTAAATAAATAACTACATTATATAAGAACTGATTATTCATAGGTAAATCCTCCATATAATTTAACTCATTTAAGTTTCAACTCTTTGTGTCAAACCAATTTCCTTAATATTTATTTATGTTTATCGAAACACGACTTGACTCTTTAATTTGCCTTCGCTGGCCCTTCGTTTTATGTTTTTTATTCAATTTCCAATAAAAATGTCAACTTTAATCCTCTTAAAACTGTACAAACACGGCATACCCCTTTCGCTTGTGCCGTCACTTACGGAGTATTTGCAGCGAATAGCGTAAAACGGAAGTGGAAAATGCAGCACGAAAGCGAAGTGGCAAAGGGCAAGGGGCGGGGTGAACAACTGTTAAACTCCCACGATGTCAATACACTGCGCGAAATGGCCAGCACATGCGAAAAACCACCCCAAAGTCAGCGGAACACGGCGGAAGCCCTCGCAAGGCAGAACTCAATGATGCTTAAGCCATAGCTAACGTTATCGAACACACTCTCTGCGTGTGTATGCGAGTGTGTTTGAGTGTGTGTATGTGTGTGTGTGTGTGTGTGTGTGTGGCAGGGGTAGGATGCGAAGGCGGGGGCGAGGCAACGCCTACATTTGCCATACGCCATGGCGGTCAATCAGTTTACAACAATAACAACTTCTGAAGGGTTAACACGTGGGCCGCAGCCAAGTCCAAAGGGGATAACAGAGCAACAGAGAGTGAGAGAGAAGGAGAGAGAGAGAGAGAGAGAGAGGGAGAGGGAGAGCGGGTCTCGTCAGCTTTTCGGTTAGCATTTTGTATATTCAATTAGCCCCCACATGGCTGCAAGCCGCGATAGGCTCTTCGACCAGGCCCGACTCGGCTTAGCTTAGCTCGACCAGCCTAGAAAGTGGGTGGGGCTGCCCACTTGTTTGCATTTCTAATGCAATTTGTGGCTGCAACGCTTTTGTTGCCGCGACACACCGCATGCCGCATATGGCACCGCACCGCACCGCACCGCACCGCACCGCACCGTACCCCTTTCTTCCGTTGCTCCGCCCTTCTGCGCCACAGCAAGTGGTCCGAAATTGTGTGGCGTGTCGTGTCCATTAACACCTTTGATGGCCATAATACATATTCATTAATTCGCAATTCTGAGGGCGATTTGCAGGTGATGGCGACAAGGCGACACGGCGACGACTGGGTTAGGTTAGGTCACAATGGGTTAGGTTTAAGAGTGCCCTGGTGGGGGCTCCATGCAATTGAAAGTGATTTGATTAGCTTCCGAATTGAATAAAAGTTGCTCATAAAGTTGCAGGTAACACACTCCAAAGGGTCTAGAGATGACTGAAGGCGAGTTTGTGGCTAAACAAAAGCTAATACATTTCAAATTTGGATTAAAGCGGGTATCCCAAGTTGTGTACTATCAAAAGGTGAGGTTATATAACAATTAGACAGGGTGTAAAGTATGTAACAGACAGAAGAATGCATCCTTGATTCCACATAGTTAATCAGCATCAACAGGCAAGAAGATATGTTTCTGTATGTATGTCTGTCCGTATGAACAGCTAGATCTCAGTGACTATAAGAAGTAGGGCTACTAAAATTGGTGACAATATGGCTTGATATTGCGCGCAACTAAAGCTTGTTCTGGAATTTGACGGTTGTAAAGCGAAGAAAACCAATTAAATAATCATCAAAAAATTAAAATATTCTTAAAATGGAATAAGAGAGAGAGAGAGTGATACTGTAGTTCACAGACTGAGTCTTAACTTGTTCTAGACTTTGTATTATATTATATAATATTCATATTATCAATAAGAAATGTATATAATATCAATATTCCATAAGTTTCCCTTCACTTTAATATACAATCTAGTTCACATCAACTTCATGCATCCCTTCATTTATCCATTCGCAATGTACCTCAACTAATTACCTTCTCATTCAATTGAATTCCTCAGGTTTTCCATAAACCCAACATCGGAAACCACAAACTGTTGCCTCTCATTATGCACAGCCCACTAGCAAGGGCGGGGGGGAGGTTGGTCCAAAGTTCTCTCAAGGTTAACATAGAATGAAATGAAACTGATTGACTGTTCCCATGTCAGAGGTAGCCACACCCACAAAGGGGGACAGCATGGTACGGTCACCTTTTTGTCTTACACATTCGTTAAGGCTTGCGACTGCAAACAACAACAACAGCAACTGTGAACAACAACAACGGCAACAACAACAACAGCTGACAACTGGCAACACAACAAAACACTTAAGCGCAACACTTTTAATTTCACAGTTTGGCCTGAGAAAACTCCGTAAGCTCCGTTTAGATGAGCTTGTCGCTGTCTCTGCATGGACGACGGGCGGGGCAGGCGAGTGGTAGTGGATACGGAGAGGGGGGAAACTTGAAACTGATGCCCGGCACGTGGACATGATGAGTACATGACGATGCCCGCAGGAGATGACGATGAACGGCGTCGCTGCCAAAACAAAGCAAAATTCGAGAGAGAGAGTGGACAGTGGGCAGGGGGTGTGAAGAGAGGGGGCGTGGCAGGGTCTAAAACATATTCCACACTATTTAAATGTGATTTGGCCAAGGGGTGGCCAAGTGATGGGGTAGCAGGGGAGGGAAGGGAAGGGAAAGGGATTGCAGGGTGGCAAGTGATGTGACGCACCCTGTGCGATGCTGTGGCACGCGCACAAATTAGTGAGCGAAAGATATGAGAAAGGCGAAGCTCGTGCCGCCGCTAAGAACTAAAGCAGCAACAACAATGCGTATAATCAAAATTAACATAACAATGCAACAACAACAACAACAGCAGCACTAAAAGTGTTGTGCCTCGTCTCGACGCAAAAAATAAGCCGCAGTGAAATGAATTCGTCTGCAAAGAGAACTCGAAATACACTTCCCGCCGCGTCGTCGTCGTCACTGTCGTCGTCGCACAATAATAGCCCAGGCCCAGGCCCAAGCCAGCGCCTGAGCCCATAATGAAAGGGTAAGCATAAGCCAGAGGCTGCGGTACTGCGGGGGGGGGAGGAGGAGGAGGAGGAGGGAGCAGCAGCAGCCAAGCGAACCCATTAAAACGTGCAGGAGAGAACGGCATATTGGTTGAGCGTGGCTTTTTAGTTTGCCATTGGCTGTTGGCAGGCATTGCCACACACACACACACACTTGTATACAAAACACACACACACACACACACACATGCAAACACACACTGGCACACACACACACACACACACACACACTCATACGCTAGACAGCGAGACAGACAGAGGGCTACGCACTGCCACTATGTGCAGAACAAATTCCCAGCGGGCACTTAATTTACTGGCTTTGCCGCTGCCCCTGCCCCTGCCCCAGCCCCTTCCTCAACCACTGCCTCCTCCCCTCCACTCTACCTATCCGTGTTCCCCTCACTCCTTCCTTAGCACATACTCTGCCTTGTGCTGTCTTGCAATGCGTTTCGTTTTCGTTCGTGTTCATTTCTCAAACGTTTCTCCACACCAAGAAATTCAATTGTGCGCGCTGTTGCCACATTTCATGTTCCATTCTAATGTACATTTTTAAATATTTAAGCAAGTGATTTAAATGAAATAATAAATTTAAAACAAAAATATACTTTAAAAACTTGTTCATTCATATTTTAAATTCATATCTTATCTCCAACCAAGAAGTTCACATGTGCGCGCTGTTGCCACATTTCATGCGAGACTGCAATGTAATTTTAAGTTGTCAAGCAAGTGCTGTAAATGATAAAATAAATCTAATTTAGCACATTTAATAACCAATTCTTATCTGTTATCTGGAATTCTAACTGCATTTCAATATGCCATATGATTCCCACATATTTATACATTAAATGTATATCAATTTTCAATTATAAACCTAATGGAAATACGAAACATTTTTCTTTTTGTATATAATAAAAATTAAATTGTATTTTGTTTGTTTTCTGAAATTTGATCCGACACCGCAGGCTAATTATGCACGAACAAAACCTTTGAAAATTTTAATTGAATTTCCAAATTAAATTTCCAATTGTTTTGCAGCTCATGGCGATCGCAGGGCAACCCTGCACCAAGCACAGTTGAAGTTGCACTCTATTTTGTGTTGCTCATGCAGCGCGTGCCACAAAAGAACCCACGACCATAATCAACATACTGAAAGCTGAGCATTATGTTAATAATAGTGTGGCAAATGCTCTGCACGTCATAGGGTTGTTGCCTGTCGCCGCAAGGGTTGCCTACACATCATGAAATACAGTGGAAATGTTCCATTCTGTGTTTAATTTTGAAAATATTCGCGCTATTTAAAGAATGCATTTTGTTTTTGTGAAATTTTAATCTTTTTTTTTTGAAGATATCACGAGAGGGCAAGAGATAAAAGAGCAGGGTGCTCCTGGCTTTAAATGGTCTCCATAGACGAATATATGATGATATATGTATGGTTGTGTGTGGGAGTGTGTGTGGAATGTCGAGTGGATGACAAAAGGACCGAGGATGAGGATGAGCAGACTGTGCATTGAGCCGAAGGCATTTGGAGTGCTTTTTCCTAGACATTGTCTGGTCTGGGCACTCTTTTCTTGCTAACAAATATTTGAACCCTTCACCAGGCTGAGCCAGCGCCGCTATATACAGAGTATTCCCAGGAAACTACCTGTGAATGTGAGTCATATAACAATTTGAACTGAAAGAAAGAAAAGAAAGAAAGTTCTTCCTTCGACTTCTTTTCTTACATTTCCCGTTGCAGATATTGAGTTAACTTCATGTCTTTCTCTTCCTTACTAGTACCAGGTTCTGTTTTCAAATTCAGCCTACTCTCACTTTCCTTTCCTCCTTCCTTCATCGCTTTGCATTCATATCCCACTCAAACGTTAGCAAAACAAGTGTGAATGCCAGATAACTGACGCTTCTTACTCGATTCACTACACAATCCTAAAGCACTTCTAATACCATAGGCTCTTTTTTGCACCCCATTCTACCCAGTGCTTCCCACAGTGCTTCCACTTCAATGCGAATGCATTGCATAAAGATGCGAATCTCTCTGTGGCTTTTGTTTCAGCTGGCGCTCAATTCATTCAAAAGAAAATCGAAATCTGAATCGAAATCTGGAGCTGAATCGAATGTCGACTAATTTGCATTTTCGATTTGCATATTTGCACAAAGTCTACACGGCAACTCTACACAAAGAACGATGCAAATTTTGTGTCATTGAAATTAAATTGATTGCAAATACTGAAGATTGACTTGAAGTGGGTACCTCGCTAGGCCTCGACTCGAACTCGAACTCGAACCCGAACCCGAACCCGAACTTGAAACAAACAAAGCTCCAGCCAGAGAGTGAGTAAGAGCGATGGCCAAGGGAGGGGAGAGAGAGGGAGTAAGGGGAGGGACAGAGTCGAAAGTCAGCGCCGTCATAATTGCAGTTTGTGCTTCAAAGGGCTGCAGCAGAACGTGGCCTACGGGGAGGATGATGCCAGGGGCTGTAAAATTTGCCAAATGCCATTAATGAAAATCACAAACACACTGAGTGAGTACCCCTACCCCTACCACTCCCCGGGCACATGGCACGAAATGCGCCACCCTAATTTGAAATTAAGCAGCGTGTGCAGGGATTTGGAAAGGGTTCCCCCTTTGCATTCAGTGTGCATTTTAATGGACTTTGCATCTGCAGCAGGCAACTACCGATCACCCTTCCCTACTACCTTCTCTCTCCCTCTGCCTCTCTATCATCGGTTAGGGTGCAAAGTTAAATAGCAAAGAAATTATATGAAACCTATGGAAGAAAGCGAAAACTTTCGGTAGCCTTCAGATTGGCTCGGCCTATTGGCAACAACTTTCCCGGCCTTTTGCCTGGTTCCCTTGTCGGAGGGGCTGGCAGCTGTGTGGAGGGGGAGGTAGGGGCCCAAAGTTTTGGCCACTGCGGAAATTGGCACAGCCAAATCAGTTGCGAAACAAGTTTATTGAACAATTTATCACAACGGGGGTGGTGGCATTAGGGGCGTGTGTATGAGGTGGGGTGCCAGAAGGGCAGAGATGAGGCGAAGCAAGAGGGAGGGGGAAGGAAGGAAGAGAGAGCAGAACGAACATGTCAAAAAAATGGCAGCACGCGTCTTCTGAAAGCCACCGCCGCTGCTTCCTGCATCTCCTCCTCCTTCTCACACTCCACCCCCTGCAGATGATGATGACGATGATGAGGCTTTTGACGGCACACATTCGTGTTGGGTGAGGGTGTCTAGAGATGGCAGCGTGTCACGATGCTCTTCAATGCGATATTGTAAGTAACAGGCATAGAAGAAGGTGTTCCTGAGCCCACAAAATATATATTATATATTCTTGTTTGGCATCAATTGTCAAGAGGATATAGCAATTTCCAATTCTGTCTGTCAGTATGAACACCTATATCTCAGAGACTATAAGAGCTAGGACTACCAAATTTAGGGATAATATGTCTTATTAATGCCCAAAGATAAAGAACTGTTTTAGAATTTAACCACGCCCTTTTACGCCTCCGTCAATCGAAAAACAAGTTCGTTATCGCAACACTGTAGCTTTCTTTATTGTTTTATTATGTTTCCTCATTATATAAGAGTTTTCTTTTACATCTGTCTCATATTCCAGTCATTTATCTTTTATTCAAGTCTTTCCTTGTCGTGTCACGCAGAATTTTCTCACTCTACACACAGGACACCCATCAGACTGGCAGGTTCTACTCTGATTCGCATGTAAACAGTCGCAGACTGAGCTACCCCAGCTCCTGCCTAGAGCAGGGTTGATCCCTCCTACCCCTACCCCTACCCCTACAGATGCACAGTATTTACTTAGCTCAGGGTTCGCTTCGTTTTTTTCTCAATGGATGCTTAAATTCAACTAAACAAATTGGGAAATTTTAGAAAAATTGGTTTATGATCCTGACATTTGTGTGGCAAGTGTTCTTGTTGTTGTTGTTGTTGTTGTTGCTGTTGTTGTTGCTGCTGTCAATCAAGCAACAAAAACAACAAATTCCGAAAAAAGTGCAACCAAGCGATGTGAATGAGAAGTGGGGAAGGGAAACTTGGACTAGGGGAGATTCCTGTGAGGAATTTGCGACTTGCGAGCAACTCGTCAAGGTGCCAAGGGTTTTTCGTTTTAGCTTTAGCTTTGGTTTAGGACTTTGCATGGGCAATAAGATTGGTGGGGGGAGGGTGGAGTGGGGGTTGGAGAACAGGTGGCAGTTAAGGATTTGCCTGCTGGCCAGGAGCTTAGGGATTGCCAGCTAGAGTTGTCATCAATAAGAAGTTGACAGCCAGTGGATGAGTAAGGCAAATGGGAATGTCTGGCAAGGAGGAAACATATTGAATATGCCATATGTTACAATACCCGCAGAGTGATAAACTTTTCAGCAGGTAGTACTTAAAAGAGGAAGAAGAACGAATGCATTAGGGGCTGATTGAGAGAGATAGGGAGAGTTGGTGCTGATTGGCAAAGAGTTGGGATTACTTTAGAATCAGAGTGACATGTTTAGATGTGTAACCAGCACATTATACTCGTAATATATGGAAACTTGAGCTGGTCTAACATAATTCTGGCTGTACACTGGTCTGTAGAGAGGCTTCCCAAAGGACTCTCCAGTCAAAGTGCAAGCCATAAAATAAATTAATTTCACTTTTATTTCAGTGGCAAAAGATTTCAACTTAATTTCGCAATATAAATCCAATCTAAAATGCTTTAAACTACAGCCAGCGACAACAAGAACAACAGCAACAGTGGGGCAAACAGACGTTTGCCGTGGCCAAGTGCAAAGTCATTAAATTGATAAATAACCAAAAACTTTGCTCATAATCGCAACGAATGGAGCCAAGCACGTAAAATGTCTTGCAGGAATAAGCACCAAATGGAGACAGCAGAGGGAGAGAGTGAGAGAGAGAGCGAGGGAGGGAGTGAGAGGGAGCACAGTAGGCAAAGCCAAACATTTATCAAAGACAAACAGAGGCTCTTGCCATAAAATGGAACGGATCGCTGGCAAATCCTGCGCCTGTCTGTGTCGACAATGTTTGCTCAAACAATTTGTGGATGCCCAGCGGGGCATTACAGAGGCGCGCCAGGGGGAGACAGAGGAGGTTGAGGTTTACAGTAGGAGTTGCTGTGCCTCGGCTGATCCATTTAAATGCCGCACATAAATTACCATACATAGGCACAGGCAGGCTGACTCAGGCAGCAGGTGGAGGTCAGCTTATCATCCCCCACTGTCCCTCATCTCTCTCTCTCTCTCTCTTTGTCTCTCACTCACTGTCCCTGGCGCACATGTCCAGCCTGACACCTTTTGACACATTCCGCACTGTGGGACATATTGATGTATTGGTCGACGGCATTGAATGATTGTCCAGCTGCCGGCAAATCATGTCAGCGCGTAAATGTTACTAATAAGAGAGAGTGAGTGAGAGCAAGTGAGAGAGGGAGAGAGAGAGAGAGAGAGAGTGGGGCTAACGCCCTGCCCCTGCCCAAATGTGACTGACATAGAGTGACAACCCTGACCAGAGGCGCTTCATTACTTTAAATGCTTCACACGTACAACATTTTGGCAACGGGGGGAGAGACGGGCGACACGTTGTCTAGGGCGTGTGTTGTTGCTGTCTTTCTCCTTGCAGGTATACCCTGCACACAGTGGGTAGCTGGGGTTATCCAACAGGTTGTAAAAATAGAAATTATTGATTATTTTCAATGTTTTAATGAATTATAAACCAAACAGATAAATTAAAGTTGTAAGAATTAAGATAATAAAATAAAATTTGAATTTTAATTACTAACATTAATAATTCTTTTCTTAAAATATTCAAGTAATATTCTTGAATTTTAATTATAAATTGTATTGATTTAATTGATTTTTAAATAAATAAAAACGTATTTCAACCAAATTGAGGTATGAATCTATAAAAATAATAAGGTGCAATCTTTTACTTTAACATTTCACAGTAAATTTTATATTTATTCTGCATTTTATGTATCCTTTAATTTTCAATATGAATTCCATTAGGATTTAAATCCATAAAATTATTAAATAAATAAAGTTGTTGTAGGTTAATACCACACAGTTAAACGGCCTGCATCATATGTATATTCCTGCGATTATTATTATTTTCATGACTTCCCCGAAAGCGTATACAATATTCGTGGTACCCTGTGCGCGTACACCTCGAAGCCCTAGTCAAGGGCTCAAGTACTTTATTGCTGCATGTTGCCCGCCCCTCAGCAGAAGCGATTCTGCCTCGCCCTTTTCCCTTTCCCTTTTGTCTAACTTGCAACGCACCGCGTGCACGCATTTTGCACGCAATTCAATCTATTTCTCTTTTCATGTCGAATCTTTTTGTTCCGCCTGTTCCGTCTGATGCGAATAGATGATGTCGCACGAGTTTTTCCCGCTTTTCTTATACTTTTTTCCTATGCCTGTGCCTGTGCCTGTGGCAGGGCACAGTCAAAACATGTGCCGTTATCTGGCAGGGGTAGCACGATAGCGATGGCGAATTGCATATGGCGAGAGAGAGAGAGAGAGAGAGAGAGTTCACTTTTCCGCTGATTACAATGGGGCCACATATTGCTTTTATCGCAGAGACTCTCTCTATCTCTCACTCACACTCTATCTCTGTCGGCAATCAACATAAAAGAGCCGCAGGAAAATTGAGAAGAAGAACATAAAAGAACGTAGAACTGCAGGCATGTTCTCTCTATAAAACTGGTCAATTGACTGAACGGGGAATTTGTTGTTTCCAGAATTGGTTCCACACAGAACATACAACAGGTTCTTCGATAAAGATAAAACTTAACGATCTACAGAAAAAAGGCTATAAAGATGGGAATGCTATGATATTAGTTTTATGTATGTATGTTAGGTGCCTAGATTTTCTCCTGTGGTACCAGTAATTAAGTGATGATTTTAAATGAATTACCTTTATAATATGCGAGATTATGTTTGGATAAAGATCTGCAAAGAAAGTCTAATTGAATTTACTTTAATTTGCCTTATAAGCCGTACTGTTTTCCTGCTTTGCCTTAAGCACTTTCTTCCTTCCTTTCCCTGTTCAGTTCTCCCTCTGTTAATCCTGAGTCCTTAATACACTCAGCGGGTCTTTAATAACTGAGCCCAGACATGCCACTTAAAGGCCAACGAGAATTTGGTATAAGGCAATAAAAAAAGTGTTACATGGACAATTAAGTTTTTATGAAACATTTCCGTTAGGTGGCGCTAGTGTGCAAGAACAAGTAAACAACATGCACACACGCACACACATACAACAGGACTGGCGCCAGTCGTATTCGCATTGTTGCTGTGTGTGTGGGGTGAGGCGTGATTCGAGTGTGCAAGCTAGATAGAGAGGGAGAGGGAGACGGGGGGAGGTAGCTTTGGTTGGTTTTCTGCAACGAGCAAAAACATACGCTTCACAGCGCATTAAAATACATGTGTGCGTGCGACTGTGTGTGTGTGCTTGTGTTCGTGTCTGCATTTGTATTTAAATACATTTTAATTAGTATTTATTGTTTTTGTAGACGACTGGCGCCCCCCTTTGACGGGTTGAATACTTAACACTTGCCAAATTAGACATGCAACAACAGAAGCAGCAACAGAGGCAGCACGCCAAGGGGTTAAGTTAATCAAAAATCATACACACACACACACACACGTACACATATGTACCATGCATGTTTACAGACTGTGGTCCAAACTCGACTCAACGGCATCGTCAACGTCAACGGCAACTGTTAACTTGGGCCTTGCTCTCATTCCCCCCACTGTCTATCTCTCTCCCTCACTCTCTCTGTCTAACACAATCACTGTCTTTCTTTCGGCTCTTTCGGCAAAGCAATTAACTACGCTTTGATTAACACTCGACGTCGGCGTACATCGTTGACAATGACGACGACAGCTGCCGTCGCAGCGCAGCTCTCCCCCCACACGCCAAATTCAACTAGAACAAGCCGAACGGCAGCAGAGCTAGCAGCACCGCGGCAGTAACATAAGAGAGACGAGAGACGAGAGACGAAAGAGAGCGGGAGCAGCAGAGGCAATGCTAAGGCAAGAACAGCAAGGCAAAGAGTGGGAGTGGGAGAGCAGCACCTTGCCTTAGCAGTGCTTAATCGTTGCCTGTTAACTTAACAGCTGTCAATTACAGCCGCTGTCACTGTCGCCCACGTAGCAGCTTAGCCGCGCTGTTAAGCTAATGAAAGCGAGTGACCAGTGAAGTTTGGCCTTGGTTAACATTCGGCGTGGCTGTAATTAAAGTGCAGTACGTGAGGGGCTTACCAGTCTAGGCGCTTGATTAAGCGCTCTCTCTCTCTTTCTCCCCCTCTTTGTCCGCCCCTCCTTCTCTCTTTCTCTTTTTCTGTTACGGTAACAGTGCTACTTCCGTAGTTGGCACTGCAAATGTGCCATGTTTTGCCCTGAGTTCTCTAATAAGTTATGACACTTTTAATGCCCACTGTGCGCCATGTGCGTGTGCGTGTGTGTGTGTGACTGTCTGTGCGTGTGCTTGGGCCACCCCAATTTATGCCTTTGGGCCACAAGATGTTCAGTGAAGCGCATAATCGCAAGTTAAATGTGTTGTAATTAAAATATTAATTTCTTCGCTTCTTCAGCCTGTGCCGTCAATGTCTGCCGTCTTGTGGCTTGTCCCCAGTGTAATTATAGTTTTCCTTTCCACGTGAAGCATGAGAAGCTTCATGAGAAACATCGAGAGTGAGAGACAGAAAGAAAGAAAGGAGGCATGCCAATTGGCAAAGGGAAAACTACACTAATTTGAAAACTAAAAGAGGCTGTTCTTAAATCGATTAAGATTTAAAAGATAATTCATTGATCTGAGAAGGTGTTTTAGATATATAAATAACTGATTAATCTCTGCTATATCACTTACTTATATGAAGATATTATAGAACATATATTTATGTTTTACAAATATATTAAATATCGTTTTTAGATTTGAAAAAGCATGAATGATGAGGATATTAGTTCACATATATGAATTCAAATTACATATATATAATACTAGAAATATGTAAAAGGAATACCAATATTTGTTATAACATTTTATTTATGAACCAAGTACAATGTTTCTCAAAGATCTTTATAGTATTTGTTTTTAAGATATTCTCATATTATATGATTATATCATATTAATATTCCGTTTTACTACTGCTTCAAGTTCATAAATTTCCCTTGTAAGTATCTTTAAAATCCAGGTAAATCCGCAAACATTTCACCCTTGACTTCAGCTGTCACATGGCTATTATCAAAATTGAAATTTATTAAATTTAAAACTCGCTTTAGTACTCGCATTAGCTCCGTTAAAAAAAACCGGTAAAGATCTACTGATGCGGAACTTTGAACCACCCCAAAATGTGTAGAGAAAAGTTGCGGTGTTGTAATCGGATATAAGTCGAACTCTCCAGAGAAATGTCCAAAAAATGTACTTGTACATGTATTAGTAAACACGTATTTGATGCAATGGGAAGACAAAACCAAAAAGGAAAGACCAACAACAGCACAACCAGTTCCGGGGTCCAGCCTCATATGTACGACCCTGGCTACTAAGCCCTCATGCATAGAATTTCACATTTGATTTACAAAAAAAACGTAAGACCAACAGAATGAACTTTCCCCATAACGAACGGCCAATGCTCTTTGTTAATATGCATACAAAATAATATATAATAATTACTTATATTGTATAGATCATTTCTACATTTTAATTTAATAAGACCCCCTTCAATGATTACTATTAAATTTGTAACCTATTCAAAGTTCACTTTAGAAATTCCATAATAACTTTATTTCTGTCGACAAATCCGAAGGGGGCTACCCCAAGAGTTTCCCAAGTGACATACGCAGCGCAGGCCGATCGGGGAACGGGGGCGTGTGCCTTGGGGGCGTTATAAACAAAAAATTAAGCGCATACGTGAGTTGCATGCGGAGTGGAGTGGAGCCAAGGACCTCACACGCGGAGGGTCGCACATTGCATGCGTGTTTGTTGTACGACCGTCTGGTGGGACTGCTCTGCTCTAGTCTGGCCTGGCCTGGTCTGGCTTGGCTTCTGAATCCTGTTTGTCGTATCTTCCTCTCCCCCTACTTCCCCTTCCCACCCGCCTTATCTCGTTCCTAGGCCAGGCGATACTAAACTGGCGCATCGTTTTTTGCTCATTATGTGCATAGCAGTTTCACAACGAGCATAAAAAATAGACGGTCTAACCGATAAAAACTACCCTCATGTTACGTGTGTGTGTGTGTGTGTGTGTGTGTGTGTGTGTGTGTGTGTTAGTGTATATGCGTGTGTGTGTTATTTGTTATTAAACGGGCCCGGGAAATCGCAGGCAACAGCGAAATTCCGACTGCGGTCCTGTCTGGCCGCATTCGTGCGTTGCCACACGCATCTCTCGTAATCGAGACTGACCACAATTATGTATTATACTATGTCCCGAGGATCTTTTCACCTGTCCGCAGACAGACATTGCCCATTAGCGGCCAGGGGAATTTATTTAACGGCACTCCAGAGATAAAAAGAGACACAGAGAGAGAGAGAGAGAGCAAGTGTCAACAGGCTCAGCTTGACACCTGCCTGAGCCTGCCCCGACTGTCCAGCCTTGCCGCAACTTTGTGACACTCAGTCTGTTCCGTTCTTGGTCGTCTTCATTTTCTTATAACTTCATTAATCTAATTGTTAGCAGAAAAAAGCTAGCAAAAATTGTATTTCAATTCAATTTCAGATTCTTATCGCAGGCGCGTTGTCTGGGCAACACCCTCCTTGAAGTAACTTACTGAATCTATTTTCATTACGCTTCCGCCTTGCCAGACCTGCGGCTGATAAGCTTGCAACGTGTATGTGTGTGTGTGCGGAGATCAAATGGAAATAGCCGTAAACCAGCTAAACCAGCTATAAGGATGCAGCTTCCTCTTTCTCTTTTGCCGCTCAGCGAATCTTGCCAGCTTTGTACGCCGGTTCGATTTCTTCAGCACGTGACCAAATTATTTTCCCTCAATGTAATTTTCTGAATGTGTGTACGTTCCACCTAACTTACAAATAGCTGCCCCCTCTACCCCCACACCCCGTAATCCAGCCCTGTATCGACACTCTCTCTCTCTCTCTCTCTCTCCACTCTCTGTTGATATTTTTATAGTTTATGCTGTCGTTGCCTTGGCTGACTAACAATTAACTTTGTTGGGGCGGCATAAGCAGCAAACAGAAGGGGAGTGGAGGGGAGGGGGATTATGTTTCCCATATCCATATCCAGCCACGGATTAATCAAAATCTATTTGCCCAATCGTTATACAGCCAGGCAGGTTGTTATGTAAATCGCAAGACTTTGCCTTGGTTAGTATATAAATTATGTTAATGGCAAATTTGTCGAGCCCCCTCCCCCACTTCAGTGGCGCCCCTGGGCGTGTTAAGTGTCATGCCAATTGCTGCCTGCGTTTGAGGGCTTAATGAATATAAATGCCTTTATATCTGTGTGTATATACGGTATAATACCGTCTGACATATTTTCTGTACGCCAATTTCAGTCAGTTCCCAAGACATGGCGAGGCAATTTCTTAGAAAGATTCACAGTTGAGTTCTGGAGTTGAATACATTATTTATGTATTGCTGGCAGTCAAGAGTTATAAGTTGATATTACTTTAATTGAATTTTACATGGGTTAATTGAGACATGCAGAAGAAACTAAATTGTTTGCCTGGAGAAAGATAAGAAAGATATAAGAAAGATTTCGTATATATGAATAACTGATTAGATTTAGATTATAACTGAGTTTTGTTAAGAAACTAGATCTCATATATAAATTTATATAATCTTAGAAACATCATAAAGAATTACGTACTACAATATCCTTGATCCCTGATTCTATATCGGCTTTACGAGTTCGAACATCTCCATGATATTCACATATTCTACAGCCATTTTCCTTATCTTTTCCGTTTTGCATTTACTTAGTTATTGTACACTCTATTTAAAACGTTAAGACTGTATAATTTGTACTTTCTAGAGGTTTTTTCTAGAGCTATTTGTAGTATTTTTACCCGTTCTTCCCGTAGTATTTCATACAGTATTTTCTCAGTGAATTCTCCATACAAAGTTCTCTAATAAAATTGAATTAAACGAGTAAAAATCAATTGGAATTGGCTTTATTGAATTGAACATCATTTCCCTTCACTGAGCATGCATATTGGGCAAATACTGTTCAACATGAGACTTTAATACTGTCAACTCTTAGGGTATTATGTGTCAAAATGAAATTTCCTACATAAATAACAGTTGTCTGATCCTGTCTGTAACTAAACAGAGCTGGATTCGAACTGGTTTTGTTGTCCAACAAGAGAAGAAAAAAAGTAATGAAAAACCCGCCACCATAGCAAGGCATATCAATGTAAGCAGGCCTGGGAAGGGCCAGGAAGTGGACTAATCCTTTCTAAGTGCGCCAGAAATGCCACATGCTGTGCGTGCAGAGCAGTAAATGCAACATTTGTGCTCAAGGACAAGCCGCAGCGAGAGGGCACTGAGAATGGAGAAGAGAAAGATGCATTGGCACTGAAAATGTAATGAAGCAAACAGTTGCCACTGCCGTCGCCTGAGTCGCCTTATGCCACCCGGTTGTGCTGCCTGGTGGTGATATGACTAGGCCTGGGTGAGCTCTCCCTTACAGACAGGGTGCATGGTGGGGTGGTGTAACAAGAGTCGCGTGGAATCGAACGCATGCCGCGTGCAGTGCTCGGTAATAATTCAAAATAATTTGAGCAAACAGTTCAAGTGGTTTAGGGGTTCCTTAGCACTCTCTCTCTCCCTCTCTCCCTCTCTCACCACATCCATGTCAATGTCAACAAACAACAAAACTGACTTGAAGGCTGGCCACGTGCACAGTGACGCACTTCATCCTCCCCCCTCTCCCATCGGGAAATTATGATCTGTAGTTTTCATTTATGTAGTTTTCATGCTTCGCATACCTGCAATAGAAGAGAAGAGATGGAAGTACTTTAATTAAATGGTATAGACAAGTTAAAGTACTTTAATTAAAGCACACTGTACAATGGTCTATTTCGGATATAAGGACCCTCCCGCTTTAATGTAGCTCGCACATGGCGACCGGGGCCAATTACGTGTAGAAAATCGTAAATCGTACACTGTAAATCTATGTCCGTTGTATTTTACGGCCACAAATTGCAGGAAGTATAGCAAAAAAAGCCGAAATGAATTTGATATACTTGGGTAGCAACAACAGAGAGTTACCCTGTAGTTAGCCTTGAACTGAGTTGAAGAATTGAGTCTTATATTTTGCGATTTTAATATTTATTATGTGTAGATCCTAAACTTCGATTGTTTAGCTATGATACAAACTGAGTTGAATTGATATTTTCAGCTGTTCTCAGAGATTTAAATATATAGTAACACATACTAACATTTACAACCCTTAGATTATCTTAGATATTATAATAAACGAGTTCGTATAGAGACTATATGCGCTATTATATTATCTTATATACATATATATATTATTTTGAGTTTACGTAGATCATTTCTGATATTCAGCTGTTCTTTCACAAATTACCTGAATATTTTTTCACATTAAATCAAGTAACAATTTTAAAAAATCTCAGTATACCCAATTTGAGGTACTGCTCCCTTGCGAAGTATTTGCATTGTATGTCGCACCGGGCTCAAATTGTATAACAATTAAAAAAGGGAGCAATCAAAAACATTTATTATTATTCTTCGCTTCGTTTGCTTTTTTTCTCGCTGTCGCAACATTGTTGAGCGCTTAATCAACGGCACCCGAAATATTCAACCAGAAAAAAACAACAGCAACAACACGCAGGGAACACAAATAAAAATGTAAATATTAATAAGCGTCAATATGCGTTCAAGCGGCTGCTGAGACAGCAAGGGGAGGAGGTAAGAGTATACAGGGAGAGGGGCAGAGGCAGAGGCAGAGGCAGAGGAAGGTAGAGTGCTCAAGCCGAGGCTGGAGCTCGAGAACGAAGCGCAAGGCAAACAAACAAACAAACAAACGCTGCCACAGCGCACAGGCGTCGCACGAGCAGTAGAAGGAGGCCGACGGGTGTCTGGCAGAGGGATGGGGAGGGGGAGGGGGAGAGGGAGGCGAGGTATAACGTACTACCACACCCCAAAGCCAGAGCAGACGCCGTCTTAGGGCAGCGTCCACCCACAAAAACCACCCAACCAACCAGAAAAAAAGAAGTAAAAACTCACCCAAACCCGAAGTCAAATCCGAAACGACGTCGTTTACCATTCGTTGGTAGAGGGGGAGGGTCGTGGCGGGGGCTCACTCGGTCGCGTAGTCGTTCGGGCAATACGCTAATGTGAGACTAAACACGAGCCGGCGACCGAAACCGATTTCCGTCAAGGTGGCACGCGCAGGGGGTGGTAGAGGAGGGCGGCAAAGAGAGCATTGCATCGCTAGACGCACACTGACACAATCCTGATTAGAATTGAGCAAATTCTACATTAACAAAATTTGACTTGTGCTCGGAGAGTAATACTGACTAGGCAGATAGATAAGACGCGGGCAGGTGAACTTGAGAAGAGGCTTGTGAGTACACGTATGAACTACCCTATAAATATGGTAAATGTTTCCATTTTAGCTATACACAACAGTTCCCAAAGTATCTACAGAACATTTATATAAAGAACAGAAAGATTTAAGAGGTTTTATTAAATGAAAAGTTTATTTTACCGTTAAAAACAACCTTAAAAAATAGGTTAATTTTTAATAAAAAAATTTAATAATACACAAATTTTAATTATATTTTTATTGCACTATTTTATTTTTTGTACTAAATCTATCTATCAAGCATGACCGAGTACGTTAAATAATTGTAAATCCCTCGCGACCTTAGCGATATCATACCCACCATACATGGTGACATGTAGAAGAACCTCTACAAAGTGTATACGTTTTTCTGCATTGTCATCGCTTACTGGCAAAATTAATTGAAACACCCCCTTATCAGATCTACCTTACTAGGTAAATAAATCTCATTATCATTTAAGTTGCTTTATAAACGCTTGTCGGGACAGTGTTGGTCAGTAGTAACAATCGAAATGCTTACGGAAACGCTTCTATTGATCGCCAGCTTGGCTGCCCTCTTCTATATCTGGCAGAAACGCATACACAGCTATTGGAAGAATCATGGCATTCCGTATATTGAACCTTTGCCGATTATTGGCAATTTGAAAAGTTTTCTCACCGGAAAGGTGTCGTTCATTGAGCAACTTCGTTTGCTGCATCAGACACCGGGATTTGAGAACGAACCGGTAATTGGAGTGTACGTTATTAACGGACCCGCACTGATAATACGTGATCTGGAACTGGTCAAGGCAGTGATGATCAAGAAATTCAGTTACTTTGTGAATCGTGTAGTGAGAACCGATCCCCACTATGATCCCCTGGGCTACAATAATCTCTTCTTCGTACGCAATGATTGGAAGGGACTGCGAAATAAGCTGTCTCCCATCTTTAGTAGTGGCAAGATCAAACAAATGTATCCTCTGATGGTGGATGTAAGTTCTGAGTGGACTAATGTCTCAAGCTTACTATTGATTCCTTGCTTTGCTCTCTTTAGATTGGCCGCGATCTTGAGACCCATGTGGCAAAACAACCACAAGGTGCTGTCGTGAAGATTAAAGACACTTGCGGACGGTTTACCACCGATCTTATTGCTACCATTGCCTTCGGTGTTAAGGCAAATTCGTTGACGAGCACCAAGAACGAATTCTTCAAATACAACATGGCCATATTTGAGATATGTTTCAGTCGTGCTAAAGATTTTGCCATCATCTTTCTACTTCCCGCATTGGTTTCGCTGGCGCGTGTCAAACTCTTCTCGAAGGAAACCAGCGATTTCTTCTATCGCACCATAAGTTATGTCCTTGATGAGCGTGAAAAGTCGGGTATTCTTCGAAATGATCTTGTTGACGCTCTCTTGGCCATGAAACGCGAGGCACAAGCCAGCTCGGATAAGGATGAGCAGAAGATCGCCAGCCTGGACTATCTGGTAGCACAGGCAGCACTCTTCCAGACAGCAGGCTATGAGACCAGCTCGTCCACAATGACCTGGACACTCTACGAGATGGCACTCAACCCTGACCTGCAGGAGCGTTTGCGTGAGGAGATTAAGAGCTACACTGGCGATGGTGATCACATCAATTACGAGCGCATACAGGAAATGCCATACTTGACTCAGGTGGTTAATGAGACACTGCGCAAGTATCCCATTGTTGGCTTTGTGCAACGTGAATGCGCCCAACCGAAGGATGGAGAAAAGTTCAGTCTGAAGCCCCATCACGATTTAGAACTACCAAGTGGCATGGCCATTTATGTCTCCGCACTGGCCATACACCGTGATCCACAGGTAGATCGCATAGTATTGTCAATCTGCAACGATGTTTTAATATCTTACTTTCTTGCAGTACTGGCCCGAACCCGAGAAGTATGACCCGGAACGCTTTGCACCCGAAAATCGCCACAATATCAACATGGATGCCTACATGCCCTTCGGCATCGGTCCCCGTAACTGCATCGGCATGCGACTGGGTCTGCTGCAGGCCAAGTTGGGTCTGGTGCATCTCTTGCGCAATCATCGTGTGGTCGAGTGTGCAGAGACCCCGAAAAATGTCAAATTTGCTGCATTCTCTTCAGTGCTGAGCGCCGAAAAGGACATTTATGTAAAGATCGAGAGAGATTGAGCAATGGGGGCACTCCAGCAATAAAAGTAGCTAGATCATTGTTTAGCAACTTCTTAAACGTTGTTTGGACCTTTCGCAACCCAAAGCTGGTGCTTATAAACTTATTATGGGCAATGTTCATGTTTGTAAATAAAATCTATTATTATTTAATTGAATTAGAGCACTAAAGCGCAAGTTCCTAGATTGATTAGTAATGCGTACTTAACAATTCTATCGATACCTTCTTTTAGAAATTAGATTTCGAAAATGTAAATTAGATTTCAAACAAATGTTATCTTCCACATAACTTAATAAATTCGAAACTTCTAAATTAGTTTTTCATAACTTTGTTTTCTTTTTATTCAACCTTTGAACCACTGTACTGTTTTCCCAGCAACGCGTCCCTTTTGGCAGCGTCCTTCACACGCTTACCACCACTGCCGACACCACCACAAGCACCACTAGTAACCCCCCTTGAGCGTTCCCGGCTTCGTCCGGCTTCCGTGGCCGCCGCCATCATCATCAACATCAACATGAACATCATATCAACATCAAGTCATGGACGTTTTCCCGAAATGGAACTTTCAACACCGGAAGCAGCGTGTTGCATGTATTTATGTAGATATTAGCACAGCCCAGCCAAGTCAGGCCAGCCCATATGGACTGGCCCCGGGCACCAGCCTAACCTCGTCGAGCCCGAGAACTCAAACCGAATCAAACCGAGCCCGTACCCTTAAACCGTAACTGAACCGAACCTGTGCCCCGGCCGTACCGTACGGTATGTGGGGAGTTTCGGTGTTGTTGTTTTTTTTTTAAGTGCGACTATAAACCAGATTTGGCAGAGCTCTTTACCCTAACATATTCAATGCCAGAAAGGGGAAGACAGGCAGGGAAACAGGGAGAGCAAGAGAGAGAGTGAGAGAGACGGGTGAGTGCGAGGCTGGGTTGGGGTGGCATATGCGTACGAAACAGACCCCAGGCCAGCCAAATTACAGTTCGGGTTTGTGTGTGGCCCACGGTGAAATATGCAGCAAGCCGTCGAGAGGTAGAGAGAATACAGAATAGAAAAGAAACGAACTGGGAAAGAAAGCAAAACGAAGGAAGCAGCAATTTTTCGAATGAAATTATGCATTCATAACCATCGACGAGCCATTAAAGAGGGGTTGCCTTGCCCTGTCGAGAGCCCAGCAGGTAAACTGAGGTGGAGTTAGTTGCTTCAAGGGGAAGAAAGAACTTTTTAGGGTTCTATGTCAGAACTTATGTGAATTTCAGTTAAAAAAGAGTTAAATTTATAATGGACTTGCTCTATTGTGTGTCAAGATCTAACCGAAGGAAGTGCATTTTGAGTTAGGCAAATTTGCTCGACTGCGCAGAGATGTTTTTTCACAGAGTTGATTGCCACATATGCTTGTATGGAAATTGAAGGCAGTCGACTTTCTTAGAGGGTAAGGTCTCAATTACAATCAGCTTAGAAAGGCAGTCTAATGGGGTAGTCTCATAAGTGTTTTGAGGTTAAGGTTTAAAGGTCTTTGTTACAATTGTTGGATAGAATAAGCTGGTTAGTAAAATGATAAAGTTAAAATTAAGCTGAGGGTTATACTTAAATGATATACTTAAATGATAATTAATTTTAAATGATAATATTGTCTCTTAAGATAACAATATATGATAAGTTCTTCAAGATTTTACAATAACAGTTTAAAGTACCGGTCGAACAAGGATATAATTATGATCTTGCTGATGGAATCTATAAGCAGTATTTCGAGTTTCAATTAGAACTGTTGTTCCCGTCTTTATACCTAGTCATTGATCATTATGATGCCAAATTTATGAGGACTTCAGATCAACAAGACAGCTCGACAGCTCGGTAGCTCGACTTCCGCTTCTTGTTAGTTTGCATTAGTCTGGTCAGTAGCTGTCAACCCTTTTGGTGAGCTCGCGCCACCCTTAAGCCTTTGATCAAATCCAAAATGCATATGCAGCAACCCTAACAGAGGGATTGGCTTGCAGTTATTATTTGTTGTTATGCCTGGATGTTGTTTAATTTGAAAAAATGTCACGCGGATTTAATATTCAAATAGCTCGAGCTGTGGTGCGTTTCAATCTCATTGCCGTGTCCCTGCGATGTACCCCAACCCCCGCTAACCCTTTCTACCCCCTTCGGACGGCCGAGGACGGAGGACGGCATGCATCAGCAACATCAATGAAATGTGTAAGCCTCTCTGACTTGCAGCTACCGTTGGGGGTCGCTTGGCCGGTCCGGTCCGCTTGACTGGACTCGGCTGCAACTGCAGAAACCTGTTTGATCGGAAACTTGTTCTCGAGGGTCTTGACCACGGACCATGTGCCAAAATAAAAACTCGATGGGGCAGGGACTTGGGTAAGGGTAGGGGAGACAAAGGAATCTTTCAAAGCGTGTAAGATCGGGACAGGGGAGTCGGCAGAGGGATGAGGGGAGAGTGGAGTGTGCACAGAGAGGTGTGTCGCGTGTTTCATCATAATTCCTTGTCAGGGCTAGGGGGGGCTACGATTCGAACGGTAAACGTTTTCACGATAACATCTGCGATTCGCAACGAGGGTTGCCAGGGTTGCCAGGGTTGTCAGGGTTGGCGGCCAGCTCATTGCATAATTATGCCATTGTCCAATGAAGTTCGTAATGCTGCCGATATAATCTAATTTGTTTTTCGGTTTTCTCTCATTTCATTCATTTTGGTATGACTGTTTTCGTGCAGGGGTTCTTCAATCTGTGTTTGTCTCTTCTGATTTCTCTATTGGGGGTAGTTTCAGACGGGAGCCAAGAGGAATCGACCTAATGACCTAGAAGTTTTTGGCTCGGCTTGGCATAGTGCGCAAATAACTCACGGGGATTACCTGTGTCTGAGAGCTTACTCAGTCACTTGGCTGTCTGTCTTTGTCTTTGTCTCTCCCTTATGTCATGCTAATGTGCTTTATCTACAAGATGTTGGCCATAAAACACGAGAGCAAATGCCACAAAATCCTCACTTCATAACTCATTTGTAGCAGGCCCCCTTCGTATTCCCCCTCGGCACTACAAAGCACTCGACACCGATGCGTTTGGGGAAGGTGTACTGTAGTACAGGGGGGAGATGAAGCGAGGTAAGCAAGAGAGACTCTCGCACACACACATTACTCACACTCTTGCAGGGAACATCACCGTTCATCAGTCTGTCCGGTTGTCTGTCTGTTTTTGGTCGGCTCATCTCGTGTAATGGCAAACGATTTTCACTCTTTTGTATTTGATTTTCCGAATTGTAATGTTTCGATATCTGTTTGTCGGCTGTCCGTCTCTCTCTGTCTCTCTGTCCCATCTCTTTCTCTGCATAGCGTCGCTCGTTTTTCGGCTCTGTGACGAATGCGCAACATTTGTCAAATTAGCTTGGGCAAATAGCTCAGCGCTGTGGGGGAGAAAAGGGGGCGTGGCTGCAGTGCTAAATCAGCTGGAGAGTCTATATATATTGGCTGAGTCGCACAGGCAGAGCTGTAATCCACTTGCTGTCAATTAAGTATATTTATAGCGCTCTACCGCATCTCCTCTCTCCTTCTCTCTCTCTCTCTCTTTCCCTTCTTGCATGTTGTGTTTTACAGCTGTATCGACTATAATCTAATCCATGTGCATTCAACTTTGAAAAGGTTCTTTCATTTTATAGACTAAACCATTTATAATATAAAGAAGTGTAAAGTAAAGACTGAAATCTGTTTTCGGTTTGTTCTACGCATTTACTAAATCATATCATATCATATCATTCATTAAATTCAAACTTGAAAATGCAGCCTTTTTTGCTTAGAATCCGCCATGAGCAGTCTTTAACTTCAAAAAGTACCCTCAGCACCCTCTTTGACACCCTTTTGCGCCCCTACACTGCACCCCTTTGCGATTGCAACTGGCAAAGTCTTTGAACTAACTAACTAACCACTTATTAGAGCATTCAACCCAAACCAGGATTAAACTCTACGACAATTTGCAGGCCTCACACGAGGGCATTAACCGGTCGACCTAAACCGCAAAAAAGCTCCCTACAACATTGCCGTACCGTGCCTGCGCTGTTATCCTTGTGTTGTTTGCTTTGTTATTGAACTGAACTTGACATTTTGCACTGGCCGAAAAGGCAGAGTAGAGAGAAGGAGAGGGAGAGAGAGAAGGAGAGGGAGAGGGAGAGAGAGAATGAGAGGCAGTGTATACACGCAATAAAAAGGATAATACGAGTGCGTCGCATGCGATGAGCTGCTGACCCGACCCCAATTTAAACAGAGCCGAGCCGCCAAACAGGAGGCAGCTGCTGCGACTGCTGTGACTGTTACCTCTGCTCCTGCTGCTGTTGCGCCTGGCTGTCCTGCTGTCCCTCCCTTCGTTCACATCTCCTTTTCATCCCTATACTCAGTTCGCACGTTCATTGTGGGGTTGTCCCAACTCGTGAAAAAGCACACACAGCGTGCTGCGTTTATGAAATTATTTGTTAGCAATGCCAGAGCTACAATATATAGCGAATTCGCCTACGAGCGCTTTTATAGGCATCACATAAAGTACGTGAATTATGGTTCCAAAGTTCTGGCAGTTTGACTTATTGAAAAGCGCACAAAACAATTTGGTTTCGCTGCGGTTCTTATTCCCGTTCTCTGCATTCTTTCTATTCAATTTGTTCATTATAATCCTGTTAATAAATTCTGATGCTGTTCAATGTGATTAACACATTCTTAAGCACACAGTTCAGGGTCAGTTTGAGGTGTCGTCAAGGCAGGGGATTGAGTGCCCCTGCCCTTGGCCTAAATTGCCATGGACTTTTGGAGCCTAAGTCACATTGGCTTAGGTTTTGGCTTCGTGTTCGAGCTTAAAGCTAAATTAAATTTCACCCAGAGAGAGATTTTAATTAGATGTAATGTCGGCTTAATGAGTTTGATGTCCTGTCTCGGGGTTACTCTCCATTGTGTAGCTAGGATAACTGAACTCCCGCCCTGGGGTGCTGTGCTGTTGTCACCAGCCGGTGGTGATTCTGTGGGCCGACACAGAGTTTTATTTTCTCTTCAAGCAAATAAAGAACAGCACGCGAAATATTGACATAAGGAAGGTCCCAGAGATGATAAATGTGCATCCAGTCGACTGTTGACAGTTGCCTAGTGCTAATTTGATGTAGTCTACACTCTAGCGGAGCTGATAGGTCTGCTCTTTTCGAACTGAGCTAATGTAGTAGACCTACAAAATTGAGCAGGGGATTAGAAACAGAGCAGGCTTTGAAATTTCAAATATAATCCTCTGCATCTAGAAAGTTTCTATCTTTAGAGATCTAAAGATATAAAGATAGCAGCCTATTGAACATATGTATATCCGATACTTAAAGCACTAAAGGGTATTATGACATTATGCGTTACTCACATATGGTACATACATCACATACAGAACGAGTTATATATGAGGCATCTTCTTCATCACCCTAAACTGCAGATTCGATATAGACGTATCTGTCTGTATGAACACCTATTTCTCAGACTCTATCAGAGCTTGACCGATTAAATTTGGCAACAATAAGCTTAAATATATAAATTTTGTTTTAGAATTTAGCCACGCCTATTTACGCCTCCGTAAATCGAAAATTAACATACCAGAAGTGTAAATTTAAAGGTAGAACGTTAACTTTTGTTGTGTACCATTATAAGCACTGTAGTTAATGAAGAAAGAAACAGTGGAAGGTTTAAGTAGCGTATTTATCACAGTCAAGCACAGTCTACTCTCTTCTCACTTGTTTTGCATTTACCACAAACTAATCAAACTTTTATATCATAAAAACAAATTGAAACAGTTAGTTACTAACTTTTCTACTTATCTGTTGCTCGCCTATCAATCCATTAGCTTACTTCACAGCAAGGCAGAGTGCCCAGCTGGCTCTTCCTTGTATATATGAGAAAGAAAGCAAACAGCTTTTTTCTCTCATGGCCTTAATTGGTTGAACTAACCTTCCTCGCAGCTTGATACCTTCCTTTCTTTTTCTCTCTCTCTCTCTCCCTCTCTCTGTTTTTCTGCTGTCTCTTTCCCACTTTCTTTGTGGCTATTTGACTTGCATTAGTCGCTTGCCTAAGCTCAGCCCGCAGCAGTGCCACGCCCACTCTATTTGCTGGACTGCAACTTGTCGCTTTGCTCATTAGCAGCCGCAATCGCGTAATGTCAAGAAAGGGATGAGCGCAACAAGAAGAAGAAGAGGAAGAAGAAGAAGCAGCACAAGTAGCTGCAAAGTACTTCGGGGTCCTACCTCAAGCTGTGCAAAAGGATTAAGGCAGCCCAACAATGCGTGAATGATGAAATGAGAGCAGAACAACAAGAGGCAGCAGCAGATGAAAAACTCGTGCCACACATTGAGGTAATTTTTCTGAAATATTTAAGAAACTTATAAGTGTGTGTGTGTGTGTGTGTGTGTGTGAGTGTGTGTGAGTGTGTGTTAATTGTCGCGTGCAGTCAAAGTGATGTGCTGCGTGTTCTTCCCCTGTCGTCTGTGTGTCGGTCTTTCTGTCTCTCTGTTTGAACTTGGCAACTTGATTTTGCGGAAGAAGACAGCAGCAAGACGAGGCGCAGCGCCAGCGCCAGCGCCCGCAGCAACAACAGTAACAACAACAAGGAGAGGCATACAACGTGCAACATCTGGCGCTAAGTACAAACTGTGATACACACAACGACAGGGAAGACATCCATATAGACAGACGTAGGGAAGCAAGAAGAGAAGCAGGCAGGCAAGGGGAGAGGTAGGAAAGGAAAGAGAGCAGGAGGGCGGTAAGGAGAGAGGGAGGGAGGTACGCGGCGGGACAGACACGCAGGCTGACTGACAGCGGCTCCTCTTTAAATTTCGCTGACTGCGCGCGCAGCCCTCCGTGCCAAGGACCTTATGGGCCAAGGCTTTAAGCTGCCACAGTGCACAAGGAAGTTAGACAAGAAATTAAGTATATTATTTGGATTTCAAAAAACGACAACAACAACAACAACAACAAACCGAAAAGCCAAAAATAAAGTAAAGAAAGAAAGGAAAAGATCGAAAGCGCCGTCATGCTTTAAAAAGCCACAGCAAATGGCAAAAATGGGATATGGCAGGAGCAGGGGATAAGCGCTGGCTGTGGCTAGAAGAGGAGGCAGCAATAGAGGGGCGGGCCCGGGGGGCAAGCGTAGGGGGCAGGGGCAAGGGGTAGCGGGGCAGCTGAGGCGGCTCTGGCAGCGTGAGAACATTTTCATGCAGGATATTTTAGCGGCTGCTCATCAAGAGTTGAACACACCCTGGTGGGAAGTTTGCTACCCTATCAGACACACACACACAAACACAAACACACACACAAACACACACACAAATACATACTCACACTCATACACACACACGTGCTCACATGCGTTGTGCTCTCACACTGCTCTCACATGTTCTGCCCGCTCTCTTATGCGCGCTGACACTCTCTCTCTCCATCGCTCCCTCACTCTCTCTCTTTTGCTGCAGCTCTTTACGAGTTATGAAATTTCCCACTATTCTCAACACTTCCGCGTTGTGCAAGTGCGTTCGCTCTCTTACGTGTGAGTGCGCTCTCTCTCTCTCTTTCTCTTCTCTCTCTCTGCGCTGCACATGCGCTGAGAGAGAAAATACTGGGCAAACTTGTGCTCTTTTCTGCAGTTGTTGTTGCTGCTGCTGCTCTTCAAGTGCACTTCACACACAAACACATACATATACACATGTGTGTGTGTATGTATGTGTGTGTGTGTGTTTATAGAGCTCTTTTTTTGGGTTGAGCGCTTCTTTCATGCTGCTTGGCTCGCCTGGTCGGGGGTGTTATGTATTTTTTACAAGTGTTTAGTCAAATTCGGCGCGTCCCGAAACCTTCCCTCGTTTCCCTCCCTCTGCCAGGCGAAACCGAATCCATACTCTCTTCCCCCGTCTTGCTTCCTCTTCGTCTTTCTCGTTTACCAAACGTTTTGTTTACAATGCTGAGGTAAAAAAGTTCAACTGAAAAGACGTCGAAGCATTTTAGATGAAAATTGATTTTCAGTGTGACGAACTCCCTCGGCAGGCGGTGTAGATAAAACGTTGATAAAGCCGAAAGCCGAAAGCCGAAAGCCAAAGCTTAGTGCCAAAGAGACTTTGCTTAATAGAAGGCCTCGACAGGGGGTCCCCGAAGAGATAATTATAAATGGACTACAGAGTGCAGGGAGATAAAAAGAATGAAATATACATATACGTAATAGATTGAAGAAACCTTCTTTGTAAGAGGAAATAGCCCAAGGCAACTGAAGATAGTCTTTTTAAAGATCTAATGTACGCATCAACAACATCTATGTATATCCATAGTATAAGGATAGAGTTTTCGAACTCCTAAAATACTTCTATATGAATAAGTAAATAGTAAAACGGTTCTTCAAGTGTTGAAGACTTCTAACTAAAGACTTTTATTTCAAGAATCTTCTGCACGGTTCAAGAGCTATCTGAATTATTTGTATAAACATAAAGTACTTGAATTCTGCATAAACTATATATATATATAGATGGGGAATGATGTAATTAAGAAATACAATATAATAAAACGTATTTTCATGTAATTCAGAGTGAAGAATCCAAGCCAATATCTAGCTGAAGATTTTCATTTCAGGAATCTAATTTACGCTTCAACTACTTGTGATATGTGAAAGAATTCCGGTTCCCACAGGCCAATTAAAGTGTCCAACGGGTACCACTTGTGGTAAATTATATATTATTTTAATTTTCTTGACAATTTACTAGCTTTTGTTCCACTTCAATTAGCCGCTGCACGCTCGAGTATCTCCTGCTTGAATGATCTTTCAAGTACGCCCCGAAAATACTTCAAGTTCTTAGCAAGAACTCAATTCGAAGCGGATCGCATTGGCATTACTGTGGATAAAACCTGAAGTCCTTAGACCCCCCTAGGGATAAATTCTTTCTCTCTCTCTCACTCTTCTTGGCTGTTCAACCACATCCTTATGCGCATCTCGAGAACGATCTTAACAGCCTTTTTTCGGAGACAGCAGACACAGCAGATGATTGACAATGAGAAAACCGCAAGACAAATTTAAATAACTGTGCACACAAAAGGTCTCCAAGGCAGTACCAGGCCAGTACCCGGCAAAGAGTTGTCCTGTCCTGGCAAAAACAGATGATTGCGCATTGAAAAGCAAAGCAAAACAAAGCGAAAGACAGAGAGAGAGAGAGGGAGAGATACAAGAGAAACAGCTGTCGGGAACGAGGAAACGATCGTTGTGGCATGCAACAACTTTGTGCTGTGTGTGTTGCAAGGTGCAAAAAAACAAGAGCAAAACATAAAGAGGGGGACGATCAGACTCCGCATCGGGCTCAATATTAAACAGAAGCAGCCATAATAAGCAACCTGCTAAGGAGAAGGAGGAGGAGGAGGAGTAGAGGCAGGAGGATCCCTCCACTCACAGGTAGTCTCGGCTCAACAAAACCTGACCGCGATCCCGTCTGTCCCTCAGTCTGTCCCTCTGTCTGTCCCTCTGTCTTCTGCTGTACTTCTGCCTGTTGAGCAGCTGTCGTTAATGAGCCACACAGAGTATGAAGAGCAGGAGGAAGAGGAGAAGGAGAAGGAGGAGGAGGAGTAGGGGGAAGCAGCAGAATGAGGAGGATTGCCCCTTAGCGTTTATTTTCATTTTCTCTTGTATTTCATTTCGTTTCATTTGTTCGAGCAAATGCAATCTCCGCTTACAGCACGCATCTCTCTCTAATCTTTATTGACGGCTCTCGCCTAATGCTATGGAAATTCTATTTGTCAAACAAACAATTTCGTTCGTTTCCCTCACTCTGTCTGTGTGTGTGTTTTCCCCTCTGTCTGTGTGTGTGTGTGTGTGTGTGTGCCTGTGTTTGCCTTTGCAGGTTGTGTATGGGCAACGTCAGGTAGCAGAAGGTGCTGATCTTCGACAGCTGAAGACGCCAGTCGATTGCCAGTTCCAGGTTTCTTTGGAACTCCGACGGGTTCCTTCGTCCTTTCGCATGATGAACGATAAGATGTGTGTGTGTGTGTGTGTGTGTGCGGGGCGTTGATAAAAAGGATTTCCATGTTTTTCTTACATTATGCACATAATGATGGGATCCTGTTTGCCCTGCACTAATCACACAAGTGAGATAGAACGGTAGAGAGAGGGGGATCGAGAGAGACAGTGAGAGTATCTGCTGCGCATTGTGTTCATTTGTTGATTTTACGATACGCTGGAGGATTGCATAAGTTCTTTAGCATAGTGTCTCTTAAGAGAGAGGGAGGGAGACAGGGAGAGAGAGAGAGAGAGAGAGAAAAGAATTAAAGTAAACAAGCTTAGATGTCAGATGTGAATGTGACTCGGAAAAATGGAGAAGAGAACGAGAAAATGCTGGAAAATGCAGACTGGAGAAAGAGATAGGGATAGAATAGCTAGAAAGATCTTTATATCTATATAGAAATTATTGATTAAATTTAATTAAAATAGCTATATACATCTAAGTATATGGAATAGATAGATGGATCTAGGTTTATGTACAGATATTGATACATTGATTGATCTAGATATATTATGCATTGACATTGATTCTTTTAAAAGATATACATATATTGTATATATATAATTATGTAAATATGATAAGGAATAAGAGATAAATGATATCGTTATCACATTATTTTATGTTCATTAAAAACGTGCAGAGCCTTAAGCTCATTTGAGCCTGATCTAGTAAGGCCATGCCAAATGGGGTGTGTATTGTGCACATCCAAATTAAAATCTACAGCTTGCCATATGTTCTACACTAATTTGGCAGTGTGCCGCACACACTTTCCTCTCTCTCCCCTCTCTTTAATCTTCACTCTCCACTACCCACTGAGCAAAGTACAAAGCGGGTTCGATATTCTATTGAGATTGGCTCTTTTTCTCAATTTCCCGTTGATTAGCGCAATGCAGACCCAACTCAAGCTAAACTCCTCCCCCCTTCTTCATTCCCCCCCACGCTGTATATTCCGCAGCATACTCGCCCTAAACATACAAACACTTAGAGCACACACACACACACACAGCACACACACACACACACACACACATGTGAGTAACCCACCCCACAAGTGATTGCAGCAACTCCACCACGACGAGCCACATAAACAACAACAACAAGTACAAGAACAGCCATCGTTCACTGTTGCAGCCCTTTTCCTCCTCTCCCTCACTCTCTCTCCTACTCCCTTACTTATCCCTCCCCTTTCGTTTCCCTCACTTGGCGCATTAAATGCGATTTTAATCACTTTCCGTTTTGTCACTAGCGTGTGACTGTAAATGGAACTGAGAGAGAGGGGGACAGCAGAGGGAGGAGGAAGAGCAGACATCTTCACTTTTTAGTCACTGCCAAAAATAATTCCATTTAAATATCCCCACATAACATAAACTTTGTCGGCTTTTCTGCTGCCTTCTCAAGCATAATGTCATTTTTATGCTGATTGCAAAAAAATTTCCACATTTCCGGAGCTGTAAAAAGAAGAGGAACCTTTTCTTCTTCTGCTACTTCTGACTCTTCTTCTTCTACTTCTACTTCTTGTTCACATACGTGCGCATATGTCGTCGTCCAGTTTCGCCTCGCTTTTGTTTATACCTCTATCTCTCTCTGTCTCTCTCTCTCTCCTTTACTCGCTCTTTTGTGTTTACATTTTACACAACCGCATTAATTTAATTTAATTTGATTTAATAATGCACGCCCAGTAAAGCCAGCAGGACAACAGGACTACAGGCAACCGCTAAGTATGTCTAAGTGGTTCGCATTGTAGTCCCCGAACCTAGCGGGCGCTACGATCTATGTATTGTACTGCAGCATGTGCTGCTGGTCGAGTGTGGATTTCGGTATGTGCTGCTCATTAAAATTACTCCCGGTTAATGCAATTTCCAGCATTATATGCATTAAGATATTTCCCGCTATAAAATGGAAGCGGAATCTCGAGTGCCTTTATAACTGGCGACTGGCTAACAGGTTCCTCCACTTGCCATCCATTGAAATGCATACACAATTATGAAATAATGACGTGCAGATTGGCCAAATTGAATATCTCATTAAGTGCGGTATGAAGAGAGCTATAAAGTTGTAAAAGCCTTATAGACTGGGAACTCTGGCTGAATGTAGAGAATCTAGTTGCTTTTCTATGTTAAAAGGCAGTTTAAGATCAATGGATATAAATACCATATATACATATAAATATATAGCAATATACTCAGCAATGGTAACTATTTTTCTGTAATTCTTATAGATGATAAACTTGTCATGATTCTGGAGAGTTGGTTTCTAATAATGCAAAGAGTCTGCAAAGTTCTTAGCCATATTTCAAAGTATTTCCTATACAGATTCACTTTAAAATCTACCATGTCTTTTCCCACTTTGTCAAAGAAATGTTAACAATTCTTTCATATTTTCCATAGTTCTGATAAATAAAGAGCTTTGGGGAGTTCTTTACTGTGTGATATCAATTTCCATCTAGTTTACTACTCATAATCGTCCACATCAAAATTCAGTTTTTTTCTCTTAAATCTTTTTCTCTTTTTCAATTTCCTAATTTCTTTAGTACTAAACCAACTTTATGTAGGTCCCTTTAAGAAACATCTACTTGTGTCTAGGTGTGTGTAGTTTCCTTTGCTTGGCTTCAAAGCAAGGATTTCCTCTGTCACTTTTAATCAAATTTGCCGCATCTTCAGTAGTTTCTCTAGTTTGGCACATTCATCAAATCGTTTTCCAATTAAAATCGCCACACTGACTTCTTGAGAAGGACGGTACTGGGCGGGGGGCAGGACGGGGGGAATTCCTTTGAGCATTAACCCACAAAATAAGCAAAACATTTCTGTTCATTTCGAATAATTTAAATGGATTTCGATTTTGATTTTCATTTAAATTTTCAACTAACATTTAGGCAACACTTCAAAGGCTTCTCTATCAGACTGACTTAAGACCGGCCAGGTTAACACACACACACACACACAGGAACACACCCAAGCATACACACAGACACTCACACACACTTACACACACATAAAAATAATCAAAAATGGCATATAAACAAACACGACGACGACGCCGTCGACGACCGTCGGTACTTCGAGTTGCCTTTAGAATACCTTCTTCTTCTCCCTCTCTCTCTCTCTCTGCCTGCTCGGGCGCCAACACATTCCTCCTCTTTCTCTCTTTCTCCTCCTTGGCGCCGTTACGTGCTGAGTTTTTGCTACCTTTTTGGCTGCGTTCTTGTGCCTCTGCCTTGTCCCCTTGTGTGTGTGTGTGTTTGCTCAAAATGTTAAAATCCTGTTTATTGGATTCAATGGTTTGTTAATTGCCAATTTCAACTCTTTCTACCTACCGTCGCACAAGTTTTAGCAGTCACTGTGTGTGCTGCGCGACCACCGCATTTGCCTTCTTTGTCATCGTCCACGCCGCACAGCACTGTGGCCCCTCGGCCCCTCCCTTAGTTACTGGGACTGCTACTACGCCTGTGCCTCTCTCTCCCTTCCTCTCTATTTCTCTCCCTCAGTCTCGGCCCATCGATGGTGCCAGCCATAATAATTTCCTGGCTATAAAATTCATTAGAGCAACGTTTCAGCTCCGACCACCTGTAAATGTCTGGCGCGGCGTCTCGTGTGTCTGGCTCGTGTTTTAGAGGGTCTAACTAGCAGCTACCGTTAGCTTGAAGAGCTCAGTATGTCTATGTGTATATGTGTGGCTGTGTGTGTGGAGTATCTCAGTGTGTGTGTGTCTGTGCCTTGAAATGTCGCCGGTGTCGTTAAATTAGCTCCCAGTTGGTCTTAGATGTTCGCAGTACCTGTGCATGGCAGTTATGCCTGAGTGTGTGTGTGCCTGCTTGTGTGTGTGTGAGTGCGTGTGTGTGGCTTAACAAGATATGTGCACAATTTAATGCCACGGCTCGTAAATAATCGACATAAGTCAGGCGCAGCAGCATCGTTTACCCCACAAATATATCACGATGCCGCATCGAGTGATTTGATGTGCCCACAAATTAAGAGGTAACTTGAGTTCTTCCTCGCTCAGTTGGACATCGATATGCAAGCCGTAGATATTGTTGCTTGATCTTCTTGCTGAAACTGGTTTCTTTTTTTGTAATACATGTATGTACATATGTGCCGTAAACTTGGCGTCTTTACTGTTATCTGATTTTGGTAGCACTTTCCGCCCGACCAAGTGTAACCCAAGAGGCAAAACGATTTGAGATTATTTGAGATAGTTGCCAGTTGTGGCAGCTGCATAGTTAGTTATTGTCATTAAAAACTTAAGAGTTTCTTAAATACTCGATTGGGATTTCTTGAAATTTAATGGTATTATTTATAGGTTTTAGAAGAACATCAAATATTAGAAAACAACTTTCTTTGTTGCTTGTTTTATGGATTAAAAGGTTATTGTAACTTTGTGCAAGCCGAGAGAGCAGTCAAAGACAGAAGGAGGCATCGCCATCCATACAAAGTGTATATATATATATATTCTTCATCAGCCGAATTATAGCCATGTTTGTCTGTATGAACATCTATATCTAAGAGACTACAGCAGATAGAGCTATGATATATATCTGCCACGCCCTCTTCCACCTTTTTAATTCAATAAAAACGTTATCTTTTCAGTCCTTGTCTTTCCATTGAAGAAGTCTTACAAACTTAGTTATTTGTTAATTTGTTTATGAATCCAAAGGTGAGAACTCTTATGGAACATATGTCTAGTTTTCCCTGAAGTACTCTTCTATAATGCTCTATTATTATCTCCCTTATGTCTTTAATAGAGAGTTCTCTTTAAATGTCTCGTCCTCCTCTCGTTTGTCGCCTTAGTCGCCTTAACAAGCGACACTTGCACGTCTCCAGATGATTGTCAACTCTCAAATAGTCGCTCAAGAGGCTCAGGTGGCACGCTCACACACCTACACATACACCCACACCCACATACACTCACACAAACACACACATGCTGTCTGCTTGTACTGTCTGGTGTCGCGTTTAATTCAATTGCGCCGGAAAAAATCGCAACAATTGCAAAGTAAAATTGAGAAGAGTTTGCTGACAAACAAAAGCGCAAGCAGCAAGAGCAGCAGCAGCTGCAGCACATGAAAAGTGGGCGGGGCAGGGGCGGAGTATGGAGGAGGGGGCGGAGTTGGCAGCAACGGATATGTCACACAAAGCAGGATATGAAAGCGTGACAGCAACAGCGACGCGCAGTCAAGGGAAGTCAAGAAGAAGAAGAAGAAGAAGATGAAGCAAAAAGAAGTAGGAGAAGACACTGAGGCAGAAGTAGGGAAGGAGAAAGAGGGAAAAGATGATGGTGATGAGAAGAAGGACGAAGATCATGATGAATGAAATTCACGCACTCGAAAAGTTTCACTTGCTTAGAAAGCACAAGCTTCGACAGCATTTAAGGGGGAGCTGGGCGCATTACACACATACACACGCACACAAACACACACAGACACGGCACACACACACACAGACAGACAGGCACACACGCATATACTCTCACACACACTTGAGGAAATTTGAATTGACATCGCATTTCCGTGTCGCTGATACCGAGTGACACGCGTGTCTCTTGCCTGACACTCTCTCTCTCTCTCTCTCGCTCTCTCTCCCTGCTCTTTCCCCCTCTCTCTATCTACTGCACTGAGAGAAATGACAAACTGTTTGTCTGGTTGAACTTTGAATGGATTTTTAGTATAACTAGCTAAAGATTAAAACTTTTGATACCATAATTAAGTTATGCCAAGCTTGATTTCCCACTCGATTTCCCCCTTCAAGTCTTCCCTCTTAACTCTGCCACCACATTTTCTCTGAGTGCCACATGACAGTAGTGATTTCTTAACGTTTATATATGTATATATTTTTTTACTTTTCCCTATTCATTTTTTTTTCCGCCATATGCTGCGGAAATGTCAGGGAAATGCATGGAAAATGCTTTTATAGATGAATTCCTTAATGCCTGACAGCTGTAGCAACAATATAAACGCTTCCGCTCTTGGCCACAACTAATAGACAGGAGAGGTCCCCTGTCGTTGTGCCACTCCCCTGCCCCCCGTCTGTATACGTAGTTTGTCTGCTTGTGGGCCTCCCTTTCAGCTCCGCCCCTGTGTCTGCCATCAATTGCCAAATAATGTTGAGCCATCAAATATTTAAAATGCCTCGACTGAGCTTGATTTTTTCTGTTCTTTTGAACTTTGACAGTGGCAAGCGCAGGGGGGGTGGTAGTAGCTAGGGGCATCTAGGGGGATGGGACAGGGCGGCTCGCATGCGACATAACATGTTGCATTTTTAATGCGAATTTTATGTCGATTTTAAAGCATACTTTCGAGCGCTGCCAACTTTGCAATATTTACGGCAAAACAATGCACACGAAATGAGAGAGTGGGGTAGAGAGAGGGGGAGATATAGGTAGTGTGTGCCCGGTAAATTGTTCGTTGCAAGGTGTGAAAGATGCAGAGCATAGCACAAATGCCAAACAGTTTAGTAAAGGCGCTCAACAAATCTGCACGTTGACTTTCAGTCGAGGCAGCCCCGAGGCAGCCAGGGGCAGTAACAGAAACATAGCCAACAGGGGGTGCAGCTCCTCAACTGACTTTTGTCTAGCATAGAGAAAGAGGGAGAGAGAGAGAGGGAGAAGGAGAGGAGGGAGAGATCACAACTCCCACTCTCGATACATGTGCGCCCTCTGTGCAGACAGTCTCAGGGCCAAGGCAATAACTATGCATGTGGCTAGCTTCCGCAACTGGATGCAGTACATGGGTTCTTATCTCTCACTCCCTTTCTCTCCCTCTCCCCTTGTCTCCTCCTCTCCCCCCTCTTTACACATTCTCAGCACACATTTTGCCTTGAGAGTCAACAGTTTTTTCTGCTGCATCGTTTGCTCGTTTTAATTTCTTTGCCATTTGCATGCTGCATATTTTCACACTTCTACCCATGTTCCCTCCCCTGCTGACCGTCTCTACCACATACAGTGTATGCCGGCAGTGTTTGTCTGTTTGTTTACTTGCCTGGCTGTCTGTCAAATGAATTATTTGCATAGTTTTTGGGCGCAGCCAGCGACAAATGATAAAGCCTTCTCGCTGCCTTCATTCATTTTTCGAATTTTCCCGCATTTTTCTGCACATTTTCTATGCACGTTTTGCCAGGCTAAGCACGGATTTGTCATGCTCTCTCACTCCCTCGCACGCCGACATGGTGTAAATATTTATTTTATGGCTGAATAAGTTTTAAATATGTTGACAGCGAGAAAGCATAGGCAGCAACTGCATCAGAATGCAATCCATGCAATTCAATAGATTTTCACGCTCTTCTCCTCTCTTTTCTCTTCTCTCTTCCCCTTCCCTTCTTTCTATCTCTATCTCTCTCTCTCTTTGCTTTTTCTGGCTAATCGTATGTGAATGAAACATGTATATGGCACTATACTATAGCTCATACATATTTGATAGCGGCATGTTTGTTCTGTTTCCCAGCTCTGTTTTGGGCTCTAAAATCCCCTGGCAAATTGTCGATTTAAACACAGAAATACAGCTTAAATAGACAAAGTGCTAATCTGAACGAAGAGTTTTGCGATTAATGGAAATGTTTTATATTGATCAAGTGGGTGAGAATAGCAGAAGAGCAAAGTAATACTTAAGAGAATTTATACTATTGGTAGTGCCGAACATTTTATACTCGTAATTACGTTTTAAACTATTCTGTAATCAGATGTTAAAATACTTTAGTTTTGATGAGTAAAACTTCTTGGAAAGTTTTAAATTTTAGATGTATTCATGGTATTAATATTATCCTTAAATTAATGTCATTAAATTTGTATACTAATATATTGAAATATACCTTTAGTTGTTCAATAGTTTCAATTGAAGCTATGCAAATGAAACTTTATAATAAACACATTAATGATATGAAATTTAAGAATTTAACAGAGATTAAAACAAACAGTTAAACATATAGTATCAAGTTTGACGATACAGTATCGTCAATGCTTTTCAAGAATATATAAATTAGCGAACAGAGAATGCATAGTGTTACATTTTCCATACACGTTTTATAGGTGCCGTAAGTACCGTTAATTGCCACGAAAAAACCTCATGGAATTTCATTCAGTGAGTTGGGGCAGTTAATCTCAATTGGCCTGGCTTTTATTGGCCTTTGCCGTGGCTTTCATCACATGCTGCCGGGACTAATCAAAGCGCCAACAGGCTGCACTTGAAACTTGCAGCTGACAGACCCTATCAAGGCGGGGGGGGGGGAGAGAGGGTGTCAAGTAGTGCAGGAATCCTTTCAAATGCCTCCCAGTGCAGGGGGACCTTGCCCTTAGACGGCACTTCAGCGCGAACTATTTTGCGCCAAGTTGATTAAAAACATTGCACGGCAATGAACCGAAGAGAGTGCAATAAAAAGCCAAAAAAGAAGAAGCAGCTAAAGCGCAAAAAAAGAACTAGCCGAAAATAAATGACTTTCATTTAGCGCCGTCGTCCAGTCGAGGCAGGAAAAAGGACAAACTATGGTCGCGCCCCCCGATTTCAATGGGGCTGGATGAACAACTTTTCAAATAGACATTTTCAAAGGCAAACTTTTTTATCAGCTTCAGCTGTAGCTGTAGCCGAAGCGAAAGCCAGAGCTGTAGTCGGCGTAGCCGTAGCCAGACCGAGCCGAGTGCCAGAGAGGGCCGCCACACAGACCGTCGTTGTCCGGCCGGAAGTTTAGCTATGCCGGTTGGCAGGACGCTTGCAGCGGATTGTGGTCTTCGCGGGCAGGAGGCTGAGGGGAAGAAGGGGCGACAACGGAAGGGGCTGGTAAGATAGACGGCGGATAGACGGACAGAAAGAGAGAGAGAGACAGAGGACAGACGGCAGTCGGAAACGAGTTCGCTGCCAGTTTGGTGCTGGACAACTGCGGCGTGGCAGCAGCCTGTGCGCAATTTATGATATACGACAACACGATAGAGATGAGCTTCAAATGAAGGATATAGAAGCCACTGAGTGCAACTGTAGGTCTAGTTTTTTGTATATATACTTAGTTATTATAAGTAATATTGAGTAGATCAACTTTAACACAAACAGAACAAAGAAATCTACAGCAGAGAGTGCCCTATTGTGATATATTCTTATTTCTTAAGTTCTTATTTCTTAAATAACTTCCATGTTTTTTAATCTATAGCAAACAAATGAACAGCAATTATTCCAATGTCAATAACTATTGTGCACATCAAAATTGAACATTCTAGCTTGCGATTTTTATTGATTTATGTGAGCAAAAGAGGGCATGGCTAATTTTTCAACTAACTTTACCTGTGTGCGATAATAAGACATATTGTTATCAAATTTGGTAGTCCTAGCTCTTATAGTCACTGAGATTAAGGTGTTCATACGCACATTATCGACTCGGTGCCTGACTCTATATATATGTATATGTATGTATATATGTTACATTTTGTGCGGTCAGAGTTGCCTAATTCGGGATTGTGAATACATTTTGCTTAGGGCATAAGTAAGTTTCAGCTTATTATTAAGATTGAAGAGATTTAACCAAAGGAGTCCTGCACCATTTTAATTTCATTTCACTTAAAGTGGCAGATCTCCAAATTTAGCTTGTTTCCTTCTGTTTTAATTAGGCTGCAATGAGTCGTAAAAATCGCATTCAATCACGACAGCTGTCAAAATAAAGTCACGACACGAGCTCCACGCTAGCCTAGAGCAGGCAGCTGGCGTTGCAGCACGCTGTGGAGCAGGGCATGGGGAGGAAAGGAAGGGGAGCAGTGTGCTCAGCAGCGAGAGGACGAGAGAGAGAGAGGGTGAGAAAGGGGTGCTGGCATTTGTGACACCCGCATTTATGTGCGACTATTTGGTTTATTTCAAATACAATCACATTTACACACGCACACAGACACAGAAGAGACGTACACACACACACACACACATATTTGGACACTTAGTGGTCTTTATTGGTTTGACTGTTGTTGTTGTTTTTTCCTGCTGACCGTGCAGTGGCACCCACAGTCGCCGCTTGTGCGGTTGTTTTGGCCCAGGACCAGGCCCAGGCTCAGTCACAGGCCGAGACTAGTCCGTCGCTTTGGTTTTTTGTTTTGTGCAACCTTTTTCCTGCATTTCATTCAATTTACACACACACTAATAACCTCACTCATGTGTGTGTGTGTGCGTCTGCCATTATAGTTTATGTAGTTTGCGGTCACATTTGCCCGGGCAATATGGGTTAGCTACGAAGTGGACTGCAAATGACATCCCACTAGATCTCTCAGTCAGGCTCTCCAATCTACCCCCTTTCCCTTTTCCCCTCTCCATCCTCTTCCTCCTCTCCGTCTATCTCTGTCCCTGGTACTCCAATCGAGTGCTAATTTTAAATGTATATAGATATTTTATTGCTGCCATTAGAGTTATTAGAAAGACAAAACAAGAAGAGGCTGCTGTTTGCGTTTGTTAAGTGCCTGCTCAACCAGTCCAGAGTGCCGTAGCCAGGCTGGGGGCAATCTGGAGTATCAAATTTTATCCTAGCTAAGAAATTAAACTTTGTTTTGCATACAAGCTTATTTATTGCCTCCGATTAGATAGGGTATCTTGATTTATAAAGGGGCAACTACTAGAAATTGTATGCAAAGAGATTTGCAAAGATTGTGACAAGATTTGTTGGGTCAATGAGATAAGGTAAAGTATGTATATTTTTGAGTAGTTTTTAAAGGTTTTTAAGAACTTATTAAACGTTTATATAGTGCTTTACAACTGAGATAAATATTATACAATTTACTGTGCGATTCAAATAAACAAGTTTCAGTTTAGGATTGTCAGCTTTTTATAATAAATGTTCTTCAATTTAATGATTCAAGATATCTTATATACAATATATAATGTATAATATTATAACTATATATATTATTTACCATATTATACCAAAGATAATAAGCCGTTTGACAATATATTCCAGAATCTAAACCCTTCATAACCTTCTTTAGTTGTCATCTTCTCCACTTTAGTTCATTAAACATCTTTAGAGTGTTCGAATATAATTGAACAACTAGACAACCCTATACATATGTTCTCCTAAGGGTTCTCACCTCTCTCAATACCTCAATATTCATTCATCTCCTTCAATCGATAATATACGCATAATTCATTTGTTAACTCTTTGTTCTCCTTGCCTTATCTCAGCGCCAAAGGTTTATCCATTTAGCCCCTTCTCCCCGTTACGATCTTCTCGGCAGGGTATCAATGGCAACACCTTTTCATGGTTGACACCACAGCGCAGACAATTTGTTTCAGAGCTTTTGAGTGCTTTTTGTGGGGGATACGCCAGATACGCCTGCCTGGAGAAACTAGTGGAAGTTCTTTGTTTGTCCGCGTTTTGTCGGGGGGGTCCAAAAAGCAAAGGCCACGTACGACAGCTATTTATTGCCATTTTCCCATGGACCCGGGCACGCATTTACCACAAACACACTCACACACACACATGAAAACAACCTCACATAAATCAAAATAACTGTCAACGGAAGCGGCGTCCATAGTTTTAACGGAGAGAGAATGGAACTCGGCTCCGGCTACGGAACCAGAAAAAAAATATGAATGAAGAAAAATACCCAAAACTAGCCAACGTAGCATTCTGCATGCTCCATAGATTCCCCCTTCCCCACAGACTACGGTCTCGCATAATGCATATTGCGGACAACAGGAGACCAGAGTTGCCACCTTCATCGTCGTCGCCGCCGCCGGTAGCCAATTTTTTAGCCATTTGTATTGCCGGCGCGACGACATAATTAATTGCTGAACAATTTCTGCGGTCAACTATTGAAAGTTTTTAAAGGTTGTCGCACTGGGTGCTCCATTTCATATTTCTATGACAACCCTGAAACACTCAGTATAATTTCAAATTGCTGAATAGCTCAATAAACATAAAATTATCCAGTTTGGACAAATGTTTTGTCAGGCCAATCGTTTGGCTTAATGAACCATTTGATGGAACAGCAGCGCGTTGTTCCTTTCATCAGTGTAAGTAAAATAATTACAGAGTGGAGTGATAGACTGAATGATACCCTGTAGAAAGTGGAGTGAGTAATGGAATATACTTAAGGAAAAAAATAGAACTTACAGATATCATATAAAATATTTAAATAAAATAAAATTAAATAAATATTTAATTTATTATTGCAAGTATTTGATATACCGCGTTGCACCCTATTGTAGGGTATGTGAATATTAAGAACAATAAAATGAGAATAACACGTCATAATAATTATTTTTGATGTTATTCCTGGCACATCAATATACCCCATGGCCCTCGTTCACAGAATATGTGCAGGAAGGAGGAAGTAGAACAGACAAATAACAATTAAATTGAAGAGTTCTACTTATCATGTGTATAAATCTATTTAATAATTTCCCTCCCATCAATACACCTCACTTCTTTGCACTACAGGGTATGCGCATAATGAAAACGGAGCCTCTGACTGGGCACATCATTAGGCGCTGTCGTTTCATGAAGTTTTAATGAAAGCTACGCCAAACAGAGCAACAATAACAACAGCGGCAGCAGGCACAGCAACAACAACAACAAGAACAAGAGGAGAGAAGAAAGAAGAGAAGAGAACAACCATTTGGGGTCCGAACATCTTGTGCCGTTTGCCTTTTTGGCCCAATCAAAAATTAATGAGTGCCAGGCGCTTAGAAGTGATAAATCACCTTGACAAAGGCGCACGAACAGGACGCAGGACAAGGCGCAAAGCAAAAAGTAGAAGGAGAGAGAGAGAGAAAGAGAGCAAGAGAGGGAGAGCGAGCTAGTATGGCTGGTTGACTGGGCCCACAAATGAAAATGGCATCATCACAATAATAATAATAATAATAATAATAAATGTCACCTTTTGTAATTTGCTTTAATTGCCAGCAAATGTGCCGCAGCAACTGTAAAATGGATGAAAGAGAGCGAGAGAGTGGCAGCTATAGTTGTGGCATCTTAATTATTAACCACTTCAGCAACTGTCAGCTGCACACCCAGTCTATATACATATATCATATAGTACATATATATACCTAGAACTTTGCCTTTAACTCATGCCTGCGTTTAATTGATCGCTTGGCCCCAGAATGTATGCTATGATTTTTACGTTAGCTGCTCACCTGCTGTAGAAGAGGCAGGAAAAGTGGGGGGGAGGGGCCAGTGCTCGCAGCATGACGTGGTATTTATTAATTTCCTTGACAAATCTGTTGCATGCTTCGCATTTGAAGCACTTTGTCAAACTTTTGCAACAACTTTGTGGCCAAACCAAGAGGGGAGCGCCAAAGCCACTTGCTAAATGCCTGGCCATTACACACACACACACACACACACAAATACACAACGCGTTCACACTAACACATAACGCACACACACATACATAGACAACCTTGTGCAGCATCGTGTTGTGCCACGTATTCACAGCGAGGCACTTGAAAAACGCAAAAGTAATAAACTTAATTGGTTTGTTCGCAGTTACTTTGCCTGCTGCCTGCTGCCCCCTCTACCCCTTCCCCCTTCCAGCACCAGAGCACCACTGCCACGCCCTGCCCACTCGAGCATTGCGTTGCGTTTTGCGCTTTTAAGTAGCAAAGTTTGTCGAGCTTTCTTTCTGTTTTTTGTAATTTTCCCGCTCGCTTTTCAGCCAAAGTGTTGAAGTTTGCTGTTCGAGTGTTGTGCAGAGAGGGAGACAGACAAAGAGAGAGAGAGAGGGGGAAAGAATAGCTAAAACTTTGACTGCAACGAGGCAAAAGAAGAGGGAGAACGAGAACTGTGGCAAACAGTTAGACACATTGCTCATACGCAACGTTGTCTCGCCGGAGCTTATTATTGCGACTAATGAATCTGTTTGACTGCAAAAAAGCCAAAGTTGCTCAAGTGTTTCACTACCGCAGAACAACTCACTGCAATTCAACGCTTTTTTGTATACTTCTGCCCCCTCTTTCTTTATCTCTTTCACTCATTCGTCCTGTGTGTAGCCTGAGTAATGGATATTTTCATAATGAATTTTTGAGCAGACAGAAAAACACACGAATCTCTGCAAAATTCATTCATTCATTTTTTGTCAACTCGTCTCTCTCTCTCTGTCTGTTTCTGTTTACATATTTTATTTATACTGAAACAGGCATAAAGCGTTGCCCATCTCCCCCCTGCCCAGCCCCACAAATCTGTTGTAAAGTTGACAGCTTTTATGATATGCGTCCAGTGTGAAGGCATTTCAAATGTTTTCCCAGTTTTTTTGAGGCTTTTGTAAATCTGCAGCAACGTTTAATATGCAGTAAAGACCTTTTTACAGTTAAATATGGAATGAAAAAATAGCACAGGAGCTTTATATGAAATGTTTATAATTCTTTAATAAACATAAAAGCATCTCAACTGCTTAGATATTTAATTTTCACAGAGTTCTCTGTGGAATATTTTGCTGTCACAATTTGTCTGTCATTTTGTTTTCTTCAACGTTTTAAGCACATTGCAGATCTGGTAATTACAGATTATAGTTTATTATTATTACATATGTATTGTACACATATATTATATATTATATATACATTATTAAACTGCATATTAAGTTCCACTTGTATCAACAACTTTTCATATTTGAACATAATTTTCCTCTCGTTTTACACACATTTCATGTGGCAGCATCGTGTGTGTGATTGTCTGTGACCTGCCACGCCCCGCTTGCTGTGTCAGTGAAGAAGCCCATCGCATGCCAGCACATAATTATTGCCTACTTTTCGGTGGCAACACCAGGGACATCAGCAACAACAAAAACAACAAGTTGGGCAACTCGCAGAAGATGCAGCGCAAACAGCTTTGAAAACAATTTGGATGCCAGAGACGTGAAGATTGCCGCCACCCACAGAGCGAGAGAGACAGAGAGAGATAGACAGACACACAGACACCTTTACACACCCACACAGACACTCAGGTTGGCGGAACTTTGTCCAGGCTGCTCTGGCAACAAGGATAAAGCATAAAATAAACGCGAAAAGCGTGCGAAGTTGTGGCTAAGAAGCGAGAGGGGAAGAGAGAGGGAGCTGCAGTCCCAGCTTGCGAGAGGGGAAGAGAGAAAGAGACTGACAGGGCACAGCTACCGTCAAGGGCTTCCTTAGCTTTGGCCCAGCACTTACGACTAATTGAAGTAAAGATCCGCCAGCGAGTCTCCTGCTGCTGCTTACCTGCAATAAAAGAGACATCGAGAGAGAGAGAGAGAGAGAGAGAGAGAAAGGAGTGAGTGAGAGCGTGAGATAGTGAGGATAAAGTTAGTTAAATCGTGTAAATTATGTCTAATAGATAAAACTGGCAACAAAAGTTGCCGCTAACCGAGTCTAGACGGCAGCAGCGCGTAATGAAAGCTAACGATGTCGCTGATGATGTGGCATGCGTCAAATGAAGAGAGCTGCTACACAGAGCAACACAGCTGTGTGGCAAGTAGCCAAAAGCATCTTGGCCTCGAGCAATAAACAGGCTAAGGCAACAAAGAGAACTTGCAACAGGTAAGCAGCGCAAGGCAGGCAGGCAGGCAGAGTCGGGTGGTGGCAAGTGCGGGCCAGTGCAGCAGCGACCATATGATGCTGCCACAAGCGAGTTGGAGCAACTGCTGCATGTTTACCTGGCAGAAAAAGGCTATAAAAACAAAGGCAAATAAACCAAGAGACCGAAACGAAACGAAACGAAACGAGGCAATGCAAGGCGGCGACAGGGCAACGGGACGAGACCAAAGGGGGGAGGGGCAATCTTAAGAACTAATGTGGAAATTCAGGTTAAACAGGGTTCCTTCTCCTTTACCTCCTTGTGGCCCAAAGTCATAACTCAAAAGTCGGTCTGAGGAGACAAACATGTGACTTAATAGTTGCCTGACTGCCTTACACAGTGAGAGACAGAGAGAGAGAGAGAGGGGGGGCAGGGGCAGAGTGAGAGGGAAGCAGTCTGTGGCCAGTGCAGACAAACAAAGACTGCGTCGGAGTGAGGCGAATGCACTGCAAAGGGTATCAGACGACGACGAGGTTCTTAACGTGAAATCACAGACACACACACACATACACACACACAAGAAACACACACACACACACACTTCTGCATACACCTTTATAACGTGCTGCAAACATATGTTGCCTGTGGCGGACTCTGCTGCGCTTCTTGGCTGCGGCCCAGCAGGTTGTCCCAGACGACAAACTTGCCACAGCAGCCGCGTTTAAGTCAAATGCTAAATGGCATTTGGGGACAACAACAACAGCTGAGTGTACCCCCCTCTCTCATTGCCTCTTAGTCGAATTTCATTTCATTTTCTTTTCAGCTTCAGCTTCAGCTTTTCCCAGGCATTCTCGCAACATGTCTGCGGTTTCTTTAGCTTCTTTTTGGTCTCCCTTTCCTACAGGTTTTCAAAAAAAGTGTTAACCAAACGAGAGAGAGGGGAAGAGAGAGAGAGAGAGAGAGAGGGAGAGAGGGAGAGAGGGCAACTGCTACCGTTCTCAGTGTTGCGGGTAGTTTTGACTCGCCTGTCATTCTGTCACTTGCAACAACTTTGTCAGCAGAAGCAGCAGCAGCAGAAGCACGTGCAGCGCCGCGGATCGTTGTGGCAGTTAGGGATTCTCGGGGCAGCTTGACTTTTGTCTGCTGCAGATTGGGTTAGACAAAATGTTGTGATACTTCTGAGAACTTGTCAGCTTTGCATGTCCCCTGCGCGAAGATCTTTGCTTGAAGGAGCTTAAGCTGATAAGTTACTCGTTCTTATCTTCTCAGGTTTGTTGTCGAACGAGGAAGTAACAGCTGTCCTAGATCAGCTGAGTGCAGAACTACATCTTGTTAAAGAAGTATTGCAAGTTTAAGATGTTATTCTCTACAAAACAGTCGCTAATAAAACCGATGTCCAAATTTAACTGTCTGAATGTCCGTATGAACTCGTATATGGTATATCACGGACTATAAGAGCTAGGACTACACAATTAAATGGATATATGTGTTGGAATTCGTAGCAGAACGAGCTTGTTTAGGAATCTGTCCACGCCCCCCTACCGCCCCCAAAAATCAATTAAAACTAATTACAATCGTAATTTTATTGTTACAACATTCATTTTGGGTGTATACGACAATTGTCACTAGCCAAATATGTTCTGAATATTTGGTAGCGATCGGATAATAAGCATAGATGTTCTGGGGTAAACAAATTAAGTTTGCAGTGTTGCATTTATTATCGTCTTTCTCACTATTTCTGATTAGCTTTTCTCTCGATTTCTTTCTATTCTTGTGTTTCTTTCTTATTCATATTTCTTTTTACTCTTTATGTGTCTCTCTTTCTCTCTCCAAGCTTCGTAACTTTTTATAAATATAACCTCTCTTAACGAGACGCTTCTCTCCCATTCACTTCAGTCTTTCAGCTAGTTAAAGAGAGTGCTCAATGTGTAATATTAACTTAAAAGCCTTCTAATATGCTATGCAACCAGCACTCCCTCATCTCCTTGCCTAGCTCTCTTTCCAGTGCCAAGTTTACCCAGTTCCAATTGGACAGTCCCAGTTGTTTCGTATATTAGCTTCTCTTTCTGGCCGTGGTTAATTTTTGATTGCCCTCAGTTCCTCAGACCTCTCGGTAGTAGTTGAGGGACTCCTCTTCCCCGTCCAAGACTACGCACATATGCCAAGAGTTTGCCACACACTTTATAAACATAATTGCCGAAATGTTGCAACTATTTCGGACTGTACCCCATACACAGACTGCCCAGCCTGAGCCCTTATACCTTGCTCCCTTCTGCCTCCTCCTTCCCCTATCTTAGGCACTTTTCACGTTGCGAGTCCGAGACTATCCGGCCAAAGTTACTTACACTCGTGTCATGGGCCGCACGGGCTGCAAATAAATTTCCTTATGCTCGAAACTAAAAGGAGGCAGGACCCGCTGCTTTCCACACCCAGCTCCCTAACCTTGCTACCCTCCGCCGTCGACTCCTTCTCTAGGCATTGAAATAGGAAACAAGAAAACTATGACCAAACATTTTACTTACAGCTAAAGGTACAAAACTTTTTCTATTCTCTCTTTCTCTGTGTGCATGTGTGTGTGTGCCACATGCGTCTGCCACAGTGTTGACAAAGGCCAAGCCAACTGGGGCCAGGGCTGAGGCTGGGGCGTGGGCGTGGCTGGGCACTGCTGATAAATGTAAGCGACATTTCAGGCAAAGGAAAAGTGAAAATGGCAGCAAATTAAACGCACAGAACTTAAAAGGCAACAGGGAAACGAGAGCCAGGGCGAGAGGAAGAGAAAATGAGAGAGAGAGAGAGAGAGAGAGAAGAGGTAAAGGATAGTAGGAGAGGGGTATCTGCTTTCCCATCCGTGGCAAGGCAGGCGTGACGTAAGGGTTTGACTTTTGCTTTTTCCTTTTACCTTTTCGCCTGGCAGTTTTAATTAAAAATGGGAAAAACGGGAGAAATCACTTTATGATTTACATGGCGCTAAATTTAAGTAAATTTCCTTTAAAATCATTTCAAGAGTTTTCTCCTCTTATCCTTGTGGCGCTTTTAGCTTGAAAACTGCCAGAAACACGCGCATTTTCGAGTGGGTTTTTGCGTAAGCCAACAAATTTACATAATCTTAATGCAAAGTTGCTGGCGAGAGTGGCGAGTGTTGAGGGGGGCGTGGCAGGCGAACAGAAGGCGCAGACACTGATGTGTCAAGGGGAACAAGAAGAAGAAGAAGAAGACTGAGAAGCAGAATAGAAACAGCAACTTGAAGTGCGGCACAGACACAATCAGAATAGAAATCAAAAGTTCGAAAAGTTGGCGGAAAAGTCGGAAAAGTGCCTGCAACTAATGGTCGCACCGTGATTCGTCACAGTTTAGGGGAAGAAAGGGTAGAGGGTTAGAGGGTAGGGTGTTAAGTGAGGTGGGGGGAATGGCCACCGGTACCCGCAACCCGTTAACATGTGTGTGTGTGTAAGGCCGACAACAAGCAAATAACAGTTTCGGGTCTACCCCCTTTGCAGCTCAATTGACTGTGAAAAGCCAAAGCGAGTTTAATTTCCAAATAAAAGGGCTGTGATTTCACTAAGGGGCGTCGCACAACTACCGCGGGGCGACACATCTTGAGACACGTCTCAGACGCTGCTGTTCTTCCAGCAACCCTTGCAACCCATTCCTGAATCTTGCTTAGACCCTTCGACGACCTTCCCCCGCACCTTTCGCTTTCGTCGTTGTCGTTTATCTTGCGGTTTGTTGCAGTCGCACTCAGTCTCTCTCTCCCCCCTCTCTTTATCTCTCTCTCACTCTAGTTCTCTTTCTCTTTCTCTCTCTCTATTCAATTTGACAGCCCTCTCAATTGACAATCGTTAGCATAATTATTACACACGGCTTAGTTGGCTTGGGGGGTTGCTTTGTTATGGCTAATACGCGACACGCACAGAAAGATACACCTCAGCCTCCCCCACTCCCCTTTCCCCGGACGCCACCCTCTCTTCCTTACAGATGCTGCCCAAAGCATTTGTCATTTAATAAAAAATCGTTAAAGAAATTTGAACTATGCTTAGGTGTGTCTTGCTGCCCCAGGGGGAATGTGTCGCGTGGGAGTCGCGAGATTGCAAGCGGAGAAGGGGAAGGTCATGGGGGGGTGTTGACGTGGCTGTTGAGGGTTGTATTCTCGGTTATTTTCTTAGCGTTGCTGTGGTTTAACTTCGCGCTTCGCTGCTTCGAACATATGAAGTTAATTTGCTTGTTTTGTTACTAAGGAAATGAGGCTAAGCTGAGGTAGAAGGAACAATCAGATTGTTAAGGAGTCTAATCAAAGAAAATGGCCAGAGGAGGGAATGGAGAGAGATGTGGTTTAGCTTTAAAATATCTCAAGTGCATTTGTAGGGAATTTCACAATCAGTTAAGATCTACCAACAATGAAATCATTCGAAATAGTTCGACTAGGCATTCCTCTTTCTATTTCCTAGTTATTTCTTCTTTTTTCCCTCACATTCTTTTGATTTCTCATACTTGCTTGAACTAATTGAAATTCCTACAACATTTAAAGGTAAACAACGCCAGATCCACGTACAGTAAAGCCTGTAATTAACTAGTATCACAGTCCCCAAAAAGTTGAACTCCTTTTGCTATTTAAAAATTAATTTATGCACAGACTTTGAGCAAAACTTCTCTACTGCCTCCACACCTTTCCCCTCTCTACTCCCACTCTTTTTAGCAGCTGGGCACACTCAACTTTGGCTCTAATGACAGTTGATTTAGTTGGCCCGGTCTAAGGGCTTATAGAGATAGTAGTAACGCCTGTGCTGGCCTGGCCTGCTCGGGGCTGGGCTGGTCTTGGCTTGTTGTAGTTGTGTGCCAGACTGCATCAGATCATTAACTTCAACGATTTCGAATGCTAACGGCAAATGAGAGTTGGGCACGTGATGCAGACGCCCGCGACGCGCAGCACTTGATGAAATGAGTTTTATCAATGGAAGGGAGGGGGGGGGGGGAGGGGAAGATGAGATGTCGGACAAAGTATCTACCGCTAACTGTTCAAGAGACTCTCTCTCGCACACTCGCAGTCACAATTTGAATTTCACAAGCCATTGATTTTTATTTGATTACCACGACAATGAAAGGAAGCACAGGAAGGAAGCACACGCTCGCCAGGATTAGGGTTGCCCTTGTTGGCCATTTCTGATTGTTGACAGGAAGTTTGAAAGTAACTAGAAAATACTTTTCAACATTTTCAACATAATTACGATCAATTATTTACAGTTTTTTCTCATTTTCGCCTCATTTGTTGACAGAAATTCGAAATGATTTTCCACTTAATTTTCTAGCCTTTATAGCTAGTTTTTCTGGCTTGAAAATCGCTGGCAACACTGTAAAAAGGAAGCCTGGAAACATTTCGAAATTATTTTCAGCAAGGGGTTTCCGTAAAAAGGGCGACAACTTTGCATGTCATGCAAAAATGCTGTCGTTTTGTCTGTCACCTTTTTTTGTGAAGGGAAGGGGGAGGGAAAGTAGCAGGAGGTGGAACAGGGGGCGGCCTGAAGGCAACACGAAACCCTTTTCTAATATTCTATGCACAGTGCCCGCTTTGGGCTGTTGCATTCGAACAATTTATTGCAGTGGCACACGAGGCAACTCGGGGTTGCCTGACACGGCATGAAGCCAGCTGTCCTGGCTGCTGTTCACCCTCTTCCCCCTGCCCCTCTCTGTCGTTATCCACACAGTTTGACTGTCAAAAGCATGTCAAAGGCGTCGTCGTCGTTGTCGTCGTCGTCGTCGTCATCGTCATCGGGTTGCAGTTGTGGGGAAAAAAACTTGAGACAATCGAATCAAACTCATTCGCCCGAAATCATCGACGTGTAAAATTACGAGATAACATTGTTAGCTGCCTGTCCCAGTGAGGACCCAGTGAGTCCTCTGCCGTGCCATGCCGTACCGTGCCGTACCGTGCTGTGTCCTGTGCTGTCCTGTCCTGTTCTGTTCCATTCTTTCCTGGACTCAGCCACTCGTGGAAATGTGTTGAGGAGGATTTGAAATTGAATCGCGCAACGCTTAAGCAAGAAATCAACGACACAAACGACACCCATCGACGACCACATAAATGTCCAAATATGCAGTCTGTAAGGGGGAACCATTGAGAGAGAGAGGAGCAGGGGAGAGGGGCAGGGGAGAGGCCCTGACTGATGTTGCGGCATTAGTAGTCATGGCACTATGCAGTGCTCTTCCACTATTCGACTGGGTTGGCTGTAGATTTTTGAGGTTTTCATTGTTGGTTAGTTGAATTCTGTTGTTTGAATTGTCAGACAGTTTTGCAGCCCCTCCTTCCACCTTCCCCTCCCCCTCTTCCTCACTCTAGTGTCCCCTGGTCCGGGTTGTGTCTCTGGTTGCCTGGCATTTCTGCACACAGGGCTCGGACTCAGTTTAATTGGTTTATCCTTCTTTTACGGGCCAAAACCGATGGCATCTCCCTCGTACATCACTATCTCCCTTCTCACTCATTTCGCTGTCATTCATAGTTGCATATTTGCCGAGCTGTGCGCCTGATGTGTTTTGATCCCTTTGATTATTATGACCATATGTGGGAGTTAGTCTCTCTTTGTGTGTGTGTGTGTGCACGATGTGCGTGGTGTAATTAAGTCGCATTGTCCCCAAAAATGCTGAGGGATTGAGTGATAGCAACATACAAATTAGGCATAGATAGTGTCATCAATGGCAGCTTAATTCGCATTGTTCTGTGGCCATAACTCCCTGTGCACAAGTGCATGAAAGTCGAGAGGCAGATTAGAGTGCTCTTCAGGGATTGAGATCATAATTCAAAAGTTAATTACTAATGTTGCAAGTGCCGAAATCTAGTAAATGCTGTTTAAATATCGTTCTCTAACAGGTAAAAGGAGCTATCTCTGACTCCAAAAAGTGCATACTTTCTGTATCATCATCAATAGACGCTGTATTATTGTCAAATTTGTCTATCTGTCCGTATGAGCACTTATATCTCTTCCTTTGTAAAGGCTAGAGCTACCAAACTTGTTGAAAATATGTATTATGACTGCAGGCAGATAAAGCTTGTTTCATAATTTAGCCACGCCCTCTTCCGCCTCCGTAAATTGAAAAAATACAAAATACCAGCACAGTTTTAAAGTAAAAATTGTTATAAATAAATACAGTAACTTTAATAACATTCCTTTTATTTCTAGTGGCAACACTTACTTAGCTGGCGGACAACATCTGGTGCCATGTTTTCTCAGACAGACAGACAGAGAAAGAGGGAGAGGGAGAGAGACATAGCGAAAGAGAGCGCATTATAATCATAGCAATGTCTTCTGGCTTATAATTTGTTTTAGCAAGTCGGGCGTGTATTGTGTTATACGCAGACCTGGGGGAACATACTCTGCCTCTCTCTGGACCTGGGTCCGGGGCCAATTTCCAAGAAAGCAACTCAAGAGAATTTTCAAGTTTTAACGTTTTACGCTTGAAGCGACGCTGGCGCAGGTTCTCAGCCTCGTCGTCGTCGTCCAAGTTTCAGTCTCAGTCGCAGTCGCAGTCTCAGTCTCAGTCTCAGTTGGAGAGCGAGTCCGAGTCTCAGTCCTCTGTTTGAGTTGCCCCAAACCTAATGGCAAACATGGCCACAGGTTCGTGCCTTGCCCGAGAGTTGCCGAGACTCGTCTGCAATTGCTATGCCTTCCTTTTCTCTCCCTCTCCCCCCTCTCACTCTCTCTCTCTCCTCCTATTCCTCTCTCCTGGCTGGTTTTTTCCTTCTTCTTGGTGTTTTCTTGCATTGCTTTAGTTGCGAGCTGAGAAATCTGTTTTTAAGTTTCAGCAATTTAATATTTTAAGTCCACAAATTGTTGCTGCAGCCGGATTACTTTTTGGCGTGCATTCTAATAAGCTGCTAATTGGTTGCCAACGCAGACGACAACATCAGACACTCTCCCCGACTAACGGCAGTCTATCCCCCTCCCCCTCCCCCTATCTCTGTCTCTATCACTCGCAAATGACTTTAGTTTGAAATTTCATTCTGCGAAATAAGAATTTAATCGCTTGTAGATTAGTGTATTTTTTTCTCCTTTCTTCCAACTATTAAACTTTTCCATCATTCCTCGTGTCTTGTTTTGCTTGCCTTCTGCCCGCAGCTAAAATTTCAAGCTGCCACTGCCCATATTCTTCCTCCCCTCCTCCCCCTATGTATACCTAGGGCTACTTGGGAAAATTCTAATTATTGAAATTGATAGCGCCGAGTTGAACGGGGTGATAATTAGTTTTCGCTCAGCTGCCGTTGATGAGACATTTATATTATGATACTACGCTACTTTCCGTTCGTTGCCCGCGGTCGAGGCGCTCAAGTGTTATACGATGTGAAATATGCCATGTAATTTGACATTTTAATGCGCAGTTTGGCCAAAGGGAGATGGATAAAAGTTTTCGTTGCTGTTCTTTAAAGTTTTTTGTGATTTGTTAAAACTTTAACTGTGGAAATAAATCGGATATGATTGCGTGAATATCAGTGTAAGGGGGGAAATAAGTATAACACTTAAGGGCTAAGGACTTCAGCTATGTTGTTCAGGTATGTATGTAGATGTAGTATAACAGCTACATATAAATAATATAACATTCTAATTATAACAGTTAATTTGTATAAAAATGTAACTTGCATTAAAGGTGTTACTACTTTATATAGTATAACATTATAACTATTATATAACAGTTAGATAATTGTGTAATAAAGTTGAACCTGAGTATAACAATATATATGGTATAACAGTATAAGTATTACAGTTAGATAATTGAGGATAATTGGAAAGTTTAACCTGTATGTTAATTGTATAACACTATACATGCTATAATATTATGAGTATAACAGTTAGATAATTGTGTGTAATATTTATAATTGTATAACACTAATACATACATAACACTATACAATACAAATTACTCGTTTACCAGTGAAGTATTCAATAAGTATAACAGTTATATAATTAAACTGTTATATATGTAAATGAGTTGTAAGCATAGAAGTTATACTGAGGTCTATAAAATGACATCTGTACATCTGTATAACACATGTAAATGAAGAAAGTATAACAGTTAAAGCTGAAGTTCTACTCGCCAACGATTATAACAGTCTAATTTAAGGCAATTGGAATAAAATATCAGTAACTCTAGACTTTCTGCCAGTCGTATAACAGCTTATCATTTAAGCTCTTCATAGGGTTTTTAATTGCAAGATTCCCTCTTGCCTATTTCATGTCAATCTGACAGTAGTCTGCCTTGTGCCTTGTGCCCTGTGCCCCGTGGGCTACTACAACTTGCTTACTGGCTTTCTTTCATTTTGGGGACATTCGACCCCGTTGGACATTCAGAGGCTATTCAGAAGCCAGTACTCGGCACTCACTATTCACTATTCGTACGCTCTATTCACCCTCTCTGACATGAACATCCTTTTTCGGGCTGCCTGCACAACAAACGCTGTCTCATCAACATTTGACTTCAAAGGAGTCATTTGCACAGTACTCCCAACTGCCCCTTCCCCTATCTCGATGTGTTTTTCTTCTTATTGCACGGAAGTAGCGGAAGTTCTGTTCATTATGTCCTTGGCAAACAGCCAGGCCAGAGAGAGGGAGAGGGAGCTGCAGTTGGCGTGGAGTCTGGCAAGACATGGAAACAGTTGCCATTCCATTTTCAGCTCGGACTTGTCATTGCCCTCCTTTGACTTGCCCAATAGAACTTGCATGTAATGGCCAAAAGAAACGAGGAAAAACTGCATGTAATCATTAAAGAAAATGCCTGGCTAAATTTTCCCGCTCATCTTTCTTATTTTTTTACTGGCTTCTTGCAACAGAACAGAATTCTTTGTCCTTGCCACGAATACTTGAATAGGTAATCCGAGCACGGGGCGACCCTGCAAGTGATGTTCACTGCAGGAGAAGGATTTCCTACAGGACTCGCTGTCAGGAGGCAGGTCGCTTCGGGGTTTGGGCCTCTGGTGGTTAGTCTCTTGGCTGCCCGAGGCTCATTGATGATTGAAATGCGATTAGGGTCTGCAAATGCCGCGGTCCAGTCAGCCGGCCAAGAGATTTGGGCACTGGCGCATAACAATGCGAGTGATGAGGGCAGACAGTCGAGACACACACACATCTAGGGCTTAGGTAGCTACTGAGAGAGAGATTGTGAGAGAGGGAGGGAGGGAGAGAAGGAGAGGCAGGGCAGAGGTCTACATAAATTGATGATGTGCGGAGCGAGCAAATCGGCTGTGTTATGGATTATATAACGTGTCCGATGATTGTCTGCGTTGAACTTTAATTTGTGCGCTTATTTGGGCAGTTAATTGGCATTGCGTTACGGTAAATTATAAATGCAAGCGCATGAGGGAGAAGCAGAGATAGGTAAAGAGAGAGAGAGAGAGAGAGAAAGAGAGATAGGCAGCAAGAGGGAGGGCCTGTCATTAGGGGTTCGGGTCAGAGCTTGTCATTGTCAGGTTTTAAATTATAATTGAAATTTTTTTGCAAGGATTAAGCACACAAAGCTGCCGCCAATGAAATATGTAAGTAGAGTCCCTCGAGGGTTGCAAGAGTAATGCAGGTATATAAACACGAAAAAAAGAAGAACAACAACAACAAAAACTGACAAACAATATTGAGGTGCAAAAATAACAAAGTTGTCTCACTGAGAAACATCTTCAACTGATTGATTGTTCTTATTTATCTTGCAGAGTGACCTCTCTCTCTCTCACGCTCTTTTTGTCTGTCCCAACATAAAGTTGTCCCGTCACCTTGACCCTACTCAAAGGTTTAAGCCCTAACCGAGTGGGCTAATGACTGGCCATAAAATATATCATCATTAAGCACGAAACCAAACTGTATCAGCTTACTAAAGTTTCCAAACACACTCACAGACTCTTTCTCTGTGTTCCTCTCTCTCTCTCTCTCTCTCTCTCTCTCTCTCTCTGCTCCCCTCTCTTTGTGCTGCTAGTTTCTAAGCCAATTAAATGTCAATTTAAGCCACATTTTACATTTCATTGCACAAAAACGCGACAAAACCGCCAATCGAACAGCCACGCGGGCTGCCTTCCAAGTTCATTATCGTTCGACGATAATCAGAGCCGGACTGTGGATTGGGAGAGAAGAGGAGTGAAGGAGAGGGAGAAGTCCGTGTGATATTGACAGCCACAGCAGTTGCCCCTGCTCTGCCCTCTCTTTCTCTTTCTCACTCTCTCTATCTCTCCCCTGAAGCCAACACATAAATCATTTCCAGTTTGAGGCAGTCGCCCGATTTGGTTTTCATTTATTTCGCTTTAATTTCTGATTGAAAATCTCCGCGCAAAGCGAAACATGTTTGGGGAATTAATTGGTTAATCAATATGATTAATTTGCATGAGCCGAGCGCACGCCTTGCCAGTTGCACACGAAGAAAAATAAATAAATAAATAGAAGACTTGTGCAGCAATTGCCTCGATGCGATGCACAGTGGACAGTGCACAGTGGACAAAAGTTACAAACTTGTTTGGGAGGGGAAATCGACTAAGGAGCTTCCTTCATCAAATGCTTTTGCGTGCATTCAATTAGGTTATATGAAAGCTCTTTGATGCTCAAATTTCATCACTACAGACAGCTCAAGCAATAGTTGAAATACAATCTAATAACTCTTTAGCTTGTTTTCAAGTCAGTTTATTGTCTGGCAAATAAATGTTACTAACGGAATAAGCCTTTAGGACGATGCTTGCCAAATGTCAGCTTGATAATTCAACTAATTGCAGAGATACAAAGCGGAATCAATTTTACGAATAATCTCGAGCATGTCAAGCGAAAGATATAACACAAATAAATAGATAATATATATACGACACGCAGTAGACGTTCCTTTAATTTATTATTGCATATTTATATTTTATCAAGAATATCAATTTCACAGTTCGCTTCGGGTGTGTGAGCTGTGGCCACAGGCAAAAAATGTCAATGAAACCATAAAAATGTCCAAAGCTGGACAAGCAGACAGCGACAGTCAAGGGAGACAGCGGGACGGCTCAATAAACGACAACTGTTCGGGTCGCTGGGGACAACAAGGAGGGAGAGGGAGAAGGCAAAGCGAATGATTCGTTGGGTCGCTGGCGACGCGATGTGGTCAAACGGAGCGTATGGGCAATGTTTTTAGAGCTTGCCGAGTGGGCGGAATTGTTGATGTTGATATAGCAAATGAACATAACGAGTGTCGGTGTGTGTGTGTGTCTGCCTTTCTGTTCGATTATGATGATGTTGATGTTGATGTTTATGATTGCTTTTGTCGCTGCAAAATGTTATGACAAGTGGTCAAATGGGGGATAGTTACGGCCAAGTAGCTTGACACATTTCACAATGGAAGGTCGCCAATCAGAGAGAGAGAGAAAGAGAACAAAAGGAGAGAGAGAGAGAGAGAGACAGTGCAATAGGAAATGAATGAGATAGTGCTTTACCTTGTCCACTCTTTCTCTTGCCCTACGGCAAATACAATTAAAATATAATTAAATTTAATTAAACTGTTATTAAGTATACGCCGCGATGTGCCCCCAAAAAATACTTCACAAACTTCCCCCACGAATCCCTTTTTATATCCCGCATAATAGGCTCCATGAATTTTCCGCTTAAGTTCTTTCGGTGCTGAAGAACAACAACAACAGAAAGAGAGTAAAACAAATGAAAAGCGCGCAAAAATTGCAAATGAGAGAGAAAAGAGGGCGAAAAAAGGGCAAAAGCAGGCAGGAAAACGTAGCAGAAGCACAGGACGATAGAGATTGTGTTCAAGTGATAAAAAACAAACAAGGAAAAGAAAAGTTAAAATTAATTAGATGTATGTTTGACTAGAGAATACCCTGTAAACGGGAGAAAATATGGAAATAAGTTGCCAAAGGTGGCGTATATTATATGATAAACGATTCATGATAATTCTTAAACCACCACTCAAATCAATATACCCATTCTGAAGATTACTGGGTATACAATGTGCCCACAAAACACAACTGAATAACTGACTCAGCGTCTGTCAGTCACACAGTTAGTCAATCTGTCTTTCAGACTCTCTTTCTCCCCCTGCCAAGTGTGCCGCTTTCCTCTCTCTCTCTCTCTAGCTATCCCTTTTTCTCCCTGTGCAAAGGGGTTGCACGCCTTTTGGACTTAGGCGTCTGCTTTATAGGCGCAAATGTTATACAAAAATGACACTTCATAAAAATGAAGACAACGATAATGATTATGATGATGCCGACGACGAGTAGACAGCAGATGATGATGATAATGTGTGAGACAGAGAGAGAGAGAGAGAGAGAGAGAGAGAGAGGGGTAGGGAGGGAGACAGAGCTATAGCGCCTGCTCTCGTCGGGCTGCCAGTGTGTCTGCCAGTGATATAATAATGATTTCAAATGCTTCCAATGAATCGTCCTCTTCAACCTTGTGTCCTCGTCGTGGCTGCTGAAATTTCTGATTCTGCAAGGGCAACGCGACGTAAAGTGCAAAATTTCATGTTTTAAATTAAGTCATTTGCATAAAAAGGCAACAACAACAACAGCAACATGAGAAACAACATCAATATAGGGGGCGTGGTCGAAGCTGCGACTACAAATGAGGGACGCACAGCGAGCAAAACGAAAAAAGTTTATTTCCTTTTTCACTTCGCAGACAAACTAAGTAGATGAAGGCAGGATGGGGGAAGGGGAGTTAATGGAGAGAGAGAAACAGAGAAGGGAAGGAGGCGAAGAAGTGTAGCAAGTATGGAGAATGAAGCCTGTGCACGCAATGCACTCATTTGTATGCAAATTCGACACGACTGAACAAATCTAAGGACTCTTTGTGCGTTTCGCTTCAATTTTCCATTTGATTCGCTTACAAAAGTTACAATTATTCCGGTAACTTTTCAAATCTTTATTATAGCATTAGCTAATGGTGTAAATATTTGAAAAGATTGCCAAAAGACAGATGCATTCTGTTTGAATTGTGATATGGATTGATAGAGTTCAATGTACTTTTTTCTACCATAATCCAAGCTAAGTGACTTTAAAGCTTTCCCTGTTTACCTTTCATGCTTTTAATTTAGCTCAGTACTTACACCTATTTTCAGTTTCACTTATTTTGCATTCTCTTCCAGACGAATCTTAATCAAATGCTGTGGCCCAAGTTCAGCTTCAGCTCACCGAAAGATATATCAACTCAATCGCCGCAATTTGCCAGCACGGCAAAATCAACAGAACCACTTTGGGCTAAACAATACATTGCATAGTCCTTATAACGTTCCTCTCTTTCCCCCTCCCCTATCCCACACCCTCTTCCCTGGGCAACTCTTCTTGCTCTTCCTGCTTCGTCTATGTTTTTAGATTTACTGCTTAACTTTTTTGCTTAGCTGCGGGCTCATTCCGAGGCACGTTTCGACAAAAGGCGACGGTCTCTGCTTGCAGGCACTGTGTAAGGCTCAAGTAGGTGTATTTTGTTTATACCTCTCCTCGTTGTTGTTGCTGTTGTTGGCCTGACTGCCTGCCTGCCTGCTTGGCTGACTGTGCCTGCTTCACCATTGCCGCATAATTAAAAAGTCAAGTGAAAAATCACATTTTAACGCAAATGGCAGCAAAGCGAGTGAATGTGAAATGTGAAAATGAATGAATGAAAATTCTTGCGCCTGAAAGCAGACTAAAGTAGTATGTGTATGGTGGAGAGAAAGAGGGGAGAGCGGGGAGCTGGCTTTGCCACGCATACCACGCCGAATTGCGTCAAATGCAAATGCGTTCATTGTATTCAGCAGGGGAAGAGAGAGAGAGAAGGAGAGATGGGGAGAGAGAACTGCAGGCGCCAGCTGTGGCAAGAGGTAGAAAGGAAAGGGCACAGGGGGGTTGCCACAAACACTTGAGGCATGTTGCCTCTGCCAGCTGAAAGCTGATGCTGCAGACTGGCGGCTTTTGGGCAGCAACAAAAGAATATCAAAGCGCCTTTCAAGGGGTTAGCCGGCAGTTTGCTGGAGGGGGTGGGAGGTGACTGAGAGAGAGGGGAACAGGGACCTATCCACAATTTGCCCAGCCAAAAATGTACAGGGCCCGAAACAGGCTGAGAGGAGCTGACAGGGAGAATTACGGGCATTACGTAATTAAATATTTAAAGTGTTGCCACCGCACGCCGATGGAAAAGGATTCCGTACCGGAAATACTTCCGACTGCCACCACAATGGAGTATGCATATGTTTTAACGAAGCAACTTTAATATTATTATAAAGAAATCAGTGGATTTTGCTGAAGCTTAAAGCAGTTTCAACAGAATTCAAGTAAAAAGAAGGGAGAAAAACATAGAGAGAAATCGAAAATATATTGCATATATTGGCTAACAGTATTCCAATAACTACAGCCCATATACAACTTGAATATATGGTATGTATATATAAGGAAATATCTAAAGAAAATGTATAAGATATTTGTAATCTTCAAGGGGTCTGCAAATGCACCCTCTGTACAAGTTTCACATAGGAAGTTTGGGCTGTTCCTGCTCTAAGCATCCCGCTCCCATATCCTGCTCCCCGGGGGGTAAAGGGGAAACGGGGCGAGTCAATGCCTCCGTTAAGTGTTTGCAAATTTCACTTTTCCGTTTTACACAGACGATCCCCAACAACTAAAACGAATTCGCCGAAAATGTTCAGCTGAAATATTTTCACTTTTTAATTTCATGCAAATTTTCTTTTTCAAGATTAATGTCTGTGCCGGGAAAAGAAAAAAGTTTTCTCGCAACGGGGAAAAGGAAAATGAAAATGAAAACAGGCAGGAATAAGGAAAAAGCCAAGTCCTTTTTTGCAATTTATTTGTTTTCTTTTTTTCCTTGAAACTTTTCAGGGGGCGTGGCAGAGCACAGCCTACAACAGTTAAATTTGTCTGTTGGTTTCAAAGACATTTGAAATACACTTGAGTTGTGTTTCTTTCTTAGACAAGTTGTTGCAGATGCGGGTAGGAATAATTAACCTGAGCGGTAGAGGGGTACAGAGAGAGAGAGAGAGAAGGAGAGAGGGAGTGCGAGAGGGGGATGATTCTTCTAGCAAATTTGCAAAGCGATTTAATTAATGCTCATTCACAATTTCCAATCCGCATATTGCCAATTTGTGGAACCCTTTGGGGGCTCAGCTACTCAACGAACAATTTGAACCTGTCTCTTAATTTAGATGCTTAATCCTCAATCCTTAATCCTTAGTCCGTAATTCTTAATCCTAGGAAATATGCTGGTAAAACTTTTTTAATTGATTTCGCTGCCTGCAGTTCAGTTTTTTGTTTCTGTTCATTCTTTTTTTCTTTCTTTTTTTTTGTCTTTTCTTCTTTGCAAGTGAAGCACAAAATTTTGCAGCACGCTTTGGCGCGCAGCTACTGAAGGAGGAGGAAAGACAGAAAGAGAGGGCGAGAGAGAGAGAGAGAGAGTGGGATGGGGAATAAAAGAGTTGTGCTGGCTTTAAAGATAGCTGAGGTTTAAGAGCTGCAGAGTCCTTTATAATCTGCAGTAGATCCGAACGAATCTAAGGTTTAACACTAAGTTTAAACGGTTTCAAATGTCAGTCAAATATTATAAGTAAGTAAGGCTATAATATGTATAATATAAGTATATTCCAATATAATATAAGTATACAATATAAACTATAAGTCAATAAACAAGAACATGATCTATCTAAAATTGTAGATATCAATCTTACTTGAAAAAGAATTGAACTGTGGGTTAAACCTCCTGTTAAATAATAATAAAATGGTTTTCAGGGAATTTACAGCATCATTTGAGGTTATAAACAAAGTTTTTATGTTCAGTTTGTACTTCTGATTACCTTTAACTGTATCTTAAATATTATAAATGGTTTAAATTATTAATGTAAGTTCAAAAAGATATTTAACTGTAAAAATAGTAGTTTGATATCTGCGTAACTTTGAAAATTCTAAACTGAATTGACAGTCAAACAATTTGTCCTTCTACAATTCCTCTTTAACTTTAAAAGCCACAAAAGGACGCACTTTTCTTTATTTTCCATTTCACTCTCGTTCAAGCCACAGAAAACCCGCGCTTAACCGCAACTTGTCATCCGCAACTAAGTAAAGTAAATACCACAATGCGACCCACTCACACACAGGCACACAGAGAGCATCCACATACAATCCACGGGGCCACTTAATGATGACAGTAAAATGACTTAAATCGCTGTCAATGTTGACACTTTAACAAATTTTTTCACTCACCTCGCGACGCTTTGAGGGGGCGAAACATGAAAAATAATTATGCGAAATTTTTCAGCACACACTGTAAATTGTTGTTGTTGCTGCAGTTGTTCTTGTTGTTGTTGTTGTTGTTGTTGTTGTTGTTGTTGTATGTGTGCTCCTCGACAATGGCAAAGTTTGTTGAAATTTTGTTTATTACAAAAAGAGGCAAAGTAAAAACGTGAGTGAGCTGCGTATTTTGCTGCTGCTGCTGCTGTTGTTGATGATGAAGATAATGAACATTTCTTTGTTGTTGCTGTTGTTGTTGCTGCTGTTGCTGTTGGTTGGCGGGCGTGTTCATTCAACCGCAAATAAATCTGCAACAACAACAAGCAAAAAAAACAACAAAAAATTGCAACGGAAACGCAAAATGCGACGGGCGATTCCAACGGTTCGCCGGCGTCACCCGAAAAACAACTCTGCCCCCTCATCCCCTTTACCATGCCCCTTCCGATACTCCTGCTGCTCTCGCAATGCAACCGAATGGACTGACGAGGCAACCAGTTGATTGGCGTCAGGCACGAGTTGCGCGAGCCACACCGGAGGTGCAAGCAGAGGTGGAGGCAGAGGCAGAGGCAGAAGTTGCCTGCAGCTTTTGTTGCTTGACTGAGTGACTGACTAAGGGACAGGCGAACGGGCAGAGGGGGAGACAGGGGAACAGACTGCCTGTTGGTGGCTGCCTGCGGTTATCGTTATGCAGGTGAGGCTCAGAGACCCCAGACCCGAACCCGAGCCCCAAAGAGCCAAGCCAAGCCAAGGCACAGCCAGAGCCAGAGCCAGAGCCAGAGCCAGAGCCAGAGCCAGGGCCAGTGCCCTGCCCAGCCCTGCCCAGCTTTTCGTCTTGTTGTTGTTTTTGTTTTTTGTTTATCTCATGATAAAGCGCGACTTGCAACGCGTTGCGTGGTAGAAGCTGACGCCCCAACAACAACAACAGCAACAACAGCAGCAGCCACAACTTGCAACTTGCAACCGGCAACTGCAGCTCTGTGGCAGCTTTTCCCAGCCAGTTTGTGTGGCTCTTCGATGGCATTATGAGCACACGCCTCATAAATACACGATGGCGAGAGAGAGGGGCAGGGAGCTACTCGTGGCGGCATGAGGCAGCCTGCTGATTTACATTTTTCATAAACAGTGCGCTACATTGCATTTGTGTGGGCATATCGATTTGCTTTAACAACTTCAGTTGCATTTCGTGGGTGGAAAAGTTGAGAAAACGATGGGAAGCAATGATAACAAATGAGTTTATAGTGAAGCATAATCAATAATGTGTACAATATCATAGTATAAAGCATAATATAGAATACTATATTTATTTATTTAGAGTCGAACTGTGGTCTGTCGACTGTTATAATTATAATTTAAATTTTAAATTGAAATATTAAACTAAGAATAATTTTAAGTTAAAAGTAAGATCTTAACTGTGAAAAAAACAGAGAAATGAAATGAATTGGGATAAAAAAGAAAGAGCCGATCCAACATTTGTTGCAGAGGACCCTATTTCGATTGTTTAGTTTAATGCATCGCATTTAATGGATTCAATTACTGATTAATACTTATAATCAACATACACTCTCAGCATTGAGCTACAGCAATTTCGATAGTTTCGATAATAATCAACCGATTTAAGTTAATTCGGTATATTGATCATAACTTAAATCTTATTTTACTTTCTGCTTATAATGTATTATAATAATATAATATTATAATATTTATATAATCGTCTATCGATTTAAGCAATTTCAATAGCTTCGATGATAATTTATCGACTTCAGTTAATTGAGAATGTTAATTATGGCCTAATTCTTCTTTTTCTTTCTACTTTAATCTTTCCACAGTTCAACATGTTATAATATTATATATAAAAATAAAGTATTATATATAATCGAATATCGATTAAGATTAGTTCGATAGTTGCGCTGATTATAAATCGATTTCTATTAGTAAGATTTCAGATTTCAACTTTAATTCTGCTTTTACTTTCTTCTATCTACAGTTTATATTAGTTATATCTTTCTATATCGTTCCCCAGTCATCTGCAGCTACTTTACAATTCCCCGTAATCCCACCAGAAACTACCTCCAGTTCCCCCAAGAGACTCAGCTGCTTATTACGCCTCCACACCTCCCTCTCTGCGTCATGCTCTCCCCCCTCTCTCTTTCTCTTTCGCCCTCTTTGCGCCTCGTGGCTCGCAATCTTCTGCTGCATCGCTGGCGTCGCTGTGGCAGCTTCTTCTCGCTGCGCTGCTCTTGTAATTGAATTGTTGCTGTTGTTGTAATTGCTTTGCTACCGTTTTTTAATCAAGCGCGCGCGCGGCAATGAGCAACGGCACAGACCGTTGCCTTTACCCATCAGGCCTACCCCTCCCCACCCTCTCTTCTCCTCCTCCCTTTCTCTGCCTCGCTCGATCAACCTTTTTGCTCTCAGGCGCAGGCACTTAACTCCATTAAATGTGCCTACTCCCCCTGCCCACTACCCCCTCTTACTGCTCTTCAGCTGCGACACCCGCCGTCTGTCTGCCAATTTCGCGTTTTTAAACTGGTTTTTGCTGAACCCTCCCTCTCTCCTTCTACCTCTCTCTCTATCCCACTCACTTGCTCTTTATCTCTCTCTCGACGCACATTTTTGCCTGTCGGCGCGTATTAATTTCAATGGCCCGCACACACCGCCGCCCCTCAACCCGTTCCCCCTACACATCTCTACTCTTTCCTCTTCTCTACCCCTTTCCCTTTCCCTTTCCCCTTCTTCTTGTACTGTCCCTGGTCATCCGCAATCCATCCGTTTTTGGGCAGCTTTGCGCGTGCGCTCGCATTCGTAATGAGCACTGGAGACTGCGAGTGCGAGGGCCGCCGTCGCCGTCGCGTCTGTCTTCACATTACGCATACGCCGCGTTGCGTCGCACTTACACCTGCTGCCGCAGCTGACGCGACACAACGCGACGCGACGCCGTTGCATGCCGCGCACGTCGCTTGTAAATAATTCATGTTGACAACTATTTTAGCTTGTTTTACTCTAGTTGGTCGGTCACGCTGCCCCGCCAGCTCTTCCTCCCTTCCCTTCCCCCCCTCACCCGGCACACTCGCACGATGACAAATCGAACGACAAAAGTGCCAGCGATTGGCGGCGTTTTAAATTATGATTGACACATTGACTGCCTGCCTGACTGACTGACAGCCTGCACACTCCAGCCTGTGTGTGTGTGTGTGTGTGTGTGTGGGTACGCGCCTTATCGGCCATATAAAGATGTTATTGACCTCGCCTGAAACTGAACTAACTGAACAAACGGCTCGGCGTGCTCGTCTCGTGTTTACTTTCAGCTATTGACTTATCAAATCGCCGTCATTTTATGAATCAAAAGCGACAAGTCCAAGTTGAGTAACGGTATCAGTGCATGTGAAGAGTGTGGACTGTAGATTGTGGATTGTGGAATGTGAATCATTGCGATTAAGTTGAAACAAATTTAATGCTTTAAAATGTTACAGGAGAAGTTTAGGTTCATTTGCAGATTTCATTTGATTATCTTCATGAAATATTAATATATAATATAGAAATGTATTAATATATCATAATTTTAATGATTAAGTACATTAATATATCATTATCTACTTATATATACATATATCCACTTAAGCTGCTATCTTAGCTAACTTAATTTCTATCATTTATATTATCATTTACCCCTGAATTATATATGTATTCTTTAATGCTAAATTATGCTGTCTAAGCACTTTTATACTGAAAGAAAGCTTAGAATATTCGTATAATTTATTGCTAAATCATTATCGTTCTATATTAAGTTCTGTATCCTCTGCAAATCTCAACTTATATAACTCAATTAGCGAAATTCTCAACTTTGCAGCATTTCTTTCAGTCAATAAGCTCACCCAATATCATTTACCCCTCAATTATCGCTTGTTTATGGCTGAATTTAGCTGTTTTAGCACTTTTTGGGCAGCTTACCTGTAAAGAAAAACAAAAGTTGGGAAAGAAAAACATTTTAATTAAAAAGTCGATATCGAAAACAACTTGAACAATTAACAACTTTATTGGCGAAAATGCACAAATCATGCCTGGTTAGGGCAATCAATCGAATGACTTGGAGATTTCTTATAGGGTTAAGTTAAGTCTGTAGAGGGTTGGCTTGACAGTAGACAAAAGGTAATAAGTATACTTTAAGTGTTATAAAAGTCTTCAAATTTATTTGTATAATAAATACTTAAATTTATTTACATTTATTGTAAATATTTAATTAAAATCGAAGACAATTCAATGAAATTATGATTTATTTCCTTTTGCATCCCTGGCAATTCACAGTCGCACTCACACACATGCAATTGCTTCAATTAAACTTGCCAAACATGGCCCGAGAAACAAACAGTTAAGAGTTAACAACAACAACAATAAAGAGTATAGAGAAGGGGGGACCATTTAAACAAATGCAAAAGTTTTCTAATTAAAATCGCGCTGCAAGTTGTTTTTCCGTTTGCAACACTCTCTTATTCACTCACTCACACACTCACTTACCCACTGACTCACTCCCGCACTTATTCACACTCATTCACACTCACTCACAACTATGATTCGTGAATGCAAATGCGACTTGCGAGTTTTGCTTGTTTTCAATAACTGTTTATTAATGTCTGGGCCTGTTAAATTAAATCAACAACAACAAGAACAACAACTACGATGAGGAGAACTTAAGCCAAGCCTTGAGGGGGAGCAGGGGGGGGGAAGAGTGGCCACGTGCCGCAGGCGAAGCTCAAGAGGAGACGCAGCAGGAAATGAAATAATGCGCTGAGCACGCGTAAATCACGCGTGACACGACGAGCCGAAGGCGCAGACGAAGCTGATAATGATCATGTTCACGCTTATCATTATTATTAAGCATTAACATGATTATTATATTTATAGTTTCATTTACCGTTGGAAGCCAACGTTGGCTAATGAATAAGCCAAGTTTGCGGCCTGCAGTGTGCGGCAAGTCTAGACGAGAGACGCTGTGCCGCAAGACAAACATAAAGCGAAGCCCAGCCAGGGCAAGAGGCAGGGTATAGAGGGGGCTGGTGGTAGGTGGCAGAAAGGCATTAGGAAGGCGCAAAAGGGAAACCCAAAGGCAGCATATTTTCCACAGTGCGCAGCAAAATGAACTTAACGCCTCTTTAAACTTATGAAACATTGTGCGACGCAGGCAACTCTGGGAAAGAGCAGCACAAGGAGCAGCCAAGGGAGGAGCTAAGGAAGTAGCCCCAAGAGGAGCAAAGCCTCTGCAAGGCGAGAGACAAGACAGTGAAGGGGGGGGGCGGGGACAGAAGATATTTTCAAATGTTTCAGCGACACCAGAAAAAATACCTCAGCGAAGCCACAGAGTGTTGCCAGCTGCCAGACATAGTGTCACAGTCTGGCAACGCTGCAAAGAGAGCAACGACAAGCCAGTGAGCAGTGGTAGGGATGGGCAGAGGGGAAAGGGCCGGGGGTGATAGAGGAAAAGCACCTTATCAGGCGCAACAGCCAAAAAGAAAGTTGAGCGCATAAAAAAAAGGCGAGCACGAAACCGGAAGGAAGGAAGACACACACATACAGCAAAATACAGACACACACACAGGCACAAATACACACACATACACACACCTACACTTCTGCTGGCAAGTGGCAAGCGGGTTTTACAAGGGTCGACAAATATGAGGCAAGCCAGAAAGGACGTGCTGCAAAAGGCAACACATCGAGGCGCTTTAATGTGCTGCGTCCTCGAGGCTGCCACGTCTCGTGCTGCCAGGGTGCGCGCTCTGTGACGCCCTTTAATGGTAGCTCACCCTGTGCTGCCCTACTCTCCCCTCTCCATCCCTCAAGCTGTCGCACAGCCCTCGTGCCCGCTGTTAACTTAAATATTTTATGGGGTGTCAGCATTGTCGATGTTGGCGCGATTGTCTTTGCGCCCCAGCACAGTCCCTGCCCTTCCTTCCCTCTCCCTTCCTCTGCTCTACCCCTCTACCCCTCTCTCCACCTCCCTGCACTCGTCCTCGCATGTCTCTTTATCGTGTGCGTGGCTTGTCTTTTGTGTTCGAGGCTAAAGTAATTTCAAATTGATAAGCATCGCTCCCCAGCCTGGCTGGCTTCGGTTTCGGCATCGACCTCGACTTGGCTTCCAGTTTGAGATTGATATTGGACTGGCTAGATGGACTGGCTGACTGGCTGGCTGGCTCTCTGTCTGTCTGACTGTCTGTCTGTCAGGGTGGGTAGTTTGGTGGCTGGGTGGGTGAGTAGCGCGTTGTATTAAACTGATTTGTTCCATGCCGAATTCGAAGTTTGCTTCAGTTTTTGTCATGCGACGCGCTTTTCAAAGTCAATTGAAATTAAGTAACAGATTTTTGTGACTTAGCTACATGTGAAGGGGGGGGGGCAGGAAGAGGAGGGTAGCAGAGTGTGGGGTGTGGCACAGCTGTGGGGTGTGGCAGTGTACAGAGGGTTGCGGTTTTCACAACGGGTTGCAGGGAAAGGTCCACGAGCGATATAATTACACGCATTTTTTTGCAGTGTGGAGTAAATGGGAAATGCAAAGCAATTTATTCAATACATTGTGATGAGGTGTAAGAAGAGGGAAAGGGAAGAAGACCAAGGGGGGAGAGTAAGCAAAAAATTAATAAACAAAAAAAGTAATACAGTGAAAAAGGAAAGGAAAAGTCAGATCGATTAACAGACTCATAGAAGATGGTATAAGGTGGGGAATATCAGGTATGGGGAGGTATATAAGGTAGAGGAAGATGGTATAAGCTAAGGTATATAAGGTGTATGTATAGTATATAGGGTGTATTGATATTATATAGTTTAGTGTGTGCATAGTATTCATCTAAATATAACTTTCAGCAAGTTAAAACAATATCAGTTTAGCTGAATAATCGATTTGCTTCGTTGGTGTGCGTGGCATCTAAAATTCAAATACAGAGTTATCTGCGCATGGTATACAGAAACCTGCATGTCAAATTTGATGACTCTAGACTATATATAGTTCCAGAGATCAGTGCGTTCATACAAACAGTCAGCTAGACAAACATTGATTAATCGACTTACACGCCTCTTTCTCGCTGATATATCGTTTCTAGCCGACTAAAAATGACTCATATATAGTTAAGGGCACTGCCTCTGCCAAGATAAAAGCATAAACAGAATGACTTTTATAAAGTTTCCTCCCTAACCACAAATTCCTTATTCCACTTTGGAAAACAACTTCAAAACATTTGCCATAACTCGCGTTTCATAATTTCCAATTTAATCATCATCAGTGCTAATGCTTCAAATAATATCTTATTCAAAATTCTATTAACTCAGGCCATGCAGCCCCTACAACAACTTGCACCCCAACCCTCCCTCTTCGCTCCTCCCACCACCCCCTAAAGGCTGCTCGATAAAATTACGGCTCATTATGCCGCGGTGGCAGCGACGCCAAATGCGCATAATTAATGAGAGTTTATTTGTACAGCTGGCGCGAATATACAAACCCCCCTAACCACTACCCCTTTCCCACCCTCCTCTCTCTTTCTCTCTCTCCCTCTCTGTCAACTAAAACTAAAAGCCGAGCAGAAAACACAAAAGTCTTAACTTGAGTCGCCTCAGAAATTGTACTAAACAAATGATATTTATGCAGCCAGTGAGCTTAGAGAGACTAAAACTTTGTGCAAGCAGGGGTGGGCAGAGAGTTGCCAGAAAGGGGGCAGGGAGAGGGGTAGGTAGTCGTGTCACATCGCATGCCGCCGCTGATGTTTGTGCAGACAAAAAGGCATTTAAATCTTATTTTGACATAATTAATGACAGTTAAAAGCAGTTGGCGGCTTTGCAGGCCTTGCCTTGCCCGACCTCATGTCTCCAGGCTTCTGTCTCCAGTCTCCAGTCTCCTGTCGCCAGGCTGTTGCACATTTACATGACAGTGCGGCGGGTGGAGGGCGATGGTGGGGGGTGAGGGGAACTGTGTTTGCTTGAGGCCAAAGTTTGCAACGCGACTGCGTTAAATTTATGACATTTTACGCATTTTACTTAGAAGAAAACCAAACGCAAAACGAGTTTCTCTCTCTCTCTCTCTCTCTCTTTGCAGCAGCAGCTGCCGCTTGGCCTGTTGTGGCCACGCCCATTTCTTGACAAGCAAAACAGACAGACAGGCGAACAGGAGGGTGGGAGGGAAGGAAGAGGGAGAGGGGAGGCACAGGAGGCTGGTTGTCATGGCGCCTTTTTGAGGGACTTGCAAGTCGTCGCATGATTAATGCAATTGGCTTTTGTAATTGGCACATAATTTATGGCCAGGCCTCTTTGATAATACGCATACGCAGCGTGGTCCAGCTGCAGTTGACGCCTCGACAGCTGCAACAGCAGATGGAGACGGAAAAGGAGCTGGAGATGGAGATGGAGACGGAGACGGAGTTGACTGCAGACAGTCGTCGCTGCCAGGGCTACTTCAACAAGTCCTCAAGTTTTGCTGCTGCACTCTTAAGTGCCTTGCCAAAGGATATTAAACAGGGGCAGGGGAAAGGCGGAAGAGAGGCAGGGGGGCGGGGCAGTGCTCGTCCAGCTCGTTTAATAAAGTTATGCAAATTTTCTTTTGACTGGACGACAACGATGAGTGTGTTTGGGTCTGTTGTTGATGTACTTATCAAGTGGCCGGTGAAAGTTAAGTACACACCACACACGCACATTGACAGCTATACATGTGTGTGTGCGCGTGTGTGTCTGAAAGCACTTGAAGCAAACTTCGACTGCACTTGTTGATGAGGTGTGAGTTTGCAGCAGGCGAACTGAGAGAGTTGCAGCTCAGTTTTTAAAGTTCCCCAAATGCAAAAGTGGAAACTATTAGAGTTGCAAACAAAAAGTTCTACACATTCAAAATGTAAGCATAATAAATTGAAGAAGAATTCAATCTGTGATTGAAACTATAAAGATAAGATATAGTTGCATTTTAGAAAGTATTGCAGAAGATTAAAGAAGTAAATGTAAATATTGAATAAGCAACTGCTTTCTCTAGCTAACCAGTTCATCTAAATAAAGTCAAGAAAGACCTTTGGGGATAATAAAATGTCAAGGTATTCATGAATAATCATCTACTTGATTGAAATTGTGAGACTTTACAATAAATATTTGAAGTAATAGAAATATTGCTGATTGTGGATGACAATTTACAATAATCCCTTTCTGTAAACAATGTTCTCAACATTCACTCTATTTCAGTGCTATTACCCCTTCTACCCCGTCGTACATATGCACTTGACATACAGCTCATTAGCTTATCTCCCAGTTTAATATTAACTATATCTGCAACTACAATTACACGTCAATCCACCTCAAATCGGCACAGACAATTACTGAGCTGCTGCCGTTCGACATAGTTTAAACTGTTTCGCACATTCAACACAAGTTGCTGTTGCTTCCCCTTCTCAATGGCTAATGCAATTCGAATCGTTTTCTTTGTCCTGCCTCCCCTTCCTCACTCCTTGCCGCTTACTGGCTGCCTGAACAATTTGAGATTTTCTGGCGGCAGCAAAGCAACAACTGAGAAGAGAACTCAATTGTGGCTACTTTTGCTGCTTCCCTTGTAATGCGAAACCTGGCAGAGTAGAATGGGTAGATGGAGGGGGAGTGGGGAAATAAGAGTACAGTGGCTGATGAAAGGGGGATGTGGGTTGCCGTCATTCAGCCACTTGGTTGGCCACTCAAATGCAACATGGCCAATTAATTACGCAACAGCGTGGCACATGCAACCCGTACCCAATGCAGCCTGCAACTCCAGCTCCAACTCGAACTGAGACTCGAACCATTGTGACCGCAACATACAAGAGGCGTGCCTCCCCCCCCCGTACGCCCTTTATCATCCCCTCTCCCCCTCTGACACGCACAAGCACAGTTCACTGCCAGCTCACCTGGGTCTATGCGGCGCATACGTAATGTGATTTAAAATGCCTCCTCTTCCACTCGCACTGTCTCTCTCTCACTACACCTCTCCCTCTCCCACACTATCCGCATAGTTAACGTTCCTTTTTCTACAAATTAATTTGCATAAATTATGCTCGAAGCGGGTAAAAGCGGGAAAGAGCACGCCTCATTAAAATTAAATTAACAAAGTTCAAATTGAGGCAATAGTTGCATTCGCCTGCTTGGCCTGCAGCTCCTCAGCCTGACCCTCCCCCCCCACTCTCCCTTACTCCCTCTCTTCCCTACTGGTTTGCATAATTACTTTGCCCAATTGCATTCGCTGAGCGCGCTTTAATTTCATTCGCATTCGTCGCCATCGTCTCGTTGTTTTATTCAAATTTTGCAGTTTGCATTTTTAATTCCTTTTCTTTTTTCGCTTTGCTCCCATTTCCGGTGAGATGGGGGGGAGATGAGGGCAGGGCAGAGGCTGCTAATCAGTAACTGCTTCCGGACTGCGTGCAGCGCTTTCTGACTCGCTGTGACCTCAAGATTTATGCCGTCATTGGGGGCGTGTTGACATCTCGTGCGAAATTTGTCGCCGTCTCGGCGTGGCAGCAACATTGCAGCTGCAACGCCCGCAAATTGGGTTTCCACTTGCAACATGTCGGCTCACATTTTTCTCGTAGAAGTGAGAAGTTTATTATAACGGGAAACATAATGGGAAAATATGCGAGCGAACAGGAACAAATTGGCGACGAGGTTTGAGCTGAAGTATGTGGAACTTGAAGTATGTGGATATTTAATTATGGAAACATTGTTATATTAATATATGTATGTTATAGGGCAGGGATAATTGTCAAAAAGACATACTACTCTATATAATATAGAAACATATCATACAAAATAAGTAAGTTCTATTATGAATGGTCAGAAAACAGGAAGAACACTTCCATTCAGTTGATAATCCCTTTATTACATAAACCACTGCCAAGAACTGTAACTAACATCAGCCATTCAAGTTCTTAGAATGAGTTCGATAAAGTATTCTTGTTTTTTTGCAAAGTTCTCCAATGACACTTCTAGGGTATGCCCAGCACGTTGCATTAGGTAACAGTTTCGTTGTTCATTCCTGGCCCTTCTTGGACTTCCCAGTAACTCAATTTAGTGTGTACTTTTTACTTTGGCCAGTTGCCAGTCAAAAACTTTGGAGACACAACTATTACCACTTTACTTGCTCGCTCTCTTTCCCTTTCCCTAATGCACCCTCCCACTCTCTCTCTCTCCTTCTCTTTCTTTCCGCTGCTAATTGTCCGCTTCTCGGCACATTTATCTTGCTCTCTCTGTCTTTCCCTCTCAACGTGTGCACTTTTAATTTGAGCATTTCTTTATTTATAACGTTATTCACTTCATTGCACTTCCTCTTCTTCGTCTTCTGCCACTTCTTCCTCTTCTTTTATTGTCTGTCTCCCAATTCCGCCCCTAGTTGCTGGTTTCCCTCAGTGTTCATTGCACTTCACTTTGAGGCTTTGTTCGTTCCACTTCTCTCGCTCTCGTTCTCCTTCCCCTTCTCCTTCTTCCTTCTTTCTTTGCTGTTGTCCTTTAGTTGGCTCCGTTCGTATCATGTCACTAAATCAGCACAAATTGTTCCACTGATTTATAAATTTTGGCCAACTGCCAGCGATATAATCGTCTTGCTTGTAGTTTTTGGCCACCCAAAAGCCTTCAAAGCCAAGCCCCAGCAACTTTCCCCTTGTCCCTTGCAACCCTAATTGATGTCTGTCTATCGATCCCTCTTTCTCTTTCCTCTCTCTCTCTCTCACTCTTTGTAAGGATTTCTTGCCTCTCTGTTTTCTTTCTTTCGCATATGTCAACAAACTTCGCTTTGGGGCAGTTCCGGTCAAATATGGAACATTATTTTGTGGCAGGTTAGGAAAACGAAATATTCTGCATTTTATTTTTAAAATGTATTTTACGAAATCTATAGTTTTAATGAATTCTAAAAATGCCGTTCTTAGTTTTCTTACTCACTTCATATTTAAACTACATAATACTTCAATTTTATTACCAACGCCATAAAACTATTAAAGCTTCGTTTATTTATTTTTGCTTCATTAAAAAAGCCAACCGAAACTCTTCGTAATGCAATCACAATCTATTTTCGTACATTATATAAAGTCCACAGCGGACCAAACCGCATTTTGCAACAATTATGTTTTCGCAACAGCAACAACAACCACAACAACAACAACACGAGCAACAAAACAACTTCTAAATGTACTTTCCAAAAATTGTTGGACGACCTTCAACAAACCAAGCAACTGGCAAAACCAGCCAAAAACAACTACAGCTACAACTACAACAACAACGGCGACATAAAATTGCATAGGAAATACAACAGAAAATTGTAAAGAGAGAGAGAGAGAGAAAAAAATAAATACTGAAAAAAGTACTATCAAAATAAAATAAACTGAACTGAACTGAGCATTGGAATGGACAAAGACGGACAAAGTTAGAAGTCAACGGCAATGGAAACTGGCAAATGAAGTGAACACAACAAACAGAGGAGGGAAGAAGCAGGAAATTCAACTCAAAGATACCCTTTACTTTCCTTTTTTCTGGCAGTTTATTGATTATAAAAGAAAAATATACAAATATTTTGTTTTTTTAAGTTTAAAAGAACACTTAAGGTACTTCCTTTATTTTTCCTTAGTTTCCAGGCAGTTCTTGCAATAATTATTCATTTTTCAGGTGAAAGAGATGCCCTCTTAAAATTATAAAATTATAAAATGTTCTTAATCTAAGTTCAAAAGCAAGATACATTCTTACCAAATTTCGTAGCCCTAGCTCTTACAGTCTCTGAGATATAGGCGTTCATACGTACATACATGACAATAATGTCAGGCAAACAAAGAATATATTTACATAGTGGGTTCGGGGTTACATTAATCTCTTCATAACTCACTTCCAAGCATTGCCTACCTCAACAACTTCATCTCTGCAGGGCATTATTAAACAGTTTTGGCAATTGCTATCCCTATTCTCCCTCTCTTCCTTTGGCTGTGTCCATCGTTTTCACCCACTCTATAGAGGCAAAGCTATCTATTTGAATAGATAGTTTGTGCGTTAGTTTTGAAAACTTTTTAATTTGAGTGCAGCACTAGCAACAGCTTCAGGATCAGCATCAGCATCAGCTGCATTTTGCAGCTGGCCTAGGCGCTTTGCATGTTTATGGTAATTGCATTTGGGACTGAGATTTTTCGACTTATCGATTGCTGTGCATCAGACCTTGTCTTGGATTAAAATTCTTTGTGTAGTTGTTATTGTTATTGTTATTGCTGTAGTTGTCTAGTTGGGTGGGGCCGCCAATGGCAATGCAATTGCACTGATAAGTGGGCCAAGTGGGCTGGCAAAGTGCGGACATGCGGGTCAATTGTAGCTTTCAATTGATCGGACCTATCTCAAATCGCTTTCAGCAGTTCTTTTAAGTCACGCACTCGCCAACATTTCCATTCTCATTTTATTTGTTTTCATAATTCTTTTATTTTTCGCCATTCTTTTTCGAATTTCGTACAATATTTTCGGCGTTCCACACAATTGAAGTGACAAGCAGTTCGCCCCGTGGGACCTTTGAAGTAGGGGCAGCAGCTCGGCTCTGGGGTAGATGTGTGGAGTGTGGGGGAGTTTATCAGAGTATTGCCCGTGCCAGCCAGCCTTACCGGGTCCCGCATTTTTCCACATGGCTTGCACGAGGAACGAGAAACGCGACGTATTCAAAGCAGCCTGTTGAGGTGCCCTAGGGGAGACCAAGGGGACCTGGGTTGCCTGTCACCGGAAAGCAATCAGCAATATAATCGAGTAAAGCTTTAGCTCTGCTTTACAGGGGTGGAGAGTGGAGGGAGAACGAGTGGCTGTCATCCCTTTGGGGTTGTCACATGTGCATAAATACAACAACAACAGCTGAGCAGGACAGTGCTTAAAGCCGAAGAAGAGCGAGACCCAACAAGAGAGATTTCCTATGATTCTGATTTCCTGTGATAGGAGCAGACAAGTAAAGCTTGTATTAGTACTAATATACATATAATATACAACATTATTAGGGAGTTCTTAAGTGAGTTCTGCATATAGAAATGATAAACACACAGTACTTTTAAACCTACAGAATATGTTATTACATGGGGATCCCAAATAGTTATTCTCCATCACCAAAATATCACAAACTATCAAAGAAATATACAATATATTATATATTAATATACATATATAATAATATATATAATATATAAATATAGGAAATATCTCCTCAAATCTATTAATTTAAGTATACAATATGCTCTCAATATATATAATGAATATCTCAAACACTCATCCAATTCCTTGATAGATAACAAGTAAATTCAAACATTCTTTGCCATCTCCAACTCTCATGCTTTATAACTCTACTCTTCAGTTTACTGTCGATTCCAATTCCGACACACCCTTCCCCAGTATAGATGAGACACATAAAACTGGTCATAATTCACAGTTCTGGCCACAGACTCAACGGCGCTGGCTTTAAGTCTTTTGCTATCTGGTTTCTTTTCCTTTGTACTTTTATTAATTCTGTTTTGCTGATTCGCATTGTGTTTTGTTAGTTGCATTTGCCAAACCCAACTCAAGGTTAGCTACAACAGATTTTTTTTTTGTTTGCCATTTATTTTTTTTTGCGAATTTTTTTTGCAAAAGCTAATTTTGCTTTTCTGCGAACTTAACGAGCCACAAAATGAAACGAGAAGAATGCAAAGGTTATTTTCAGATTTCTTGCTGCAATTGTTTTTGCCTTCGCCATTATCTAATTATTATATATGCAAAAGTCAAGGTAACTGAACAATTATTCATTTTTGCCAGTGCGAAAATTGAAGCAGCAGCAAAAAGCATAAAAATATTACAAACAATCTGAAAAACGTTTAATTTAGCTGCCAAAATTGGAATAATAAATTAACAATTTTTAATAAAATTAATGAGCGAAGACGGGGAAATAAATATACGGATTGGACTGCATCAACGAATACATCAATATAGAATACATACATATGTACTGTAAAGGTATATTTCTTATGGATTTAGAATGAAAGTATCTTTTCTAAAAAAATTAACAATATATAAAGCTCATCTTCAGAAAGTACAAACTCTTTCTTAAGAACTTCCTTACAACACTCGCACTGTCCGAACTTCCAGTACTTTTCCTCGTAATTAATGTGACTAAACAATTTGAATTATTCGTGGAAAGTACATTAATTTGTCGAAAAATATTGCACAGCGAAATAAATGATTATTATGTTGAATATTCATAAACGAAAGTGCATTAATGCGTATGTATTATGTATGTATGTATGTATATTCCAGTATTCCCGACTATGTGGGCACCGATCCGGGTATTACGCTGCCCCAGGGACTGGCACAACGTAACCCGTAGTACTTGAGTGACTCAAGTCTTGAGTTTATGAGCAGCATTTAAGCTGCGTTAAATGGCATAATGTGCCCTCATAAAGCGTGTGACGAAAGCCGAGAGCCGAACAGCCAGAATGCACAGCAGAGAGCCACGATAAAGCTGATGGAAAGAGAGGCAGAGAGGGGCGAATGGGCTGGATGGTGATGGACACTCCACGCAATTGAAACGTCGGCACTCGCATCCCATGTCCGTGTCATAATAGGCGCAAAAAGAAATATAGTACACACCGAATGGCAAAGGCGAAGGCGAATATCGACTGCAATAAGCAGACCGAACAAGTTGAGCACATGAGCGAGTGAGTGGCAATTGGAGATGAGTTCGTGCACTTAATCGCTTATACATGGAATATATGATCAGTATCATGATTTTGTACGATTCTTAAACTATAAACAATACAGAGACATATGTATTTCACACTATAATGCATTGCAAAAACATACCACGGAACAGACAGGGTACCCCATCAATTATATATCTTTGGCATATTCCAGCATTATGGCTTCGTGACACGCACTCATCTCTAGCACACTTATTCGTATTGTGCAGGCTGCTCCGCTCTGGCTTATGAAAAATGTGCGGATTTGTCAACAGCAACAACAACAAGAGCAACAATTACTTAATGCCCATTGTATTGCATTTCAAGTTGGAGAAGTGAGACGCGAAAGGGAGACGTCAAAAAGGGGGAAGCACAAACACAAAGCTTATGTAAAAGAAAGAACCAAATTTCCGCACTGTTGGCACTTGAAGTGCAAGCAGAGATTTTCAAATTGTGATGAGCGAAGGAGTGGAAAGGATAGAGGTAAACAGGAGAGGAGAATACAATGCGAACATTGGGTGGAAGGTCGCAAAATACTGCTGGGGTAAAAACCTATGTCAATTAAAACGCGTAACACCAAGTGGTAATATTGGAACCCCAGGTTTATTCCCGAAAGGGTGTCAATCATACAGTGCATGATGGAGGACATGGATAATACATGCAGAGAGTACAACAAACTGCATCCCATCGAGTACTTTTGCCATCCATCAATCAAAGTCTTTGCAAAGGGTGCAATATAAACGATAATTGATAAAGAACCCCTTGAGATTTAATCTGACAACATAAATCATAACGAAAACTCGCATAAAAACTGAATTGATGAGAACTTCTTGACTTGAATTTGAATCTTTCACTTCTACCACATTTCAATCTCTCTATGGTTTCCCATTATTCCAAATTCCAGATCTCTAATCTATCGCTTATTAATTTCCTATTATAATCAACGACTAATGAACGACGCCGTAAACACTTTGAATGCATCTCCCGCTGTGCTCTGATCTCAACTTGACTAAACTAATAAACCAATCACGGCCTATTGATGGGCATAGCAACTATGTCCCACATTGGATAGTGTGTGCGTGTGTATGTGTGTGTGTGTGAGGGTGAGCACGTTATGCTCATAATTTTAACGATGCCATTGCGTTCAATTTTTTAACTGCACTTTAATTATACCCCCCGGAATATTGGGCCAAAAAATTTCAAATGCATTCACATTCATTCATTTGCATTTTGTGCGCACTCGGGACAATAAAGCCCTAAAAAGGGCCGTAAAATCAATTTAATGTGCATAGCGCCAGCTCTATATACGTATATCTACATACATACATATATATGGTAAATAGTCATACATATAAATATAGCGCATATATACATATGTACATATAACAACTGTCGTCACACCCATTTGCCAGACAATGGCAAACACTCTGAGGGCGAAGAGGAATTACAATACGAAGAAACAACGCTTAATGAACATTTTATGCGGCACAGCATGGGCCAGTTAGATAGAAACCCATACGAGATATTTAAGAATATTTATAGCATGATTTATAGCATTTTATTTTCAGCCTGCTGCCGTAGCTGGAGGTGCGGAGATCTCCTGGTTGATTCTTTTTCCTTTTCTTTATCTTTGACTGAGTACGATATGCGGAAATATCATTGAACTGAATAAAGATACAGATGCAGATACAAAATACAGTTGGTGCTTGCAGTTGCTGTGGCTGCAACTTCATAAAGTTCAACAAGCAAACATGTGCCACAAACTGCAATCGACTATAACCCAAAAAAAAGTCAACAATTTATACAAATTATTAAATTCTGTACATTTGACAGAAACTTTTTGTCTCGCAACAACTTTTACGTATGTGCTGATACCCTGTAAAATATATTGAATAAATTGGGTATATTTGCTGATGTAATGTTTGATATCATATGGTTCAATTCATTTGATTTCCTGTTGTGCTTGTTGTTTGTTTTATTAGTTTTAAGAATGTTCAATATTTCCCAGGGCATCTCCAGAGTTTCCCCTTTCCCTTCGTTATTTCCATATATTTTTTTGTCGGTTTCCAATCTTTTGGTTTTTCGGCTTTGGTTGTTGCATGCAGCTAGCGTTGCCAAGTTTCCAATATGTTGCACAGAAAATTATTATTATTATTTATAAGCGCTTCTGTGCAAACCAAAAGTTGTTGCCAAACTGTGCCAAACTGAATTTATTGCAGCTGAAAACTTTCATTGCCAATTTTGTGTGTGTGTTTCCCGTTCTCTTCTCCAGCTTTTTTTGTGTTTGTTTGGTTTGTTTGTTGAATGAAAACGCTGCTTAAGCAACTTATCGGAAGTGCTTAGAACTTGTTAGCTACTTTAGTTGCAGAAGATTGCAGATTGCAGCCAAGTGGCAGCTTCTAATACCCATCAGATTGGTAGAGGAAATTCAGAAAAAGTTTAAGTGTAAAACAATTCAATGAAATATGATTAAACTATGTATGTTTAGCTTAATAATGTGAGTATATTTCAGCATGGAATCAGAGTAGATAAACCTTTATTATGATTCATTTTAAATGGAAGAGTAACCCTGCTATTACCTTATGCAACTTATACCAACTCTGCTCAACTGTGCAACTTTAAATGTGCAATTAAATGGGGAAATTCGAACTCAACAATCGTCCCTCGCTTATCTCTCGGTCCGCCTGCAACCAGGCACACTAATCGCTTTCGGCCTAGCCCCCCTCCTACACCACATAGCGAACTTCTTAATCACATTGAGCGTCGTCGACCGCAAAGTAGGAGGGGAGGGTGAGAACGAGGTTCGTGGCCCGCATGCAGCCAAAGAGCAGGCCACAAACAAATACCTGCAATCAACGCCATCTAGATATAAACAAATATAAACAAATAGCGGCAACATTTTTTTTGTTCACCTCTCTCTTTCTCTCTCCTTCTCTTCTTCTTCTTCCTCTTCAGCTGCTTCTACTTCTTGCACATTTTAACATAAAATTCCAACAATTCTCGCAGCAAACGCAAAAGGACCCGCGACTGCGACTGCGACTTGGGAATGTCCCCCCGAAAAAGAGGGAAACAGACAAGAATGCGAGGAAAGAGACAGGGAGGGGAGAGAGGGAAAGGCCGCGGAGTGGTCATTTTATTTATTGTTATTTCATTTCGACCGCAAATTAAAAGCTATGAATAAGAACGCCAAGTGGAGCACGATGCAAAAGGAAAACAGCAACAAGCTGAAGGAGAGTAAAAATCGCCAACAATAACAAAAAAAGCTGAGTATAGAAATAAGCTGGTGGAGAGTATGCAGAGCGCGGACATACTCTGTAAGGAAGTTTAACGACGTTTACACTATAAATATGTGTATTGTTATTATTATTTTAAAATGATTATTATCGATTATTACCCTAACGATTATTGAATCATTATATATTTCCTATTATTTTCTTATTTTGATTATAATCTAATATTGCTCTAATGTTAAAATATTTATACATTAATCCTCTTTAACTGCTCTATATATCTCCTATTTCCAATCAAATTTTGACTCAATCTATCAATCATTATTTGAACTGCCATTGTGTAACTCCTCCTACACCAACTACAGGGTATGCGCTCAAATAAAGCCGAGTAAAACATGCTGAAAAACAGAAATAAAAGCTTATTAAAGCGAACACACACACACAGACACAGAGCGAGAGTAGTAAAAAAAAGGAATCGCAGCTAGTCGAGAGTTTTGGATCAGCGCTTTGGCAAACGGAAGCAGAGAGCTAAAAAACAAACAGCAAATCAAACATTACACCCGACAGAAATGGCGAAAAGTGAAATGGCGATAGAAATAAGTATAAAAATGTGTAAGGAAAAATTGTGGAAAAATCAGGCGAAATAAAACCGTGGAGACCAGGCGCAGGGTCAGGAAGATGGGGGAGAGGCGACACAAAATCAACAGCCGGGGAAAGCGCTTTTTTATTTGAGAGCATAAAGCAAATGCCAGACTAAAGTAAATATCGAATCCCCCCGCGCCACGTTACACTCCGCTCCTGTTCCTCTTCGCGTTCCTGTTGCCACCTCCGACTCGCGACGCGTCGCTCGCAGGAAGGAAGGCAACACGGAAAGTGGGCACAAGACAAATGTGGGCGCCACCGCGACGTGGATGTCGACTGCTGGTGGTGCTGCTGCTGCTGCTCCTGTCGCTGCCGGCATCCTTTTTGCAATATTAAACGTAGCAATGACACCCATGGGTGCTGCCACGCCCCCACATTGGCGTGCTGCCACACAGCCGCAGCTAACAGCGGCGGGTTAAGCTGTCTGTCTGTCTCTGCCTGTGTGTTTGTGTTTGTGTGTGCTTGTGTGAGGATGTGGACTATGCTAGACAACTAAATATATACACCTAGTTATTTGTTGGGTGTCTGTTTGCACGGCGGCGCACACAAAGTGAAATATCAAGGGAATTAAAGACATTGTGCGGATTTGCACTGAATGCCTCGATGCTCATGAATGAATGCCGCCGTCTACCCAGTGTGGATGCGCAAATGAATGAATGAGTGCCCGAATGCTCGAATGAATGAATGACTGACTGATTGTTGACTGCCAGCCAACCAACAAAACCAACCAGTCAGGGAGGTAGCTGGGACCAGCCCAGGCCTACAAGTGCTGCAGCTCTGCGCCATTGGCAGCTTGTCGATTGAAGGGCTTCAATTGGTTTTTTGCGCATTGTCCGGAAGCTTTTTGCTAGTTTAAACCTTAAAGCCAACAGTTTAAAGGCTCTTAAATAGCTTTGTATAGTTTTGGCAACTGTACCAAAGGAGTAAACATGGAATTGCAAACATACGTGTATGTATGTTAGCTAGAACCTAATCAATTCTTTATTTATTATATTACTTTATATATTTACTTTATAATCAAATATTGAACTTTAAATTATTTAGTAAAAGCTGTTTTATCATCCAAAGTTCTCAACTAGCTTTAAATTCAATAGTTCTTTCAACTTTTGCCACGATTTTTTGTTTATATATTATCAAACAGCAAAAACACCAGGTTTTTGTACTCACAAATTATCAATTCCGAATTCAATTTTGTCAAGAGGTTTACTTTAGTTAAAATAAGGTCTATCCAATCATTATTTAAGCTTAAAGCTCTTAAGTAAAAGCTGCTTAATCACCCATTGAAGCGCTTAAGTAACAACAACTCAAGATACTCAGTTGCATATTCTCATACATTTCATTGTCTCAAGTTGGAAGACACATGTATTCATTCGCTCGTTTCATCTATTAATCCACTAACCCCTTTCGCACATCTGATTCAACAGGCGCTGGGCACCTCTCTTTATTCGTCCCCTTCGCTCCCTACCCTCCACCCTTTTCTACATTTCGAATATCAGGCATACCTTAAACCTAATCCGCTGCAAAGTGCTTCTGTTTTTGTGTAATACGAGTGAGTAAAATGTATAACCCAAAGGCACACGACAAGCTGGCGTAAAGCACACGCTCCGACAGGGATAAGCCAAAGGATATGCACTCACGCACACACACACACACACACACACACACACACATACATTCATTCAGTGATGTATGTAGATGTGCTTCTTCTCGCATAACATACTACCTTCCTTCCACATAGATAGATCGCATGTGGCACACCCCGGTCAACCCAACCCAGCTGTCATCGCACCCTATGCTATCCTATCCTTTACTAACCCAAGCAACGATGCCACTATCCTTTCAACCACTCCACACTCGGCTTACAACAATGCCAAACATACTCACACATACACATACACACACACTCACAAGCGAGTAGATTGCGATGAGCGAGGCCGCAAAAAGAGGCACAGCATGTGGAACGGGAACTAGGGTTGGGTCGCGTGACACGACTTGACACGACTGATGAAAGTACGATGCAGAGTAGAGAATTATTAAAGTAAATATATATAAAATTAGGTTTATTAAGTGTTGGTTAGTGCAATTTTCCTTTACTTTTTCAGATCAAAACAATAGTATAAATAACTGTGTAAGTTTGAAGGATATAGTAGGTTATTCTAATCGATAAATAGTTTATTTTCTAGTGTATTCTTTATAAACTTGACAAATCCTTTACTGAATCATTGTCTTGTCACGCCCTCATCACTAAAAAGCACGAAGACGGCAAAGACACGTAAAAAGTTAAAAAGAAAGCAGTGAAAAAACTTTACTTTCGCACTGCATCAAAGTCGAACGTCAAGCGGGCTTTGAATTCCCTCTTTGCCATTACCCTTTCCCACACTTGCTCCGCTCCTGGCTCTTTCCGATTTTCATTCTTGTGCAACTCATTTGAATTGTGTCAGTTGCTCAGAGGCATCTGCCGTTTGTTTGATTAGGAGTCGCGCGTACTTTGAAATTGGAGCGTGCTGCGAGAGCAGTGCGAAAGAGAAAGAGTGCGAAAGGGTGGGTATGTGTGTGTGGGAGAAAAGGATGCTCAAAAGGCGCTTCAAGTGCCTCTTTCAAGTCAAATTAAAGCTACGTCGAAAAAAGCAAAGGGGTAAGGGTAGGAGCAGAAGGGGGAGAAGAGTTCAAGTGCCAAATGAGGCTCTCACTCAGGTCTTCCAATCTTTCTCTTCTTTCACTCTCTCTCTCTCTCTCTGTCTTTCTCATCTCTCCCCCATCCCTCTACTAATCTCGGCACTGGCAAACGAGCGACGTTCAAGTGCTTATCAAATGTCAACGGGAACGTGCGACTTCAGGAAATGCCTCATGCAGCGTTATCAGCCAACGGTAATCTTATCAGCATGTGCAACACTTTGCGCTGACAAATGTTAGAAGTGCATTTGCCATACCTCACAATCAGCTATCTCCCTCCATCGAGCTACGGCTGTGCGCTCTGTTTGAAAACAAAAGAGGACATTGACTGCAGTTTACAGAGCATGACACCCAGTGACAGTGCCAGAGCGCCCTCTTGCCCCTGTCCCTGCCTACTTCACTCGGTGTCTTCGTCATGTGGCGTAGTCAATAAAACAAATATGACAGCCAGAGGCGGCGTCCAAGAGAAGGCATAGGGAGGGGGGCGGGGGTAGACAGAGGGGGGCAAGCAAGTCAACGTAAGTGTAATGATAATAAAAGTTTATGACAGCAGCTCACGAGCTTGTAAGGCTAATGTCAACTTGCTGTTTCGGTCAGAGCCAAGTAGCGGCGGGGCAGGTGGTGTACATTCATAGTGGCGTAGCTTGAGGGATTGTGGCAGCATGGGGGAACAGTGCGAGAGAGAGAGAGTGGGAGTGGGAGTGGAAGAACTGTGAGCTCTCTCTCTCTCTCTCTCGGCCTGTTGCAAGTGCGAAAAGCGCTTTCATGCTTCACTGAACTTTTCACCGACGCAATGAAGCAAGAATTTTTCACCAGGTTGCCGCAAGACTGCTAAAGGTTATTACGCCATGTTGACGGGGTTAAATTTTCAGATCACAAATTGCTTTAAGGCAAGCTATCCTTGGTCTTTCACATAATAAATATAAAGCCTGAGCCAGAGCCTGAGCTATAGCAAATGACAATGAAATATTCAAAGGAATTTCGTTTCGTAAACATCCAAAAAGGGTTCTACGTATTGAAGTGGAAAGAACTTTTGCACCAAGGATTGCTGAGGTACTAAGGCTTGACGAGACAGTATAAAAGCATATATAGTCTAATGGGAGTAACCAAAGATATCATTTTTGGAGCCCTCAAATTAGTTCTTTAGTCTCAAACTCAATGAATATACGCCATCTGTAGATCTTTATGGCAAGAAAAGACATGATATTAATATTCTGTTAGTTCCATATATCCGTTAATCAGAACAGAGCTATCTTATACTTCTCCACGAATAAGAAGTCTTTACAGTCTACTTAAGTCAAAGAAATTTGTAAAAATAACTTTATATATACCATCTTGTATACAGAACTTGATACCATGTTATATATGTACAACGCTCTCTTATATATCCTAGTATATCTATCACATGGGCTGCATTTTAATTCCCCAGTCTTTGCATTTCATATTTCTGTTTAACTTGTGCTCAAACTTTGGTTAACATAAATGGCTTTTAAAGCCTTCGTCCGGCTGTCGTGTGTCCCCAATGCTTTGCAAACACTAGACCAACCAGACCAGGCAGTTTGAACTGCGGGTTACGCCCTGCCCCCTTCGACACTCCTGCCCCTGCCCTGCCCATGCTCTTTCTACTTCCCTGGGCAAACAAATTGTTAGCTCAAACTGTTATCGCACGCCCAACAGACTTATCGTATTTCCCATCAATAATGCGTGGAGTTTCGGGGCAGGGGAACCTGCAAGACGGCATAAAAATAATGATAATATTGAAATTACATCAAATATTAAGAAAACGCAAAGAAGTCAAAGCCCCAGAATGAGGAAGAACCAGAGCTATGTCGACACATTTCGTTGTCGGAATTAATCACCGTTGACATGGCGAAACTGATAATGAATAAGGCGAGAAAGGCACAAGTCGCAGACAATGACGCCCCACTGTCAGGTCGGGGTGCACCTGATAACAGTTCCCGCTAGAAACAGTCAACAGTTTATCGGTTGTTCCCTATCTGCGCTATCGGATATACCATATGCCTAGCAAATTTACCTCACTTTCTGTGTACGTGTGGACTTGCAGGGATTTTCAACGTTATTCTACAGTGGGGATCTCAACAATTGCAAATTAAATATTTAATTGCGACTCAATGGCAAAATTTATAATTAGACGTCAAGCGGTGGGACCAACTTGCGTGTTCAGTTTAAGGCTGTAATTGCAACTAACCACAAGAAATATGTAAACAACAAAAACAGCAGCAGGTGACTAACTTAGTAAAAATCGAGAATACCCTGCAGAAGTAGTGAAAACTTAAAATTCGCATTACTTATGTGAAATTTACAACGTTGCTAGAGGTATGTGAAGCATACAACGTTGCCAATCTCAGTGAACTTACTTGGGAAACTGGGTAAAGTAAGTTCTGTTTGAGTTTACAAGGTGAAGGTGAAGTTTACAAGGTTGCATATCTTATATATATGATGTTTACAAAGTTGTTAAATTAAGAAACATATATGTGGTGTCATTTTATTGTATTATATCTAAAAAAAAATTTAATATTTTATAGACATTCTAAGAGACCAACATATTCCTGTTATATGCGGGCATATATATATTCAAGGCAAACCTGTTTATAGGGTATGCTAGCGATAGGAACCCGACAAGAACTGGCTACTAAATAATTCACACGTTCAAGCACACAGTCCCACAAACTGTAACGGTTCATTGCACAAACTAATAATTACATAATGAAGCAGAGCATAAGTTCAACTTTGGCCAACCAGGCACCGCTTACCCCCTATCCCCTCTCTGCTCGTACTACCCCTAGAACGAGGTGTACTGCGTAGACATGGCGCCGGCAACAAAAACGAAAACAATTTGTTAGCCCAGTCGAAATGGAGGCACAACTTTTCCTGCTGACTTGAGAAGGGGCAAGGTGAAGGAAGGAGCGTAAAAACGAAGTAGGATGTGGGCATGAAGGGCTGCGTGCAATGACTGTAGAGTCTGAAAGTGAGAGAAGTAGAGTGGGTGAGATGGCACGTGTATCGAGTAAAAGAGCGTAAAGGTTAATTGCCTGGACATTGAGAGTTATAGGCGGGGGGCGAGTTATAGGCTAAAGTTAAAATTGGTAGCAAAAAAATAAAGAAAGCTTTGCTAAATATGTTCTTAAATTCAATCGAAACAAATCGGTTAAATTGTTGCAAACTGAGTGGAATCTTAAATCAATATGAATAGTTTCGTTTGCAACTTCAAAATCTATTTATACCTCCATCCTGTTATCCTCATGTCACTCTCAATTGTCTGCTTAATTTAACGCTCATTGATTCACTTGATCTTATCGTATTGTTCACTGAGGACAAGTTTCCATTAAAAAGCAAACGTTTCATTTAGCTAAGAGAAACACAAAGCTTAAGCTGACAACTTCCGTAGCCTTGACTCTGTGGACTTGGCGGACATTTCGTATAGTTCTCCATATCGTAATCTCCTGTCTTCCAAGAAGGACTCTGTGTGTGTTCCTGGCAACCCTACCCGTTGCAGTTGCGCCCTGAGGGCAGCACACACAAATATTGAGATTGGGCTCAAGCAACCCTAGTCTGGGTGGGTATAATTCGATTGTTAATTGTTTTGTGCCTAACCATGCTACGCTTAATCCATCCTACTCTCCCCCTCCACATGTTTCTCCGCTCTGGGCACATTGCAACTAGTGCAATACAATGCTGCGGCTCCATTATGTATTCATATTCAATTACGCGTGCCAAGTGGCTGGAAGCTCAGAGTTCAAAAAGCTGCAGCTGGCAGAGGCGTAGGCGCATGGGTACCATTAAAAGGGGGGTAGAGTAGGGTGACGGGACCTTCCCCTGATGATAAATGAAATATTTATATAGCTAAAATACGTAATTAACTCAAATTATAATGGGGCGTTGGCTGTGTACCCCTCTTCTCAACCTCCTTCTCCCCCTCTCCACCCACACACACACACCCTGCCACAATAGGCGTTAATATGCCATCGCCAGTGCCCCAACAAAACCGCACAAAATCAGGAAGGAGGGGAGCGGTGGCGGGGGGCAGCAGAGTCTAGAGAGGGGGGTACACAGCCAGCATGTTGAAATGCATGCTGAGTGTGATTACAACAACGACGACAACAAGCTGAATAGCAACAACAACAACAACAAGAGCAAAGGGGGGAGAACGAGAACCCGCACAGCAGCAGCAGCAAACGTCCCCCCCTACTCCCCGCTACTCACAGTTGCGCCCCAGTTTGGCTGCGTTGCGTTGGTCATTATTTACTCATCGATTGCCATGGAATGTTTGGTGGTGCATCATGCGGCGCACGGTTTCAGTCGCCACAGTCGGCAGCAGCAGCAGCAGCCTCTGCTCCCCCATTGGGTAGCCTACCCCCCTCTCCCTCACTCTCTTCTTCTTCTGCCTCTCGTTGGTCTGTCTGGCAACTGGCGAACGACTGTTAATAAATTCAGCAAAGCCAGCAGGTTGCTAGGCTTAAGGTTCGATACTGCCCAGGGAAGGGAGTGAGAGGAGTGGGGGGAGAGGAATTGGGAGGGTCCAACAATAACAAATCGTGTTGTTAACTGGCAACGTCGTCGTCGTCGTCGTCGTCGTCGTCATTGGCATACGCACGACTGCATGCAAGAGAGTCTGCTGGCCAATGGTCACACATAGCTCTCCTTCTCACCCTGTCCCCCGCTACTACCACTCACCGACTACGCCTCTGGCCCCCCTGGCTTGTAGTGTGCTTAGTATGCATGCTTCGTTGGCTTGAAAGTCTTAGGCCTGGACTTGGGACCTGCTCTTGGGCTCGACTCTCTGGGCTGCTACGGCGGCTTGGGCCTTGTCATTGACCTCCCACACACACACACACACATGCTGGCAATTGTAACTGCAACTCCCGTGCAGTTGCTGCAGCAGCCCCTGCCCCTCCCCCTTTGCACCCGGCCTCTTTAAATGGACATAGACAATGTTGTGTGCGCTTTAATGTTTCGTCTTTTTGAAGTTGCTTTATGTTCGCTGGCCATAAAATCCTAACCGAACCAAAGCGAACAGAAGCGAACTGAACTGAACTGACCAGGCCAATACCCCAAGGATAGAGTGTTGATTATGCGTGTTGCAGTAGACTGCAGTCTGTTGTTCTTGTTGCTGTTGTTGTGTCAGCAATTTGAAGCCAAGTGCAAAAGGCTTAGCTGCCCCTTCAGTTGCTCATAGCTGAGCCTAAGCATATTGTCAGCTGATCTCAGTTTGGTCAAGTGTTTGTGGGTCTATCCATTTCATAAGAGGTGTGTGTCTGTGTGTGTGTGAGTGTGTGTGAGTGTGTGTGTGCAACCGACACTCTTTTGTTTTCGCTCTAAGCTTGATTTTGTTGATGTTTTGCCAAAAATCAAATCGACCAAACTAAAATGAGTCGACTTAAAAGGGTTCAATCTATTGGGCCAAGGCTAGGAGAATTATTGAAATGTTGGCAAAGCTGCATAAATTTAGGCAGGATTTCAGTGGGGGTTATGGTAAGTTATGTGTACCAAACTAATGTACAATTTTATGAGCACTTTTAACTGATTTGAGCACTGTCAGGAAGCTTAAGAGGATTCGAATTGAGTTTAGAGAAGATTTATTTAGTTTTCAGAGAGCCTCCTCAGTTTGATTTTAGCTTGTTAGAGATATGGACTGCGGAAGAATGTTTTGCTTAACTTACGAGTATTTAAGATGGATTCAACAAGAAGGTTATTAAAAGTGATTACGTAACGCCTTAAAACAGATAGATTATGTTGTGTGAAGTTATTTAATATAATTAAAATAAATCTCTTAAGTATTTTTCCACCAGTAGAGGTATATATTTTTTTAACCTAAAAGTATTAAGCATTCAGAAGGAGGTATTTCTAACCCCACAACAGCCGATTCGATATATCCATGTCCGTATGAATACCTATAGCTTATAGAGTATAAGAGCTTAAACTCTAGTTATATAGTTCTTGCATTGTACGTAGGTAATGTTTACTTAAGAACTTTACCATAGCGTTCATTTAATATGATGAACTCTTAACACGATGGGATTCCACATTGATATTATAACCATTAAGAGCCTAGTTCCAACTAAAATTTACAAGAGGTGCCGCTGCTCTACACTCTTCTACTGTTCAAGGCCAAGGCACACATTAGGCCGCAGTCAATTAGGGTACTCAGCTGGTTACTTGCTGTCAGGTTGCGAGCAGGTAAATTAAGGAAATGCAACGCTTCCTTGAGAACTCAATTAACATGCGCCTAGGGGTACGGGGCAGGCCTGTAGGGCAGCCACAGCACCGGTAGCTCTCTCTCCCTCCAAGAGCTACAATTCACACGCTTCCCCCAGGTTGGCAACTTGCGCACGAACCCCTGGTCATTAGCACTAAAAGGGAGACCAGTTCAGTGCTACGGATAATGCTGGCCATAATGTGAAATGCAAATAGTGTGGTTGTTTTTCGGTATTACCTGTTGATGCTGCCAGAGAGAGAGAGAGAGAGAGAGAGACAGTAGAGGAAGAGGGCAAACGACAATAGAGCCAACGGGGGGGAAGGCCTGTCGGCAGGAACTTGCATCTATGCTGTTGCCTCCTCCTCAGTAGTTGCCACTTACTACCTGCATCTACTCGCAAATTAGACCACATTAACGCATTCATGCTGAAATATGCGCCTTACCTGTAAAGAAAGAGAGGGAGAGAGAGTGAGTGAGTGACTGAGATAATTATGTAGATTAGCAAAAGGAAGTTTGTATTTGCTCAAGAAATTAGCACGACGATTGTATCGCACTGTAAGTCCACAAGTATTCCTTTTTCCCGTCTCTACTTCCCATCATTACAACCACCTTTCTTGCCTATTGTGACTGATGACTAATTGGTAAAGGCCTCTTTTGTAAGCGAAAAGCCTCTTCTGGTCGGTCTTGTTATTTGACTTGGGCCCAGTTGAACGAACCACGAAGCAGGAAGCGTTGAAGGACTTTTAACAGTGAACACGATTGGAGTGGACTTTCAGTTTACATAGAACCGAAGCTCGATGGTATGAGGTGGCTCTTTAAAGTGCCCTAATGCGGGTGAGAAACTTTGCCAAGTTTATTTTATGATGTGCCAGAAAGATTGTAAAGTACAACATAGTATTGATAAGTCTTCAACGCCCTTAGCCCTGTTATCTTTTATAATAACAAAATGCAAACATAAAGCTGAACAAAAATGTCGAGGAAATAAGCGAAAAAGGTCAAATATGTGCGAGACAAACGCAAAAGACATTAAACTCAAAAAACAGCGGGCGGTTTCTTCATATCCGGAACTTAAGATCTGTTGAGGGAATTCTTATCGTATCTACAGGCAGGCCAAAGGACACACAGAAGAAAAACTTTTCGGTCGACAAACTGTAAAGGAAATTAAAAATAATTTCTAGCAGTTTAAGCAGCGCGATAAGCAGGAAGGGGTAAGCGGGAACCAAATTGGCTATACCGGTTTTATATTACGCAGACAGCCGGTCGAATGGACTAGGCGACCGCAAATCTAAATTACGAGGACTGTGCACTAAATCAAATGCGATGCGATGTACGCAGAGCTGGGCAGGGCAGGGCAGGGCAGGGCAGGGCAGGGCAGGGCAGCTTGACTTGAAAGGGAAACCCAAGAGCGACCACAACCAACAGCAACAGGAACAGCAACAACAACAACAGCAATTGTTGTTGAATGGGTGAGGGAATGGAGCAAGGTATGCAGTATATAAATTAAGAGTGCGGCATGCGGCAAACGAATTTCATGCTGTAACCCTAGAAGTGTGGCCCAGTGTGGCGCGTCGTAGACATAGTAAAACCTTCGTCTCACCAGGTCCGTCCAGGGCGACCGCATTATTGCGCCCTGGGGGGATGATTGAAAGAGGGCTTCGGCTCGTTAAGTTCTCTCTAGTTTTTCAGAGTTTTCTTTCACTCTTCACGTCGCTGGTCGCTGCAACTCTCGTCTCTTTTGTAATTAGCCATAATTCACTTTGCCCGGGCCAAAAGACAAAATGAAGCATAAAATATTTACGCGCTTGCCCCGGCGACTTCCATCCGTCCGTCCGTCCGTCTGTCCGGACAGACCGACAGACCGGAAATATGCAATTTGACGCAATTTGCATGCAGCACCCAACTTCAACTTGCAACCTTCCAAGTACCCAGTCGAACTGCACTACCAGACCAGTACCAGGTCGAGCTGTCTGTCTGTCTGTCTGTCCGTCCCTCTGTCTTTCCGTCCTTCTGTCTGTCCGTCCCTCTGTCTGTCGGTTTGCTCGTCCATCTGTCTGCGGCACGTGGTTGCATTAGGTGATGCAATCATTTCCGCTCTGCAGATTGCAAAATTCGCATGCCAGAGAAATCAATTTCCGTTTTCAAGTCATCAGTTGTGTTGTTGTTGTTGTTGCTACAAGAAAATACCCTGTACACAGGTAGCAAATTATGTAAACGGAGACGGAGACGGAGACGTGTATTGAGTCTGAGTATCATAATATGCCATCGTCATGCATTCATTCATCGAAGAACGTGGCAACAATGTCGCTCTGTCCGATAACGATAAACATAACGATGAACTTCTTTACACAAGGAGAGTGAGAAGGGGAGAATTGTCGGGCAATTTATATAGCTGGAATTGGGATTGATTTTAGGATATAACTATTAGTAGACAAAGAATAATTTAAACTAAAATTTTTCAATTATTTGTCAATAATTTGTAATCATTTATCAGCTGATGGAATTTGACTTATCTGGGGAATTTAACTGAATTGGTTTACATTAACTGCTGAAATAGTTAATATATAAAAATTCTACACATATAATTCAATTATAAAATGCCAACAATTTTGTTTTACTAACTTCATGTTGCATAATTTACTCTTGCTGTTGGAATGTCTAAAAATAGTCAGAGCTATTACGATGCAATTAATACTTATTACCATGTTTGTTTACAACTTGTACAAGTTATGAAAGTTGTTTAACTATTTCGCAATGGTTTGCAAACATTCCTTAAATCTTCTGTTAACAAAATTTAAACATATTATTCTAAACTTTTTTGCTGCTGTCGACCATAAAATGCCGTAATGAAAACCTGTTTGGTCAGCAAGAACAGTGAGGGAGGCAGAGGGTGTGCAAAGGCCGAGCTGGAGTTGGCAGAAGGGGCGTGGTGTAACAAGCGCAGCTGTAAAATTAAACGCCAGGCACACTCATACACACACACACACACACACACACACACTCGCACAGGGAGTAAGCAGAGTTGCCCTGCCAAGATGCTTATCGCGGTCCGCGTCTCCAGTGACTCCTCCTGCTTGCGGCTTTACTTGCTGCCGTTCTTGTTGTTGTTCTGGTTGTTGTTGCTGTTGTTGTTGTTGGTATCAACATTTTCTTTTCATTAATTCATAAAGCATATTTTTATTGAGTGGCAACACATGAGGAGCGGCAGGCGTTCGGGGAGAACCTTGTGGGGGCATTAAAAAGTTGCAGTAATGGAAATTGTTTTGTGAAAATTGCGCAAACTGCCGGCAATGGGCAACAAACAACGCCAGCTTGTTAGAGGCAGCCATGCAAGGGGCAGGGGAACAAGTTGGATGGTGGGTTCTACAGAGGGTTTTCAGATATTTGCCTGGCAATGGGCTGAGCGGGCGTTAAATGTGCGAGAATGTGCACCAAAGTTGCAGCATTGGTGTGGGGCACGCTTCGTTTGCCACAGAGAATTTGTGCAAAATAGAATAAAAAGTTACTTCCATGTTGTTTAATAATTATTTCACTCTGCGGCTTTACTCTAGCTCTACTTTTTCTTGCTCCTGCTTCTCTACTTATTGTTGTTGCACAGCAAAAAAAATAAATAAATCTAACTTTGCCTGATAATAAGGCTAAGTTTATTTAAATGATTTGCTGCACATATTAATTAAATGGAAGTAAGCTGTTATGGCGCCTGGACAGTTTGTGTCTGCAGTTTAATTTGAGGCTTAACTTGAGCGAACATTAAACATTAAATTTAATTACTAAAATATAATGTATAATAGCAACAATTTAAATTCCAGCTTGAAAATTACTCTTGCAATTCGTTTGTTTTTCGATTTACGAGGGCGGAAGAAGCCGTGGTCTGATTCTTAAACAACATATTTCTGCGTGCAACAATAAGTCATATTGACAACAACAATATGACATATCACCAAATTTGATGGCGCTGGCTCGTATGTTCCCAGAGATCTAGGTGTGCATACGAACAAACAGATGAAAATATGCACGTACAATCTTCCCTCTCTCTGTGATGCTCTTAAAATCTACAGAATTAATAATCGTTAAGCTCTTGATTATGCGACAATAAACATTATCTTTATAGCTTCGATTCTCTCTTTTCGCTCATTAAAGCAATCTGAACTTATAGTCAAATTTTATCTTTGTGCTCAACATAAACTTAGGCAGAGTTGTTCAAAAAGGTCTCCGAGCATAATGTTTTCGTTGGGGCTGATAGTGATAATTCCTTTGATCTCAGTCGGCTCTGTGCTCTACACGCTCATTGCACAAACTCTACACGGTCTGCTGAGACAGAGAAGTCGAATACACTTATCGCCTTTCGAATCTCTTAGCACAAAGTGTTAAACAACAATCCGATGGGGAGTACCCGATTTCCGATTCACTTTGAAAGTGCTAGAGAAGCCGCAGACACCGACTGACAGTTTGACCGGGATGGGGACATGCAAGACGAACGGGAGTTTTTTTGAGTCTCTCTTGACTCTTAGCCAGACTAATTATAATCGCATTCTAATTAGACAAACTGCCTCAAAGAAGCTGCTCAACTTAATAAGGAAATCAATTAATACTAAACGATGCAGCAACAACTTTCAGTCGAGTCTAATAGATTTGAAATTAAACTTTGCCGCAGTCAACACAAGGCGAAGGCACATTGACTTGCACAACAAGTTGACTTCAAGCTGCAAGAGATACAAAGATACATAGATACAAGAACGTAGACGACGATGACAGCGACAAGCATGAGGATGATGATGATGACGACGACGACGAACAGCATCATCATGATGATGACAATGATGAGCTACATGGCAATGCACTCGAGGATGACAACAACTACAACGACAAGTCGGTGAAGAACAGAGTGGGAACAGGGGGCCTGGAGGTAGTGGAGGGGTACCGGGACTAAAAGGCACATAAAAAACTTCCGTAAACAACGTCGTCTTTGGAGCCCGAAAGCCAAAGGCAAAGTCGAAGCTTCCACACGGACGAGAAAACATTTCGAAGACGATTTTAAAATTAGAAAAAGTAAGAGAAATATACTACTACGAGTAGCGTGTAGTAAAACCCAAAATAAAGAAGAAGAAGAAGAAGAAGGAGAAAAAGAAAGGAAAACAAGTGAGCACAGGCTGTGAGAAAACTATGTACAACTAGCAAATACCCTGCACCTAACTGAGAGATATATCTATACATTCTTGAGACACGACAGCAGTTTCTTCAGGCTTTGTAGGGTGACATTCCAAATCGAGTACTGCAAAGTTCAGATTTAAAGATGATTTCTTTAAAAGAAACAATAGAAACCCTGTAAATGACACAGTTCTGGTTAAATAACATTCGAATAAACATCTTGAATTCCTCTTGCTTGTTCATCTTACCCGCTCTCTGGCACAGTTTTAGAGGGTATGCGAAAAAATACCAAATGGAAAATGAAAATAAAATTGTCTATCGTAGCGTTTGTGTATTTGTAGAGAGATATAACAAGCAGCATTCGGCTGGGGAATACGCGGCGTATAATCTAAGCACAAGAGGAGGAGTGAGAGGGAAAGGACAGACTAGGAAGCACAGGCGGGTGCGACAACGAGGTGAGCCGCCGCCTGGGGCCAATGCAAGCGAGCAGAGGCAATCAAACAACTGAAGCATGACAACTTGATGCCAGGAGCAGGGAACACAGCAGAAGATGCTGCCACTGGAGAGTAATGGACCCCCACTCCATCTCCCTTCCTCGCCCTCTCTCGTAGCTTAGCTTGCCGAGTGATGGCGACGGCACATGACATAAAAATTAAATAAACAAAATTATGAACCACGCCGTATGTGGGCCCCCAGTTTGATAAGTATGAAATGTTTGACGAGTTTTAGTTGAGGCTGAAGCAGAAGCAGAAAAGGGCAAACCAGGAGGGGTAGGAGAAGCAAAGGCTTGGGATGCGGGGGAGGGCAACTAGGGGTGCTGGATACAAATCAAAATAAACAACATGCCTGCCTGCCGCTTGATTGGGGCACTGCTCCTGTTGTTGTTGCTGCTTTCCGAATTGTTGTATTTGTAAGATAAACACAGTGAACGCACACAGGGCCGATTTAATGTCTGTCTACGGCGAATGCCGCAAGGCATATTCCTAACGGGGTAGGAGAGAGGAGGTGGGCATGCCTAAGCCCACAATTGATATGAAAGCATAAAGAAGAAGAAGAAGAAAAAGCAGCAACAGAAGATAAAGCAGCAAGGGCATAGCAAGTGCATTGAGCCGTTAAGTGAAAGCAGTCAGAAAAGAAAATGAAGAGAACAGGACAATAAACAAAAGACAATACAAAAACGTTATGACAATGGGAACCGGCTAAGAGGATAATGGCTGGGAATATATACAAAGCACACATATAATATTAATAAGGGAAGTGCAACGAAATGCACTCTGAGGATGCAGAACTAATCTCAAATGTAATAAGGGCAAACAATGCAAATTCAATTTGTATTATAATCTACAAATTAATTTTTAAACTCCATTATTGAGAGAAAGGCAAAGAGAGGGGAACTCAAAGAACTTAAGGGATTATATTGAGAATTACAAAGAGTAAGACATGTTTTACATATATTAAACAAAGAGTTAAGCCGTTATAAACACACTACATGCATAACACTATACTTTATATCTATTAAATTCTATCTTTACTTCTGCTCTTATGTCAATTAAATTATATATAAAACTGTTTTTTTTGCTTTCATATTTATTGTTTGACTTCTCCTTAGAAAAACAAGCAATTTAAAACTGTCTCAGTTGAAGTAAGCATACTTCAATACATCTTGTTAAATATCTCCAGTGTTTTTCTTCCTCTCCCTCTTTGGTTTCTCTCTCCTCACTCTTTCTGTCTCTCTCCTAGTGTTCATTTAGCTGCTTGTTTGCTTAATTCGAACCCTTTTGCAGCCCTTTGGCCAAATTATTGCAATAAACAAGAGTTTGCTTTAGTCTCTCTCTCTCTCTCTCTCTCTCTCTCTCCATCTCACACTCTCGTTACTTCTCTGTCTCTATCCCTTTGGCTAGTTGATTGTTGTCTGTTTATTTTGATGGGCCCTCAAGCGTTTAATACACTTAATGGAATTCAATGAAAATCTGTGCACACCAGACAAAGGCATCTAACGGATGCAGCTCACACACTGCCAAGATACATAAATATTTATAAAGCAACAAATTACAGTACTGCCGCCTTTGCCGTTGTTGCTATTGTTGCATTATGTAATGCACTGCAAGGAGAATAATATTCACAAATTTTATGTACATATCTTATTGCATTCATAATTAAAAACTCATTTCATTTTTTTAAAGCGTCGACGCGTCACAAAATCTCTTTCGTTCATTGAACTTTGCCTTTGATTAAAGCCAACAAAATGTGATAAAAACAAAAAAATATATATGCGAAATAATGTGAAAAAATGAGAAAATCAAATAAAAAGCACAAAATAAACAGCACCAGTTGCAGTCCAGTAGCTCAAGAACCAACCCGGGGAACTGCCCTCGACAGGATGAGAGAGGGGAGCGGAGTGGAGGGAGCACACATGTTGTGTGCGTGCCAACTGATTAGCATTTTGTAGCTGCCCCTCTTGCGACGTCAGCGTCGACGCCAGCGTCGTAACATTGTATTAATAAAAGAATTATTCTTTTTTTTTTGCTGCTGCATCGCATAAAAATAAAATTGTGAAAAAAAGAATAATAAAAAAACGCACGCGTCAGGCGAAATGCAATTTAAATTTTAATGTGCTGCCTCTTAGTGTAAAATACAAATAAAAAAGAAAAAAAAATTAAATTAAATTAAAATGCAAACATGATCTAGTGGGGAGTACTCGATGGGAAAATACTCTGTAAGGAAAGGAAGAAAACTATAAATATTTAGAAGAGATATAGAGAACATTTTCAATTCAATTAATTTCTTTTTCTTTCTTTTCTCACAGTTAAGATTTTACTTTTAACTTAAAATTATTAATTATAACTATTAATTGTATTTTTTCTTTACTTTTAAACAGTCGACTGACCTTAGTCCGACTATAAGCTAATTAAATAAAAATAAAAAAAGATCAATTTTAATCATTGTTATACTCAATTCTTAAACAAGCTTAAAAACAATTTAGATTGAAACCGAAATCGATCAACTTTAAGAAAATGTTTTGTTATTATTTAATATAAACCTAACATGTGACTTACAACATGAAGAACATTGAAACCCTCTTTAAGTTTTACAAAGTATCAATTTCTACTGAAAAGTGTCCTGTTTTCTTTAATATCTTTAAAATCTCAACCTAAAATAAAATCAAAAACCCTTAAAAGATTTCAATTTATCTGTCCACTCATAAAAATCATCTGGTTTCTTCCGTTAAAGCCACTCTACCAGTCCTCCATAATGCATTTTACAGGGTATTATAATTTGTGCACATGCTGCTCGTAGAATAGCTGGGATGGAACATAGTCAACGTGCTGTTGGACGACGCATCTCTCACTCTCTCCCTCTATCTCTTTCTCCTTCCCTCCCTCTCCTCTTTAGGCCTCTGTTTCGGCCAGTGACTTGCCAATTGCATGCAGTTCCTGCACCTACCAGGCCCAAAAGCCCAAACCCAACACCAAGTCCACACGCACGGTAATGGGGAAGAGTTCGTTCGTTTTTTTGTTTCAGCTACCTTGTGTTTTTTTGTTCGTACTGTTTTTCGCATTTAATTTACTGTTTTTTTCTCGTATGGGTTTTTTGTGCTGCACTCGCAAATGTCAAATGGGTTGGCACGGTACGCAGCAACTCATTAAAGGTAGCAGCAGATTCTGCCGTTGCAGATAATCGCCTGCAACAGCCTCTAATGTAATGAGGCACGAAACCATTAAAATATAAAAGATCCCAACCTCTGGTCAGATGTATCAGCTGTCCAGTGTGCGTACATGTGTGTGTGTCTGTGTTGGCAATGGCAAGTTGACAAGCGATGCCAGAGATAGCAAGCAAAGCGTCTGACAATTGTCAGGTAACACAGTCCAAAAAGGGTTGCCAGGTTACTAGAAAAACCAAAAAGGATTGCATTAAGAGCAGCTTTCGATCTGCAATCAGTTTATAATAGGTTGGTAAGTAGTTTATGGTTTTATTGGACTGAGAGATCTACATGTAATCTGTATATAAACTTGTATCTGATTCCAATTTCACATGAATTAGTACTTCCAATATAGGCTTAACTTAAGCACAAAGTGGAGCCTACAATCTGAAGTTTTTTGTCAGTTAAACTACGCAAACTTTCTTTGGTTATTTCGTGCTATTTTTCAAACAGTTTTTCAACTCTGAAAAGCCTCAACTCAATAGCAGAGGCCGCATGTGGCAAGCGGGCCTGCGTTGCATCCTAACCGCATTTAGAATAGAATTTCAACCGTTTTGACCCACATTCCCAGCCGGCAACTCCATGCGCTCAGTACTCAGTTGAAAATCTGCAGCCACTTCAGCTTCGTGCAGCTTGTGGCACGCATTAATCATGACAACTTTGCCATGTCAGCGTGCCAGCTTGTTATTGTCGCTTTTGTTGTTGCAGTTGTTGTTGTTGCTGTTGCTGTCGTTGTCGTTGCCGTTTCCAACAAACTGTCACTAAATGTGCGACTTTAAGCGCTCTTATCCTTGACAGCGATGCTCACGAGACTCGACTGTCGCCCGCTTTTCATTTTATTTTCCATATTTCTTTTTTTTTGCACTTGTTTTCGCTCTTGCTTTGTTGTTTTTTTTTCTCTCTTTCGCCTTTTCAGCTGCTTCCTGTTCGCAAAATTTCCTGGCCGCGTTTCCCTCACGGCACGCCGTGTGAGAGTTTTTCTCAGCGTCAACGCGGCGAAACCAAAGCGAGTCACATGCAACATCCGTTTTTTCCGGATCTCTGCTGCCCCCTTCACACTCCCTTTTTGCACTTGTCTTCTCTGCTCTTCTCCCTCTCTTCTCTCTGTTTTTTTTGCATATTTCACACGGCGGCCAAGTGAAAAATAGTGTAATTTGCAGCACTGCAACGCGGTGCGGCGCGCAGCCGGCAGCTTGCAACAAACGCAACACGGAGCTAAAGTTAATTTGTAGCGACGGCAACACAACCTATTATCAGGCTCCAAAAAGGGGTACAAGCACACACACACACACACACACACACATATATATATACAAGCACAGACACACACACTAACAGTCGCTTCTGGTGGTGCAGAGAGGTGAGGCAGTGGTCGACAGGTCGCAGCAGTTCTTCGTTCCTTCTGGGCAGCCACAACTCGTTTTAAGCTGCCCAGGGCATTGAGGCTTTGTTTGCCTCGCTGATGAACGTGCACAGGTTGCAGCCTAGTACGCAGTGCGCAGGTAATGCCAGGCAAAATTCCAATTCATTCAATAGTCAACTGAAAAAGGGCTATACGGTCACCTTTAAGGCAAGACAACTCATAAACAACAATAGGTTGACTTACTTATGATTTAAATACGCTATACTTATTTTGATCAAACTATATCAAACTAAACATGATACGTTAAGTTATTATATAGGTTATACGGTCATCCTAATAATTGGGATGTCTTATATCAAAAGGTATTCGACGAAATACAACATTCATTGCCAGCTTGATTATCCTATACCTTGGCGTTATCGCATTATCATCATGTTATATTATTACTTGGGTTATACGGTCACCCTTATTACTAACAGTGCTTCAAAAATAGTTGAAGCTTTACGAAAGTAAAAACTTTACACCGGTTATTGTAATAAGTAACTCACTTAGGTAAACAGAGATTATACGGTCACCCTAATTACAAGAATTGCTTCGCAACATATTGTATATAATTCTTTACCACAAACAAGGTAATCTACTAATAATTGCAATGATATTACTAATCATCTAACCATAGCTTATATGGTCACCCCAAATGTAGATTACCTTCAATAACAGTCATTGTTTTAGATAAATCCGAATTACGCCATCGACATATGCTATAAAAATCATTATTCACCCTACACTGCGGTCAGCAATAAATATTTACGCTTGAAATATGCAATAAAACAATAACTGAATACACAGCATAGTTATAGTATACGGTCACATTGTTGCTTGTTCAACAATTGCAATTCGCACTTGACTCTGGAGGCAAACAAAGGTGATGACCTGCATATGCCGCATATTGCCGCTTGCCGTGGCTACTGTGTATGAGTGTGAGTATGAGTATGAATGTGAGTATGAGTATCAGTGTATTTAAGAGTGAGTATGACTTGGTGTGTGAGTGTGTAAGAATGAGAGTATGTGAATTATTGTGAGTGAGTGCGTGTGTGTGTAGCTGTCAGATACTTTAGCACACACTCAAACGTTGTAAATAGTATAAAGTGTGTGTGCCTGTGTGCATGTGTGTCTGGCTGTGTGTGTCTGTGTGTGTGCGTGCCTGCACGAGGTAACTTTGTCCGTCCCATCTGTCTCGCTTGTCCGTCCGGTCTGTGTGCATTCAACATGTCATGAATGAATAATTAGCCAGAGCTTCGTGTGGCTATCCCACACTAGACCACCCTCTCCCTCCCTGCCTGCCCCCTCCTCTCACTCTCTTGCTTAACTAGGAAGCAACTAGCTAGAAATGCAACCAATGAAAAGATGAAAACGATGGAAAAGACGTAGAAGAAAATTTTCTACTTAGCTGCGCCTTCACTCGGCTGCTCCTCGCATTAATTTAATTTCATTTCACTTAGTTGCTTAGCCTAGTTAGTTGAGTTGTCTTTGGATGTTTTGAGTAGTCCCCCCTCCCCCCTCTTCTCGTTTTGCCCACATTCTGCACAGCTAACTAATTTCTTATGATTTTTATTTTATTATCATTTTATTGCGCCACTCCGCGACGCTTGGCCAACTTATGAATATTTATAAGTGGCATCTGGATGCACAATTTCCCCCTGGGAGGGAGAGGAAAGTGAGGAAGCTATTACTGCCTGACTGGAGAGTTCTTTTGGGGGAAGCTTCAGCTTCTCTTCTTCTTCTTCTCCTCTTCTCCTTCCACTCTGGCCATTAACGGCGCTTGACGCATTCCACATTTATTAACCGGAAATGCAAACGTTTGTTCTGCTTTTTGCGCTATTTACTTATCTTTTATTTACACTCGCACTCATATTCGTATTCATTCCAAACCCCCCTCTCTTTCTGCATATTTATGCATGCGCATTTTAACGGACATATTCGTTAAACATTCACAAATGTTTTCAAATGAAGAATGTTCCTCATAAATGACTAATAGCTTCCTGTGCACTTTGTGCGTGTTCTTCTTCTCCTCTATGCCGTTCCCTCTTTCTCCCTCTTCCAACGAGTCTGCATAATTTAGCGCAATCAGCAACTAATTAGCGGATGCAATACTTCAAGCCATTTGGAATATATAAAATTATAGTTGAAGACTTATCTATCAGTAAAGAAAGAGTTACTTCCCTATAGATTCTTAATATATGCATTTAAAAGGAAGCATTATTATTATATTATACCATTCTATTATTTTGACATACTTCCCTATAGATTCTTAATATATGCATTTAAAAGGAATCATTATTATTATATTATACCATTCTATTATTTTGATAACAACTGTATATTACGTATATATTACGAACACCTAGGTCTCGGAGACTTTGAAAATAATAAATAATTTACATATATTGTATGTAGGTAAAGTATGTTCTAGAATTTGGCCACGTTATCGTAATACGAAAATAACTTATTCCTTTCTTACTTGTTTTTAAATTTTATATAGTTCTAATTTCCGGAAAAAGCATGTTAATGATATAATAGATAAATACTTCATATATTGTTTGTGTGAATAAAATATTGTTAGACCTCACATAAGACATATGTAGAGCAACAAGTATTACAAGTATTCCAATCAATTAGTACTATATAAATAATTGAAGTACCTGTTAAACAAGAACAGAACTACTTTCAATTATTTCTTACAGCATCTTGCAAAATAAAGCAATAAAAAAGGTTTCTTTTCGCAAAGCATTTGAAATGATTTCACACGTCTCTGCTTGTCCCTCAACGCCATTAAAAAAGAGCAAATCAAGAGGGGTAAAAAACTGTCAAACGTTTACATAAATTTGCTACGCTGTCTATCAATAAATCTCGCGAGTGAGACACATAAATCTAAACCAATTTGTGTTGTTATTCCCATTCCAATTCCCATTTCCAATTCCTATTTCTATTTCGAATCCAATACCAATTTCGAATTCTATTTTTTCCTCACTTTGACAACGATTTGGAGGTTTTACTTTTTCATTTTCATTGGCGCTAAATATGCAAAGACTACCTCAATACGAGTTTGGTTGCGAAGAAGAAGATGAGGAGAGAGCGGACTCGGAATCGTTTAGCATATTTTAACATATATCAAACAACAGTGGGAATGACAGAGCGAAAGAGAGAAAGAGTAACAGCAAGCACACACTCACACACACACACACATACGCGAGTACACACACTCACAGATACAGGTAGTATATACACCTGCGCTTATCTCTAGCCTCGCTCAATTATTACGAAATACTTGCGCTGCCGTTGATGTTGTTGTTGTAGTTCATTAGCACTTGTCAGTGCCAGTTCCACTCTGAATACAGCAGTACGTAGTGCTGTCCCCTCTCACCCTTTCACCACCACTCCTCCTCTCTTCCCATGCTGCTTTTGTGTACGGCAATTGTCACAGCGCTTGTCTCAATGAAAGTTTACGATACGTTTTTATTGTCTCCATTGTCGTTGTCGTTATTGTTGTTTCTATTATGCCATAGTTCTCTTCACGTTGCTAGGTTTGTTTTTTATAGTATTTGAAAGTGAATTTATAATTAGCTTAGTTAATTTTCTATAACATTCAACGTTCTTGGCCATTAATTAATGTGGGAAGCCACAAAAGTTAATTTTGCATTGTTCGAGATTTTGGCAAACAAAAAAAAGAGTCTGGTATTAATGAAGGCAATGACACAGCTAATTAACACCTGGCACGCTTCTATATTGCTATCCACAATTAACGAGCTGCAGCGAGAAAGAGAGTGAGACAGGGAGATAGATAGAGAAAGGGGATGTTGTGGGTGTAAGTTAGAACGATAATGCGGGAGACTTATTGATCCAATTAAAGTTTCTATTTAAATAATACACATTATTGTAATGAATATCTCCCTCTCAGCTACTCCCCACACCCTTGCTTATTTCCTAATTGTTTAATGATTAATTGACATCACAAATTTAATGAGATTTTTTAACAAATTACATCAAATTTTGCATTTAAATAACGTTTTAGTTCTCATATTTAAAGGTGACAAATCGCCGCACAAAGAGCCTGACACACTCAAGGTGAATAACATGCAGTGTCCCCCTCTTCCCCTCCCCTTCACCCGACACTTTGGTCTATGAGTATATTATAAATATAATACACACACACCCAAGCACACTGGCCCACACACAGGCTACCCCACACCCACATGCAAAAATAGCAGTCAGTCGAAAATGTATGACAAATATTTCTTCTCTTTATTATAAAATTCATGTTTGGCTAATTTGTTGTTGCTGTTGTTGCTTTGGCTCGCGCCCGCTCGTTGCGTTTTTGCTTTTTATTTCGTTTTATTTATACATATTTAATTTGATGTGTCGTTTCAAATTGTTGACATGCCCCACGGCTGTGGGAGGGAGGGCGTCAACAGGGGAGAAATTAAGATTTATTGTGGGTGGCTGCATCGCCTTGAGCTGAGAAAAGTCAACAATTTTTGTTTTGGTGGAACTCATTGAGGTTGGTGCGGGAAGGGAGAGGCAGTGAGGGTTGTGGGGTACCCCACCTCATGCATGAGTTGTCAATTTGCTTAAAGGTTGCGAGAAAAGAGAGAGAGAGAGAGAATAACAAACAAAAAATGTGTTTGACATTTGAAGGTTCTCTCTCGGGCTGCATTTGGACAATGAACTTGAAATGGAAACGAATCGCGATACATGTCGAGTGCGATTTCATTGAATTAATAAAATTACGCGAAATTGCACTTGGCATTCGCACATTAAAGTGAAGATGAGCGAAAGTTGAATAGGAATTTTGTTTTACGTTTATTTTAAGAGCATTTCAAGTGTTCTTCAGGATTTTGAAAATATTATATGGAATAACTTGGTGAATATTACAATATAGCTTTACTTTAAATTCAAAGAAGGTCAATCAGTCCAGAAAATATATTGGAATTGCTAAGGAAAAAGGCTCTGCAGAGGTATTTTCAATAGATCTAATAAGTCAATATAATAATAATAATAATAATGATAATCGTAATAATAATGTTACAGTAAACTTAAACTCATTAGCAAATTATACCTATTTTCCACACAGGAAATATACCTAAATCGCCTTTTAATATACCACAGACCCGCATATATTTTACTCATCGCTGCTGCAGGCAGTATTCATTTTCAAATGACCAACTAGAAGTTGTAAAATGTTTAGAAATAAACATTATGTAAATAGTTTTCAGAAGGGCTGCAGGGAAGGCGATGCCAAGCGATGCGCATAAGATCTTCTATTATATTACCGAAGTAAACATAAAAAACTTTGTTTTGTTTGCCCGCAAACCAAAAGACAATCAATTATGAATGTTAATGGTTATGCAGAACCAAACTGAGATGAACAAGAAAGAAAGAAACAAAGAGGGAGAGGTAGAGAGAGAGAGAGAGAGAGAGAGAGAGAGCAAACCCGACAAGGAAGTAGTTGTAGTAGAAGTTAAAGCTCTAACCGAAAAGCGAACTCTATATTCCAGTTCAAGCTCATGTTAATTTCATGCGTTCAACAGGTTTTCCCAGTGTGAGAAGAGCTCACAAGTGCTGGCAAACAGAGGAGAGAGAGTGGAGCACGGGGATGGCAAGAGGGAGGGGTAGAACAAAACTTCATGTGTGCCATATTTTACGTTAGTTTTAGTAATCTTTTCATTTCGCCACGCTAACTACCGCACAGCGTGCAGTTAAGTGTCGCCGCTGTCCGCCAATGTATCTGTATCTCGCATGTGTATCTGTATATGTATCTGTATCTAAGCAGCAGCAGTGGCAGCAGCTTACGCTGTCAGCCAAACAACATGCGAACAGAGGCGGAGGCTCGCCGGCCAACAACGTCTTCGGGTTCGGCTAACGTTTTGCGTTTTTAATAGGTTTTTCTGCGCCTCGGGCAATGTGTGTGTGTGTGTATGTGTATGAGTTGTATCTGGCAGATACTTTGGCCCCGCCATCGACTACGTTGCCTGCGCTGTGTTTAATTACAGTACGCCATGCGCTTTTGAATTAGTTTTAAATGCTGCAAAAGCTTAGCAAGACTCGAAGCTGAAGCTGAAGTCGAAGTCGAAGCCGAAACAGAAACCCAACCGAACCCAAAGCCAAAGCTAACTGGCTGTAAACTTGTACTTGTCATAAATTATATAGAGACATGAACCAAGTGCCGGGACAGGCATCTATCGGGTAGGTAGGTAGGTAGATACATATGTATACCATACTCATGTATGCATCCATGTGTGTGTGTCTGCATGCACATTTCTATGCTCGGTAATTACCCGTTGAAGGCATTTGGATCGCCTCTTTGGCTTTCGGCTTTCTTGCTTCGTCGAGCGTTAAATATCGAGTGTACGAGAACGAGCTAGGGCCTCTCATGAGTTCACATACAAGTGGAATAAAAAGTACTAACGCTGAGTTTAATTTAATGTAATCAAGTTAAAGATGCAAGTTTCAAAAGTGCCAACAAAATATTTCTCATACATTTCCAATAATTAATTTACCCCTCGTTCATATTTCATTTGCGACCCAGCGAAATGAATGTATCTTTGTGTACATAATGTATACAAATGTTTGCTTTCTGAATACACCTTTTGTTCGTATCAATCTTGAGCTTGTGTACCCTGCACAGCCCGTGTTGCCGTACCCATTTCGGCAGCATCGGTTTATCAACCCGATACATGGGAATTGCATTCTTGGGATGACTCACCCAGAGGAGCCACTGGAGCCGCAACTGTGAACCCTTTTTGTGAAACTGCTACACAAGGTCCTCCTTTGTTTCCACCTTTTGATTGTCATAAACTTCTGCTTAAGTGTTTTGTGCATTAAGTCTGATTTCTGTATATATCACATATCGAAACAGGTATCGACGATTGCCACATTCGTTGGCGATTCATCGGGTTGTAAACTGCGACGCCAACTGAGACTGAGACGGCGACTGCGACTGCGAGTGTGAATTATAGCGGTTCCTCAGAAGACCTCAAAAGACGAACACAATTTGCATGGTTGCATTCATTGGACGCCGTTGCAAGAGCCGTGAAATACCTTGCTGATTTTGCATATTTCTGCTTCAAAGACAAAGTGCCGACAAGAAACAACAGAAACAACAAAATTTGCACTGGTAATTGTTATTGATTGTTATGGTAGTTAAAATAGACACAGTCAGACTGAGACAACTCTGCGAACAGAGCGAATCCAAGCTAGTTAACTTATCGATAAGTTTATCGCATTAAGAGAGTCGAGGTTGAATAAAACATATATTTAAGATCGCTGCACAATATCACAAATGCTATCTTCAATCTAAAATATCTCCAATACCAAGTCCAATTAATTGAATATGCAAATCTATAGATTTTTAAGTTATTTATACCTTGACATAACTTTGTACTTTCGTTACCCAAGTAATTGATCCGCATTGAAACCCAAGCCAATTCTCTCATTCTACTCTGTTTCACTCTCACTCTGCTCTGAACTCTCCCTTTTTTGTGGGTCCACTCAGGCCTCAAGCATCTGTCACAGTTCTTCCGTATACTCTGGATGGACTTAATGGAACATATTCCGACTAAGAAGTCCGTGTCAGAGCTTTGTGTTTTGTTTCTTCTTCTTCCTCTTATTTACAGTCCACAGCCACACTCGACAAATTTGATAGCCAACAGAGACGACAACGTTTTGGCTTCTTTTAGCTACTTTTTCAGCTGCTTCTTCTACTTTTTTGATGGCTGCAACAATAAATTGGATTCCCGTGAATTTGTAATGTGCGCTCAAAACTTCCACAGAAACAACAACAACAACTACAAGACTAGCAAAACTGAGACTTGTCTGTGCAGCGGCTTTGGCTTTGGCTTTTTGGGGGCCCTTACACCACGCCACACCATACATATACACCAGAGATATATATGTAATTTCATAGGAAACACAAGAGATGCGGCATCAGATAAGGACAGGGCGACATATGTAAAGCAAAGTTCTCAGGTCTCTCCCTCTCTCTCTCTCTCTCTGCCCTCTGTCTGTCTCTGACTTGAAGTGTTACCAAGAAAACTGTCAACATGCATACAACATTTGCGCGCCCACCATATACCACATCTTTCCCTCTCTCTCTTTCCCTCTTCCGGCCCGGCCCTTGCTCTGTCTGTCCGTCCCGCCGCCAGTTGTAAATCCGCAGCTCACAAAAGTGCTAACTTAATTATTTAGCATGGCAGCAACTCGAGCAAGTTGCCAACAAAGAAAAGCCCTGGCCAAAAAAAATCTTTCAGTCTCTCTCGAACTTAAAGTTTACGTATTTTGGTTTTTATACCCGCTACCCGTAGAGCAGTAGAGTCACATAACTTTGTGCAGCAAGCAGGTTCAACACCGTAAAATATATATTCTTCATCAGCGTTAACAGACGACTCGACATAGCCATATGCGTGTTCATACGAACACTTAGATCTCAGAGACTATTAGAGATAGAGCTACCAAACTTTGTAGTTACATGTCTTTTTATAGCACATAGGTAAAGTATATTTTAGAATTTGTCTACGCCGTCTTCCTTCATCGTCAATAGATAAAAACGAATTGCAAACATATTATAAAAGACGTAACGTTAATTTTTAGTGTGGACAGCAATTAAAGCTTATTATTATTTAACATGAACTGCAATTGTACGGTAAACATAAAAGTTATTTAAAAAAATAGTCAATAGTTAAGGTTCTTAAAGCGGGTATATGACAGTCAAACACATTCAAAAGTAGCTTTTTTACTTGTGTTTTTTCGGGTTTCTCTTCCTTTTTTTTGGATTTTGCCTTTGTTAAGCTTGAGTATATTTGTATTTTTATTTTTCGATGTGTTTTCATGTGTGTTTGCCCGTTTTGTTGTTAAGTAGATTTATGCACGTCTAGTCTGAAATTATTTGAAACAAGTTTAAAAGGCATATGTATGGGCAATCTGCAGGGCTCGTCGCTCGATATGCGATGCCAGGTTGCCCTGAGTTGGGGCTGGAACTTGAGGTTGAGGCTCCAGCTCCCAGGCTGGCAGGCAGGCAGGTAGAGTAGGGCGTTGCAGACGTGCAAACGGTCTGAAGAGAGACCTTAAACCTTAAACCACACACAACATCATCGTGGCCACGAAGAAGACGACGACGACGGCGAGTACATAAAAACGCCATGAAGTAGTATACAAAATACAACAACATCAGCAGGCAAAACACATGTAGACGTCGTCATCGCTGTTGCTCTGACTGTTGCTGTTGCTGGTCTTTGTAGACGTGCCAAAGATACAGGTAAAAAGATACAGATACAAATGTATCTGCCGCTAAAATACCTGACCAACTGCAATGGCCCCCAAAAGTGCCGGCGCTGCTGCTGCTGCTGCTGCTGCTGCTGCTGCTGCTGCTGACATTGGCAAAGTTCAAGAACTGCCCGAAATCACACACTTACACACACATGCACACATGCAGAATCCATGCCTGCAAATGTGTCTGTATATCTGTGAGCTTCAACTCAACCTCAACTTCAATTTCAGCTCCAGCCGAGCTACTCTTCACGCTGTTTCCACGAATTTCACACTTTTTTGGCTCAGTTGATTATGATGATGAGGGATTAAGATGCGCAGCCGTCAGCGAAGTCGGCGTTGGAGTCTTGAAATATTTATAGGGATGCCGCGGGCACCAGGCGGGGCCAAGCGCAGCCATGAGATACATTTACTACTGCATCTTTATGACACAAATCCCTTTCTGCCCCTTTGCGGAGGTGTGACTGTGCATTGCGAATTGCAGAAGTGAGCAGAGTTGTCAGTTCTTGGGGAAGTCTTTCAGGTTCACTTTATCGATCTTTTGCGAAAAGAGATACAACAATGAATGTTTAAACAAGCAAATTATATATGTTCTAAATCGGTTGATGGTTCTCGGAAGAAATATGATAATAGAGCACATTAAACACCAAATATAATATTAGATTTCAGGGGCTGTTATAGAAACAATATAACAGATATGATTGATATTAGTTTTCTTCTTAAATATATACAATTTCTAGTCTGTTCTAGTCTTTTCTTCTTTATATATCTTCTCTATTTTGCATATCACACTCTTTTTAATTGCATTTTTCGATAAACAACTTTAAAAATTGTCAACTTTTCAGGCAATAGCACAGGTGGCGCCATCTCTTGGCAAATGGCTGCACTAGACAGGCTGCAAACCCCTCTAAACCAATTGCCTATCTCTCTTTCTCCCTCACACTCTCACTAACGCTCTCTCTCTCTTTCTCTCTGTCCGAGCACCCTCATCATCGCGGGCGACAGGAAAATGTGTCTGCAACCCTCTGAACAAATTTCGACTCGCTTTTTTCGCTATTGTTGTTGTTCCCCCTCATGCTGCTGCTGCTGCTGCTGTTATTGTTGTTGCACATTTTTAATCAAGCGTAACGTGGGCGTTGCCACTCCGACGAGTTGAGCAAATTGAGGAACACCCCAGGGGGCAAGGGCACAACCCTTCAAGCACGCAACGCTCGCAACTGCAACAAGACTATTTCAATTTTTACAGCGTCATCATCATCTACTCGACTTCAACTTCAACTTCCACTCCTGCTACAGCTTCAGCTACAGCTACAGCTTCAACTTCAAACTACATATTCAGCGTCATCTTCGTCATCGCTTCAATTGCATTGGTCAACGCCCTCCGAAACTGGACACAATGCAGCGTATCCTAAACGCCATTTCTTTTGCCATCCTTCTGCTGCCTCTGATGTTATTGTTGCTGTGGCTGTTCCTGGTGTTGTTGTGGGGCTTCTTCTTAATTTTATTTTCTTACATTTCTTTTCCCTCTCTGTTCCCTTTATTCTTTTTTTTGCGTATTTTGTATCGCGTGACTCGGCAGGCGGAAACTACCGTGGCACCGCCTTCAATGATCTCTCTCACTGGCTGCCAAAGTATCGGCAATTACCTTTACGACTCTTTTAGAGAGAGAGAGAGAAGCAACAATAACAAAAAATGGAGTACAAATAAAAAGGTTTACTTTACAGCAGGCACAACAGAAAGATACCATGCAGAATGATATACTGGTATACTTGAGATATCTAGACAAGGGAAGAGGATTTAAGCAACTCCCAAAACTTCTTTCAACAGTTGAAAAGAAACGTTGAAGGAAATCCTGAAAGGAGTTTGCTAGACATCATCATCAAGTTTCAGAGTATTTCCAAATTAAATACTGTATAACCTTCACTTTTCTTCTCTTTAATTGAAAATCGCAGTTTATTTTAATCAACAAATAGTACTTCTTAAACAAGCGCTGAAAATAACATATGCTGTTCTTTATTTCAATAAAGATTTGGTCTTTAAAAACCTCCCTTGCATACCATTTACAGGGTACACTTACATACATGTGAACACATCTTTAAACTGGGCGGGAACACACACGACACACACACGATACAATTTCTTATATTTTGACTTTTTTACGATACCGAAAAGCAACATCAACTGCCTCAAACAAGTGTCGAGAGTCCGAGCACAAAAATTAATTTATTATGCTAACAATGGTCTTGGCAGGAAAAAAAAAGAGAAGCAAGTAGGGAAAAGAGAAAAACAACAACAGCAACAAAGTTTTGTAATGTTTAAGCCCTCGCAGCAATTAAGTGACAGAAATTATCAATTGTGTGAGATCTTCACATGTGGCAACCTCTTCACGTTGTCGCTTTGAGGTTATGGCGGAAGGGAAATGCTCATGGGGAGCGGTTAGGTTAGGTTGGGTTAAAGGTTCTATAAGGGATACTTCGCTTTGGGACAACCCCCCTCGTTGCGCCATGTTCACTGAATATTTCCGCCGACAGTTGCGTGTTTAATGACATTATGATTAAAATCATTTTGTGTCAAAAACAATTGTCGCACACACACACATTTGCATACATAAATACTACAGTACGTCAGGACCCCACCAAAAAAACAGCATTTAAATATGTCAAAGTTGTTGTTTTTGTTTGGGTGCTTTTTTAATTGAGGCGCTAATGAGCGTCACTGTGTCGAACAAAAAGGCTTACAAATGGGGGGCTTAGACGGGCTTTCAAGTGGAATCTAAGTAGAGCGTATGTGTTGTAAATATTTAATTGCCTAGATTGTGGAATTAGTTGGATTAACAATCTGTCTATATTGAAAAGCAATATCAATTTGTCACGAGTATAAAAACATGAATAAATTATTATTAAAGTAAGTTTCTTACGAGATTCGGAAAAGTTTTAGTAAGTTTTCACATACCTGTAAAGAGAAAATTAAAAGTTAATATTATTAAAAAAGTTATCTTACTTATAAGCAATTAAATAAGCTGAACACTCTTAAACTATTTCGAATTCACATTAAAGAGAACAGAGAAAAAATCAATATGAAACTATTATCTCAGCTTGGGCACTTTATTAGTCATAATCATTTGCATTATGCTAATTATTGTATAATAACCATAACTCGTTTATCTGCAGCTTTGCTTAATTTATTTTTATCTAATGGCTTATTAAGAGTGCATAAATTAGAACTTTATTTTTAGTTCTTGTAGAAAACGTTGAAGACTTTGATTCCTGAATAATTAGTTTAGGTTCGCAAGGGAAAGTTTAAAGTTTCAATTTTAGCTTGTGTATTAAAATAAAGAGTTCCTATTTAATAACCAATTTTCTATAATTGCAATTTAGAACATCCATTTACTTCCCCAAGAAGTAATAAACCTTTCACCAAACCTATTTAAATCACAATGAACATTAACCTGTTTTCAGCGATAACGCGCCCCTTTCATAGACATAAATACACTATCGAATACTGAGTAAATATCTGACTCCCAGTTTAACAGCAAATTGGGGTTATCAGGTCGCTTAAGTTTTGTCGGGTTTCTCGTTCAATGCCAATGCGTCAGAAGTTGCCCCAACCAAACCTCAAAAGAAAACATTGATAACCATACAACACATTTGAGTGATACAATAAAATTTTACTATGTATGAAGAGAAATTCTCAGAAATCAGGAATTTATATACATATATATAGAAAATTATGATTCTTTTCCGACTGGTTGATAAGAATTTCAACGTCAGATTGCGCTTGGGGCAACCCTTATGCAACGTGTTAGGGGGCTTCCTGTTCTCTCTCTCTCTCTCTGTGTGTGTGTTTCGTATCTGACTGCCCCGTTAATGTTTGCTTTAGTTTTATGTCTTGGCAAACATTTGATAAACACAACAAATAAACAAATATTAAGCGAGTAAAAGTTAAATAAATATATAAATATTTACTGATTATTTCAGTTCATTTCAGTTTTTGCTCGACAATTTCTGGGCGCGTTGAACTTTTCAACATTTGTGTGTCAAATTTAACGAGCTAAGTTAAACTTTAGAGGAAACGAAACAACAAAAAAGAAAGCTGAAAATTACATGACAATTAGATGACACACAAATGCTCTACCGGGAAAGGAAGAGAAGAAGAAATAAATATATGATAACAAACCTTCTAAACAAATAACAACCTTCTTTTTTATTGCTGGATTACCTATCTTTAAATTGTAGATCAAAACTGATTAAAATCTCTTTACTCTCTTTAAACATTGGCAAATTTGTCTGGAAAGTATAGCTCCCTATTTAAGGGTATTTGAACCGTTCAAGACATTTCGCCACGGGCCGAGTCAAAGGCGTTGACAACTCTTGACACCTCTGATAAATGGCAAACGGCAAATGGCACAAATGGGCGAAATTTCTTGTTGTAGGGGCGTTTTATAGTTTGATTTACGCTAGACATTTACGTTATGTTCAGTGACGCCCTAAAATAAAAAGTATAACAACAAAACTTCCAAGCCCAAGCAGACATTAAAAGAAATTTTCTGAAAATTCGCTTGTAAAAAAATGAAAAATTCCTGCACGCCTCAGAACACTAAATCCTTAAAGTGTTTCTTTAATTAAATAAAAATGGCAACGACTCTTCAGTTTGTGGTCCACAGGTTCTGTTCTGTCCATTTTCGGTGAACGCGCATCTTCGACTTTATATTTAAGGCATTTTGATAAATTTTCAGGCAAATAAAAATAAAAAAAGAGAACTGAAAAAAATGGAAAACAAAACAACTTCAAAGTTCTGAAAAAAGAAATAAAACTTTGCAACTTTTGCAAGGGAACCGGTATTTCTATACAAAATACAATACGATACAGACATACCCAACAATATATGACCAAATGCAGTCTGTCTGACAGACAGACAGACAGAGACAGACGGACGCGACAACGACGTCTCGCGGATGCGGACCGTCAACCTAAAATGTATCTTACGGATACATAAACATGCCGCGCATCTTTGTCTACGTAAATGGCCCATGAAAATGAGACAAAAATGTATAGAACAAGCACAGCAACAACAAGAACAAGAACAAGGCAAGGCAGCTATGTAGACAACACCAGCTGCCAGGACTGGGGGCAAGGACAAGAACTCAGCGTGATAGTCGCCGTTCTCCTGCTACTCCTACTCCTCCTTCAGCTGCGATTGCTGCTTCGGTTTCGCTTGACGGCGTCGGCAAAGTCATAAAAGAAGTGCCAAAAATCGCATGTTGATAAGAGCGCGATGAGTGTGCTTGTCATTTCGGTTGGGGATGTTTTATTAAAGACAGAGAGAGTCTTCAAGAACTTGCAACAGGTAGTTTTAGTGAATGTGATTAACTAGAAATTGTAAAATCTTAAGAAAGAAATAACAGTAAATTATTAAAATATATTAAGTATACGTTAAACCTAACAAATTGTCTTGATCTTCGATGATTATGAAAGAAGTTGCATAGCTAAATATGTGTGATATGCCGAAGTTCTTTAAGATAATATTTATATGCTCTTTAAACTCTTGAAATTTATTTAATATGCATCTCAATTTATTTCCTTTATGTTTCTATCACAGTTTCCCTTTTTCCTAGTCTATTCACCTTCCTGTTCCTTTCGTTTTCAGCTTACTATCTTCTTAATTAGCTACGACAACTACAGTGTGTGCCATCATTATTGTTAACTAATCAGTTAAGAGCTACACTCAAAATGATCTAACAATTAGTATTTAATTGCAATTATTATTACAAACTTTTAATGCCCCAAACACTTTTATTGCTCTGCCACGCCGCGTTGCAATTATGCAACCTTTTTTTATAGTTCTCATTCCCTCACTCTCTCCTACTCTCCCTCTCTCTCCCTTTCTCTTCCATCGTACTCTGTTCCTCGTTGACTGTTATTATTTTTGGTTGGCTATGGCAAATTGAATTGCTAATGAACTAAACATGAAAATTTAATTAAAATGCACTTAAAGCCGTGGCAGAAAATGCAAATTTGTAAATGTTTAAAAAAACATTTCTACCATATTTCTGTAGATAAACATTTTTTATAATTTTATAAATAATAATGAATTATTCAATAATAGAGATGAAACTGATGTTGTCATATATACCTCGTACACAAGTTGTATTTTATGTATAGAAAACTAGCAAAAACAAAACTCGTTTATGTTTTGTAAAATATTTTGATTTAACAAATAATTAAAATATCATATTTTTTTTTATTAAATGTTTTATACAAAACAATTCACCCCGGTCCACACACATAAGGTTTATCAATCATATATAAATCATTTGAAATACAATTAAATGTTGTGTGGGTGTGTACACGTATTTATATTTGTTTTGTGGCTGCCGCAAGCCGCGTAATTACGCGCATTTCAAATTTGATATTTTTGCGTAATTGAGCAAAATGTTTGTGGCTAATTGCATAAAAAGGCAGCTGTGTTTATTAAACTTAACATTATGTCTGCACATTAAATACAGTCAAAACAGATTGGCATTATCCGTAAGCTGTAAAAGCACAGTAATCTGACCAAGCCAACCTAATCGAACTGAGTTCCTGAGGTGTGCTTAGCAATTAAACTGTAATTGTATTTAAATCAAGTTGTAATTGAAGTTTGTTCATATTCATTGAAATAGTTTTAGGTAAATTGCATTATGGAATTTAAATTCTAAGTTAATATTTATTATTAAGAGTGGGAAATAATTGAGCGCTTTCAGATTGATATTATTTAAATTCAAGTCGAAAGGATTTTAATGTAAACTTAATATACAATACATAACATTTACTGGTTTTTCAGTTTATAAATCTCTTCTTGTTAGTTTTATGGACTATCTTTCGAACTGTTAAATATGCGTATAAATATATTTTTAATATTACTATATATCTTCTATTTCTGTATATTTATAACTAATTAGCAGATTTTCTTTGCTCATTAATTTGTAAATCTTTTTCGAGAGGCTTGCTCGACTAATCATCTAGTCGACTAGCTGGGTATCTGTCTGTCTGTCTGTCTGTCTGTCTGTCTGTCTGTCTGTCTGTCTGTCTGTCTGTCTGTCTGTCTGTCTGTCTATCTGTCTGCTTGACCCTCTGTCTGTCTGCTTGACTGCGGCACACTTGGCTGCTGCTTTGCCACATAGAATTGCAATGTTAATTACATTTCGATGCCGAGCAATTAAAGCGCTCAGCTCGAGAACTTCATCGAGAGTTGAAGTAAGTAGGCATAGACAGTGAAACTTTCAAGTGTTGGTGTGCTTGAGTACAATACAGAAACTGTGAGCAAAAAACAACTATTCACACACACACACATACCTTTCAATGTAGACTGTAAAAAAGCGTGAAACATGGGAGCAAAAAAAGTGAGATAAAACGTAATCAAAGGCGCAACGCTGTTGTCGTTGTTGTCAATTACTCAATCAATGAAAGACACGTTCAATACGAAAAAAATAAACATATAGTATAGTATTTATAAGTAGAAATGTTTGTAAAAAACAGCTGACAGCAATGCACAGTGGGGCAAGAATAGCGAAATCAAGCAGCAACCTATCCAAGTATAAATACAAATCTATGTAAGTGAGGTCGTGTTAGGTTGGGGTATTTATGATACGATGATAATGCATTTAAAAGTTGTATTTTTTCTGTTATTTATTAATTCAATACTTTAATTTAATTGAATACAAATTATTATTATTATATTAAATGTTATATTTTCTTGATCTTTTCTCCACAATTTTTTAAGGTTCAGTGCCACTGTGCTATCGTCTATATTACAGTGAGTAATTATGCTACTGTTAGAAGCTTCTACTCGAACAAATTGCTGTGTTTTATGACAGGCCAATCGAGCAAGGCGTGTGAAAAAGGCCGAACACATTGATTACGATTGCGATTATAACATATGCTATAAATATATAGTTATACTTATGTATATGAGCGAATATTAGTGTAAATTGGCATATTCCAAAGGGAGGCGTTGCTTTGAATACTGTGGAGGGGAATAGAACTCAGAAAACCCCATTGAAAGTATGAAATTAATGGTGATTAGGCGCCGCCAAATGGGGTATACTTAAATTTCATACGAATTGATTTATTGTCAATGAATTAGGTATAATGCAATTTTCGCAAAAGTACCTTAAAATTTCGATGGTTAAATAGCTGCTTATCTATTATTTACATTCCCATTTTATTTATGCAGTTAATTTAATTATTTCTTGTTGTTGTTCGAGTTGTTGATAATTATAATTTTAGGCTGCCCGCACAGTGGTAACCGCAAACTAATTTCACGCGCAAATACAATAAATTTCTAAATGGTTTTACGGTTTTCGGTTTTCATGGACAACTGAGCAACATTTAAACACAATCAATGTCTAATCAGTGGCCAAACACACACACACCAAGAACAACAACAACAACAAAAGCAATAACAATAATCATTTTCAATTGACAATTCAATTGAATGTGGAGCCAAATGTCAAAGTGACGCACGTTAAGCCGATTATAATGGCTTGTTAGCTCGGTTGGCTCTTAAATCAATCCCCTCTTGCAGACCGGAAATTTCGATTGTCTTTTAACGCTCTCATTCTGTCTCCCCCTCTCTCAATCACTCCCACTTTCAGTGAACCTTTTCGTCGTACATAAGCTTGCTTTTTATTGATCTTATATTGTATAGAAATTAAAGCAAATCCAAGTTTGGTTCGCTTTAAAGCGTATCTGCAATTCGTTTTCAACTTCAATTTTTCTACAGTTTACCTTTTTGCCTTATGCAATTCGATTTGGCTTTTCAGTTACACTTTTGATTCCAAAAGCAGCTTATTGTCTATGTGTATGAGAGTGAGTGTCTCGCTTGAGTGAATAAGTAGAACGCACAAAGACACACAGTGAGAGGTAGAGAGAGACAAATAGAGAAAGATAAAGAGAGAGAGAGAGAGAGAGAGCTAGAGCAAGACAAGGTCAATGTCAAGTTAGCAAAAAAGATGGTCAAAGCAAATTGGGGTAACAACGGTCCCTAGAAGCAGAAATTGAATTAGGAAATGTGCAAAAGAACACAAAAAGAGAAAAGAAAACCTAATGCTAAAACGGAAATGAAAAGCAAAAGTAAGCCAGAAATTAATGTTGCTGAAGGAAAGAAGTTAAAACGGAAATGTGGCACAAGTTGATGAAGTTCAAGCAAAAGTGGTTAAGATGAATAAGACCAGATCAAGTAAAATAAGTAATTATAAGGGAATTTTAGTAAAATCTTAATGAACAACTTCACTGGGAGTTGAGAAGGCGGATTGATAGATTCAGCTGCCATGATCCACTTTACTTCTCATCAGTTATTAGGCACTAAGTGCCCCGTAATAATTGCCAACTTCATTTGCACAATTCACGGTATAATCTCAACCCATTTTGAACTCTTCTGCAAAAGGGGGCGCCAAACAGACAGACAGATAGACAGACAGTTTGTCAGTTTGTCGGTTTGTCAGTTTACCTGTCTGCCTTACTACTCTGCCCCTAAGTTCGGCTCATTTTCATGCAATAAACTTAATGATAGCCTCAGGTGCAACATGAGAGTCTATCGCGGAGTGTGCAGTGCAACGCAGTGCAGCTCGACGCACTGCATCGCATCGCATTGCATCGCACAGTGCAGCCAACTTCACGTCTACTTGACATAGCGGCAAACATAATTGCCACATGCCCGCGAATACGAGTTCGACTGTCGGAGCTTATCGCTACCGCACACCCAAACACACACACACACACACACACAAACTGAGACACGCATTCGCACAAACATCGCTACAATGCGGGTAAAGGGGAGGGTCAAGGGGTTTAGCGACCGTCATGCACATCACTCATACGCCATGTTTGTCCAGTCGATGCTTAAAAAGTTAATGACTAATTTTTGCTGGCGCATAAAAAAAAGAAGTAGAGTGCTCTAGGCGAGTCTACTGAGCTGACAGTTACCTTGTACAAGTAATTTACGCATATAATTCATTCAATTTGATATATATATACCCTATATATATATCCTATATATATGGAACTTTATGTTCACTGAACATTTATATAGTAGGAGTAGGAGGCATCTCCGATTCCACAAAATATGTATCTCCTTGATTAACGTCACCTGCCGAGAGATTCTAGCCCCTCTCTCCATCTATTTGTCCGTATCTCAGAGACTATAAGAGTTAGAGCAACCTATCTTGGTGACAATATGTCTTAACATTAGACTTAGATAATACCTATTTAAGAACTTGGCCACGCCTCTTTTTAAATCAAACAAATATCTAATTATATGCGTAATAAATACATTGTTATATATACATATGTATACAATAAATTGTATACTTATTGTTCATATTTAAATATAGCAGATACCTGCATATAGTTCAATTTATAACATTACATAATAGTTCTATGGCAGTAAAACTCATCATACTCTACTTGCATGCTAACCATTTACAGGGTATACCAAATGAGAGCCTGGCAACGGCCGTCACTTGTCCGGGATGCATGTCTGACCACATAGCATAGCCGCCCAGTTCGAAACGTTTGTGGGGTTGAGGGAGAGAAGGAGAGAGAGAGGCGGAATAACTGAGGAAAGCAGGGGGGATTTGTTGGCTTTACCGCTGCAATGGCAAATGCCTTGTTGTTATTTCAGCTGCACGTCATGGGTGGGTAGCATGAGAGACGTCAGGGGCGGGACAGGGGCAGCGGCAGAGGGGTAGACAACTGTCTGCCTGCATGGCGAAAATGCAATGCAAGGCTCGCGAACTGACGTTATAATTAATGAAAATTTCCAGCGTTTGCCGTTGATATGCAACTGTCTGGGTGTGTGTGAGAGAGTGTGTGTTCCCGTATGACCAAAGCCAAAAGCAAAACATGAGCAACACACACACACACACACACTTTTAAGTTGGCTAATATGATTTTGATTTTGGTGGGCAACATTAGAATGCCATTAGGTTTTTGACCGAGCTCTTTTTGATGAGCATTTGGTTGGCAATTTACGATTTGCATAAATCGCAGCGGTGCATAAATTATGCGTCTAAATATTGGCAAATTGCCAGAAATCAAGAGAGCTTAAATCACAGTTATAATCGCTGCTCCAAAGAGAACATTATATCATATACGGGTTGCGCAATGGGACAATGATTTATAATATATAATAACAATTTAATTAAGAAACTGAGAAGGGAAGGAATTTGAATATGTTCTTATATTTATATATGTATATTATGTATTATATATATCATTAATATATGTATAATAAATAAGTCTAGATAATCCCTTTCCAATATAATATCCACATAACTAACTTTATCTGCTCTTTTCCTGCTCTTCTTGCTAAAACAACTCGCATTCCTCTGCCTTTCTTTAAATCATTTCCTCAACTGTTCATTCTGTATTCCATTTGCTGGTATTCCTTTTTCTAAATGCTTATTTTATCTCGTTCGCTTTACAGCAAAGAAAAAAATTCAGCCACATTTACCTCTATTTGCTTTCTGGCCTTTTTCCATGTGAGGTTTTTCCTCTTAACGCCATTTCAGCGACACTTTGAGACGCGTTTGTGGCTCTAATTAGATTATGCTAAGCCAATTGACCAACATCGGGCTGAATGAGTCTCATAAAATAAAAGAAAAAACCGCTCGGCATTCAGCTTGGTTAATTGGAATGCTGTGTGAATTGTAAAGTGGAAAGAGTAGAGAAAGAATTGAAAGTGGACCATGTGAAGCTATCTATAGAGTTCAAATGGGGGAAGATATGTGAGATAAATGTGTCGATTATCTCATTCTGCTCTGCATTCATCTTTTGCCCTTTAGCTGAATTAAAGTGTAAAGTGATTTACGAGTACGTGTGGATCTCACGCATTTACCGTGTTTATAGACGGTAATAGCCATGTCTGTCTGTATGAACGTGCATATCTCTGAGACTATAAAAGCTAGAGCTATCAAATTTAGTGACAATATTTCTTATTATTGCGCGCAGGTAAAGTTATTTTAAGAACTTGAATACACCCATTTCCACTTCTATAAATCGAATCACAACGAATTGCAAACGTAACTTAAAAGTTACAACTTTAAATTTGTAAGTTCAATCCTTTTCCATCGATTACTTAAGTTACTCAGTTTTTTATTCCCATTTTTCAAAAGAATTTTCCATTTTTTCCCCTTAGCACGTTACCAAGAACTCAATGTGCTGGCCCCTCTCTCCCTCTCCCCCCTCTCTCCCTCTCCCCCTCTCTCCCTCTCCCCCTCTCTTCCTCTCTGTCTCACTTTAAGCTGCTTCTCTTCACCCACTCGTACCCAATAAATAGCTAAGATGTTCCACTCGAAATCAAATTCGCCAAAAAGCAAATAACATAAATAATAAAAACTTTTGCATAAATCTGAGGCACCCGTTCAGTTCGCCTTGCTGCTTGCAGAGAGTGTTGCCTATTTGATTTATGGCCCCAAAAGTCGCGCACGTTTCAGTTCACCACCCCTTCCTTCGTCCCCCCTTCCCTGTGGCATTGTTTGCACTTTGCTTGTTGTCGGAGACAAAGTAGCAAGCGCGGCGTGCGCAACTTGGGAAAACAAAAAGAAAAACAAAAACAAATTTCTGCACTTTACAATTGCGAATGCATTTTCCATGGAACGTAAATAGAAGCTATTTAGTAAAATGTGCACGAGAAGCAGCAACAGCAACAACAACAACAACAAGGAGAACGACAACAAGCAGCATCCTCAACAAGAGAGGCGTGGCATGCAACAGGAGGCGCACGGAGGCTGTTTTGAGGTCAATGTACAACTACAACACAGAGAGGCAGAAGCAGCATTTATTACGACTTAATGTGCAGCTTGGGGCAGGAGAAGGAAGACAAGCAAGGGGAACACTATAGGATAGAAGGTGAAGGGGGCAGGGAAGCACAGTGAGGGGAAACGAAGCTCTAATTTCGTGTTTAAACTGCTTTTCACACACACAGTTGCAGCAGCAAAGCCACAGCATCTGTGCATCTCTTTTGTTGCTGTCTTAATAATAATAATAATAAAACATATACATATGCATATGAATTTATATATGAATGTGTGTGTGTGTATGTGCATATGTCCATAAAAAACAAAACAAGAAGCAAAGAATGCAACGCAGTTGAAACAAGTGGAAAAAACCAAAGCCAGAGCCAAACCAAAAAGGGCTGACAGCAGGAGGCGCAAACAGCCCAAGAGATGGTGTAGAGGAGGGGGTAGCAGGGTAGATCAGTGGCAACGGAGAACTGACTGACTGTGCCAGCCAACACTTGCACGATAACAACAACAACAACAACAACAGCAACTGCAGACTATAAAAAAATTACAATGAAAAAAAAGAAAATCAGACAAAAATAAGAAAAAACGACAGAGTCCAAAAAGGATTTAGCATTTAATGATTACAACGACTGTCAAATACACTACACGGATATAACAGATCAAATATAATTTCGAATTTAGGTGCATATAGTATTTATCTATTTGTATTCTCAAGTAGAAAGCTAAGACATGAATAGTTTATCGATTTTCTTATTCTAAATTTTAAATAAACTTAATTTGCAGAAGATATTTATTAAGCTTCATGCAGAGTATTGTGTCTCTAGTTCTCTATAACTATCGAGATCTCGACGTTCATACAGACAGATAGACAGAAAGTAGACCCACAGGAAGACAGACTGTTTTAATAGTATCTTTTGACTAAGAGACATAAGAGATACGAGATCTATATTTGTGAATTAAATAAATTAATAATCACTTATAATTTTTCCGTTTTTAATGTTTTATTAAATTAATTTCTTGTTGGTTGTATTTCATTCTATTCTTGCATTTATTTTCCCTATTCTACATCCTCACAAACCCCTCAACCTTATCGAAATACCCACTTCCCTGAAAGTGTATTGAAAAACAGCCCATTCTCGATGTGGCCAACTTTGTTGGCGACTGTGCAACATGGCTGTAGTTGCTTGTCTACTTCTGTGCGGGCGGTGGCAAAGAGGGCGTGGCAGGCAGTGCCAGAGTTTGGCAACGCGCGTTGGCATGTTGCAAGTTGTACTATGCATAGCGGAGCAAATTTTTCTAGCCCGAAACGAAAGGGGAAGTAAAGAAGAAAGCAGAAAACAGAGCGCAAAACTTGCAACTGGCTTGGGAGGCTTTTTCATTTCACATTTCGGCTACTTAGACAAGTTTTTGTTGTCGCTATGGTAGTTGTTGTTGTTGTTGTGGCTGTAGTTGCTGCAAATTAGTTGGCCACTCAACATATTCATTTTGGTAATCGAGTGTAATCGCTTTCAGCGTTAGCCTTGGTGGGCGTGGCACTAATGGAGTCGGCTTTAAGTTGCCCCGCAGGGTAATCAGCTGCATGAAAGATGAGTGGGTGAGTGTGTGGCTGTTGCTGTGTGTGTGTGTGTGTGTGTGTGTGTGTCTGTGTAATGTTAAAGTATAGCAGATAGATAGTTAAATGTAGTTGTAGATAAATGAGGAGAAGAGGAGGGGGGAATACAGTAGAGGCAAAGCAGAGATACAGCGAGAGAGAGAGAGAGAGATGAAGTAATGGCAAGAGACACAGAACTTCTATTCTAGAAGAAATACAGAAGATATCTCCATATCTCCATATACACCTTCACCTAATCAACTAAAACAAATTCAATAAATGCCACATTTATGCAACGAATCACGATCATGATCATAACAACTACAACAATCACAACATGGCTCTGCCAAAAGCGAAGTTTGAACTTAACATTTAAACATTTTGAGCAGCTGCCTACATAAACAGCAACACCAAGTTGGGGGAATGCCAAACAATGCAACTGCTATGAAAACAATGCCAAAAATTGCAAATAACATTAAGAAGCTGCTGCAGAAATGCAGCACGACTAAATATACAACAACACGAGCGAGTTGTAGCTGCAACAACAGCAGCAACAGAGGCAGCAGCAGTAGCAGCAGCAGAGACAGAAGCGACAACTACAGGACAGTTACTGAAAGCAACTACAGGTGTGTATGAGTATTAGACGACTGTAACATATCCTATACTCAAGCAGAAAGTTACGGCATCATTAATCTTTCAACAATAAATATTCTAGCTTACGAAGTACGCTTGCAACACGATTTTTATTCATTTATGGGCGCGGAAGAGGGCGTGGCTAAGTTCTGAAACACACTTTATCTTTGTGCAATAAGAAGACAAATTTTTAAAAAAATTTAATAGCTCTAGCTCTTGTTATCATTGAGATATTGTTGTTCATACAGACAGAAAGTCGAAGAAATGAATAAATCAAGATAAAATTACATTACAGTGCATTGAAAACCAAAAGTCATATTTAAAATTCAATCAAAGAGAGCTGAAACTCTATAAGGAGACAGATTAAAGACATTAATTGCGAATAAACATACATATGCCAATAAATATTCACTGTATATTCTGTCACAATGAAGTTCCCTTTGTTTTTGTGTTTAATAAACTCAATTTAATAATGGATTTATTACTTTCACGTTCGTCTGAAGTGACAAGTGTTTGGATTACAGGGTATAACTGACAATTGGCAATTGGCAATCGGCAATTGCGAGTTAATACATTACACTTTCATCGTCATCGTCATCGTCATCGTCATCCTCGTCGTCATCATCGTCGTTTGAAGTCACTTAAACAAGATAAATCAACGTGGGCGATTACACAATATCGTATTGTCGGTGTTATTGTATATGATGCATTTGTATGTGTCTGTCTGCAACTGCAACATTGTATCTGCGTCTGCAACTGCAACAGCAACTGCCTCAGTGTGAGTGTGTCGACAATTGAGGCGTGCTGGCATGACTCGGCAAAAAGGAAAAAGAGTTGCAACAACAACAGCAAAAAGACTAAACACCAACAACAACAACAACAAACTTTAGCTGCAACTGACATTATGAGCAGGAGTGGGGACGTGGCAGGGGACAGGAGGTAACTGTGCAAAAGGCGCTCGCGCCATTGGAGCACTGGGTCGCACTTGGAATCAACTTGGTGGGGGTCGCGGGTCGCAGCGCACTTTGAGTCTCTTGCATCTGTGTGTGTGTGTGTGTGTATCTGTGTGTGGCATGGAAAATGTGGAAAAACCTGTAAAAAACGTACCAAGTCAATAGCAAAGAGCGCGTTGCAGAAAAAGAAAACAACAAAACAAACTGCGAACTGCGTTGATTATGAAAAATAAACAACAAAACGAAGCAACAACAACAACAGCACCAGCACAATGATGATGACTTTGTACAAACTGCAGCTGACTCGCTGTTGTTGTAGTTGTTGTTGTTGCCGTTGCTGTTGTTGTTGTGATAATTAAAGCTAAATGCTTTGGCAAAGATGCCACAGCATTAAAATGCGCAAATATTTTTATTTTTTTTTTTTAATACAATAAAATTAAATTTTAATGGCATTTAATGTGCCCCACAGAAGTTTGTGGCAAGTGCAACACCAAGAACAGCAACAAATTTTGAAGGCCAACAAAAATGCCAGAAAAAAAGGAGGTCAGAAATAAAGTTAAAAATGTTAGGTAAAAGAAAAAGTAAATTTACTTAACAGTTTCATGTTGCAAAACGTGTCAATAATTTTATATATAAAATGGGATATAACATAAACAAAATACTGTTAAATACTTTGTCTTATCTTCTTTAAAGAGTTTACAATTTTTTGCTTTAATTGCTTTAAGATTTCTTCAAATTTAGGCTCTATAACTAGTTAATGTTTTGAATATAATTGGTAAAATACTTAATTAATACTATGCGCTTTATCTTCTTTATAAATCCAACAATTTAATTGCTTACTTCTTCGTTAGAATAAATAGTAGTAATAGTAAATAGTATCGTAATTGGGTATCGTCGAACTGTATTGTATTGTATTAGTAAACACTAAAATCGAGTGTGGCTCTGACAGAGTTGTCAAACTGAAGTTTCCTGCGAAACGGGCAACATCAGAGACGCACAGCACTCCTACAAAAATCGTATAATATGGCTGAACATAATAATTCAAATTTGCCGATACATAGATATATAATGCCAAATCTTTTTAATACAGAACCTTTATATTAAAGTTTAGTTCTTTTCAAATTCGTTCAACAATTATAGCTAAATAATTCTTTCTACATGCATCCCCTACTCAAATATGCCCCCCATTTCAGCGTAAGCAATCTTACAGATAAATTATAGCAAACACAGTAATTGTCAGAACACACTTCATTTCACATACCTGCTATAAGATAAAACAATGTATTACCACTAGTTAAATTATGCAACAGCCACACGCAACTGGTTTTCTTTATCACAATCGTTTAAAACAACGTATTTATTTGTGCAAAAAAAGAACTCCTGAATGCAATCATGAAACATAAAAGAAACAATTTGGCATCCCAAAGATGCGCCATAAAAATTAAATGCAGCGCAAAGATTGCTACAAAAAGAGGCACCAGCAAAACAAAACAAAAACAAATGTTTTTCATGTTTTTTGTGACCGATGTGAAACACACACACACATATATACATAAGCAAAATACAAAAAAATAAATAAATCAAAAAGAGTTCAACGACCAAAAGTTAAAATTATTTCCGACAGCGACGCGACGTCGCACGAAGCGTCGAGAAACGACGACGACGACGGGCAGCCGAGCAGAGCCGAGCGAGCACAGTAGAAAGATACGTATGTGTATCTGTATCTGTGGCTGTTGGACAGTAAAACGTACTAAAAGATACAATACTTCATAGTGGATAGATGGCATTTGATATGCGTGCGTTGCGTGTGGAAGCGACTCAACGAGGCTGGGCTTATCGATGGTGACGACAACGGCAAAGTCGTAAATTTATGCATGATTTGCATGCAACCACAACAACAGCAGTAGTAGCAATAACAGCAACAACAACAACAACAACAACAACAACTATTAATTAGAATTCAAAGAGAGCAAGAAACAGTGAAAAGTTTTGCTTATGTTGCAGCGCAGCCAAAAGAAAAACACACAAAGCACAAAGCGAGATACATTTGTAGAAATGTATCTGAGGGATACAGCAGCAGGAAGCTTGTCTCGCCCACGCGCCATAAATTCAGAATCGCTCGCGTACACGTTGATAAATGAACGCATGTTTTGCGTATCTTAAAGATACAAAATGCACTTTGCATATGCATGCGGCGCTGTCTCCACTGCTGCCTCCGTCGCTGCTGCTGCGCATTTTTAATGAGCGGAAATCAGTTGGCATTGTGCGGTTAAGTATCTAGATACACACACACACATATGTATCTGTATATGTATTTGTAAGTCATAATAAATTCACAGCTGACGAGGTAAAAGCAGCGTGCGCGTGCCGTGTGTGCCTTGATTTGTTTATAAACTTGTATCTCTCAAATACAGATACAGATACAACTGCAGTTAATCAGCAGAGTGAAGTGCGCGCTATTCTCGAGAAATTATCTGTCAGATAAATTATCCAAATTGTTAAATGACACAATTGCATCACACACACACATACAGACATATCCTCCTGTGGCAAAGAGATACAAATGTATCTGCGTCTGCATTGCAGTTGGCAAAGTATCTCATCAAAAATATTTATAGTATTTCTGTTTTTAGCTCAATTTTGGCAAACACAACTCAGCAACACTGAGACAACGACAACAGCAACAACAACAATTTACGAGTACATTTCCGATTTTAGCTCATTTTTTCACTGTCTCAAGTGTCTGCTTAGAAAATTGTTAAGCAACTTTAGGGCAAAAGATACAAGCTACAAATAGATGTGGAGAAGTACGAAAGAAGTCTGTGCTTTATTTAGATATCAATCGAGTTCATTTATCATTGAGAGAGCATATCTTTTGATTAGCTACGATAAAGCATTGATCGTATGTCCTCTTGTTTATTCTATTCGTCTCTTTGTTCGTATGAACACCTTTATCTCAAAGATTATAAAAGCTACAGCTATCAAATTTAGTAGGAATATGGCTTATAATTGCCCGTAGAAAAAGATTATTTAAGACATTGGCCACGCCCCCTTTGACCAGCGTAAATCGAAAAAAAAAAATGTATTGCTAGCGCAATTTTAAAGCTAGAATATTTATTTTTCGTATGTTCATTAAATATCAATTCAATAATTCAATACTATAGTTGCACAAAGATATTTTCCGGAAAGAGCCTTATAAGCGAACTCCCTATATATTCATAATGACATCATAATAATAACTACCTGTATTCAACAGGTTACCAAACTATCCAGCATATAATGATCTTCTTCTTTCAATAGTAGGTCTTTTATCTGATGATCTTCTGCATTACATCGGAGGTCTTTCATTTAAATATCTTTTGCTTTCAATCGTAGATCATTCATCTGTAGATCTCCCTCTTTAAATCATAAATTGTCCATCTAATGATATTCTTCTTCAAATCGTAGATCTCTCATTCTTTTCTATCTCCATCTATCTATCACTTTCTATTCTCCCCACAGCTCTACATAAGATCGCTTCAGTCTAGTTATATTTCCTTAGGTATTTTTTGAAGCAAGAATTTCATTATTTACTCACCTGTCTGATGACTCTGATGAATCGTAGCGATCCAGGCAGCGTTTCTTTGTGCTATTTCCACGCACACGATCTGCTCGCGCAGTCGCTGCTGCTGCTGCTGCTGTTGTTGTTGTTGTTGCTGCTCCTACTCCCTTTCCCGTTCTCGATGTTGTTGTTGTTGTTGTTGTTGTTGCAGTCTTTCTGGCGCCCTGATAGAGCTGAGATCGCAATGCGTTAATATCCAATTTGGCAGCTACAGCAGCCGATGACAATGTTGCAGTTGTTGTTGCTCTTGTTGCTGCAGCTGTTGTTGTTGTTGCTGCTGCTGCTGATGCTGCTGCTGATGCTGATGCTGTGTCCCTGGCACGTTTAGTGCCCTGCACAATGCCAACGCTGCTGGTGGGCGGCAACAGCAGTAGGGGCGTGGTAAAGGGACGCGTTGCTGTTGCCGTCGGCCTGTTGGGCGGTTTGGGTGGCGGCTTTAAGTCAATATTTGGCAGTGTAGCGACGCCAGCGGGTGGCGGTGCTAATGTTGCAATTGAAATTGTGGCAGTAGGACTGGGGGCAGCGGGGGCAATGACAGTTGCGGAGCTGGTGGCTTCTTTGGCGCCCCCAACTGTTGTCAGCGTGTTCAAATTGACGCCGTTTTTCAGCTGATCAAACAGCAACAGAGCCGCAGTCGAGGTTAAAGTTTTCTTAGCAATTGTTGCTGCTACTGCTGCTGTTGCTGATGTTGTTGTAATTGTTGTTGTTGCTGTTGTATTCTCGATGATTGTTGTTGTCGTTGATGATGCTGCTGTTGTTGCTTTCGCTTTAGCTACTATTTCTGCTGCTGTTGCTGTCTCATTAGCGGTTTCTTTAGTCTTTGACGCATTGTCCTTTGACTGTTTTATTATGCCTGACATTTTCTCTCTTCTTCTTCTACTGCTACTTCTTTCCACTTGTATTTTGTTGCACTTTCCTTTTGTTGTTTATATTCGTTGTTGTTCTTTTTTCAATTGCTTTTGCTTGTTATTCCATTTGCCATTTCTTTGGCTTGACTTTTACACTGAACACAAAACATTTCTTCTTTTTTATTTTTTCTTTTTTTCTTTTGGTTCAATTCACTGTAAGTTGATACTTTATTTACTAAAAGCTTCTTCTTTTTTACTGTTATTCTACTTTTACTTTGAATGCTTCACTTTGTAATTGCTGAAACTGTGGAAAATGAAAGTTGATTAAGAGATTTATAAGAAATTAAATGAATTGGGAGAAAATTGAGTGGCAAAGGGAATTACACGGTGTTGGAATACTAAGAAGAATGTGAAGTACAAAGAAATAAATATGAATTAAGTGGAATAGGAACAAGAAAAGATTTAATGATAGAGAAGAAAATATGAATTAACTAGAACACGAATTAGAGGGAAAACATTTCATATTCAAGCTGATAAATTAAAAATTGCATTAAAATTTCCACAATTTATTGCATTTATTTTGAATTTTATTTAACCATTTTTAACACTATTGATTCAAATTAACATTTTCCTTTTTATTTCATTTTAATTTCTGCTTATCATGATTTCACACTTTGTACTCGATTCACAATTTTTCAATATTCACAATATTTTCATATGCATTTTTTGCACTTTATTCAAATTTCACTTTATGTATTATTTTTGCTTATTAAACACATTTATGCTAAAAAATCATATATATTTATTTTTTTCTTCTCTTTATTAATTTCATTAAATGCGACACACATTTTTTATTTTCGATATTTTGCACTTAATCAGCAGAAATTATTTCTCGTTTTTTTTTTTGTTTTGCGAATTCAAATTGCGAGTTATCAATTGTACTTGTATTGAAGTGAATGCTGGTGAATGTATTCACATGGCACATTATGAATGGCAGCTAATTTTCTTCTTATGAGTTTCATTCGTTTCCGGCGCTCTTTGTTGTTGTTGCTCTTTTGCATTTGCAGTGTGCAAAAAAGAAAAAATTAAACGACAATTTTTTCAGTTTTTTGTTTTTGTTTTCTTTTTCTTTTTTGTGCAAACTTTACAAACAGTTAACCGGTTCTTGGCTGTCTTGAGCTTTTTTTTTTTGTTTGTCGAAACAGAAATTGAAATTGAATTGGAAATGAAAACATGCGGTGGGAGTGGGGGAGGGGAAACAGTGTCACAAATTTGTTTAACAACAGAAAGCCAAACAAATCTAATCAAATGCACTCCTCACACACACACACACACATGTAGACACACACACACACACGAGCTCACACGACACTCAACTCTCTCACACACACACACATACACACACGTTATCAAGCCGGGGCCGACTTGTCTAATGATCTGCTGCTATTAATAAATTATTGAATAAAGCACAAACATTTCTGAGTTTGTTTGTGTTTGTTTGTATTTGTTATTATTGTTGTACTTGTTGTTGTTGCTGCTGTGCTTGTGTTAAATTGGCATGTAAACGAAATGTAAGTCGAACTTTGCGAACTGTGAATTGGAAAAAAGCTCTGAAACAATTAACGCGCTGCCTCTCTCTGCCTCTCCCTCTCTCTCTCTGTCACACTCGCTGGTCCGTTGCTTTGGCTGCTGCTTTGGCCTCTGCCTGCGACTGACTGGCGTCGTCGTTGCGACAACAACGATTGCCATTTGGTATGGGGCCGAGTGGAGCAAAGCCGAATTTGCCCGAACGTGCACTAACGAGCGCCACACGAAGTGCCCAACCAACTAGAACCGAGCAGCAAGCAAGAAACGAGCCAGACAACAAGAACGAACATGCCTACGAGCAACGACCGCAACTTCGTTGGTCAGCACGAATGCCCACACGAGTGAGCACGAACACGAATGGTTGAAGTATCTAACGAGGGAGGGGTGAGGAAGAGAGGGCGACGTCGGCAATATGCAAGCGATGCGATGTTCACTTTTGATTTCTGTGCAGCGGCAGCAGGTTTGGCATACTCAGCAGTGCAGAGAGGGGGGAATGAGTGTGGAGAGTGAGATAGAGGGAGAGAGGGAGAGAGGTGAGTCTATCGGGAAGCCGGTTGTGTGGCTGTTGCTGCTGCTTGTTGCGCCACAAGCCCACACGCTTTTGATTTTAATTCTTTTTAATTTTTTTTACTTCTTCTTTTTCTTTGTTATGTTTTGTTTTGTTTTTTGAAGTCCACGAGGGAAGTTCAATATTTTTTTTTTTTTTCGGCGTAGATTTGCTGCTGTGTGGGTGCTGTAGAATTGAACTGCACTGCAATGTTGCATGTTGCATGTTGTATGCTAGTGTCATACCTGTTGATCTGCGTGAGAAAATAATATAAACAATCACGCTGGCTAAACGGAAGAGGGAGCAGCAACCGGTTGCATACATTTCAAATACGAGAATCATTTAAATTATTCAAGTGAATTATTGATTCATTTTGAGAAGAAACTGTATGCGAAATGGATACATGGGGGTCCACTAATGTTTCTTATGAACTTTGCACAGGGTAGAAGGGTATTATAACTTATACAATTGAATAGATGCAACAGACAGTGGCAGACTCACAAACACTGTGCCTCAATAGTTGACACCATATACAATAGAATTTACGCCTCTCTGTCCGTATGAACACCTAGATCTCAGAGACTATAAGAGCTAGGGCTACCAAATTTGGTATCAACATTTCTTATTATTGCACGCAGCTAAACTTATGATTATCCTCTTCACCACGCCCCTTCCCACTCCTGAAATCGAAGCAAAAACGAAGTGCAAGCGTAATTTTAATGCTATAATGTTTTATTCTCTTGTATACATTAGTTATCATAATACAAATGATTGCGAAGCTTTTTTACTCATTCCAATGGCAAATCTTAACTTTCTTGTTCATACTTTTTTTAGATTTTGCTCTTTTATCGTATTTATTATAACAAATTTTCACTAACAGACTTATTATATTGAAATTACATACGTTTTTTTGGGTTTTCTTTCTCGTTTCGTATTGTGAAGTTTTACAAAAGCTTATTAGGTCTAGGTTAGTTAAAGTTTAGTTAGTTTATGCTTCACAACTGATTGTTTGTTTGTTTACTTTGCATTCTTGTTATTACTTTTTGTTATATTGTTATTGTTATTATTATTGTATTATGCTATGTTGTATTATTATATATTTTTGTGGAAACATGTTTAGTTAGCTCGTTAACTAAGCTTAACCAGTGGTTACACAAAAGGCAAATGACTCATTTGCAGTGTAATTAATTTGCTTTATTTTCATTTAAAGCATTTTTAGTGCTTTTATTTACCTAGACAAAGTGTAATCGCAGCTGTGTATTTGTGTGTATCATCAGCAGTGTAAACATGCCAAACGCATTAGCCAAATCTCTCTCTCTCTCTCTCTGTGTGTGTGTGTGTGTACTCCACCTAGAGTAGCACTTCCTTAATCATGCACTAAAAAATAACCCACGCTCTGAGACTGAGGCTGCAGCGGCTTCAATGTTCCGTGCTGCCCACGCACACAACGAAATTCGTTTCAATAATTAAGCAAAGTCCAAAGCAAAAGCACAAAGTCAGCAAAGCAAATCAAATAATAACAACAAAATCAAGCGAGAGAGCAGAAACACACACACACGCACAAGCAGAGCAACTGTTGTTATCAAACACACCCACACACACTCACACATGCACACCAGCAAAGAGCAAATCACGTCATGAATACAAAATGTAAAGCAAAAAGAAAACAACAATAACAACAACAGCGACGAAATCAAAGCCAACACGTGCTTTTATTACGTATGTATGTATGTTAGGACACACGTGTGCGTGTGTGTGTGTGCCTTTGTGATGCAACTGTTCTGCCAGAGAGTAAAAGAGCGGGAGAGAGAGAGCGCGATGGGAGAGATTTGTGTGAACAACAGCAGCAGAACTTGTTTCTAGTATTCTCAGTGTTGTTGTTGTTGTGGCTTGACTTTGTATTTTGTGCTACTATCACGTTTCTTCAGAAATAACAACAACAACAATTACAAACACAAACACACACAGAGCGCAAAGCCATGACAGAAAATTTGTTGTTGTCAAGTGCAGAAAATTACCAAAAATATACTAAAAATGTTGCACGACACTTGGAGACAACTTTGTGCAGTAGTTTATAACTATTTTATGCATGTTTAAACAAATTTTACACAAACACACACATACGCGATACGCTGCAAAACCCGACTGCACTAAGCGAGCAAAGAAAACGCACTGCACATTAGCGAATTCAATAGCAAATACAATGTAAAAGCACACAAACACACAACTAGTGTGATGTGTGCGTGAGAGAGAGAGGGAGTCAGCATAATGCAGCGATTGAAGCGGCAAGTTTTGGCAGAGCTTTGCAGTTTAAAGCTTTGATTTAATTGCTCTGCGGAATTGCAATGACAGCGAAAGGATCGAGCTGCTTCGATGGGTATGAATGTCAATTTGATACTATGTAATTTAAGTACTTACTTGTTGTTGCTAGTTGTGCAGTAGCTAATATAACCTTTATGGAACTGCAAGTGCAAGCAGTCCATGCAGTTCTCTGCTAACTTCAGTAAACAAAACTCTTTTAAAAAAACCTTTTACATAAACACCTCCCCTATGAAGTCGGTTCAAATAAAAGTGAACGTTAACATGCACTGTTAAGAGTCAGCTTACTTAACAGCAGCGCAAATGAACAGATCAGTTGCATAGCAATCAGCTTTTAGATATGAAAACGCAATAAGCTTCTGACAGCAGCGAGTGAATTTATTTACACAGATCATTTGGTACCTTTTTGTGGTATTTTTTGGCACCTTTATCAACTTGAATGAAAAGTCTCTCAATCTTCATCGTACTTTACATCACTTTAATAAAACTTGCTTGATATTTATAAATTTGCGCTTTAGTTTGTCTAGAATACTGTATAAACATTATAAAAAGTAACAATTAATTCTTAGCTTTAATAGGGGACGTCGACATACCGTACAATAATAAAAGTAATGGTGTAATAAATTAACTAAGCTCGTAAGGCAAAAACAGTTTGTATCGATCTACAGAGGTAATTACTACAATTATAATGATATAGATAGTATATACAAGTTAATTTTTGACTTGGCAACAGCAACTTGAAAAAGTTCTTTAAGCGCATTTGGTGGGTAGAATATATCGATAAAACTTAATATGAACTATTAACCTATTCTAGTTTGGGGGAGGGGGGTCGTCTTAGAGACTTTGGCAGACTATGTCCATACAGAGGTAGGTATGAGGCCTTCCTTGCTGGTGCCGGGCGGCGTAAGAACTTCTTTGTTAAGAAAGTCCAAAGGTAAACTGACAAGATGACCCTGCAGAAGTAGGGGAAAAACAGCATTTAATTGATCTATATATTGTATTATTATGTATCGTATATTTACCTGAATTTCCGTGGCACGCTTGGCGGCCAATTCGGGATCGGTTTTGGACAACGGCGGCTCCTCCTGATACTTGCGCAGACTGGCAAAGGTCTTGACGAAATCTGTGGGAATACACTTGAATACCTCGTCATAGATCTCGGTATTCCTTGTCGAAATGCGGCGCCAGGTGCTGTGCCAGAACTGATCACAGACCGGATCACTTATGCTTATATCGCAGCGTCTTGCGACATCGCCATCCAGTAAACCTAGAACAGAGAAAAAGAGTGTACAAATTAGAAAGAAGAATAAGAGGAGAATCTGTAGAATACGACTATCTGGCACTCTACCCACCTAAATGCTCTTTAAATAGATACTTCCGCAATCTACCGGCAAATATGCCACTCGGATACTTCCTGCCATTCATGCGTCCATCCTCGAACTCCTCATCAATGATGATCGCTGCAATCTCCGAGTCTCGCTTACCGATCATCGAGCGATCATTGATATTGGCCGAACCACAGATAACCACACGATCGTCAGCGATCAGCAGCTTGGAATGCACATAGATCAGTTCGGTAATGGGCGTATTATTCAGATACGAATGATTGCGCAGACTATGAAATGATATATAATTCTCGGGCTTGTCAATGCCCGCCTCCTGCAGTCGCGTGAGTATCGCAGTGCGACCCCTATAAAATCAAATTGTATAGTAATTTATTTATTATTATTTTCTGTGCACAACTTACCTGGAAATCGATGCGTAATTCCAGTGCGTTATCGCTCTCACCGCAATGCCCGTACTGCCGCCCACATCGCCCTCGAAGCCGGGCAGCAACGGCATTATCACATAAACACGAAAACGCTTACGTTCCCTAGAAAAACAAAAACATGATAGGAAGTTATAGTTGAGTGTGCTGGGAATCGATATACCCGCTACCCAAGCTACCCAGCTCTCAACCTCAAAATGTTTCTTAAATAACTTCTATGTTTATTATTGAATTGCAAACAAATTTTCAAAGATCATAATCATTCTGCAAAATAACTAGCATAAAGTTTAGGCTGGGATGTTGACCATTGAAAATGGTCAAAAAAGGGTATACTAACTTTGCGCAAATGTATGTAACAGGCAGAAGGAGGCGTCGGAGACCCTATAAAGTATATATATTCTTGCTCAGGATCACAAGCCGAGTCGATTGAGCCATGTCTGTCTGTCTGTCCGTCTGTCCCTCTGTCTGTGTGAACGCACAGATCTCAGCTATTATAAAAGCTAGAGTTACCAAATTTGGCAGAAAGACTCCTGTGTACTATAAGCTGATCAAGTTTATTTCAAATGTTAGGTGCCACGCCCACCGCCCCGCAAATCAAATCAATTAATTTTTGAACTTAATTTGTAAGCGCTGTATAAAAGATACAACTGTCTGGCTTTAACATATACTAAGCTCATTAAAATATCTACGTATTCTCGAAATTGCAATCCGATCGGACAATAAACACGGAAGTTATTTAAGAAAGTATGTGCATAAAACCAAGTGCTTGTATCATCTAACAAGGGAGGCGGGCGGGCGCAACGCGCGAGCTCCATCTGTCGGCAATAATTTAAATGCATGTGCATATGTATATGTGTACATACATAGGAACGTAGGTCGAAGGGTATCCCACTGTCGCGTGCAGCGCGACTATGGCTTTTTTATATATTTTTTTTATTTATCACGGAGGCAAAAAGACGTTTGCAAATTCTAAAATAAACTTTATCTTTATGCATTAACGTTAAATGTTGTCACTTCATTTAATAAACCTATCTCTCTGAGATTTACGAACATAAATGTCTTTATGGACTCGGCTGTTTAAGCTGAGCAGGTATGTATATATAAATAATCTATGGTCGGCAATGCCTGCTTGCTTCTACTCTATGTGTATATAAACTATAACTGTATTACGAGGGCTACCACGAGAACCCTCCTGTACTTACTTATGCGCACGCACAATGCGTTTGAAGAGTGTCTCGCCAATCTGGTTGCGCACATTCCCCGCTGCCCCCGACATGCCCATGCCCAGTTGCATTGTGATGAAGAACTGATTCTCAATGTAGACATAATGCTGGGCCTTCGTTATAGTCTCGATGTAGGCATCGTGTATGCTCTGCTCGACTAGATCTGCCTCGATGAAGCCACAACTCCAGGCGGAGACACTGCGCAGTAGTTGACACGTGACACGTTGCTGTCGTTGCTGTTGCAACTGCTGGAGATGCGCATTGAAACGTATCTGATGATAACTCTTGGGCATCAGATAGGGAAAGCGCACATTATCACGCAACTTCTCCAGCTTCATGGCATTCCAGCGCTGTATAAAGTGACGGGCAACATCTCGTGCCGATGCACCCACCACACAGATGCCCACATCGTGCCAGGGCATACGGGGCGTCGTGGTGCGATCGATTATGTCCACAAATGGTGAATTTAAATTCATCCAGTCCTTGAGTATGAAATTTGAATAGTCCTTGCCGAACCAGTACTTTGCCTGTCCATGATATTCACTGCTGAGTATTTGTGTTCGTATTGTTGCCGTCGTTGTCTCAGCGGAGAATGAGCTGCATCCCAAGCCGGCGGGTAAGGCCTCCGCATAGAGATGCGTCTCCTGCTGTTGCACTTCAATGTTGTAGATCTTTGAACATGCCTCAGCCGCCTCCAGTTGCTGCTTCTCATCTTCATTAGGATCATTGGGGGACTTCTCTTCGGCGTTCTCTTTGCCGGTGTCCTGCACCTCGCCTGTGGTCGTCAGACGCTGCACAAATCCCTTCCCCATGCGTGCTCCCTTCATGGCACCCTTCACTGCATTGTTTTTCAGTCGATCCAACATATTCTTGCGCTCCAATTCGGGTGTATTCAGTTTCATTCCCTCCAGCGCCGTCGACTCGTTGCCCGCCTCGCTAGAGGTTGCCGACAACAGATCGGGTATAAGCAGACGATCGCCGGGTTTCAATACACGCAGCTCCACGCCCCCCTGCCCCGCTGGGTTCACAGGTTTCAACCACTTCCACTCCAGTTTCCAAAGGCTCCTCCGTACTTGTCTCTTTCCGCTCAAAGCCATTTGCATTGCGCGAAGATTTACGTGATCCAAAGGCGGAATCGACGTCGTCCTTGTTGAAGAGAGCATTAGGCGTAAGTCGCGAGCTACCAGACACCGAAGCCGTCGATATGCTACCCAAATCGGTCAACCGATGGGCCCGATCATCCCAGCGACCGTAGCATAGATCTAGTCCACCGATAAACGCATAAGCCTGATCGATAACCACAATCTTCTCGTGATGTGCCCACAGCAGAATGCCGCCACGTGCGTGATCCGGATGTCGCATGACCTGGAAGAGCAGCACAAGAATTATATATATATATTATACATATATAAACTATCGATAGTTCTTGCAACTTTCGATTGCTTTCAGCTGCAAGTTTTGTTCTCTTTTCATATTAAAACTAAAGAGTATTTTATACAATTTACACTTATGGCATGAGTCACAAGGTTTAAGTTAATCTTTCTACTCTTTTTAAATATCAATTAATCTATATATTATCCATATATTCTACCTTGATATTCTCATGCTTGGCCAGCGTGGACTTGCTGTAGTAACTGTTAATGCCGAGTGCCATTTCTACCTCCTTGTAGAGCAGCACAAAGACACGCACACCCTGCTTGGCCTTGCGCAACAGAATCTTGTCCAGTCGCCAATAGTCACCATCGAGTGCAGGTCTCTTCATATAGATCTCTGGACTGAGCCACCAGTCTGCAATGTAGATCTCCTCGGTGGCAGCTTCCAATCCATCAGCCACAGCCGCCATATACTGTGCCCCATCGACATACCAAACGGCCTGCGTATTGGCACGCATGGGGGCATAAGACATATGCGGATTGGGGCAGGTGAAATCGCGTGCATAGGTATGCGCTGTATTCTTCAGATACTGCATCCATTCCTTGCACTTCCGTCGTGTCCAGCTCTTGAGCACAATGTGCCGACTATTTGTAAGCACCTGCAGACCCTTGCGCATGCCAGTCTGATAGATGCCCGTGGATACGTCGAATCCCTGATCGAAGAGTATCACAGCACGTATGCTGCCATCTGTGGGTCGCACATAGCCGAAGCAGGTCTCCTTCACAAAGAACCAGCGAGTGCGCCAGGTGCCACAGACCACATCCGAGCAGAAGTAATTGCAGCGCACACAGCAATTGCGCTGGAAACAGCCAAAGAAATTGCAACCAGCCTGGCCGGGACGCGTTGATCCAGTGCGCTTGAGTATGACACCCTCCTTGCCCTTGATGCCCAGGCCGGAGACAAAGGAAACGTTGGAGACATCCACAAAGTTGAGCTGCAAGGACAGAGGAAGAGATAAAGAGTTGAAAACAAGGAAGAAAGCTATAGTCGAGTGCGCTGAAGACAGTAAAATAAATATATATATTAATATCTAAATAAATATATATATAAATAAATACATATAAATATATAAATAAATATATATAAATAAATATCTTCAGATATTCAGATTTCAAACAAATTCCATAATCATTTCAAAGAACAGAATTACTGTACACACACCAAAGTGTAACTTTATATCTTTAAAACTACGCTTTCAATTGCATTTTAATCGTTTTATGGAAGAGGGCGTGGCCAAATTCTAAAACATACTTGATATGCGTGCAATAAGGACAATAAGACATATTGTCAGTATATTTGATAGCTCTAACTCTCACAGAGTCTGAGATCTAGATGTTTATACAGACTTTGAACCAGAATATATATATTTTGTGCATGAAATATGCCTCCTTATGCATGACACACAAGTTTTCGGCTGACACAAAGTTATAAAATACCCTTGAGGCTATAAAAGATTAAGTAATCTATATAAGAACCTCTCCTCCTCATCACTGCTCACCGTTTCATGATGATTTCTATACAAACTGATATTTAACAAATTATATAGATAATCCTCCAGCTGTTTGATGCGCACTGGTAGATTCTCCACAGTGATCAGACTCTCAGGTCGATTAGGAAAACGTGGCAATTTTCGTTTCTTTTTCTTGCGTTTCCTTTGACTGCGACGTGGTGTCAAACTGGACAGAATCGAGCTATGTGTGGGACTCATTAACCTGGCCACAGTGCCAGTTATTTCATTTAATCCATTATTATTATTGCTGTTGTTGTTATTGTTGTTGCCAGCGCTGGTAACTGGTGTGCTCGAATGTTTGACTTTGGTATGCGCTGGCAAATCCTTCAGCGTGGACTCATCCGCCATTTGACTGGCTGATTCCTTGAGCGTTGTACGCTTCTCCTTGTGTGCCCGACTGGGAAACGGAATGTTTAGCGAGGTGCGAAAGAAGCTCAACTGTTGATGCAGCGACATAAAGTGCTTGTAGCGACGCTTGATCACCCACTTGAAGGGACCGTGGGTTAACTCAATGATGTATCTAAGTATATAAAGAAGGAATATATCATTAGTTTATATATATATTGTAGATTATCTCAATTCTACTACTTACAAATTCGGATTGAGCAGATGTGTGGTCACACTCCGCTCGAAGTCGACAATACGGACGTGGATCTCACGGCCCGGTATGAAGACCTTGCGCTGGAATGAATTAAACTTAACACTGGGCCCATAGATACTGGTAAAGGGTATCTCCTGGCGCATCAGTACACTGTTCTCGTCATCATACTCCTCATCATCGTCGTCTGTCTCCTTGCGTTCGACCAGCACTGGTTTATCACCCAGCGCCGATAGTATTGTAACGGAATCGGGAAACGCCAGCGTTTCATCGTATTCCGATTCAACTATCGAGAATTGAAATTCAGGTAGGCAGCGATTATTGTGAGTTATTTCATTATCATCTGTGACCGCTTCGTCTGTGCAGTCTTTGAAGACATCTTCATCTTCATAATCATCTTCCTCGACATGCGCATATTCCTCAATATCATCATCATCAACGTCGGGATCGTTTGCAATTTGAATTGTATAGGGCGGCAGGGCCGCACCATTTCTAGCATCCGTCATGGCCTCGTATTGTTGAAAGATGTAGGAACTATCTGGATCGGTGTAGCCGCGGTTTATATAGCCACCATAATTTGTCGGCCGATAGGCATCATCTGAGGGATATTCTGCTGTAAAGATAGAAGCACAAAATTTATATTGGGTCTCATTGAACAACTATATAGTTGCTATAAAAATGTACTTATATGCTATAAAAATAAGTAATTAACTGACAATTCAGCTTGATAAGTTTGCAAAACAATTACAGAATCAAAATAGAACACTTAGAGCTATAACTAAGGTTCTATGCCACAAATAGTGTAACTTTAAAGAAGGAAACTTTAAGAAACCACAAATATGTAGAACCTGTTCTCTATTTTCTTATCAAGAACCTATACTTTTGTAATATATATATTCGTACTTTTAAAGAACCAAATAACTTATTTCATGCCTTATCTATTATTTACTCGAGTGTTTTCAGTACGTAACTTCATGTAGATGTTTTTGTACTGAACATTTACAATACTTCAATAAGTGTATCTTTTGCGGTACATAATGACTCACAACCCACTTGCCACCTTTTCCACTTCTTTGGCTGCTGATAAGGTTAATTTACTGCTATTTGACAAGGGTTTACACTCTTTTCCACTGGAATTTCGTTCAATTTAATAAAGCTTCTAAATAGACATAGACATTCGCTTGTGCATATTTGGAGAGCTCTTCGACATTCCCGGTCACGTTTCTACAGAAAAATTATATCTTCTATAAGTCGATAGCCTCTTGAGCCTTTTTTATTTATAGTGCTTAAATTCGATAAGATTCCACTTAATAAACATATACAACTTAAAATTGGTCAGTCTCGATTGGTATACAAAAAGTTTTCCACACTCAGTGCATAGTTTTTCAACGACCCCTTGGTTTCTATTCTCTATCGGTACTTTTTCACAATTTCTTCAGAAATGCTGATATTTGTTTACAAGCCCTTATATAATTTTTCCATTATTCTAAGTTTCTGTAAAAAAAAAACCCCAATCTTTAACGCAATGCATTAGAGTGCCTATGGTAGCGTGTGTTCTATAATGTATATTTTTGTACCGACTTGACTTTTTATCGTACAACAAGAAAATTCAAGGTCTCGCCGCCCGCATATGGCGTATGGTCTACTTAAAACAAAAGTATAATAAACTTCAGAGCTGATAAAGGTGCGTCTAATGATAAGAACAGGGGACACATGCAGACCATATACAAAAATTCTTTGTTTATGATAAAAGTAGCGGCAAGTTCTACGCAAGACAGAACTAGCATTGAAGGTAATGTATGGTTCTGTTAAAGGTCCTCCATTTGGGCTATGCCTGACAGACAGATAAAGTTCAATGCGAATGGGACGCAATGATTTTCATAATATTATGTACACCCCAAAACTTTGTACCCAGATAAGACATTAACAAATCACGCACAAATTTCATATTTTGTTCATTGATAAGGGCCTAGTTTGGATATTTTGCATAAGTATGTGAACAGTTGTTATTAATGGAACACCCTCTTCCTCTCACACACACACACACACACACACGCACATGGGGACACCTGTTATAGGGCGCTAATCAAAGTACTTGACTAAATTATGATTTATATAGTATGAGATATGAAGGAGACATATTATATTATTGAACAGATATGGACACCGATACCCTTGCTATACTTTCCTCCATTGGGGTTTTGATATATTACGGACCGACTGACAGGAGGAGCTAAAATCTATTAGGCTGCACGATAAAAGGCCCAGGAAAGGGACATAGAGCGCATATAAATTCGGACAAATAGAATTATTTTCATACACTGGAAAAACAATAGATCGATAGATGGAAAGATATACTACTGAATGATAAAATAACAGATATTATCTTCTGATTATAAACCGAATCCATTCCTTAGGATACACTAGGAGACTTTTATTAGTCATATGATGCCTGATACTATATCTTATCAGTGTAGAGTTCCTATTTATCTAACCAAAAAGATTACTGTGCTTAAAATACTCGCCGTGGCAAGGTTACCTTTTTCGGGTTCCCTATGTCAAGTTCGCCCGAGCTTAAAACGACAAAGAAACAACAAAAAGCATATTGAAATTGAACTTGTAAATCACAGGTTAGTTCAGTTATTGTGCCAGTTTTGTGGAGGCTCTCTTGTCTTGGCATTGGTTGGTCGAGTATAAACATAATAAAACCATCTGTAAAACTGTCAAGTTTAATTGAGATCACGTGACTTTATGGTCAGATTGTTATCAAACTTAGTCGGTGCTTTAATAATAATGAAGGTTTTCAAAAGATTCATATTTCTAAAAATCTGTTAGGCATTGAATACTTTTACTTATTTGCGAATTCTAAGTGAAGCTGATCTTTCTGTTTATCAGTTAGAACTATTTCGAATCTAGTTTTATATTTAGTTTCCCCTCTTAGAATGTACGAAGCTAAATGCAAATCAAATAGGTTTGTGGTCTTATATAGTGGAATCCAATAGGTTAATGGGTATACAACAAACTCTTTAACAACACGTTTATTCACTTTCATTCAAACGGTTGCCCAACTCATTCACACATTTCAAAACTGAACTGAACTCTTTAAAGACTCACAAATTGCTTAAGCACGCAGTAATCATTGCGGGTGCTAAGCATGGAAATACTACAAGTGAAGTTGTGACGTTATATTTGATGCATACATATATATAAATGGTTTCTTGAGGTAATAACCTCAAAAAAACAAATCGGTCGTTTGGTTTTTTTTTTATTTCGTTCAAGGGAATCTCAAGAATTACATTTCCATGACTCAAGCAATAATTAAAATTGGTATTTGATGTGATGGATGATAAAGTATACATGTAAATGTATGTATAGTATATTTTACTTTACCGGGAGAATGTACCCGGGAGAAGGTCTTTCAACCTGCTCTCAATTATTTCTGACCTACACACACAGTGTGCTAAAAAGAAATCGAAGCTTCCTGTTGAATTTGATTGTTTAATATTTCTATGACGTGCCATGAATTTACAATTGGACTTGAGGCGTTATGAATAATTAGCTAATGGTACCGTTAACTACGCGATGAGGGCCTTAACCATATAAAAATATAAAAAAAAACAGTAAAACACGCAGCGTACTTCGTACACGTGAGGCGAAAGTACCGTCCAAATTCCAGGGTTACATAACAATTAGAAATGTGAGGAGTACCAGACAGAAAGGGGTTGCATTGTTTACTTTGCAAATTGCCCGTGTAATGGAAATTACAACACACTCTCAAAGTCGAAAGATAATATTTGTAGAGCGTCAAATCAGGTACTAATGCTATATACTTAAATCTATAATGAATACTCTTAAATAGACATCGATCCAGCTTGTAAAGAAGACCGTTCGATTATAATCTGTCTACCACTTGAATATACAATTCCTTACGGAGATATCTCCATAATCATATGTTGTCTCTGGTGCTGGGTATATAAAACAGTAGAACCGCAATTTCCGTTTCTTTAATCGACGACAGTTGGTTTTGCTAGACCGCTTCTTCTGTTTATGATATGAGGTTTCATTTTGATTACTTTCAACCAATATTTTAAAATTATTTTTATAAATAGTGCCTTGGAATTGTCTAAAAATATTGCATTCTTAGTGAAAAGTATCTTATCGAGCACGTTAAGCATTGATAATTGATAACTATTGATAAGAACCGAGTTGTGCAACAAAATACTTTGCTTAGGTTGTACCTTTTCTGTCTACCCAAAACTTGTTTACCTTTTCGCGAGTGAGTTCAACAACCAAATTAAATTGTTTATACTCATTTTGTGTACATAAATTGCGCATAATAGGGTTTTTGTTTTACTTCTTCGACTTTTATTTGTATTGTATCTTCACATGCTATCTCTGTCTTTGTTTGGGTTCTGTTTGGTATTTTGGTTCTTATTTTCGGTAATTCAACTTGAGGTTGCCTTAAAGTTTTATATAATAATGCTTGACTAAGGCCTTTGCTTCCTTATCATATCGAAATACGCTGAATATATAGTTTAACTCTAATCTTAAATAAGACCATAAAGAATATACTCTCTACACTACTGAGCTAGTTCCGAATACTTTATTTATCTTTGAACTTGAACACATCCAAATTAACGAGACTGCGCTATAACTATAAACATTTTCAATCATCTTCTTGTCTTAAATTACTCATCATAATCATTTCCGCACGCTCCCACACACACACACACACACACACACACACACACAAGAGAACGTATACGAAAAACATATTGAGTTAAATTCTTTTTCACTTTCTCGCACCGAAACCGGCTAAACAAGCCGAAAAATAATTCTAGAAATTGAACAAGAGCTTTAAAGAGGCACAAACTGGTTCATTATGATATCCGGTTTGGGTTCCATTGGCTGAGATTGTTTTTGCCGACATAAGAAAACGTTACTTGGGACACACAACATAGACACAATGATCTAACTGTGTGAGTGAGAGAGATGGCGATAGTTTACCCATGCTGGCCATCAGCTGTGATATGCTTCGACGATGACGTCGCACCTGTAGAGTCTGCAGATCTGACGTCAACGCCGCCGTCGACGTCGTCTGCATCTGCAGCGTCTCGTTGTGCGACATTGTCCTGTTTTTTATTGGCTGTGGGGTAGACATATTGTCGGGCCTTCTGTTGTTGTTGTTATTTATTTATTGAAATGTGTTTTTAAAGATATTTTGTAATTTATTTGGTTTATTTTTTTTTTGGTTTTACGGTTGCTCTGCTCATTTTGCTAAACGAGTTTTCCGCGTTGTTGTTTTTTTTTTTTGTTGTACAGCTAAACAACAAAATATTTGCATAAATATTACACTCTCTTTTCTTTTTTATTATTAAGTCTTTTTATAGCATCGATAACTGAAACTGATTGCAGTGTGTCAGAAGAAGGGCGTGGGGAGAGGAGGAGGTGGCAAAACAATGGATCAAAAATATTCACGATAATTGATATTATAAACTCCTCTTGTCATATTTCGATATTAATCTTCAATGGCGCAACATAATTTTAACACAATTCGTAATTATTTTCTTTTTAGGTATTTCTCATTTTGTATTTTATGTTATTTTCTCTTTTAACGGTTGTTGTTTTTATTGTATTTATGTACAACACATAAATACAACACTTTTTTCATATCTTGGGATTGTTTGTATGATTTAATATTGGAATTCTTTATAAAGTTTGGCACAATGTTATCGTTTGGGAATTTTTTTCTATTTTGGAACATTTTATATAGTTTGGGACTTTTTGATGTTTAAATATTGGAATTCTTTGTAATATTTCACCGTTTTTATAATACATATTTTTAATCAAGAAATCTGTTTAGCTATTATGAATTGTAGATATGATTCATGGCATTTTCTATATTTATATTTATCGGCATCACATTTCTGTTTATAAATTTGATACACACGCGAAAGCTTTCGATAAAGATTTCTTTTCACTTTATAATGTTTGATATATGAACACCTTATGAACACCGTTATGCGTTGCATGAACCCCATAAAAGTTTTACACAACAAACAATGTAATTTTTTTGTTATTTATTTTTTTTTTTTTTTTGGCACAAAAGAAAATTTATGAAACAGCGGCGTGCAAAATGTGTAACAACAACAAAGACCCAACTGTGTGGGGGAGGGAGAAGGTGCTACTTTGGTTGTTTTTGTCCGTTGTTGTTGTTGTTCAATAAGACAAATTCCAGTTATATTTTATATTTTGCTGCCGCATCTTGAAAGAAGATAAGCGAATACGCATTGAGTGCAGCATTCTCCGCTAATTCAGCAAAGACACGTCTGCAATTCGCGTGTGATAATAATAATAATAATAAATTTGCATTGTTTACTATGTTTTTCTTGCGGTTTTCTTCATTTTGCGCTGTGTCTTTGGCGCGACTAACGGAAGTTACACGGTGTTTTTAGAACAGAGCACGTTGACAAAGAGAGAACGACAGAGAGGGAGAGTGGGAGAGAGAGAGTGGAGTAAACAGACAGAGAAAAAGGCGTAAAGAGATGGCGATGAAGGGGTGTAGAGCAGGAGATTGTAATTTAGAATTTAGAGCGCAGTCGCAGTCGCATTAGCAAAGCTGCCACGCCGCTGTCGTTGTTCTCGTTTTGCTGTTTTTCTTCTTCTTCTTCTTCTGCTTCGTCTTTGACAACAATCCACAAGACACGGCGCGCAAAAAAATTAAGACACCTCGCAGACACCTCCACCGCCACCGCACACACTCACGCAGTAATTGAGAGAGAAGAAGAGACAGAGGGAGAGAGACACACAAGCGCAAATACACCGACAGAGAGAGAGAGAGAGACAACCGCGAGCTGCAGCGCCGTCGCACCGATCGAAGTTAGCCGAACGTTGCCGAGCGCGATCGCGTAGCCGAGCGAAACGTCTGTTGCGCCAACGTTGCCGTCACTTTGCCTAATGATAGTAACTTAAAAAGTTCACCGCAATCGTAGCAAAGCTTTTTGTCACACGAAACGGTTAACCGGCCAGCCACGTTAACGCTTATCGGTTAAAAGAGCGAGAGAGAGCGTGACACAAAGAGAGGAGAGAGCGTAGATTGCAGGCTAAGCTGTTGGAGTGCGCACGAAATAGAGACAAAGAAAGACAGACAGAAAACATTTAAAACAGCTGTGGAAGCTTTTTGCAGAGGTGCCAATTTGAATTTTATTGAGTTTTAAAGTTTACGATGCATACAAGGTCGCACAACATATCTTAATCCCATAGAGTTGAAGAGCTTTCTGTGCACTCCAAAAGCTTCATCAAAATGAGGCCAAAGCTGAGAGACTTATCGAGTATTAATGCGCCGATGATTCACAACAGGATCAATTGCATGTTAGACAACATTACTTATCATTCTTATCTCTCTCTCTCTCTCTCTGCCTCTCTCTGTCTTTCTCCCACTTTGTCATATCTTATCTGACTGTGATAAGGTTTGAAAGCTCGCACTACAAATTGTCAGTAATCATCAGTCGTTATTCATATTTAATCTTACACGGAAAATAACAATTTAGGGCCGCCTGTGCGTTTGCCAAATGAGGTGCGAAAAGCAAATTATAATTACATTTTCAGATAAGATTATATAGCCCTAAATATTACCAATGTCGTGCAGTCACTATAAAGGTGCAAAGAGACTGGTACCCCAAGCATAGAATGATTCAGATTTAGTGTAAGTAATGTGTACGTCAGACACACCCACAAATGTAATGAATACTTTGTGTAAACAGAACCGGTACTTAGCAACTGTACTAGTATTTCCAGTTTATAATTAGGAAAATATGGTTTATAAAAGATCTAACAACATATATATTTCATTTGCTAATATAATCATTCCATGACACAGTATACAGGGACATTAAAGATGGGAAAATGTATGGGGTCTTACCATTTTCAAGTGTTTGCTAATATAACCAGCAGCTATTGTTAATAGATCGCAATCGAAACACTTCATTTTGGAGTATTCTTCTATAATTGCAGGTTCTTTTTGTTTGATAGAAATCAGAGAACGTTACTATGTGTACTATTCCACTAATTTTAGGCTTGGCAACGTGCTCCTCTCTCTTTCCCATCTATCGATCATATCAATTTATTTACGACACACATATATATATATACATATGTATGTATTTTATATTTTACGTACAATTAGAAAATCTGGTGTGGTTATTGGTCTTAATTTATACAACTACATAGCTGTCATTTCTATACTTTAGATAAGATAATAAAGCAGTAAGCAAGTCCATTGTTATATTGGTAATTGAACGTTGCCATAGCTTACCAATCAACCTATCGTTGGGTAACTACAACACATGCACAGCACCCCCACATAACTGGACTTGTTGTGATTTCTACATCAGAAATCTGTTTACACATTCATTCACATTCGTTGAAAATGTACAACATAATTTTAAAATGTGCAATAACACTGATTACAGCACGATTAAATTGCTTTATAGAATTATAAATAGCTCGAATTCAAAGCTTATCATAAATATTAAAATATGTTTCATTAGAATTATTCACATAATAAAGAATTTCACGTTATTTATTTAGAAATAAATGGAAATTTATTAATTTCAACATGTGTGTTGATTTTATATTATTTTCATCACTTTGCGGTTGCATTAGTGTATTAACTTTTGTTGGTTTTATTTAAGTTAAAATTTGCAGCACAACGCGTTCATTATTTAAAATTTCCACTAGGTTTTGAAAAGGGAAAGGAATGTGGGAAGTACAGCGAGTGATAAAGGGGATATTTAGACTTCAAATGAATTATTGCAGTCCCTACTTATAGCTAAATATTCAATTCCAGGTTCCACATAAAATAGATTAAGAATAAAATATAATAAAACGAGGAAGAAAGGATATCTTCGGCATGACGAAAGTTTTATAACCTTGCAGGTTCTTATCTCCTCAGATCGTTTCAATACTAATTATATAATGGTGCTGAATTGAATGGAATGAATGTGTATATTCAATGTTAGGTTTCACTTTGATTCGTACTGATAAGTTGAGTTATTTCTAAAATCAAAAGTGTTCTTAATACAAAAATCTGCATTTAGGCTGATTGTTCCTATGGCAGCTATATGTTATAGTGATCTGATTTTGATTAAATTTAATATGCATGTTATATACAAAAAAAAAAAGTACAATGTTGTGAATTTGGTTGCAATAGCCTGACAAATATGACAGCTATACGATCTGCCTCGTTTCGACTTATTTACAGCATGCAGTAATAAGAAGCATGTTTACAAAATTTCATCAATATAGATTTTAAACTAAGAGACTAGGCTAGGCCACGGCTAGTTCGATTCTTCTGTTGATGCTGAATCAGAACATACATATGTATTGTATATACTTTATAGGGTCGGAGATGATTCCTAAGGTGCGTTGCAAACTGCTGGCCAAAATTAATATACCCTCTGCAAGGTTATAATAATATTATCCACATATTTAACCTAAACTTAACCAATCTGTTACAAGCTCTTAATATGATATATATAATAAGGTGTAATGGGTACTTACGTAAATAGAAAGCTGTTCGATCAGCTGTTTGTGTGCTGCCTTCGAATGAACTGTAGTTTAACTGTAGTTTACAGTTCTCTTTTTGTGAATCTCTTATGCATGGATTTTCTTCTTATGATTCATGTAGCACACACACAGACACTATACTCGTATGCTGTATGCATATGTGTGTTTCAGTTTCATGAGTTTGACTCTTTAATGAAATCTTATTCCGAAATGAAATTGCTGCCAAGTACAATTCCATTGGGGTCTGCAGCCGAAGGCGCCAAATTATCACGGAATACGAAAAAATAAATGAATCAATTTCGGTTTTCGATGCTTTGAACACACACAAACATACAGGCGCACTCACTCACTCACGCGCAATGTTGTTGTTATTACTGTAGGATTTTGAACTTTCACGGCAAAACTTGAAAACTTGTTGCTTTTTTTTTTTTTTTTTTTTTGAGCGCAGTCGTCGACGCTGCCACAACCGCCGCCGCAACAATCGCCGTCAAATTTATAACTGAACAAACAACACGGCGTCTGGGGCCGCTCACGCGGACGCTGCTGCCTGAGGCGTCGCTGCTGCTGCGCTCTTGGAACTGGAATTTGAGCACTGGAAAATTATGCGAACGCACAAGGCGAATTTGCTCACTCAACTTATTCTGCTTTTTGCCTTCTATCAGCACATTCTAATTTAATTAATTAACTCGCGCACTTTGTTGCTATAGATTTTATTATTATAATTCAGGCTTTGCCTTCTTATTCCCACCGACGCCGAAGACAACGCGACGCATTGAACAACAGCTTTACGACTGGAAGTTCCAAGAGATCGTGAGAGTGCGAGTGTGAGAGCCAGAGCGAAACCCAAAGAGAGTCAATTCAAGCATGGCGATCAAACAGCTGAGTGACAGCGGCACACTGGTTAGCTACGCTGTTAAATGTGCCCAAAAATAAAGCATATAATAAACTGACTATTTATTTTCTTGTTAAATTAAATACAATTTTGATTTATTTTGAAAAAATATAAACATGATAATGTAAAACGCTAACTTTTAGGGGTTTTGATGTAAAAGTTAGTTTAAACAGAATCGCCGTAGTCGAATCGACGAAAGATGTCCTTAGAAATAACGATAACCTTCCAATCCAAAAAAATCTTAGAATTATTAAGAAAAACTGAATTGATAATAGAACTGTAAGCTCAGCAGAGCCACAATAAATCTTATGGGTCGCAGTACAGATTAACTTACGAAAGAATAATAATATGAACACATCGTATAAGTAAATAAGGCGAAGATTATCATTTTATTATTGTATAAAATTATTACAGTTCCTTGTTTTTTTTCCAAGAAAAACCTGTTTGAAAGTATCAAAAGCTATTAATATACTTTGTTTCTACACGCCCCGATTCAAGTCGTAGATTGTATCACAAGACATAACGTCAATAATCGTTGAAGAAAATTAAATCAAACGACAAGGTGCACGTCTAAATATTTGCAATGATAAGCCATAAAAAACAAACAAAATCGATCTTATCTGCACAGGGTGTTCAGAGTAGAGTAAATTCGATTACGAATAGATGAAATTGGGGTCTCCTTTGTTGCTCCTTAAATATTTAAACGTCATCTAAATAATTACCTCAGATTAAAACAACAGGTTATTTCCATATAATATGATGTTTATTTTATAGTGTTTTTTCTTTTGTTTTATTTTCGTTATAGCTTTATAATTTGTTTCATTTTCTCAGAAAAAATAATGTTTTAATGCTCTAAATTTTTAAACTACATACATTATGTATTAATAATAATTGTTATTCCTTTTTTTGTTTTTTGTTTAAGCATATAGTTTTATATATTTATAAATGTAGTAAATTGTATTTTGTATGCTTTGACATTTTTGAATTTTGAATGGTTTCTTGTTACGTTTTGCTTTGTTTTTTTCTTGTTTTTTTTTTTTTTTTTTACAGCGATCCCTTGCAGCGTTTTCCAAATATGTTAATCAAAAATAGTTGTATTTTTCATTAAGTTTCTTATTTCTATATATATTGTATATGTATATTCTATATATAGCACATATAATTTGCTTATAAAGCTACAGCATATTCTGTGTGTGTGTGTTTATATGTATTGCTTAAAGAATTTACAAATTAACTTAAATTTATATTTGAACTGCCAACAAGAGAATTAACCGAAATATTTAAAAGAAAGCAAATTAACATTTTTAGCAATTTTTGGGAGATAATTTCTAGATAAAGGCTACAATATATATACGATTTATTCTGGTATATACATATATATACGCATTTACTTGTATATTTGTAGTGTATGTATTACATATTAAAATATATATGTAATTTCATATTTCAAGAAATCATAAGCGTGTCGTTTGCGTTTACATGTTTAACTATCAGTTAACTGAGTTGCTCCACTGTGCGCGTAGTTTCAAAACTCAAATTCTATGAAAATCCAAGCAATGGAACAGTTTTACATACATATTTTACTCTTTGACAATTTTTAAGTTACTTTTTTTTATAATTTGTATGGTTCATTTTTATTTCTATTTCTATGTATTTATTTTGTTTGTTTCTTGTTTGACACATTTAGTTTCCATCCGACAAATCACAGTCAGCGGCTCCGCCCAGCGTCAACGGCTTCTGTTCATCGTCCATCAGCGCCTCGACATCATCGTGATGATTAACCTGCGGCGATGATGAGCTCTCGCCACAATTTGTGGCATAAACATGACGCCTGCTGCCACTGGGCGGTTGGTTTGAATCATCAGTGTCAGCATCGCGTATTGAATTGAATGCGTTGCAAGCATTCGCATTCGGTGAACAAGTGTCATCATTGGGCGGATAAACGTGCCTATGATAGCTTCCACTACCGCTGCCACCGCCTCCAATGCTACCATCACCATCCAACTCCGCATCACGCACACTTCCAAAGACCGGTGTATGTGATGAGCTCTTTCTCAACGAAGCCGGCGGCGACCACACGGTCTGATATAATGGCGATGCAAACACATACATATGATTCAGATATTCCATATCGTAGCTGGGCTGATACGAGTCCGTCTCCAGCGGATTGTACGTATGCTGATACATAGGCGTTTGCCGGCAGCTTGCCGATCCTGAGGCACTGCCCGCATAGTGAGGCGTATCGTAGTTCTGCGAACGCGTCGAGCTGCTCATCAGGTGCAGCTGGTTATGATGGCCTCCGCCGTGGCTGCCGCCAGCACTGCTGCTTCCACCACCGGCCCGATGTGCTGGCAATGTGGCATATATGCCACGATATGCCTCATAAGGTGTCTGCGGATAATACGCGTCGCTCCAGCGGACGTGATTCGGCGTGTAGTCGCCCTTGGCGTATAACTAAAAAGGAACAGAGAAGATAGGGATATAATTAGAGATGAGTGTTAAGTTCTTTTAAATAATTTCAATTATGTATGTTATTATATGCCTCACATTATTTTATTCTGTTTTATTCTATAGCTATATTAATATAATAAATATATATATGTTATGTTTAATGGCTCAACGAATGGGTTACTAAAGAGCTACGTTAATTGCTTTAATAGTTCCTTTTGAAAGAGATTTCATATGAAGTGTGGCATATATATTAAACTGGCAAGATATATTGAACTACTGTTCACACACTCCTGTTATTACGTACAGCTTCAAGAAATAAATAGGTGTATTCTAAATTGAAGTAGACATATCAAAACCTTTATCTACCTCTAATCCGTACATTTAATCTTTTTGCATGCATTTTGATATAATAATGATAAATAGGCATTTTAAAAACGTATTCTGTCTTACTAAATATCACATCATATCAATTATTAAACGGAAGAGCAATTCATGTCAATTCTTTGACTGGTTATAGAATAATTAAATATAAACATATGAAAAACTTATTTAATCATAGTTGATATCATAGCATATAATCAATCATTACGTGCAACCACATTTCTAACAGATTTCTAATCTACTAAGTTAAACTATGCTATTACAATATTGCACATGATATAATGTATGATGAAGACAATGATTAATCTCATATGACGTTTGTGGGAATTACTTATCAAATACATACTATATACATGACTAATACATGACTTAGTAAATCATTGCAGAATAATTTAACAATATTTCATTTGAGTGTTCAGGCTATATATAGGTTATATATATATATGTTTATATAGTATATGCATATAGCAGCACATGCATTCTACAATCCGCACCTGTATGGGCCGACAGAAGCCCTTGTTCATATGCCGTGGCACACCCAGCGTATAGCTATGACTGAATCCCACCTCTGAACTGAGCAAATACTCATGAAATTTGTTGGGAAAGAATTCGATTTGTTTGTAATTCTGATAGATTTCCGGCTGAAAGAGAGATTAAAAGAAGAATTAGATAAGTAAATAAATTGAATGCAACCTTCCACTCACCGTTAGATTCTTTTTCTTCTTGTAGCTTGCCCAATTCTGTGCCTCCAAGATGAGTTTGCCACCGGGTCGCAGTTGATTAAAGATGCGCTTGAAGGCCAATTTAAGACCAGCATCACCGAAATTCAAATGAATCCATTTGGTGACCGAAAGACACAAGATGAGATCGTATTGTTGCGTATCGTTCGACATTAGGGATTCATCCTTGAGCACATAGTTTGTCTGGCGAAAGAAAACGTTTTGCGGGAATTGATTTTTACCCGGTAACATTATAGCTCCAGACTGGCCGGCAGCGGTGGGTGGCAGGTGGGGTATTCCGCCATAAGTAAGCGGAAATGAGATGGGAAAGAATTCGTGGGGTTTGACCAGAAGTTCATCCAGTTTTTGTTGCTGTTGCAATTGTTCCAAATGCTCTTGTGTATGATGATGATGATGGTGATGATGATGATGATGATTATGATTATGATTATGATTATGATGATGATGATGGTGAGAGTGAGCGTGGTGAGAATGGGCATGCAGCAGTGTCAGCTGCTGGTGTTGCTGCTGCTGTAGTTGTTGTTGCCGCTGCTGTTGCTGCTGCGCTTTGCGTCGCTTCTTGCCACGTCGCGTCTTCTTGTGCGCATCGAGAACAGACTCTGTCAACTTATCGGATGTTGACTGTGACTGCGACTGAGCGACTTCCAGCTCCTGTTTGATGGCAGCCACCTCGAGTGGTGCAGGCTCCTCCTTTGGAATACGCACAAAGATGGATAAATTGCGTCGCGCACGCGCCACCAACTCTCGATCGATATCAATTCCCAGAATACTTTTCGGCGCCAGATGCCGTGCCACAGTGATAGTCATGTGTCCCACATTGCAACCAATGTCGAGTATATCCTTGTTCTGAAACAACTCTGAGTGTCGCTCAAAGACCTGCAGCCGCACATCCCTGAATTCATTGAGCTGTCGAAAGTCCACATAGCGATCAAAGTTCCCATACCGATACTTGAGTCCATCCGCACGAAACTTGGGCAACTTGATGGCAAGTGGTGGAATTAGTGATGGCTCAAGCATGAGACCCACCAGAGGAATTGATGTTGCTGCTCCTGCTGCTGCTGCTGTTTCTGTTCCGGCTACGGCAACAGCTGCTGCTGCTGCTGCTGTTGTTGTTGCTGCTGCTGCCCCTGCTGCTACCTCCTCCGCTGTGGAGACATCCGGTTCGCCTGCGGTGTGAGATGTAGCTGCCGAAATGGTGCTAAACGGGCTGCCCAGTCCTTGTTCCGACAATTCTGGCGTATCATCACGTGGTATTTCCAACACAGCTGCAGAGAGAGAGAGAGTGGTTGCGACAGGGAGGGAAAGAGAGGAAGAAAGAGAAACAGACACATTTATTATGCAATTAATTAATTTGCACTAATTAATCTCTTGACTTACCTTCAATTAGCGGCTTGGCTGCGACTGTGGGCAGCAGCTCCTCGATGGGACTCAGCTGTTCCGTTTCGCTGAAGGATGTCGAGCGTCGCGTGTTTGGCTTGCGTGCTCCCGTTGGCTGCAACAGCCGCGGCGGACGCTTCCATGCCCCCGGTTGCGGCACAACCGGACTAACAATTTTGTCCATGGCATCGTGACGATGGAATTTCTATGGAATAAGAACGGTTACTTCAGTTAGTACGTGAACAACTCCAGAAAATAACAGAAAGTTCCTTAAGCTTTAAGGTTTCATTTGAAAGATTTAAGATTTAAATACTTAGAATTTTTCTTAATATATAAATTCATTTACCGCTTTAGTAACATACATACATATGTTCTACTACTTTTCTTATACTTATGCCTAATATAATGAACACTATTGATAAAGAAACTTCTCTAAGAACTACTTAGAGCAATAAGATCTTCCTTAAACTTGACGATTTTATTTAAATTTGTAGTTAGTCTAAATAGTTTCTACAGTTTTTGACAACCTACAATGCTATATTCTTACTATTCACTTGGTATATGCTATATATGTATAATGGTACATTTTTGTGGTAATCACATCAACGCCCAAATGATTTCTGAAAATTTGGTTACGATTGTATAATTAACATAGAAGTTATTTGAAAAATAATTTTAAGAATAACTGATTTCAAGCCGATCCCCAAAGTATGCTACATAAAAGTTATAGCTTCCGTGCTTACTCAAATTAGTTTACCAATTGATTATCATTTATCTAATGAAGTCGAATTACCTTTCTCCCATCTCTTTTAACTACTTTTTCTATTGTTTCATTCCACTTTTACTATATTTTATAATTGCATATAACTATTCTATTAGTTCCTTTCCGCGTTTGACTTTTATACAGGGGTTCCGGGTTCGAATCCCGGGGGAGGGCATGGTTTTTAAAAATACAGATTTAACATACATAAAAAACAAAATAGATAACGCTAACTATAGTTAGTTAGCCGGCACGCCTTAAATGGGCAGAATTAATAGATAAAAAGGACACAAAGGGGATATTGGATTTTCCCCGTATGACTTAATAATAATAAAGATAAAAGAAAAATATATTTTAAAGTTCCTTTCCATATTCCTACTGTCTCAAACATTTAGTAAATTCCCTTTCTCAAATTTTAATTAATTCAAAATGAAAACGAAATTTCTCGAAAAATATTTGAATAAACGTATCAATTTCAGTCTCAGCTGGGTAAACCTTGAAAACTGGTTTGCTTCAGTTTTAATCGCTTTATATGCCTGGCCCTACACACAAAAGTTCTTTCTCTCTACCCTGCCCCTGACCCTTTAACCTCAATCTAAGCAACGCTTGAACAGCGACAACAACAACAATAACTACAACAACAACTGCAACAACAACGACAAACAAAAACAAACCTAACAAGAACAAACTCAAAAAGTAAAATAAAAACAGCCAAAAGCAATCAAAACAAAGCAAGCGATTGACTTGCTTCACAACAACAACAACAACAATAACTACGGGGCAGTTAAAGCCTTTGCTTACACACACACACACACACACACACACACACACAGAGTCCCTCTCTCTTTCTCCCTCTCTCTTTCTATTTCAGACGCACACATGAACTTGTCCAATTCCAAGTCCCATTTCAATTCCAAAACATTCTCTCACCTTGCTCTTCTGCGAGTTATTGCTCTCACTCGTTTTACGCTTCCTGCTGCCTCCGCCTCCGCCGCTGCCGCTGCCTACACTGCTGGCAGCGCTGCTCGCGCTAAAGCTCAGTCCCGTGCCACCTACACCGTAGCACGTGCTGTCCAAGTCCAAGCGCAAGTCACGGCTGGCAAGAGCACGACGATCGGCCAACGTCGACGCCACAGCCAGCGTTGCTGCCGTTGTTGTCGACGCAGCAGTAGCAGCCCCGACAGCAGCTGTCGTCGCTGTAGCTGCGGCACTGCTTAGCTCTGAATCATTGACGAGAGCGAGTGCAGTCGCTGCTGCTGCTGCTGATGCCGCTGCCACTGTTGCTGCTGCGGCTGCGGCTGCAGTCGCTGCCAATGTTGTGCTGCTGCTGTTGCTGCTGTTATCGCCGCTGTTTGTTTCGGCAATTGTGGCCACATGTTGCTGCGGTTGCAGCTGCTGCTGCTGTTGCTGTTGCTGTTGTGCATGTATTGGTGATAACGTTGTGTTACATTCCATTTGTTCCATTTGCGGCGTCGGCAGTATTTGTGCGCCAGCTGCTAGCGCTGGCGTTGTTATTGCTGCCTCCTCTATTGCTGTTGCCGCTGCCTGCGGAGAGCGAGAGCGCACATGCGCTGCTTGTTGCTGTGCCAATTCCATTGTATCCACCGATGCCGATGCTGCTGCCTCGCTCAGCAACGTTGCAGTGCTCAGTGCTGCCACCACTGGCGATGCTGCGCTGCTTGCATTGTTCACTTGTGTTGCTGTTGTTGTTGTTGTTGTTGTTGTTATTAAGGAGGCTGCGGTTGCTGCTGCGGGTGCTGCCGCTGCCGCCGCTGCTGCTGCTGCTGCTATGACGTTTGCTGCTGTGCTGCCTGCCGCTGCTGCAGTCACTGCTGCCACCGTCGCAGTCGCTGCCGCTGTCGCAGCCGACGTCGCCTCATCGAGTGAAATCGAAAGCGACGATGCGGTCGCGTCGCTGCTCTCAATGCAGTCGTCGCCGGCATAGGAAGTGTTGTTGGAATCGAATCGCCGTCGCTTGCGATTCTTGCGCTGTCGATGCTGCCGATGATGCTGCTGCTGTTGTGGCTGTTGCAGCTTCAAGTGGCTGCCACGCGTCAACATGCCGCCTCGCTTCATGGGTGATGTCAGCTGCTTCTCATACTCCATGGAGTCCACTGGATCGAGCAGATGCAATGGATCATGTATATTGGGAGGTATTATCACCTCCACTTTCGGGGGGCGTGGTAATGGGCGACTGACGGGGCGTCGTTGCTGGTGTGTTGTTGCTCGACGATGCATTCGATGTGTTCTCATGTTGCAACGAATTGAGATTGAGCGGATCTGATATATTGCCACCGAGTAGAAACTTTGTGGGCGGCACTATCACTTCCTTGCGCAGTCGCTTCTCGGGCAAAAAGAATTTCGAACGTCCACAACAATAATGCACTGCATTCGCTGCTGCTGCTGCTGCTGCCGCCGCTGCTGCTGCTGCGCTGCCAGATATGATGCTGCTGTTGCCACTCAGTGAACTTGTATCCTTGTTGCTCTGCGTATCTTTGCCCACAGAGCTGCCGACGCTGCCGTTGCAGCCAGTGACCAAGCAACATGTGTGATTCGCATTGTTGCCAGCGCACAGAACGTGATGATGATGGCCTCTGTTCCGGGAAAGGGGGAGAGATGTAGAAAGAGAGAAATAAGTTGAGTTAAGTCAGAGTAAGTAATGAAAGCTACAGTCGTTTGTGCTCAACTCTAAGATACTTTTCGCTCAATTTTAAACTTAGCTTATAATTCCCAACAAAAAATTCTGCACAAATTCTTCTAACTGCAATAATTTCTATGTTTATTTTTTGTTCGGTCTGTTATTTGAAAGTTACGTGCATCTTGTATTCATTCATCTATCGGTTTGTCAAAGCAGAAAGGTGAGAAAGGTTATATTTTTTTTTGGTTTTAATTTGCATCCAAAATTGTAAATAAACTTGATCTGCGGACAGTTTGCATAAACCTTCAAACCAAATTTTGAGTTTTTAGCTCTTGTTATAACTGAGATCTTGACTTTCATTCAGACAGACAGACAGACAGACGGATCCTGATATAGAGTATATATACTTTGTGGAGTCTTCCACGCCTTCTTTTGGCTGCTACTAAGTTAGTATAACATCTTTCACGCATATTAAATGGTTGAAGGGTATAAAAACCTTAACACCTACGTTAATCTTTTTACTTTACGTTACTCTTGTTAGGTTACATTACATTACGTACCTGTGCGTCAGCATCTTCTTGTAGAGCTGTTGCTGCCCCTTTAGCCCCCCGTGACCATGCCCCAATTTGCCATCCATAGCGGTCAAATTGAGTCCATTTCCCAGCTGCGCTGTTGCTAAATTTTGCGCCGAACGTGTATTGTGATTATGATGATGATGATGAGCGCCGCCGCCTCCTCCACCGCCGCCGCCGCCTCCTCCACTGGCGGCAGCACTACCAATGCCCGCTGCGCTGCCACCGTGATGCGTTGCAGCACCGCCGCTGCCGCTACCATGATGCAGCATGCCGCCACCGTGTGTTGTATGTGAAGAAATTTGATTCTTTACGTTTTGTATATTCTCGAGATCCGCTTTGTGCGCCGCAGCAGCAGCGTTCGCTGCCGCAGCAGCTGTTGGCAGCGCACCAACACTGTCGCCAACTGCGCTGCCGATGCCGCCATTGCCATTTGCATGTTGTGCTTGCTGTGAGTGCAGTTGTTGGTGCTGCTGCTGCTGTTGCTGCTGATAATGATGTTGCTGCTGCTGCTGCTGTGCGCTGCTTGCACCGACGCAGGCGCTGGCGTTATTTCTGCCGCTTGTCTTATGCTGTCGCTTGCTCCAAGCTTTGCCGCTGCCGCTGCTCGCCTTGTGCTTGGCACTCTGCTGCTGCTGTGCTGGCGCACGAAATTGATGATGCGCTGCCTGTGTCGATGCTGCTGCTGCTGCTGCCGCCGCTGCTGCTGTTTCTGATGCTGGCGTTGGCGTTGACGTTGACTGTAGTGCGCTGGTTTTCAATTTGCCACTGAAGGGTGGAGAATTTGGAGATTGTTTTGCTCTTTTTTGCTTTTGTTGTTGCGGTTGTTGTTGTTGTTGCTGCTCCTGCTGTTTCTGTTGTTGTTGTTGTTCATCGATTTGCTGTTGTTCGAATTGATGTTGTTGCTGCTGCTGATGCTGCTGCTGTTGCTGCTGTTGACGCCTGGGGCTCTGCTGCATGCGCAGCGTGGGCGTCATGCTGGATCTGGTGACACGACAATCGCTTGGACTGACCGAACTCGATTTATCCATTACTTTTAATTGAGTTCTTGTAGCTTTTTAAACTTCCCTTAAATTGTTATAGAATATAACGGTAATTTATGCACACTTTTCTAATTGTTTTTTCACGTTTTATCTGCACTTCAACTAGTTTGCACTCTTTTGCACTTTTATCTTAATTATATTTCACTTTCAATCACTTCACTCTTTTGCTATAGTTCACTTTTGTAATGTTTTATTAAATCCCGTTATCCCCAACCGGCCAACATGACAGGATGTGATATAACGCTACCGTTTCCGGTATTATTGGACAGAGATATATGCATTTTTTGCAACATTTCAATTGTTTTTTTTATCATATCTTTGATTGATTTTTGATTTTTTTCAAATTCCTTGCATACTTTTGGGAGCTGCATCAATCATACGCCCCGTTGCGTTTGCTTTTCAACTTTGCTGAGTTGATTTTCACGAATTTCGGAACTTCTTTTTTCTTCTTTTTTTGTTGTTATTTTTCTCTGTGTTCTCTGTTTTATTTTTGTTGTTGTTGTTCTTGTTTGGCAACTTTATACTTCCTCTGCACGTTTGCGCTTCCGCTTCGAGCAGCTACTTCCGTTTGCCTGTTGAACTGCAACGAGAAAGAGACAAAAAAAAATGGGTAAAAATTAATTGAAAATTTAATTAGTGACAGCAATTTGAGCGTACAACTTCCCCTTGCCTTCCCCCTTCTCTCAGCCCCTTTCTGTGTCGCAAACTTGCACACACACACTCTTGGCAAACTTGATATAAGAGTGCAAAGTTCTAAAGCAGATTTACCAACACTATTTCTGTGTGTGCGTCTGTGTTAAACCCCCCTCCCTTCGTTTTTCTCCTCAGACACACTTCAGCAATATTTTGCATTCATTATTTGCATAGTCAGGCACCGAGAACGGGTCGACCGAACGAGCGAACGAATGAACCAACGACCAACGACACAAACGAGCTTTGAAAAATTGAGCACAGACGTTCGTCCCTCAACCCTGCCTGCTTCCGCTCGTCTCCCCTCCTCTACCACCTCCTTCTCTCTGCCCCTTTACCAACACTCCTCTTCCACCTAGAGGCGAGAGAGCTTCACCACAAACAACCTCAAACCAGCGCCAACCCCAAACGCATTCTCCTGTCGCTGTGATAGCGATGGTTCTCTTCTACTGCGATATTTCACAAGCTCTTTAAACTTAAAGTTTGACTCAAAGAGTTTTGTTAATAAATTGTAACCTTTCAATTCATTGAAATGAAATACATCATTCAGTTCCATAATATTCTTAAAATTACCAATCAAATTCTTTAGGCAACTCTAATTACTTTACTTCAAGCCTCTCTGACCTCACAAAGTATATATTCCTGAACAGTAGAGTCGATATAGCCACTATTGTTCGTATTAACACTTATAACTCAAAAACTTTTAGAGCTAGAGCTATACCAAATTTGGTGTACAGTGTATATGTACAACTATTGCACACAGATAAAGTTTGTTTTAGAATTTAGACACGTCCTCTAACGCGAAGGTCAATCGATAAAAATCAAATTGCAAGTGAAATTTCAAAGATAGAACGTTTATTTTTAGTGTGTAAAATATTCATCATTACCCAAATTATTTCTTAAATGAAAGCTATTATATTCTTCTAGTTTAACTTGTATAAATATTCACAAGTTCATCGACTCACGCCCCCATCGCTAGCATAGTGTGCTGAGCAAGTGCATTAATATTTACACGGCAAATTGTGGCTGACTGAAGCTCTCTTTACCTATCCATTCGTGGCGGTTTTGTGGATTGCAACCTAGCAGAAGTAGCAGCGAGGCCAACAACAATTGGGTTCCTCCCCCCAGTACCTCCTACTTTTTCGCTATACAACTGAAAATTCCCAGAGTCAAAAACAGATTTTTGTTGAGCTCCAAAAAAAAAAAGAAGAAAGTAAAAATATAGAATCACACAAAGAACGCATAACTAAAATGGAACTTCTATTTAAAGCATGCAGTTCTCTATCTATATCTACAGCTGACAATCTGAGCTTAACAATGAAAATGGAAGCCACAAAATGATACTGAAAGAGAGTTTCAATTTGATATAAGGCAGCATGGGATAGAGAACTTCAGTTCGTTTGGGTTTCTATGGCAAATCAAGTGTACATGGAAAATTGGCAACGTTGCAGTAAAGTTTTTAAAGCAACCACAATGCACAGGTATTTTATGACAAATAAAACTGACCAAGAAGAATATTTTCTAGTTCAGCTTTGAGCAACACCTAAGCACATATTAAAGGATTAACATTGAATGCAGTAAAAGCCGTCAAGAATATTCTCTCCTAAAATTGAACAATGAAAATGGAAGCCACAAAAAGATACTGAAAGAGAGTTTGTGTTTTAATGGTAAATAAAATGAATATAGAAGAAAATTGGCAACATTGCTTGAAGTGAAGATATTAAATCATTTTAGAGCATTTAACAAATCAAACTATTCTAGTTAGTTACAAAAATACTAACGCTACAGTCAGGTGCTGACTGTATAAGGCCATGGATTATCATATTATACCGTAATAAAAATTTTAACGGTATGGAATCGCCGCCCGAATATTATTATTATTAGAATAAAATAAATAAAAATAAAATAATATAATAAATAATTAATAAATGAAAATTCGCACTCGCCTCAACCGGGAGTCGAACACACGCACTCTCTCACGGCCGTCCGCCTCTCTAACCACTCGGCCATTGCCTCACTCCTTGGCTTATCGGCAAAGCTGCATTGTCAACCAATTTTGTTACCATACAATGCAAATAAAAAGTTTAAAATGATGTGTGTCTAGATTTGAACTTCGGTATGCTTGCGTAAATTAGGTCTGCTTAAGTATAAATGTATGTTCAAAGTGAGTTTAATTCGTATCATATCTCACTTATTAATAGTCCGATTTAAATGAAATTTTCACATAACGCCCGTGGCAAAGTATTTGTCATGTAAGATATACAACTTTGGTTGTTGAGCTAATATTGTAGTTTTTAAATAGTTATTACTGATTTACGGAGGCGGGAAGGGGCGTGTCCAAATTTTAAAAAAACTTTGAGACACTGCAATATATACTTTCTGAGATCCAGGTGTTCATACAGACAGACAGACGGACAGACAGACATGGCTCAATCGACTCGGCTACTGATACTGATTCAGAATATATATAGTTTATGGGGTCGGAGATGCCTCCTTCTGCCTGTTACGCACAATTCCGTTCCGACAAACACAATAGTCCATGAATTTTTTTAAAATCCATGGCCTAAAAACCAAACACGGTAAAATGATAAATTTAGAGCAATTTCTTTCTCTTTTTTAAGTCAAATAAAATAAACATGAAAAACACGAATTTACGCAAATTCCCGAGGCGATAATTTAAGTGCAAATGAAATGCGAAAAACCTGAGCAAAAGTTGAGCAAATCTTAAAGGATTAATATTAAATGCAGTGAAAGGCGTTGAGAGCTTTCAACTAAAACCCACGCAAAATCCGCAAAGCTGCTTTCTAGGGCCAGAAAGCTCTACAAAAAGCTATCAACAGCATTAGTCTGAGCACGAGAAAGAGAAAGGGAAAATCACTGCGTACGAAGAGAGAAAATAAAACAAAGGCAATTTTTTTTTTGCATATTTTTAGGCGCGCGCGAGTGCGCGAAATGGAAACGCTACGCGACGCACGAATTGGTGGGAGGTAGAAGGCCAAAAGGTGGCGGCAAAATGTACGGGCAACGCGTGCCGCACAAGCTAAATTTTAATTAAAATTTAAATATGCGGCAGGCAGAGCAGCCTGCCACAACAAGGTTGCCGCCGCCGGGCACCGCCAGCACCTCCATCTAAGCGCAGCAGTTTCCCCAACCAAAAGTGGGACAAAACAAGTGGGCAGGCGACAAAATTTAACGAGAGGGAGGGAGGGAGGTAGAGAGAGAAACAGTGTGTGTGTGTGAGTGAAAAAGAGTGTTGCGTGCAGGCGCAAAACTTTGCGTTCTCTTTGGCTCCAAACGGATATTGTCAATTTTGTTAATTTTGTAAACATTTTAATGATGACGTCCTTGGTCAGAGCCGAGGAGGGGGGTGGAGAGAGAGCAAGAGTTGTTTTTTAGTTTGGCCCAAATGTAATTTGCATGTAAATCAAATTAGTTCATTTGTCGCCTGGCCCAGGCTAGCCCGGCGACGACTCTCGACGCGCTCGCGCAGATCTCGACAGCTTCAAAGCTGCCACAAGTGGCAACTTGCTTAGCGCAACGTCCCCAACCCCACTGTCTCATCTCGCCAAAAGCCCTCAACAGAAATTATGTTGATGATGCTGATGAAGCTGTGGGCGTTTCTGCTTTGACAGTTTAATAACAAAAACAGGTTGATTTTAATTTGTAGATACCCTGTAGGCAGGGCAAGGATTAACATAATGCTGTAAAAATAGCACTAGATGCCACTTAAAGTCCCACAGTGGATTATAGAAGTGGGAAACCTACGATATGAGTAGGCAAAACAATCGATTGTATCGATAGGACTATCGAAAATTATAATTTCTTAACACAATTAAATATTTATCAATATTTGTATAAATTATGTATGTACTTCTTTAAAGTTTTGTTGAGTATTGAATCAACTTTAAGCTCAACATATCGATTTATCAATGATATCTTCGACTGTTTTAGAAAGTTTTACAAATGTTAATATTTTTTATAAACAATAAGGGAACACTTATATAGGATTATATCGACCATATTTCATTTCTCAATCACAACAAATTGAAAGCTATTATATCGATTGTATCGATAAGACTATCGAAAACTGCAGCTACTTAACTTAATGATATTTTTGTAAAGCTCATATATATAAATTATAACAAAGCAACAAGTTAAATTCATCGATGTACCCTTAATATCGACACTTTAAACACTGTTAGAAGTGTTGAACTCATGTTAGAATTACTTTAATAAATATATTTTCATTCCGGAAGAAGTGGAAAACATTTATTATAAAAATCATAAATTTTCAAAGCCTTAATATACCCGTTCACAGCGATTGTTTATGGGGTATTAAAAACACACGGCACAGGTGTTTTAAATGTGAAATTAAGTCCTTTGGGAGTGCAACAAATTTGATATGTTTCATAAGGCAATGCGGCAAACTCAGACAGAATGAGGGAAAGAGAGAAAGTGTGGGAGAATATGAGGGGATTAATGTGACAGAGAAAAACAAATAGCGGCACATTTGTCTGTTTGCTTGGTCCACTGGACACAGGGATATGTGTGGTTGTGTTAGTTTTGGGGCCAAAAAGAGAGAGAATCAGATTCTCGCGCGTCGCATGTGTAATGTGCTTCATTATTAAGCACAGCTTAACACCTGAAGGTAACTGCAGAGAGAGAGAGAGAGAGAGAGAGAGAGAGAGAGAGAGAGAGAGAGAGAGAGAGAGAGAGAGACGAGAAGTTCCTGCCCTTTCTCTTTCGCCATGTGTAAATTAATGCCCGAGAGTCTTATGGGACTTACACAGCGCGCAATGATGACAATGCGCGGCAGGACAATGTTCAACTTCAGGTTCAGTCAGGTCTGTGTGGAAGGTGTAGGTGGAGAAGGAGTGCTGACACATGTGTCGCATGTCGCATATAGCGCACTTTAAATATGTATAAGAATGTGTTTGTATATCTTTCTCAAATATAAATACCATAACCCTACAGCTGAAGCAACTCAAAAGGAAGAACAATAACAACACCTTCTACTTGAGCTGATGTAAAAACGTTTAAGTTTTTCCCAAGAGAATTTTTAAAGAACGGATGCAAATAGAATAGAAATAGTAGGGCTTCATTATTTATAAATATATGCAGATCAAGAATAAATATACTTTGTTAGATGGAAGACGTTTCCTTAGTTCAAGATTATATTTTATCTTAAACATATATGAAACTCTTAACTCTTTCAATATGTTTCTGCAACTTTTCATACTTATGTAAGTACCCTTTTTCAGGATCCATCGGACACTTTTTTTTTATAAATTTGTTCCCACAATTATACCATGCGACATATTTAAAGCGTTAATTTTTGTACTCAGCCGTTGGAAAGAGATGTCCCAGACTTCCTGCCCTGCTTAACTTCTTACTCTCTCTCTCTCTCTCTGTTTTTCTCAATTTCTTTTAGTTTTCTCTCTCTCCCCTGCCACCGCCTTATCTTGCACCCACTCGACCTGTCAAAACGCCAACACCAACTGGCAGTGGCACTTATCTGCCATTCACTCCCCCAACCAGTTGTTCATAATGACCAACACCGTCATCTTCATCATCATCTTCTTCTTCTGGGTCGTCGTGGTCGTCGACGTTGTCGTCACCATCGTCATCTCATATGGCAGGTACATTAATAAGCCATAAGTGTAACATGCGCTGCTGCACACTCTGCTGCTGTTGCTGCTCTACAATCCGCAGGGCATAATCCCCCCTGGCAATATGCCAGGCCAACAGCAGCACCGCCCCCTTTGACTAGGCCCCGCCTACAATCCAATATCTTTTCAAGTCGAAAAGCCGATGAAAGCCAGCACAAACAATCAGAAGAAAAGTCAAAAACTAAGAGCAAAGAAGGAGGAAAACAAATCAACTTCTCTGCTTACAGTTGGTCGGGTCAGTAAATGTACCACACATAGACATAACTCTTATTTAGATCTATGTAATTTAAATTTTTCCACATTTCAAATTAAATTATAACATAAAAAAGTAGCAGCAGAAACTAGAAAGAAGACACGAAGTAAACTTTATTATAAAAGGTAGAAAGAAAAAATAAACTATTTGTCGACTGCACTTTGTCAGTTTTTGTCAGTTGTTCGGTTAAGTTCAGTGAAAAGTTTCATTCCCTCCTACCTACCGCCACTATACCCTCAGGCGCACGTCTTTCTACCACGATTTTCTTCTAGTTTTCTCGTATTTCTTTCTCTATCTTTCTCTCTCTTTCTCTCTTCTTGTCTCCCTTTCTCTAGTTTTGCTAGTTTTCCAAGCGAAGAAAATTACAGTCATTGTCAAATGCAGTTGCAGTTGCTGTAAAATCTAAAAATGCTTTCAAAGTTCAATCCGAACAAAGACAAATACAACTTGAGAGAGCAGTGTACGTGACTGTCTGACAGTGAAATACCCTGTAAAAGGGATTGCTGTGCTTAAAAGGTAGATAGATCAGTGATTGTTGAAACAAACACGACAGTGGAGTGGAGTGTGCTTTGCATACTTTAGGGAGCGGTGCGGAACTTGGTATCTCTTCAAATTATTTACTTAATATCTTCTATGTTACTTATCCGAATGTAAACAAATTTTCAGATAACATTTAAGCGTTGATATTTATTGTGTTTACCAAAAATGAACTGACCTGCATTAAAATTGCGCTTTCAATTCAGTTTTTATCGATTTACGAATACGGAAGGGAGCGTGGAAAATATATTAAATAACCTATCTAATACATATTGACACTTAGTTTGATAGCCCTAGCTATTATAGTCTCTGAGATCTAGCTTTCCATGCAGACGGACAGGAAGTTGGCATAAAGTTATAATTATTTTAAATTCAATCTTCCAAAGCTACTCAGACTAACCGCTTTGAGGTAGGGTATATCTTATATATGTACCTGCTGACACAGAAATGGAACAACTCGAGGCGGCACAGGCCAATAATCAATTATGTAAAAATCAACAAAGAAAATGCGGAACTCGCTAGTCACAGCAATAAAACAAAATAAAATGCAATGGGCAAAAAATAGGAAAGAGATAGAAAGAAATAAAGGTAACAACGAGGAGCAAGAGAGAAAAAAAAAACAATGGCCTAAAAAACATAAAGAGATAGAGTGAGAGAGAGGGCGAGGAGGAGGCTGCATAATTTTGCACGGCACATTGAATGATTTTGATCGCTTCGCTGGGCATCGAATGATTTATGCACAGGCGGAGACAAGGAGGGGTTGGAATAATGAGCGAAGCCAAAGTTAAAAAGCGAAAAGGGAAGGCAAAATCAGAGGCAAAGGAAAATTACAATGACAAATTAATGAAAACTAGAAAATGATGAAAATGGTCAAGCAAAACGAGGAAGGGGAAAGAAAAACAAGTAAAGGTAAAAAACCAATGAAAGATAACAGTCTCCAAAGTGAAATAACAAGCACACGACTACAACACCAACAAGCGACGTGCAAATTGTGTGAAATGTTGCTTATCTTAAGACAAGCACTTCTATAGTCTATGCGACCTCATTATCAATACGGAAATACAGTCATAACAAATTTATTCACAGCTTTATAGCTTGCTTTGGTTTTTCACCATTTAAAAATGGGAAAGTACCAATAAGATAAGGGTTAAGTAATTGTGTTTGGCAAGTAAAGATTATACCACCATTATAGCATATATTGTAGAATATATTTGTATATCTATATATTATTAATAGTCATATAGTTGCTTTTAAATATGGCATATTCATTGAATTTCTATAGATCTCTCTTATGCAGTCATTTAGATTAGTTTCCACACGTAACAGTTAAATATCTATAGATCTAATACATCTTAATTGTTATCTAGGGTTTTTTTTTACCAGTAAAGGGGCAAGTACAAATGAGATAAGGGTTAAGTAACTGTGCTTGTTGAAAACTACGGAGTACAGAGAAACTACTGTAGTATATTTATATCCTTATAAATCTCGTCATTTCAAGCTATTCAACCTTCAGTGACTTCTTCGCTCACTTCTCTATACATAATCACTCTACTACACTCCCTTTCCAACACTGTTTTAAATAGTTATCTCATTCACCCCAAAATATTTGTGTATATTATCGTAATCTACTACAAAATATCATCTATTAATAACACTCAAAGCAAGCATTATGAGAAGATAGAAGATGTAGTAGTAGTATAAGTGGTAGAAAGAAGAAGAAACTCGTTTGTGTGCGAGAAACCAGTTAGCATCTCAATTCACAAAGCTTTCACAAGTTTCCATCTCGCGCCGTTTATCATTCATGCTACATGCGTCCGCACACTTTACCACAAAGCGCATCAACACTGTAACCCACACACACACACGCGAACACACACACACGAACACATACACACGCCTTGGCAACCCTAAAATGCCCTCAACTGTAAATTTTCTGTGTGTTTTTTTCTGTGCTTTTTCCTTAACCTTACCCCAGACCTTTTCGTGCCCCAAAATCATTGTGTAATTTAATTGCCGACGTATTTTAACGAAGGGTTCCGTACGGATTCGGGTACGGAACTCTGTTCTGATTCAGGTTTCGTGTCCTTGCACAAATTTATTCAGAAAAATATTTTTAATGAATAATAAGGCAGAGAAAAACATACCGAATAAAAAACAAAATTTGAAAGCATTTAGAGGGCAAGTTGACCTTTTTTTGCTCTTTCTTTCTCTCTCTCTAAACTTTACAAACTTTGTTAATGTTTGTTAATTAATTGCAATAAGTTCCAGCTGCAGGTACGCACACAATCCACAGCCCCATAACTGCTCACCACACCTCTAATCATCGTTCACCCCTGTTTCAGCCCTGTTCCTGCCCCTTTTAATATCGGCTAATCGGTGTAGACGTGTGCTACGGGGGGTGCCCCAATGTTGTCGCTTGTTTACATCAAATGGCAGGCAACAGAGGGGAGAAAGAGGGGCATGCGGAAGGGCGCACAAAGTTTTCAATGCCACTTGAGTTTAGTTTGCAGAGAAAATCGCTTCACACATTGCCCCCTAACACAACACCCACATGCCATTTCCCCTATTGCCCTTTGCTGGGTGGAAACTATAAATATATACAAGCATTGAGCAACGAACTAAAGATACCCCTTTCAGTGTTAAGCTTTGTCACAGCAAATCTAAGATGGTAATCATAGTAATTTAAATCTTTTCTAATGTTTAAAGCTGTTAATATACCCAGCAATGACAGTTAAAAGTGATATGCTTACAGCGTATCGAGATATTAAGTAAAAACTTTTGAACTAACATTTCAAAAGCCCTTGTATCGTCTCTCTCTGCATTTATAGGGTATTTCATAAAATCGAAATGCAAGTTAACGTGCTATAAATATGCATGGAATACAGAGTATGTAATCTGTCTGAAGTTCAGTTTGCGAAGTGAACAAGGGTACAGGGGGACACGAAGAGCCACAAATTTGATTATATTTTCCAAATGGTTTCTTTCTTTCTTTATGTCCAACTTCTCGTTGCTGCTGTTCTTGTTATTGTTGTTGTTGCTTCTTCAACATTTGAGGCCAACACAACGGCGCAAAACATGCCACGGACTCTCCGCTTTCTATGCCAAACACAAAACGAAGGCATCGACAACACGGCGATGGCGACTAGTCAAGTTTAGTTTAGTTTGGTTTTTTTTTTCTGCCTCTCCCCATTCGTGCCATCACTTTTGTTTTTGCTTTTTCCTTCTATGTTTTTGTTTTTACAACAATTTGGCGGCAGTTTTGCTATTTTCCACACTCCCCCTCTGGCAGCTGCCCCGCCTTGCCGACAGCGTAGCGGAAAAACCACTTTGGAGTGTCGAGTCGATTCGAGTCAAGTCGAATCGAGTCGCGTCGCGTCGCGTCGCCGTCGAGTGCTGCGTCTATTTGTTGCGCTGCTTGTGGCGCAATTGTAAAATTTACCGATTGCAGTTTGGGGGCATGCATTTATAGCATTGTAAAATGCTGAAACTGAAGTTGTCTGCCATAAAAGGTCTTATCTTGAAAGACTCAACGAAGATTGCTATAGAAGCCCAATAGAAATATGTTTGATTTAGGGCTTGCTTCAGTAGATGGTGTAGATACTCTAAGGAGTCATCTAATCAAGCTGTAGGCACCGGTTAACTTTAATTAAATTAAGAAAGTATTTCATTAAGAGGTTTACGTTAATGTGCTTTCAGTTTTTGAAAAGAATCTAAAGACTCATTAAATCAACTATAAGCTCTTCTTACAAATCAATGCATACATCTTTCAAAAGCTTTAATGAGCTTTCAGTTGTTTTTTTGTGGTTGACAAAGCTCAAGTTGAATTATTTAATGGGTCTTCTATTCATTTAATTATCCCTTTAAAAAGGTTTAACAACTTTAATAAGCTTTCAGCTGCTTTTCATATTCATATTCATTTCATTATTCTCTTAAAATGCCATAAATATTACAATAAACTTCCAACCAAAAATCAATATTAAAAAGCCGATTATCGGATTAAATTGTGATTTACAAAAAATTTACGATGTAAGTAAATGTTCTCTACGTTTGAATATGCATTCTCAAAGCTGCATTAATCATTTGAAACTTATTCAATTCTCAAAGTTTAAAAAAATTATTTGAAATTTATAATTGTAAAGAAAAGCATAAAACAATGTGAATGTTAAAGAGCTTCCTAAACGCTACAATGCTTTCGACTTTCAATAAACTTTCATTATCTATGCTTTATGAGCTCAACAAGCTTTTTCATTGTAATCAACAATTTCCTATTTATAATTCTAATATACAATGAAATATTTGCAACATTACTCACACGTGTGTATTGCTCATCTGATTAGCTCATGCGGCTTATTGCATATGAGAAGCTCAGTGCTAATCTCCATAATTTACAAAGACAACGCCATTTTCGCAGTGAATTTACCGTCTAATAGAGGTCTTTATGTATGACTGACAAATTGGATTTCTTGCAAAGATGCTAGAAAAATAGATTGCTATATATATATGCAAATTATAAATTTATTATTTGACTTTGTCCAAAAAGAAATACACAAGAGGTAGAAGTCAACAACGACGAAGGCGACGACGATGAAAAACAAAACACTTGATAGAAATAACAAGCAAAATCTCATTTGCTTTTCACTCCATTCTCTGCCTGTTTGGCATCGGGGCCGGCCCGTGCTGTTTTCGTCCATAAGTATGTCTAAAACCAGCTTGGCTTGTGCTTCGAAGGTCGAGAATCGAAATGAAAATACCCGCAACATTGCAAATTGGGTAACATGTTAATTTTGGAATACCTTTAATGCGGGTCTATTTATTTTCAAATAGACATCATACTTGGAAATGCTGAATATCTAATATAAGCTGTCTGGCTAAGCAGTTTATAGATAGCACTGATTACTATCGATATGAGAACATTTTAGATAGACTTTCAGACTTCGTACTTCATTTAATATATTGTGTACCTACAGTATTCCACAATATTAACCTACACTATCATAAGTATCATTTAATAAACTTTTTACTTTCGTATGCAATAAGTTATCTGACTATATACGACAATTATCTACACTTAACTCTGTCAGCTGACAACTGAGAGCATCTGCTAGTCGTATAGCTTATCGTCTATCAACTTTTCAGCCTGTTTCTTTTCTGCCCAACTGATTTCTAAGGTGCTTATAACGTCGAGCTATTGTCGGAAGCCAAATAGGTGGAAGAAAACATACACATACGAACATAGACAGCAGGAGAATGAGTGACGTAGAGAGAGGGAGAGAAAAACCCAAGAAAATCGACTGATATGCATGCGTTATTTTGTTTGTGCTCGCTCTGGAAAATTGCTTAGACGCCGCCCACAATTTAGATTGTACACAGGTGCACACACACATACAAATACATATATGCTTGTATGTTTGCAGGATATGTGCGTGTTTCTAATGGCTTTCATTCTAGGGAGGTCATGTTCTGTGTATTTCTGTAAAATTTGTTCATGTAAAAATTCACTGATAATGAAATATTTTCACCGCACCAAATTCCAATATACAACAAAGTGAAATGAAATAGAAACTAGTCAAAAGGGGAATGATATAAAAGAAAAGACAAATAGAAATTTAGAATATGTGTTCAACAATATGTTGAAAATGTTTATTTTCTGGTCGGGGAGCAAAAAAGCGACACGACGAATCGTGCGCGCGTTGCAGAACATAGAAACAATTTTGTCAAAAAATAATGTGTAGTGCGATGAAAAAATAAAAACGAAAAAGGAGAACTGATTGAATCGACTAGCCAAGTTATTCACTGCAACGAATCGGTAATGCTCTATAGCCTGAAGGAAGTTTGTCTAAACAGAGAAGAAACCTTTGTACTTTCAGCATTTTAATTAATAGTTTACTCGTTTATCGTGTTTACTTTCCTTCAAATTTACATGTTTTTATTTTTTGCTATAATACACATTATTATTTTCCATTGTTGTTTGCCCCGATATCATCATGAAAATGCACACTGTGCTTTGTGTGTGTGTGTGCTCAAAATAAATATTCCAGCTACATGTCATAGTTATTAAGCCTTTTTTCAAGGCTGTAACCAAGCGAAAAAGAGACTGAAAAGCCGTTGGCAATAATAAATATGACGCTCAATTGTGTCAACAACAAGTACAGCAACAGCAACAACAACACGAGTTGCATGCACTGGTTTCAAATGGCAAGCAGCACATGCTGTTCACAACACATTGCTGTTGTTGTTGTCGATTTGTTGTCAACTCGTTGTTGTTGCTGCTGTCGTTTGAGCATCTGTCTGCACACGTTTCACAAACAAATGAATTTGTTCAAATTTATAGAGAGAAGCACAGTCAACGCACATACAAAAAATAAAGTGGGTGGCAGGCGTGGCAACTTTTTTTCACACTGTGTTAAAAAGAATATTATTGAAAATATTGGTAAATTACTGCGAGCCACATGCATTAAGCAAGAATTCTAAGAATGTATGCAGAGAGAAAACAAGGAGAACAAGAGAGGAATAAAATAATTGAGAGCAAAATGAAAGAAAATAAAGAAGAAACTATAAGTAGCTCATTTAATATTATAATCGGCTTTAAAACAAGACTTTAACTTACCACTGAAAGTATTTACTGAGATTTGATTGATTTTGCATCAAGCTGTAAATACAAAGTAGAGAAGATAAGTTAGTTATAGTGTTATATGACATATTTTTCTGTCTACAATATATAATACTTTCATCTCTTAAAGTACTTTTATTTACTATAGAAATTGTATGCTTTAATTGTCTAAATTAAGTCAATATAAACAAATAAAAAAGTTTCAATTGAGTGTCTTCTTAATTTATTTCTTAAATAACTTCTGTGACTATTAAAGGATCTTTAGCAAATTGTCAGCAATAATTTGAATAGCCAAAATTAAAATTTAAGTTTTTTCTGTAGTTACACACCTTTTCAGTTAGGTGGTGCCTTGTTTACAATTGTTTTAAAATCTATAAATTTGGGATACACCTTAAAATTCAATAAATATTTCAGTTAAGTTTTAAATTTTCTTAAACCCTTTTTCGTCATATTTTGAAAAAGAGAGAGAGAGAGAGGGACTCTTTTTCAGAGCTATAAAAACGTCTGGGTAGTTAAATTTATCGTCCCTCGAGCTGTCATTTTTGTGAGTCAAGCGATTAACAACGTTTCAACGATTCATTCAACTTTCCGCACCAGACAGGCAGATAGCTTAATGAAATTCACACGTTGACGAGTTGTTCACACACACATATACACACCCAGAGAGAGAGAGAGAGAGGGAGATTTACACACTTGTGCCTAACTATTAGGGTCAATGGGTTACAAAGAACCTGTCATATCTAACAATGCCCATATACATACAAACATACAGTAGATAGACCCTAGTCTGTCTCTCTCTCTTTTAACGTTGCCTTTGCCTTTTAGTTCTCGGCAATTTCAACACATTTTTTTGGCCAATTAACTTTAGTTATCGCTAATCTGTTATGCTATATTTTCTTGTTTTTTCTTGATATTTTCTGGGTGTTGTCTCTCGCAGTGTGCTGCAAGACAAACTTCGCCGATTGTCAACGAACACAAGTTGCAAAACTCTCAACTCCTCCCCCACTAACATTTCGTTGCTTTTGGCCTATTGCAAAGGCCGTTTTGTTTTCTGTAATTTTTTTTTTATATTTCTTATTTTTTATGGTTTTTTTTGCGGTTTGTTTTCGTATCTTAGGGGCGCATCTGTTTTATTCTTTTCATTTGATGGCTTTAAGTATTCCTTTTGGCCATAAATGTGTTGACTTTGTTTATTATGTGTGTGTGTGAGTGTGTGTGTGTATATAAATTTAATAACCATTTGCCATTTTATGCGTTCTCCTTTTTTCTTCAAATTGTTTTGTACTTAAGATATTAGGAAAAAAGAACAACAATAATAATGCATAAATTATTGATTTCTTTATCGATAATTTGCATGCACTTTAAAAGTTCAACTGGGTTACATTGTTTATGGCTTATAGCGAATTAAATTGGCTAATTAAAATGCATTTTGGCAAACTTATTAAACGATATTATGAGTACGTGAAACATTTGCATAAGTACTAGAATCGAAACAGCTTAAAGACCACAAATAGTTATGAGTCAGGGCTAATGAGTCGACTGTGACACGTACAGTTGCCCTGAAAAGTGATTTTTCAACGCAGATGTCGCAATAAAAATGGTAAATGATACAATTTATGTGAATGAACTGTTAATATGACAGTTGTAATACATAAGATATGGTATAAATGTATATATGCACTTAGAATTTGAACAATCTTAATATAAAAGAAATTAATAGAAAATTCGGATTACAAATCAATTTAAGTTAACTATGAATGATCTACTAGAGAAATCTACTTTGCAATAAAATAATAAATCCAGATTTAATTTCATTATCGCTCGCATTCAATCACTGTTTACGCAAGTCACAGTCAAGTCAGAAGTTGCGCTTATGCTCAACTCCAATGGGAAATTATTGAGACTGAATTGCATTAACTATTTTGTAGAAAACAGGACGAAACGAACTACCTAATTACTAAGCTGATTAAATTAAATTATGTTGGTTAGAAGACAGCACACACATACACACACACACATTTATATAAATGTGTATATACTTGTGTGTGTGTGTGGGTGTGTTTGTCATTTTGATTGTAAATTTAATGCGATCAAAGCAATTTTTGCCTCATTTTTTGTGTGTGTGTGTGTGTGTGTGGGGTACATCATATGCTTACACATAAATACCAACACACGCATCCACCCACACACACACACATACACACACACAGAGAGAGAGACACTACAAGGACGTCTGCAATGGGAAAAGATAAACCAATAGAGGAAGCAACAGCAGCAAAGGAAACGCCTCACTGACTTTTCATAGATAAAACGCAACCTGCGTTGGCATTGACTACGTTACGCCCACACGACGTCCGCCTCACCTGACTTTCGCTTTCTCCCTCTGTCTATCTGCCTTTCTCTCTCTCTCTCCCTCCTATTGTGTGCGCATCTTAATTAATGATACAAGGATTTAATTTTAGAGTCAAGGATATCGCAGCATACACACACACAAAGAGAATTCGCCTGCAAATTGAATTTCACATGGACAGGGATATCAATGGAGTGCGTGACCTCTAAACACACACACACACACACATGCACCCAATCCCACTGCGTCAATGTTGGCATTTGTTGGACAATGCAAACTGTCAATTTTCACACGCTCGCGAACTTTAACCCCCCCTCGAAATCACTCTCCCTAAATGCTCGGCAGCATTTTAATTAGCCTCTTCCTCTTGCTGTCGTCCTCGTAGTCTGCGCCCTATTGCAAAAATAGAATAGTACAAATAACTCATTCCACTGCACAAGTTTTCCAATCAAAAAGTCTAGCAACAAGCAACAACAACGTCAAATGCTGCGCCAGAAATTCGCAATGGCAAAACTGAAAGCTTTGCATTACACTTCAACAAAAAAAAAACCAAGCCAGGCAACTAAAGTTGAGTGTGCTCGACTATAATATACCCGCTAGCCAACTAACGAAATGATTTCTTCTACTCAAAGCGCATTTTGTATTGCATACTTTAGGGAGCGAGTTGGAAATCATTCACTCCTAAAATTATTTCTTATATAACTTATATGTTAATTATACGATCGCAACCAAAAAACTAGAAATGATTTCGGCGTTGATAGTTATTGTGTTTACCAAAAATGAACTTCATTAAAACTACACTTGGAATTCGGTTTTTATCAATTTACCAAAGCGCAAGAGGGCGTGGCCAAAATCTAAAACCAACTTTGTCTGCGTGCAATAACAATACATAATGTCACAAAGTTTAATAGTCCTAACTCTTACAGTCTCTGAGATCTAGGTGTTCATACAGACATGGTTTACTGGATATACCTTCTAGTCAAGTCTAGGCAATTTTTTACAAGTTCCGTGACAAAGCAAATACATAAATAAGTGTAGATAAAAGCGGTTAACAAAAGTTGGAGCCTACAATTGATGATAGTAGTGAAAGTATTGATTGTTTTCTATTGGGGATGAAAGCACCTGGGATTAATTTTGTTTTACAGCAAATAACTTATAACTAGGCGAAAATAGTTGAGTTATATGTACCTTTTTTTATTTCTTTGAAGTAATTCAAACTTTTATCACATTGAATTCCACACTTTTTAGGGTATCATCGGCAGCTCGTTAAATGTTAATGATAAGCCCATTTTCATTGCTGTATTTTTCATTGCAATCTTTCTTGTTGTTTTATTGTACAAAACAACTGTGCGAAAAGTTTTACAAATCGCGAAAAGCGTTTAACTATTTTTTTCGTGCAGCAGAAAATTTGGAAAAGTGTTGATGAGTTGTTAGAGCGAGTATTGGCTAAATGGCCAAGGGGTGCATTGGGAGAGAAGTACAGAGGAGAAGAAATAGGGGAGAATAGATGGAGAGGTTCGTGTTTCAACCAAACCAGACCCTCTCGTCGACACACACACAGTCCGCACTTTGTGCTTCTGCATTGACCTTGATATGCTTCTGCTTTTTCTATCCTTCTTTCCGTTTTTCTCCTCCCTTTCTCCACATTCTCTGCTTGCTTGCTTCTTCTATATTCTCACCCCATACTCGTTATCGTTCTCCTTCTCTTGGTGCTCTTTCTAATCATCGCCGGTTGGGGAAAAGTGGCTTTTAAATTCAAGCCAAAATGGAGGATTCCCATCGAGAGCTATTAATGGGTCAGTCTGATGCCCCCAATCTTTCACTCTCTCGCTCTCTACCTCCCTCTGACTGCCTCCCTTGTCCCCACACACTTTTCCACTTCCTCTTCCATTTCAGTTTGCGTGCTACGGATATGCATTTTGACCATTTTCAGAGAGATTTTAGCACCACAACGGAAATGAAAATTTCAACGAATTTAACGAATTTGAATGATTTGCAATCGCTTTTGTTGAAAACGCATTGCAAATTTTCCACAATTTTCAATTGATAGAGAGAAATGTTTATTTGAAATAGCTATACAACTAAATATGGTTAGATAAAAACGTTTTATACTTGTGCAAAAAGTATATCGAATAACAAATAAATCATTATACATTACGCCGTGCTAAAACAGCTTGCGAATTATAAGCTGAATTCAACCGAGTGGAACCTTTGTCTCTAACGAGCGAACATAAATTGCACTTGTTGTTGACCAACTTTAATTAGCGCAGCGAGAAATATACAAATAATATGTAAAATAGAGAGAGAAGGTATCAGACAGACAGACAGGCAAAGAGAGAGAGAGAGAGAGAGAGAGGAAGAGCGAGTAATACGAAGCGCAATAACCGCAACACGTTGATATTTCGAAAAAGAGTATGAGAAATAATTGCCTTGCAAACAAATTTATGGATTATACCACCTCGTATATCCAACCACATGTATTTATATATATTCATATATATTATACAGATATATGTATGTCTATGCTATACATATAGAAGTCCAACTCATCTGAGCTGAACTGTTGCCTAATTATGCAGCCGGACGTACGGACAGCGCATCGTTGACTGCTCTCGGTAATAGATAAACTTTTGTGCAAATGAAAAGTTATGGCTGGCCAAAGCGACGTCCGGAAAAACTTTTCTTCCGCCTTGTCTACACCCTGTCTCTCTCTCTGTGATGGCCAAGACTTTTCCAAGCAAACGTCGAGGCATCAAATCAATTTTTTGCTCAGCTCGAGTTAATTTCATCTCAAAGTTGAACTAAAATTGATATATGTACGTAGTATAATGCATACGTACGTATGTATGTATGTATGTATATAGTGTAGGTATATCTTATACTTGTGTATATCTTATACCTTGTGTCTATATAGTTTCGCCTTCTCTAATAAAACCATAAATCATGTCCCCAAATAGTATAAGATTTCTTTCATTGTACTTGGAACTTACATACACGCCCTGAGTTTGCCTCTTTTTTTGCGCTTCTCTCGATTATCATTAAAGTTGTTAATCATGTTAAGAGAACGAAAAAAACAGCAGGAATACGCCTACAGATGGCGCTGTTGTGCAGCGACAGCGATAAGCCGATTGCTGTTGCCCTTTTTTGGAAGTTGATTCATTAATATCTTCATTTTTTTGAATTATAACTCATAAGGTTAGAGGGAATCTTAGCTATGTTGTGGGTTGAGAAGTGCTCTAGGCAGTTTTCGAGAAAATTGAAAGATTGTGCTTACAATTTACAATTTTATATGCATGATAAACACGGATTTTGTAGATTGCTCAACCTTAAAATATTCTGTATACATATATTATTAATAACTTCATGTGAGTCAAGACTTAAAACAGTTTCCCAATTAATTTCTGTATTCTCTTCATGCTGTATGAAAGTAAGCCTCAAGAACGCTTTAGGGAGCTCCACATATGGTATTAATATTATGTAAAATATGCTGTTAGTTTCAATGGAAAAGCCACAATTGCTGTTGCCAACGACTAACGACCACTATAACTATTGAAATTTACGCTTTTGCTACGTGCGTATGACACTCGAGGCCGACAACCGCAGATCGTCTGCAATGTTGTTGTTGTTGTAGACCAAAAACCCGCATAGTAAATACATTCACATACTTCGACTTAGACTTTAATCTAGAGCAAAATCAAATGATACGATAAAGCCGAACGGGAAAACTGTCGACGTCATCAAGTTGACAAAATGTTACAAACACAGATACATACATACACATATGGGTCGGAAATAAGATACTATACGACTACCCTCGTCCCCCCCACCCCTACCTACTGTCTTTACTTCTCGTCGTCTTAAACTACACCTAGAGATATGAACTTTTGCTCGTGTCATGCTTGAATCGCTTTCAATTTCTGTGATATTTCGAATTAGACGTATAACTTAGTCGTTATATATACATATATTCGAATATATAGCAATCTTTTGGCCTTTACGAGTATCAACTATTAATTTAGTTCATTAAACTAACGGCATATTAAATGCACGCATTGTAAGCAGGGAGAGGGAAGCAAGTCGAGTGGGGGCAGCAGGCTGGTGTGGCGTTTCGGGTGGGTCCATTTTTGGTTGGGTGGCAACGCCTCATTAACGACACTCCATTTGGTTTTCATACGCATTTTGTTTTTGTTGTTGTTGTTGTCTTGTTGTTGCTATCGAATGTGATTGTCCATCCGTCTGTAGGTTCGGCCGTAATTCGTATACTCACTCGCCCACACTGGCAAGTCAGTTCTCCTTCTTTCTACATTCCTCCCACTCCTACTCCCACTTTTTTTGGCTCATATTTATGCCCAGAATTTATTACCTTACTCGCCACTCTGGCCCCTTCACCCTCTTAGCCTATTTTATGCATGTTTGTACATGTGTTGGTTGGTGTATTTCCCGGGAGGCGATAAAGCCGTGTAATGGGACTTTGGGTGCAGATTTGTTGCCGCTTAGTGCATAAAGTGTGACACAAGTGCTATCAACTTGTTCGTCCAGTCAAGGACAAGGACACGCGGAGCCACTAAGTAACCCAAAGTTGCCAAGAGAAAATATAGTTTTTCTGTAAGTTACTTAATGCTGAATACTTAAGAAGAAGGTTCCTTAAAGTCATTCACAATTCAATTCACTATGGCACAAGCTATAAATGAATATGCTATATTTTAAAGGCTTTAATAAAGTTATTAAAACGTATCTGCTTACATAATATAATCATAATGGTATATAGAACAAAGTTGTGCCATAATATAACACTATAAGTCCTATGCAAATGAATGATATATTGTTACTTCCGTATTACTTTTTATTACAAACCTTTTTAACAAGCACGAACGCTGCAGTCGTGTGTACTCGACGAAGTTTGGGAAATGTACATAGCTCTGAAAGTCTCAAAGATCTAGGTGTTCATATTGACATATGAATACACCCTTCTACAATCTATCGCGTATAAAAATAGATTAACATACTAATTTTAGCTGCTTTCATTGTATATTATATATAAAACATTAGAAACACTTCGACTACGACTGACAAGTTATATCTGATCTGATTAGATCCCAAGTTTCATTTAAGTTTTAGTTAAAAAAATTAGTACTTTCTGCGCTATATAAATTTATGTAATAATGAATCGTTGTAACTATATCTTAAATCGTTCACTAATACACTGCAATGTCACAGAGAAATTGTTGAAGAGATGTACAACTTATACAGCGATTATCCTCCCTATATAGCACGCTTTATGTATCTTTCTACTTCAGCCCACAGCAACTTTAGCTACTTACAGTGAAATCCGCTTAAAGTGACACAATTGCAAGGCCCCGCACAGAAACACACATACAAGCACAGTCCAACCACCTCCCCTCCCCCATCGTACTCATCCTTCTCCAACCACCTTCCCCCTAAAAGCTTAATACACTGTTTGGCCGCAAGGAATCAAAATTCGTTGGAAACGCTAAAGTCAAGCAAGCTACTTCATTTTCGCACAGCAGCCGCACATAGCACAGAAGTAGTAAACAAAGTTCCCGTAGCGTTTCCCCCCCCACACTCCCCCTACTGACAAGGACCCTTAAAAAAAAGCTGCCGCTCATTGACTTGACGCTACAACAAAAGTTTGCCGAGCAAGTTTTGAAACTAGTTGAGCTCGGGAATGGAATGAGAATGGCACAAGCGACAGTATAAATGTTATGGATGTCAAGCGTGCAATGGCAATAGAGAGAGAGGGAGATGCAGAGTGGGAGTGAGAAGGAGGGGGAGGCAACGCTGCGCAAAAGTTGCTAAGAAAATATGTCTACACTTGCCAACATCCGTTTCCGTTTTTAGGCGCGTTGCGAGTTGCGTGCGATGTAGACGAGGAGACGACGACGAAGGCGCCTAAGGACTGTTACAATGGCTAATAAACACACACAGACACACACACACACACACTGTCACATACACAGAACACATTCATTGTGTCTCATTTGAGCCGCACAGTGAATGCAAATGGCGCAAATTCAAATTACAAACCAACAATTTCCGCAAAATGTGCGACGTCAATTTTGTTTCGCACTTTTTCTGCCCCTTTTCGCTTTTCCCTTAGCGCCAGCTTGCGACACCGCCCCCCCCCCCAAACCCCTTCCCCTCGCACTCAGTTAATTGCGTGTTGTATGCACGGGTATGTGTGTGTGTGTGCCGTGTGTGTGTTTCTCTGTCCCTTTTATCCTTTTAACATGGGCAACGGCAGCAGCTTTCTCTGTTTATTTAATTTGATAAATATTTTCAAGTGGATAATTTAAAACCAATTAATGAGCACAAATGCCAAATACATTGTTTATAGCATTATAGGTTTAATATTGTATTGTGGGGAATGTGGAATGTGCAACACCCTGTAGTTAAAGCATGTTTATAAAGCAGTTATGTGACTTAGCAAGACACTCTCATCACGTGTTATCAAATTCTATTAACTGTTTTATAGCTTTTTATTTTAATCATTTTATGTATACTTATAGCATAATATATATATTAATAGTAATATATTTATAGCATATTATGTAGATTTATAGCATATTTAAAACATACATGCATTAATATTTTTAGCACATTTCAATTGCTAAAACATTCCATGCCAAGCTCATCAAACATTCCTTTATAATTATTTCAAATCATTTATTTCATTGTGTACCTTCTCTATTATTTAATGTCTTGAAATTTAAAGTATGTCAAATTGAACTTCAGTTCTCCCCCTCTCCTCTTCCCCCTGCTTATCAACCATCGCCCGCTTTGTTTATCTACGTTCTTGAAAATCTCAAAGCGTTCACCTGAGCCAATTTTGTCTTAAACAAAATGACGCTGGTATTTCATTATCAAATAAACTCTCAACAACAGCCGCCCCATCATCGCAATCAATAACAACACGTTTAGACTCTTTTGGCCAACGCACCAAAGCAACCTCTCCCCTCACTCCCCCTCCCCAACCATCCTCCTAGACTGCCTGCCTATCTGTCGGTACTTTGGAAACCAATAAGGCGCAAGTGTATGAAAAAATTTACATTAATTTCAATATGCCAGCTAAAAAAACGAGAGAGAGAGAAAGAAGAGAAAAAGGCAGGGAGTAAGGAAAGGAAAAACAAAAAATGAGCAGTGAAAAATTTCTCATCTTCATTTCCACACTGCAATAAAAAAAAAAAAAAAAAAACGTCGACCTCAAAATTTGCATGGGTCGACATTTTCAGATTGTGTCTCGTCTGGGCTCTCAACTAGTTGTTATTGTTGTTGTTGTTGTTGTTGTAGGACTTATTGTTGTAGTAGGTCTTCTTCTTGTTGTAGGCCCTGTTGTTGTTGTTGTTGCTGTGTCTGTTATACAATATTACGGAGTAGGCCTGTGAACAATGGATGTGCTACATGAATGTAATGCACATCAAAATCGGGCCAATTGTAAGGGACTGAGAGGGGAAGGGAGGCAGGGAGGAAGGCAAAGCAGAGAAGGCAGAAGCCAAGCCAGGCTGAGTCTGGGCGCGTTGACTTGCTGCGCCAATTTGGCAGGGTTGTCGTTGTTTTGCTATGCTTGTGCATGTTGTTGCTGTAGTTCTTGTTGTTGTTTTGTTTTAGTTGTAGTTGAAGGGCAGCAGCAGCACCAGCACCAGCACCAGCAGCAGCCGCATAACAAATTTGTGTTTTTATCATACTTTTTTTGCCTTTGTTTTTGTTTTTTGTTTTGATTTTGTCTGTTGCCTTTGTAGTTGTTATGGAAAATAAATTGGCTTGGGCTTATTTGATGCACAGGTTTGTCTGATGTGGTCAAAAATAACAAGGAAGTGGTCGAAAAAAGGATTTGTGCCTAAGCCGGGAGGATAAATAAGCTATTCAGCAGACTTTAAATTGTAGGCGTTACAAGAGGATTTGAGACATAGAACAGTAGAACAGTTTATATAACAGTAGAACAGTTTATATAACAGTAGAACAGTTTGTATAACAATATAACAGACTGACTAACAGTATGAATATCAGTATAACAGTTTGTATACCAGTATAACAGTTTGTTTAACAGTAGAACAGTTTGTTTAACAGTAGAACAGTTCAAGCCTAGTATTTAAGAAAATAGTAAGTATATCAGAAAGCAATGTGTTACTATAATTTATAACATTGTTATAACTGTATAACAATTTGAGTTAAGCGATATAATGGAATATTTAGTACTTCAGTAGTCGAAAGATAGTTATGTAACAGAGTTACTGTTATGCTATAAATTAAACATTATTATAACAGTATAACAGTAAGTACAACAGTATTCGATAGCTAATTTTGTATAACTCTCGTAAAACAGATTATAAAGAACAGAATGTTATACGACTTTCATCATAACATTTGTACAATTCACTGTCTAATTAATTCTTCACTTGCATTTTTTATTCTATTTTTGACCGCATTTAGGTCAAGCTTAAGTCTTAACTTAGGGTTCATATTTTCTAAAGAAAAGCCCAGTTAATACGGCTTTTTGGCTATTCCTAATTCTGTTTTATTGCCTTCAACTCTCTCTCTCTCTCTCTCTGGGTCTGACTTTATAATGGGGATCCTAGGAATGCGTTACTAATTCCTTAATTCCATTTTTGACCACCTCGCATAATGCTGACGGTTTTCTTTTCTGTGAAGCTGCGCTTATCCCAAAGGCGATTATATTTTTCATCTTCTTTTTGCTTTTACCGTTATTCCGTTCGCTTTTAGCCAAATTATTTTGTGCGACGTTTACGAAATTTTCAAAGATTTTGTAGCTATCACATTATGTCATCTCTTCAGCTACTGATTATCTCCTTTTCCTTCTATCTTGTCCTTCCCTCACAACAGTTGTAAAGCGCTCTGACTCTGACTCTCTCTCTCTCTCTCTTTCTCTCTCTGTCGCTGGCATTGTTTGTTATGGCCATTATAAAGTTTCAATCTAGCCCAAATGTGCAAATTGTCAAATAGTTTGAATGGAGAACTTCCAATTTGCATTGCATGCATGCAATTTGTTGACATTTCGAGGTATTCAGTTAAACAAAAGCTCTGCAAATCGACACACACACACACACACAGAACATCCAAGTATAGGTTAGAGTTTAGAAATTTGATAAGACAGTTGGCAAACAAACAATGTTAAAGACTTAAAAGCAATATACAGCATATGTTGCGTAGGTAGATCGCTTTCATACATGACTTTCAATAGATATAAAACATTTTTATGCCATTCATTAGTTTACACGCTCTCAAATTACATAGAACACATGTATGTATGTCAGCTTGTACATTTATAAAAAAATATCAGAAATCTTTTCATTTATTAGCTTTAAATATTTGCCAGAGGTTTCTATCAATTTTATTTGCAATTTTTCATTAGGCAATAGATTAAAACATTTTATTATTGCCATTTTCATATTTTTGTCCACCAAAAAATACGTTTTCTCGATTTTCATTTTAATTTATAGTATAACATTTCTGCAATACAAATTATTTTGTTAACGGTGTATGTGTGTGTGCGTGTATGTATCTTTAGTTTTGATTTTGGCTTTCAGTGGCGAAATCAAATAATATTGCCAACGAAATCAGAGAGAGGATTCTTTTAAACCATTTAATTACATTTAAAACATTTTGTTCATTTTCCGGCTTAAACATTGCATATATTGCTGTGGCCTTTAAGAGACTTGCGAATCCAAATAATGTAAAATTCTTTAAATTGTTGAAACATGTAGTAATTTTTTGCTTTGACGGATTCTAATTACTGTATTATATAGATTTATACTGTAATTATTATATATTATATCTATATATACATACAATATATTGTTATTATTGTTATCTAAATTTGTATACTAGCTCTTCATATTCTTTCTATGACTAGTGTACGCCTCAGTTAAATCGTTATAATCCCAAATTAAATTTCAATATCATACACATATAATTCCCAGTATTATTTGCACTCTTCCAACGCACACACAGCTGTTTTGCATCGATATGCGCTATTTCATTGTCGCATGTTACATTTTTTTCATTCTTTTACCTCCTCTTCCTTCGTCTCTGGGCAACATTTTCTTTTTGATGCTCCGTTTGTTATTTATATGTTGTTTTTTCTCTTATTTTTTGGTTTGTTTAATTGACTTGAAAACCAGTTTTATTTGTTTGCAAGCAAAAAAAAAAGGCAGGCAACAAGCATTAAAAGCAAATATAAATTGTATGCGGTTCTCTGCCGGCTCTCTGCTGCTGCAGCAGCAGCGTCGACGCTGCTCTACCTCACTGTGTTGCTTTTTACCTTTTCTTCCACACTCGACGAGAGCGCGAGAACGGGCAGAGAGTGAGAGAAAGACAGAGCGAGTGTAAAGGAACGTTTGTGCTTTTTTTTTTCTTATCATAATGCGATTATTTTTGGGTTGGCAAAATAAAAGCATAAAAGTATAGAACTTTTACGCCATGGCATGTGTAGTCTGTCCCACTGTCTCTCTGTCTGTCTGCCTGTTTGTCTGTTCGTTTCGCTTGTGCATGTGTGTGTGAGCGTGTGTGTGTAAGTGCGTTGTGCTCAAGCTAGCGGAGCTTTAAACTCGTTATTGTACGCTATCGCTGCGACGGCCGGCGTTGACTGCTCTGCCACTAAGCAGCTTCTTAGCATTGCTGTCTCCGTCGCACTCTCTCTCTCTCTCTCTCTCTTTCGGTCCATTGGGCACCGCTCTCTCTCTCTCCATCTTCCGCTCTCTTTGAATTTGTTGCTGTGTTGTGCATTTGGTTTGTGCTTTATTTTGTTTTACGTTTTAATGTTGCTTTTAATTAGAAATTAGTTCTACTTCATTAAAATTGCTCTTGCCCAACGATGTGCAAATTGCCGTCGCTCTCTCATTTTTGTTGTAATTAATTAGAAGGGCGACGCACTGCGTAAAGAACCTTATACTTTATTTGTTTGCCCCCCCACAATCTTCTTATGTATTTTCTATACCAATTTTCATGCTTTTCTTTTCAATTTTTCCAGCATTTTTGCCCACATTTTCAGTTGCACACGTCGCTGCTTTGCGCGCTTCTGGCCCCGTGTCTAATTTATGCAAATTTAATTGGCAACAGACAAATTTAATGATATTGAAACATGCGCCCCAAAGCCTAATGACCCATCCAGATAAGGGGGTGATGCAGCAGGAGGCTGTTTGTGTGGAGGGGGCGTGGACAGTGAGAGTATCTCCATTTATTTGCTGCAAGCATTGCCCCACATTTATAGCTTAATTTCCACATGTTCTTTTATTTTCGATTTGATTATGCATAAATAAATTATGAAAATTGTTTTGTTGGTTTAGAATTATTGCATAAATAATTGAATATGTGACAAAATTAATTACACGCATGAAGATTTAACATTTTTTTTTACAGAATAAAGCTCAAATTTAATAAATTCAGACGAATCCGAATCCGGCAGAAAATTCAATTTGCACAAGTATAATTTAATCTTTATTAAATTTGTCTTGTCTTTGTAAATTTCAGCAGTATCAGAAGGCAGAATTATGCATCATTTACTTTAATTAAAACTAATCTTTCATATCTTTCAACTACAAAACTATGTACATATGTTCCTTTCTTCGTTAAAACCCATTAGTAATTACATCGTTATATGCACTTGACTATTTTTCAACCAAGTGCAATTTGGCAACATTGCATTCAGCAAAGGCCTCTCAGAATAAGCGGAACGGCAATTGGAAAGTGCACACTGATGCATGGAAATAGTGCACGATATATCATCACTTATCACTCTTAACTAGATTCCGTTTGAGTTCATCTCAACAATTTGCACAAATACCACACACTCACACATACATATGTACAAATATACAGTCACATTGGTTTTATTTTTAGACTCTTTTTAGCCAGTTTTCTAAACACTTGCGAGAAAAAAAAAAACCGCAATTAAGTCGACACCTTTTACCATGTATTTCTCTCACTACAAGGGGCCGGTCACACACACACACATACAGAGAGACTGTGTGCGATTGGGCTTGTCAGTTTAATTATAAGCATTTAAGATTTAATCAATCAGTTGAGTGGGAAAACGAGAATTATGTGCGCATTTTCAGTTTAAAATTCTTTAATTTTCAGCCTTAATTATATTCCTTTTGTATTATTTCAGACTGTGCTGCGGCATGTCAGTATGTGTGTGTGTGTGTGCAAGTATTTTATTGATAAATATTTCTTGCTCTTATTTATAGGATTTCCTTTTGTTATTGTTGTTGCTGCTCGTTAGCCCGTTCGTTTCATTTCCATACGTTGTATTTTCTTGCACAGTGGCACCAGAATACACGAAACGTACAAACACATAGCACAATATGGGAAATGAATACAGTTTCAGCTACATCTGTACCACTGTTCGCATCGTTGGCTATGCGTGCAAATGTTGCTGTCGCTGTCGACGTCGCTGCTGCCTTTGCAAAAGCAGCGCATACACTAAATATCTTTAATTGTTGTTGCTTTTGCTGCTGCGACGCGGCGCTATTTAAACTCGACGTCGACCATTCTTGCGCGCTTTGCTTTATACTTTTTGACACTTGCACTAGAGTTGTACGCACATACATATACACATGTGAGTACGTGTGTGTGTGTGTGTGTGTGTGTGTGCATATACTTACAGTGGCGTATGTCCGATTGTACTCATGTAAATAATACAATATCGGAATCGGTCTCGCTGCTGCTGCCGCTGCTGGCCAATCGCCAATTGCCCGTCGCACACTATTGTTTATTTACTTTTATTAGCTCCGTTTGCCTGTCTGTCTCTCTTTCTGCTCGTCTTCTCTTTTAGTGTTTAGTCACTTTGTTACGCACAAAAATATATGTTCACTTTGCTTGTGTTTTGCCGTCGGTGTTTTCGCGCAGCTGTGCTTGGACTCGTGTTTATCCGCTTTAGTCACACAGTGCTACCTTTGAACACGTTCCGCACACGTTCGCGTTTTCATAGCAACTGAAATGTTCCATTGCCATCGCATTGCATTGTAGCCAATGTGGAACGCATGAGAACGAGAAAGAAACGACGGCGCATCGTCTGCCCAATTGACTGACTGACTGCCGAAGACGACGAACGACAGACGAACCGAACGAACGACCGACAGACAGACGAACCAAACGAACAACAGACCGACAGACAGCCGACGCGACTGTCGCCGCGACAGTGAGACATTTCGGCTGAGTGTGGTGAACAAACAGAGAGAGAAAGAGAGGCGCATGAGTGCGAGTGTGCAAGTGAGACGAATGAAGTCAATGCGTGCGTGTGTGTGTATGTGTGTATTGCGCCATCGCCAGCTCGTTTGCTCACACGGCGAGCATACGACGCGGTATGTGTGTGCGTGTGTGTGTGTGTGTATGCCAGCACTTGACTGTTTGCCTGTGTTGGTGCATATTTCGTTTGTTTACAGTTTTGCGTTGTTTTCTGTTGCTGCCTCTGCCGCGACTGTTGTTGTTGTAGTCTTATATATATTTTTTTTCAGTTTGGTTTATGTTTTTTCATTGCATTTGATTGTTTTAAATTGAGATTTGTGTGCCAAAAGCGTCGTCGCAGCGGTGGTCTTGTCAACATTGTTGCTGCTCCCAGGACACTGTCGCACATTACTTTTATTCCAGTTATGCCAGGCCCATGTTGTTGTTGTTGTTGTTGTTGTTGTTGTTGCAGTTGTTGCATTTTGTTTGCATATGAACATTTATAATAAATTGTAGCCACAACACACACACACACATACGCATACCTTTGCAACTTTAGCTCTGCATAATTCGTCTGCTCTCTACGTGTTGCTTTTCGCTTATTCGCTTATTTGTCTCCCTTCTCTTTTTATCTCTATCTCTCCCTCTCTTCCCTTTGATGACTAATTGGATTATTTGGTTAGCAAAGCTTGGGTTAATAAGCTCTGATAATGGAGCCAAAATTGATTTTTATTTCTGATTGGGCTCCCACAAGACACACACGAGTCACGTGTGCATACATATTTAACCCACATTTCACTCGAGTTTTCGCCACACACACACACAAACAACACATATTAACTTAATTAGGCTTCGCATTCTAACTTCGTTACATGTGCGGAAACTCTTACTGGGAATGAGGAGTATCGCATAATGGCATTAAACGGTTTTGAATATCAAGAAATCAGTGAAATAAGCGCTCACATTAATTAACAACATGAAAAGTAAGTTGATTATAATTAACATGTATGAAAAACACAAAAGAATGAACTAACTTTCAAGTTTTAAGTACATTTTCCAGGAAACAATAAACGCAGAATTAAAGAATGAACATTGCCTGTGAAATTTGGCAACATTGCTTTGCTCAAGTTTGTATTGCGCTATCTAAACCAAACATAATATTCTGTTTTCTAATTTTGTAATGACATAAAACTTGTGTTAAAGGTATTTTGTGCATAAATGTCAATAAATTTTGTTATATTGCGACATTAAACTCAACTTACCGTTATCAATCACCGTTTAAATGGCATCGGAAGTAGAACTACAAAAGACAAAGAGAAAAGGCGATTGTCAGTGATTTTATTATTACATTATGCATTCAAATTGCAAGAGAACAAATAAAAAAAATCCAATTATGCAGTTAACAACGTCCTTGGCTATAGAAACACACATAAACAGAGAATGACCCTCCTGCTCAACCGTATAAAACTCTAACGTACCAAAAAATGTAACGATAAATATTAAAGAAACAGATGTAGACACGCACACACAGATACACACATTAGCTCATTCAGAATGCATGACGAAAATAATAATATTATTTCTTTAATCAAACTACACAATTGATTGCATTATTGACAAGCCAAACGAGCGAATGATAAGCGCACTGTGGTCTCTGTGTAATTGAATTATCAATGACAACTCATCGATTGAATGTGTGATGTGATTGATAGAAAGGTAAAATAATGTAATAATTTATTATTATTATTATTAGTTATTGATTAATATATATACAAATACAGAAGAAGGTTTATAGTAAATGATACATACATACACAGATCAGGACTATCATCTACCCCCCCAAATATAGGCTAGATTAAAATGAAAAAAAAAAAAACGTATAGACAATGGAAATAAAAGACAAATAAATACGACAATTGGTTTTTAAATACAAAAAAAGCTATAATAAATTTGTATATTTATGTAATTTATGATGCATTCTTTTTTATCTTTGAAAATCGAAATCCAAAACACCGGGAAAACATTGGTATCGACTTTAAGAACAACTTCATAAAATCATATATATTTGAGCAATTAAATTAGGACAGATTTCCGGACTCTAAGATTTCGAGATTTTTTTTAGGCAAGACAAATAAATAAAAAGGACAGCCCCTGATACAGAAATATGGCAATATTTAGATTTCAGTTTGTTCAGAAAAACATATATAATAAAAATATCATATATATGTATATGTATTTATTTTCAAAGATTTATTTAATATAAATACTTGCAATAAATTTAAATTATTATATGGTTAAATATAATAATAAATCCAAACCCAAATACATTCTAAGAATATGCTTAACAATAGCTATAAATCTTTTTAAATCACATCCGCTTCACATGAACCTTGAAACACTGTGCAAACGGTTTCCCCGCGTCAAAATCATCAAAGAGTTGTCGCAACAAGAACAGCAGCAGCAACAACAACAATGAAAGCAAATAACAATAACCGTTCTGCATGGCAAATGCTATATAAAGTGTATGTGTGCGTGCTTGTGTGTGTGTGTGTGAGAGAGCTTGTTATGTGTATTATGTTATCATAAAGCGAAAAAGTGAGAAAAAAGCGAAGAGAAAATATTGCAAGCAAAACCATAAATAGCAAAATAATGTGATAAGCGACAATTGAACGACGCTCACTGTGTGGTGTGGTGTGAGTCGCCATTGCCACCACATGGAGAGTTTGGTTTAGGTGCACCAACAACAACAGCAACAACGATGCCGCAGCAGCAGCAGCCGGCAGAGACGACAAGTGCAGGCAGAAAGAAGAAGAAAAACAGGACCAGCAATGCAAACGAATTTGAGCGCTTTGACTCCTCTCTCTCTCCCCCCACACACACACGTTTCCAATTCCTCCCACCACGCTCTAACTCTCCCATTCTCTTTCGACGGCGACTGCGATGTCGGCAGCCAGCATAACACAATTTATCGTTGTCAAAGTTATCGCACACACACACACACACATGCTCGACAATAGTGAAGGCAGCCGAATTTGAGGGAGGACAGTGCGACGCAGTCACTATGAAGATGCGCACAGTGAAGCGTAAATGCGTTTTACAGTGGATGTGAAGAGAAGTTTCTAAAGTGCATAATAATTTTAAATGTGCGTTAATTTTATTTCAATTAATACCATAAATATTTACAATATTTCATTTATTGCATAAGGCACTTTCAGACCACTGTACCTTGTTGAACTCCAACTTCACATTCGTCGTTCACATTGCCCGTTTTGCGGTTTGCTTTTGCCAGCGTATTTCTAGTTCGTCTGAGTGTGTGTGTGACTGCGTCAGCCTTTGTGCGTGTGTTTGAGTGAGTGTGTTTGCTTTTAGTTTTAGTTTTTATTGTTGTTTTACACTAAAATTGAAAATGCGTGTAACTCGCAGACTGCCTCAACTGCCCCCCAAACGAATAAAAAAGTAGGCGTTGATTATTTTCTTTCCTTTTTTTTGCCATAATTTCTGTGTGTGTGTGTGTGGTGAGCTTCACTATCCCACCTCACCCTCCACCAGCAACAACTACAACTTTTAACCGCAATTGCAGTTGGTGGCGTCAGTAGTTGAAAATTATCATGACTCGCATGTAGTTTCCACTCATTGTTGTTGTTTTTGTTGTTGTCAATTTGTAGAGATACTAAAAACTAACAACTTGTAGTTTTATTTGCTAACAAAGCAACAAAGCCAGCAGCGACAGCAGCAGAGGCAGAGGTAATAGCAGAGACAGCGCAGGTTCGTTGACCAGCGCCGCAAACAGCTGTGCGACATTTGCAGTGTCACAATCTCTTGCAAAAATATGTTGAAATAAAAAGAAAATAAGTAATTAAATATAGTGTTTAAAATTTAAATAAAACCTTGCAAATTAAGGAAATACCAAATAAAATACCAACCCAGTGTCTACACACGTATTTATTACAACTGCTGTCAAAGCTATCAAGGTCATTCCTTTTGCTGCAAATTGAAAACAACAACAGCAACAACAACAACGAGAGAGCAAAGCCAAAAGCTCTTCGCTAATGGACGGCAGCGACAATGACAGATGCACTAACATGGATTAAAAGTGTGTGCAGACAGACAGACGAAGAAGACGAAACACAAAAGAAACGCCGTGTGGCGGTGCAAAAACAATAGCAAACCTAGACAGACGTCGACGGCGACGCAGCAGTAGTAGCAGCGCAGCGCCACGGCAGCAGAGAAACAATGACAAAGCCAAACTAAGCTGCTCAACTATGCGCTGCGCTGCTGCTGCCCTGCCTCTGCTGCTGCCCTACCTCTGCTGCTGTCAATACTCTCCAGTGTGTGCTCTCCCACTCTCTCCATCTCGCTCTGTCAATGCACAACAATGAAAATTAAAAGGAAGTGGAACAACGGTAAATTACGTTTGACTAGGCAAAAATTTTTAAGTGAAATTATGTGCAGAAAAGATAGGAAGGTAAGAAGCAAAGAGACAAACACAAATACACACACACACACGTGTATAAGTAGGTTTGTTCGTGTGGGAGTATTGATTGTCAGTTTTATTTATAATTAATTGGCCCCTTGAGCAGTCTGCACTGCCAGTGTTGCCAGAATGCTTGAGAGAAAAAAAAGCCAAATTTGATATGAAAACAGGCTAAATTGTCTAGAGTTGCAAAAAATGCTAAATTAAGTAAAGGTAGATTAGGAATATTTTTGCCTTTTGCCGGCGATTGAACTTTAAAAATAGCCAGATGTGACAGGAAAAGAGTTGAGTTGTTTAAACTACTGCACAGACCAGTAATTTTCAAGTAATTAAGCTTAATGAAGTTTAGCAAAGACAAGATAAAGACAGAGAGAGAGAGAGAAATATACAGAAATAGAGTGAGAGACCGAGAGGAAAACTAAGATGCGTCAATTACAAGTTGTTTTGAATTGAGTTGCAACAAAAGATTGCATAAAAACAACAACAACAAAACAGTGCGACAGTGTAAAGAGAAATTCACAAATACAATATATTCAAAGTAAATAAAATAACAACAACAACAACAACAACAAAAACAGCGCGAACGCAAACGACAGCGACGCATAAAAATGCAAATGAATATGAGAGAGTACAAAAACAAACACACACTGCCTGTGTGGGAGAGCGCGCTAAGTGGGGCGACGACGACTGTGGTCTGAATGGAACAAATGGGAGTGGGGTACGAGCGGCGGTAGAGGCAGTGACGGCAGCAGAGGAAGAGCGGATGAGACAGTGAGTGCACTCGCAGTCAAATGTCGTTGCAAGCTTTGCGCTACATATACTAGCACACAAATCCACACACACACACACACACACACACACACACACACGCGATACACACACACACACACTATACATTAATAGGCATGACACAGGAATGAAGCTGGCGAAAAATGTTTGAAATTCAAGCAAGTTTTGCATATAAATTCGTATTTTTAGTTTGTGCGCTGCCCCCGCACAGCAGCAGCAGAGGCAGAGGCAGCGCTGCTTTTCTCATTCATGCTTTCTTGGCTGTCTTTGTATTAGTGTTGCTTTTGTTTTGTTTCGCTGTTGAGTCACTTTGCTTTTGTTGTTGTTGTTGCTACTGTTGTTCTTATAAATTATGTATAAAATGTTGTTGATGTCATACGAAAATGAAATGGAAAACTTAATGCCGCATGGAGTGGGTAAAACATCTTTCCAGTTTCCAGAGAGGGAGAGGGATAGAGAGAGACATACAGATGTATTAAATTCAACAAATGTCCAATGCTCATTTAAGAGCTTAAACAGGCTCAAAACTTTTATGCAAGTTCATTTACATGCATATTGCTATCTCGCTCTGCCACACACATTTTAACAAATACCAAGAAGTGCAAAAAAAGACAAAACAAAAAATCTAGAAACCGAAATTGAATGTGCAAAGGGCAAGAATAAAAGGAGGGGAAGTGGAAGGGGAGGGGGGCAGTGTCATAACTTTTTTTATTGGCAACAGCGCCAGCAAGCACTATGAAATATTAAGCAATAAAGCAAAAGAAAAAAGAATGAAGAAAATAAAAGAGAGTGAACAAAGTTTTCAACTTGAAATGTGTAATACAACACACATGTGACTGTGCACGTGTGTGTGTGTGTGTGTGTAGTGCAGCTGTTCAAAATAGTAGTAGAAAAAGGTAGCAGCAGCAGCAGCAGTCACCGGCAGCAACGCCAACGGCTACGTCAACGTCAACGTCAACGTCATTTGTTGTTTCTGCTGATCATAGAAAAAACAGAAGGTGGCAGCGCTGCTGCTGCTGCTGGCAGAAAAATTGCCATAAAGAGAAAGAAGCGTGGCCAAACATAAATTTATTTGTTTGCCTTTGCCTGCTTTGCTCACTCACTCACTCTCTCTCTCTCTCTCACACTCTCTTACGCGCTCTCTTGTTTAGTTTAACTTGATTTATGAGCCTTGAAGACACGCAGACACACACACAATCGAACTTTATTGATAGTCGCGCTGTGGCAATAAAAAGCACAGGGTAGAGGCGCAGGCAGCGGCGCAGGGCAGCGGCGCAAGATGCTGACAGAATTGTGCACAGATATGTAAGTGTGCATGTGTGTGTTCGTGTGTGTATGTAAAATGTGTGCCATGTTTATGTTTGGCACTTGTTTATGGCTAAGAAAACTGACTTAAGCAGACAAAACTCCTATGCAATTAAAGACAAAGTCAGCTAGTGCCAAGAGACAGAAGGGGGAGGGAAAGAGGGAGGATAAGATCTGGAAAAAACAGGTCAGCAAAGCTTAAACTTAAAAAACCCATTAAAGAGCAAAGAGTAAGAAAAAGAAACAGACAAAATTGTAACTAAGCCTTTAACATCGTCTAATTTGCTGCGAATGAGTGCAGAGAGAGAGTGAGAGAAGAGTGAGTATCAAAATGCCGAAAGCACAAAGGGAAACAGTGCAATGCGAATAGGGGAAGGAGCAGTAGTAGGAAAAGGAGGGGGAGGTGTGGTGGATTTTAGGCAGAGCCAGAGCACATAAAATGGCGCGCAAAAATATAAAAAGAGTTACGTGCCAAAGCCTGCGAAGAGCGCGCGTGACTTGAAGGCAAATGCAGGTAAAGGAGGAACACAAACACACACAAATAAAAGAGAGCTCAAAGGGGGAAGAGAGGCGCACACACACTGATAATGTAATGACAACAAAGAGCAGCAGCGGCTTAATAAGTGGCCTTCCAAGGGGGGCAGAGAGAGGGCAAGAGAGAATTACTAATGTATGTAATGACTCTGTGTGTGTGTGTCACCTGCCAAAAAAGCAACAAGCAAATAACAAACACAAGTAGGCAAAGGCAACGGCGAATAAAAAAAAAAAAAAAACAACAAAACGTGATAAAAGTAAACAACAACAAAAAGGAATAAACAGACAAAAGTCACAAAAATGTGCGCACAACAATAAAAATATTCGCACAATTTACGTGAAAGAAAGATGAAATGAACAACAACAATAACAGGAGCAGCAGCAGCAGAGCAAAAGCAGCGTAGCCTCGCCAGCTTTAAAGCGACGCGTCGACTGCGTTTCACATGCCAAACTGTTTCACTCAAAGAGAGTAAGAGAGAGAATGATAGAGGTAGGGGGACAAAGAGAGTGGGCGGTGCGGCCATGTTTCAATGCACAAACGTTTTAGCGTGCACTGCTTGGCTGACTACTCGCCTGCCCCACATCAGTTCAGAATTCGTCTGATTCTGCTTCTTCGTCATCCTCTTCTTCTTCCAATCTTTTTTTTTTCTCTGTGTGTCCCACATCTTCGCTACGGACGAGACTGCCGTGTACCGTTAAGCGCAGCATGCATGTTTTTCTGTAATGGCGGCGCCCCTAAGCACCAAACAATTGTACGTTCTCCCCCTCATTCCTCTGCCTCCCTCACTCTTTCTCCACTGCTGCTCCAAGCTAAACATGCACATGCACACACACATACACATGTATAGTACTTGCACACACATAGACAGTGTACTCTCGCAGCCACCTGCTGGCACTGCTTGTTGTACAGTGCAACTAAAGTTAATGCTGCCAAATAGTTAGTGCAACTATAATAAAATTAATTCGCATTGCATTGTGTTATATAAAACTATATGTATAACTAATAAAAATACATTAATTTATATTCCACTTTTTATCTTCGCCGTGCCACTGTGCACTGCTAAAATAATTAATAAATAAACATACTAAAATTATAAATAATTTAAACAAATTAACTCAAACTCCACTTTTTATCACCATTGTGCCACTGTGCACAGCTTTATTCGTCATGCGTTGATGATGATACTTGCAATTAAACTCCCACTCTTCTGACTAACGCATACCCCACATACTATCTCCCTCTCTCTCTCTTTCTCGCTTCCACCCGCTGCGCTCTCTGGCTTGTAATTATTGTCATTACGTCATAAGCCGACGTCTCTCCCCCACTCATCCATTTTCTCTTTTTGTTTTGATTTCTCGCAGATTTTAATTTGGCGCGCTGCGCTAAGAATTTTTTGGCCACTGTGGCAACGTTTGATGACTTTTATTCGCGTTTATTTTTAATGTGCATTTAAATGTTTGCTTTACGTAATTATTTGTTATGTTTATTGTTAGAACATGCCGGGAATAGCTAATGGGTGGGTAGGCCAGGCGCCCAATTGGCCAATAACAACAACAATCGTATTCAGGCAATTAACTTGACGGCCTGACAAGGCACACGCGATAAGTCAGTTTTTTTTGTATCGCTCAAATGGAGCGTAAAATTGGTAGAAAAAAACAACAACATATTAAAATTGTATACGTATTTTAACTGCAATTGAACTTGAATAAATTGGCCGTTGGGGAGGGGGAATGCAAATCAAAGGTTCAAGCGACTGTGTGACAGTTTTCAATTAGATTGAGCTCTTCATTTGAGTGTGTGTGTCTGCGTGGTGGTTTGAGTGAAAGAGAGTGCAGTGATGCATTTAATGGAATTGATAAACTGCAATAAGCACTCGCATCATACTCTCACTTTCTCACAATACTTACGTATATAAGTGTGTGTGTGTGAGCTGCTGTTGCGGCGTCCGCAACAACAACAACAACTCGCCTAACTAAACAGCTGAGCGTTAGCCTAAACAGCGGTACACACACACAGGCATCCACACACACCACACATACACACGTGTGCCATTACGTTGCTGGTCACACTGCGGTTTGGGGCGTGTGCGCATGTATTTGTGCTTTTAGCTAAATTACAAAATATAAACAGACACAACAGCTTACCGTTAGTTCAATAGATGCATGTGCTACCAACAATAACAATCAGTCCATCAATTCCATATTTAATTAGTTCTTTCCATTCGCAGCACATTTTATTACACTTTGTTCTTCACCACTACGAATATCAAATTTTCTTAATTTCCGAACTTCAAATTTAAAAAGGTTTTTTTCGCATTTCACTGGAATGCCGCATTTACATTTATAATTTATTTGCGGAAAAATCCGTGCATAACGCGTGCGTATCACACAACAACAAAATAAGAACTAAGCTGGTGTGGCGTACATGCGAGTAGTTGGAAAATACCACAAAATTCAACCGAAAATACTAGTTTTATGCTAAAATTGCCTAAAAGATACCAGAGCTTGTCAATCAGCTGTTTGCACAGTGGCAACGCTTGGCATGGACCTTCCTAGAAGGTTGGGTTTTTTCCATGGCTTTCGGCTCAAATTGTGAGCAAGCATGAGGTCATAAGTTCATGACGTACAAAAAGTAATATAAAAAGAGATTGGAATAAGAGAATAAGAAGCACACAGATGAAGCAATGCTATAGCAAAGCAATTAACCTTTTACGACGAACACATACAGCGCAAAGCGCCTCACATATTGCGCACTTGTGACGTAATGGAAAGCTTCAACACTGCGTTTAACCTTGAATTCACATACAGTGGCAACGCTGCACGATTTCGACTACAACCGATGATGATGAGTGTGTTTGTGCGCGAGTGTTGCGAAAATTTTTAATCAAATTAAAATTAAGAAATTGACAGCTGCAAATAGAGAAGGAACACAGGTCACGCGCTGCTGCAGCTGCCGCTGTTGTTCGCTGCATTTAGCTGATTTATCATGGCCAATCGCATGCGTAACAATACGATAAAAGTCGAGGCGCAAATTGAGAGTGCCCGTAGCGAAGGCAAATGGCAGCGCGTCATCGACTTGACAGACGAGCTGAAAACGGGATCACCACATAACGGTAAAGGTCAAATGGCCATATGGCGATAGGCAGACAAAAAAAACAAATAACAACAATAACATAACACCTTTCCATCATTCTGGCAGAATGTCTGGCCAACTTTCTTATTGGCGAAGCACGTCTGGAAAAATATCTGGAAGAGAATGCAGTGGCCTCCGAAACGAACTTTGGCCGTGCCAAGAGCATCCTGGCCGAGGCGAGACGTTACCTCAATCTGGCGCTGGGGGAGAGTGGTCAAAAGGCTGGCATAGCACTAGATGCACATCTGCTGCTCGCCAAGCTGTGCTATGCCTGCGGAGAGTACGAGCAGAGTCTGGAGAACTTTGTCAAGGCCGAGCTCAATACGCTGGCGGAGAAGGAGCTGACGCTGTAAGCATGACCTTGCAAGGAGGCACCCTAATATAAACAATATATGCTCCTCTCCTCCGCCTCCCTTTGCAGTCGCAGCTTGAAGATACTGGCAGAATCCTATGCCATTAAGGGTCTCTGTCTAGAGCAACAGGCCACCAAGCCCACTTCCAAGTTCAAAAGGCCGAAAAGGATACGGAAATGGTAAGTGCAGTGGGCAAACTTGGCTGTGTCTCTTATTAACATTTCCTTCTTACAGATCTGCTGCTTCGAACGCGCCTCCGATCTGGGTTTGTTGTATCTGCAGGAATACGATATTGCCAGCGGCGGCAGCAACTCCTCGAACAATTCCACAGCAGGTTCCACGCTGAATGTCAATGCCAGCGGTGGCAACAGCAGCGGTGGTGGCGGCGGAGTGCAGCCTTCGTCTAGCAGCTTTGCCATCAGTAGCACCATTTCAAGCAGCACTGTGTTGCCTGAGGTCAGTCGACGCATGGGCGCCATACTGGAGACGGCACTGCAAAGGGCGCCCATTGTGCTCATCAAGGCGGGCAAGCTGCGTGAGGCCGTGGAACGTTATCGCATCATGTTGAACGCCATTGAGACGCGTGCAACGCAATCGTTGCGCCTCACACTCTCTCGCCAGCTGGCCGAGGTGCTGCTGCGCGGAGTTTCGGGTACGATATATGCGCCGCCCTTCACAAGCAAATCAGGAGGCAGTACATTACGTGGCGGTGGCGCTACCAAACGTTTGTGGAAGCCACGCAAGTATGCAGCACGTCAACAGTTCACGCCACGTAATCAACAGGAGGAGGTCATCCTGTTGCTGCTCATCGCTGAGGCACTTGCTGTGCGCGACACTGTGCTCTCACAGAGTCCCGAGTTCAAGCAGGCACGACAACATGCCATGGGCAATGTGACGGCGGTGTATGACCTGCTGGCACTGGCCACCATTCGCTGGGGCCTGGTGCAGCTGCTCAACGAATCATTCGAGAAAGCGCTTAAGTTCAGCTTTGGAGAGCAGCATGTTTGGCGACAGTATAGTCTCAGTTTGATGGCCGCCGAGAAGCATTCGCATGCGTTGCGTGTGCTACAGGAATCGATGAAGCTGACGCCCAGCGATCCTTTGCCCTGTCTGCTTGCATCGCGGCTGTGCTACGAGAGCCTGGAGACAGTCAAGCAGGGATTGGACTATGCACAGCAGGCACTCAAGCGGGAGGTCAAAGGTTGGTGCTGGATTTGATTAACGTTATGGCAATTTGTTAATTTTGTTTTTACTTTTGCAGGTTTACGTCCCTCGCGCAGTCAACTCTTTGTGGGCATTGGCCATCAGCAATTGGCCATTCAAGCCACGCTGAAGAGCAAGCGTGATGCGTACAACAAGCAGGCGATGGAGAGTCTAGAGCGTGCAGTGCAGCAGGATGGCAACGATCATCTGGCAGAGTATTATCTATCGTTGCAATATGCATTAGTTAATCAACTGGGCGATGCACTGAGTCACATACGTTTCGCTCTGGCGCTGCGCATGGAACATGCACCCTGTTTGCATCTGTTTGCTCTGCTCTTGACTGCTTCAAGACGTCCACGCGAGGCATTGGGAGTAGTGGAGGATGCTCTGCATGAATTCCCTGATAATTTGCAACTGCTGCATGTGAAGGCACATCTTGAGCTGCATTTAGAGGATGCAGAGACGGCTCTGTCGACAGTACAACATATGCTTGCTGTGTGGCGTGATGTCTATGAGGCGCAACTTGCTGGTGAGGAGGAGAAACATTCGGATACCAAGAGTGGTGTCCATTTGGTGCATTCATCGCAAATGTCCGACAAGGATTCAAGTAAGTTTGACCTTGACCCAATAAGAATACGCTCTGCTTCTCGATTGCATCTCGATTTTCCAAGCAAACACATAAGAAATCTAATAATGCCTATATATATGTTCTGTATAAATATACATACAACACTAACACACACACACATACATCTAATACATATCTATGTAACTACCCAAACTTCTGCGGAATGTGTCTGTCTAAAAATCAAACAAAAAACCAATTCATAAACCATACAAATAATAATTGTAAGTCTCAACTGTAAATCTAATCAAGACTTAACATGGACTTCGGCACACCGAAGTCGCTTATACACTTGCAGAATGCAGATGTTTTGTCTTTTATCTGTTTCAATTCCCCGCAAAACTATTAAAGTATTTTATTGTTTTGCAAGTGTATAAAGTGCTTTGTTTTCCAATTTTCCAATTTTCATCTGCCTTTCTATCTTTGCAAACTTTCGTTTTTTTTTATATACCCGCTACACGGAAGGGGTTTCTGTATTTAACAGGTAGAGGAAGGCCTTTCTTGTCTTCACAAAGTATATATGTATGTACATATATTCTTGAGCTGCCGAGCTAAAACAGACATTTCCATTTGTATGATCTTAGATCTTACAGGTTATAAGACTAGGGGCTACCAAATTTATTGACAACATGTCTTACTATTGCGCGCAGATTAAGTTTGTTTTACAATTTAGCCATTTACCACCATTCGCCTTTGTTTATCATTAATAGCCTAATTACAAGCGTCATTTAAAAGCTTAAATCTTTGTTGTTGTTGTATTGTGTTTAATAACGAACATCGTCCAAATAATTTGGTTGCAAACGGCTATTTGATAAATAAGTTATTTAAAAACTAATATAAGTGGGCGAATTGATTTTTGCAGGCTCCGCCTGTAAGTATGCAATGCAAAATACATTAAGCACAGCAGTTATTTATTTTTTATTTAAGTGTAACGGGTATATAAAAGTCGAGCACTGTCGACTGTAGCTAACTTACTCCTTCACTCTCTATCTCTGTGTCTACTAATTATTTCTTCTGCTCTGTTTTTCCTGCCTGTTTGCCTGCTCTTTACCCTTGTTGCATCTTGTTGCATGCTCCTTAATGTTTAATGTACTCTCTCCTTCACTTTCTCTCTTCAAAACACTCTTTTCAACTTTTCTCTCTCTCTTTCTACTCTGTTTTTTGCCCAATGCTTTTGTTTCGTATGATATTTATAATATTTTTTAAATGCGTCTTCAAGATTCCGTCTATGCTGCCTCGCTGGCTGCAGTCTCTCGAGTGGAGCAGGCACTCAGTGAAGCGGCCAGTTCGCTGAGCTCCTTTACACAGCGCCCGGGACCACGTCGACCCTGGATGCTTCAAATTGAGGTAAACTATACAAGAAATTATATAGTTAAAAGCCACTAATCTTTGATTTCTCTTTAAAAGATCTGGCTACTGCTAGCCGATGTCTATTTGCGCATTGATCAACCCAATGAGGCGCTCAATTGCATCCACGAAGCGACGCAAATTTATCCGCTTTCACATCAGATTATGTTTATGGTGAGTGCTTTAGAGGGTATTCAATCTTTTCCTTTATTAATTGTGTTTTTTGAATGTGTCTGTAGCGTGGCCAGGTGCATGTCTATCTGGAGCAGTGGCTGGATGCCAAGCAATGCTTTCTCAATGCCGTCGCCGCCAATCCGAACCACACGGAAGCACTTCGTGCACTTGGCGAGACACATTTAATGCTCGGCGAGCCGCGTTTGGCCGAGAAGATGCTCAAGGATGCAGCTAAATTGGATCCCAATTGTCCCAAAATATGGCAAGCATATAAGAATATATTCGTCCACTAACTATTTCTAATTGAATTGTATATTTTAAATAGGTTTTCTTTGGGTCAAATTATGCAAACATTGGGCGACTTCAATGCTTCGGCTGATTGTTTCGCCACCTCTCTGCAGCTGGAGCCGTCGTGTCCTGTGCTTCCGTTTACCTCGATACCACTAGTTTTCGAATAGACTATTTTGAATTTCTGTTTCTGTTTCTGTACTGTTACTGTAGCATACCTCAAAAGACCTCAAGTAAACCCCAAAAACTGAGCAATATTACTTACTAGACATACTAAAAATCTTTTGTTAACTTACAATTCTTCTGTTGTTATTCTCAGTATTAGGAGAAGCGTTCAAGGTGTGTTCGTTGAGTGTGTAAATTATTAGCTAGCCCTATTCAAAATGTTCGATATGCATAACCATTATTCTAAGCGATATTCTTATTATATATCTGTATATGTATGTAAAAACTAACACAGTGTAACTCGGGAATTTATGTTTATGTTTTACTCTTTTTGTTAATTTGGAATTTGTGGAAAATTAAATGGAATTTAAATGTTTTCGTATCTTATTTATAAATATTGTTGCCTGTTATCACTAAAGAGACATATACAAAATATATATAAAGCAAATACGTAAACATATACAACCGTATACCAAACTAATTATTTAATTCAAATAAAATACTAATCTAAATGTGAATTTAAATTGTTGGGACGATTAAGAGCTGTTTAAAGTAGAACTAAAATTAAAAAAAAAAAGGTGATCGGACGAGAACCGATGTATTCAGCGTGGTATGGTCGTTGGCGAAAGTTGGGCAGCGACTAAAGGCAGACTTTGTTCTGCCTTTTGCCAGAAGTATTCGTACTTACAGGTACAAGTTATATTTATAAGATACTTTTGAAGGCACAGGCAAAGGGGAGCACGAAAGGGAAATTGAATTATTCTCAAAAAAAACCGAGGAAAAAGGAAAATATAAATGAAATTAAAAAGTTATAGAAAATGAGAAAAAAAAAGTTATTGACAACTGATGCCAACAACACGCGGTGTTCCCAAGCGGTCCCCCATCTAAGTACTAACCGCGCCCGACGCTGCTTAATTTCGGTGATCGGACGAGAACCGATGTATTCAGCGTGGTATGGTCGTTGGCGAAAGCTGAGCGACTAAAGGCAGACTTTGTTCTGCCTTTTGCCAGAAGTATTCGTACTTACAGGTACAAGTTATATTTATAAGATACTTTTGAAGGCACAGGCAAAGGGGAGCACGAAAGGGAAATTGAATTATTCTCAAAAAAAAAACCGAGGAAAAAGGAAAATATAAATGAAATTAAAAAGTTATAGAAAATGAGAAAAAAAAAGTTATTGACAACTGATGCCAACAACACGCGGTGTTCCCAAGCGGTCCCCCATCTAAGTACTAACCGCGCCCGACGCTGCTTAATTTCGGTGATCGGACGAGAACCGATGTATTCAGCGTGGTATGGTCGTTGGCGAAAGTTGAGCGACTAAAGGCAGACTTTGTTCTGCCTTTTGCCAGAAGTATTCGTACTTACAGGTACAAGTTATATTTATAAGATACTTTTGAAGGCACAGGCAAAGGGGAGCACGAAAGGGAAATTGAATTATTCTCAAAAAAAAACCGAGGAAAAAGGAAAATATAAATGAAATTAAAAAGTTATAGAAAATGAGAAAAAAAAAGTTATTGACAACTGATGCCAACAACACGCGGTGTTCCCAAGCGGTCCCCCCATCTAAGTACTAACCGCGCCCGACGCTGCTTAATTTCGGTGATCGGACGAGAACCGATGTATTCAGCGTGGTATGGTCGTTGGCGAAAGCTTGAGCGACTAAAGGCAGACTTTGTTCTGCCTTTTGCCAGAAGTATTCGTACTTACAGGTACAAGTTATATTTATAAGATACTTTTGAAGGCACAGGCAAAGGGGAGCACGAAAGGGAAATTGAATTATTCTCAAAAAAAAACCGAGGAAAAAGGAAAATATAAATGAAATTAAAAAGTTATAGAAAATGAGAAAAAAAAGTTATTGACAACTGATGCCAACAACACGCGGTGTTCCCAAGCGGTCCCCCCATCTAAGTACTAACCGCGCCCGACGCTGCTTAATTTCGGTGATCGGACGAGAACCGATGTATTCAGCGTGGTATGGTCGTTGGCGAAAGCTGAGCGACTAAAGGCAGACTTTGTTCTGCCTTTTGCCAGAAGTATTCGTACTTACAGGTACAAGTTATATTTATAAGATACTTTTGAAGGCACAGGCAAAGGGGAGCACGAAAGGGAAATTGAATTATTCTCAAAAAAAAACCGAGGAAAAAGGAAAATATAAATGAAATTAAAAAGTTATAGAAAATGAGAAAAAAAAAGTTATTGACAACTGATGCCAACAACACGCGGTGTTCCCAAGCGGTCCCCCCATCTAAGTACTAACCGCGCCCGACGCTGCTTAATTTCGGTGATCGGACGAGAACCGATGTATTCAGCGTGGTATGGTCGTTGGCGAAAGTTGAGCGACTAAAGGCAGACTTTGTTCTGCCTTTTGCCAGAAGTATTCGTACTTACAGGTACAAGTTATATTTATAAGATACTTTTGAAGGCACAGGCAAAGGGGAGCACGAAAGGGAAATTGAATTATTCTAAAAAAAAACCGAGGAAAAAGGAAAATATAAATGAAATTAAAAAGTTATAGAAAATGGAAAAAAAAAGTTATTGACAACTGATGCCAACAACACGCGGTGTTCCCAAGCGGTCCCCCATCTAAGTACTAACCGCGCCCGACGCTGCTTAATTTCGGTGATCGGACGAGAACCGATGTATTCAGCGTGGTATGGTCGTTGGCGAAAGTTGAGCGACTAAAGGCAGACTTTGTTCTGCCTTTTGCCAGAAGTATTCGTACTTACAGGTACAAGTTATATTTATAAGATACTTTTGAAGGCACAGGCAAAGGGGAGCACGAAAGGGAAATTGAATTATTCTCAAAAAAAAAACCGAGGAAAAAGGAAAATATAAATGAAATTAAAAAGTTATAGAAAATGAGAAAAAAAAAGTTATTGACAACTGATGCCAACAACACGCGGTGTTCCCAAGCGGTCCCCCATCTAAGTACTAACCGCGCCCGACGCTGCTTAATTTCGGTGATCGGACGAGAACCGATGTATTCAGCGTGGTATGGTCGTTGGCGAAAGCTGAGCGACTAAAGGCAGACTTTGTTCTGCCTTTTGCCAGAAGTATTCGTACTTACAGGTACAAGTTATATTTATAAGATACTTTTGAAGGCACAGGCAAAGGGGAGCACGAAAGGGAAATTGAATTATTCTCAAAAAAAAAACCGAGGAAAAAGGAAAATATAAATGAAATTAAAAAGTTATAGAAAATGAGAAAAAAAGTTTATTGACAACTGATGCCAACAACACGCGGTGTTCCCAAGCGGTCCCCCCATCTAAGTACTAACCGCGCCCGACGGTTAATTTCGGTGATCGACGCCGATGTTCGCGTGTTTTGCTTAATTTCGGTGATCGGACGAGAACCGATGTATTCAGCGTGGTATGGTCGTTGGCGAAAGCTGAGCGACTAAAGGCAGACTTTGTTCTGCCTTTTGCCAGAAGTATTCGTACTTACAGGTACAAGTTATATTTATAAGATACTTTTGAAGGCACAGGCAAAGGGGAGCACGAAAGGGAAATTGAATTATTCTCAAAAAAAAACCGAGGAAAAAGGAAAATATAAATGAAATTAAAAAGTTATAGAAAATGAGAAAAAAAAAGTTATTGACAACTGATGCCAACAACACGCGGTGTTCCCAAGCGGTCCCCCCATCTAAGTACTAACCGCGCCCGACGCTGCTTAATTTCGGTGATCGGACGAGAACCGATGTATTCAGCGTGGTATGGTCGTTGGCGAAAGCTGAGCGACTAAAGGCAGACTTTGTTCTGCCTTTTGCCAGAAGTATTCGTACTTACAGGTACAAGTTATATTTATAAGATACTTTTGAAGGCACAGGCAAAGGGGAGCACGAAAGGGAAATTGAATTATTCTCAAAAAAAAACCGAGGAAAAAGGAAAATATAAATGAAATTAAAAAGTTATAGAAAATGAGAAAAAAAAAGTTATTGACAACTGATGCCAACAACACGCGGTGTTCCCAAGCGGTCCCCCCATCTAAGTACTAACCGCGCCCGACGCTGCTTAATTTCGGTGATCGGACGAGAACCGATGTATTCAGCGTGGTATGGTCGTTGGCGAAAGCTGAGCGACTAAAGGCAGACTTTGTTCTGCCTTTTGCCAGAAGTATTCGTACTTACAGGTACAAGTTATATTTATAAGATACTTTTGAAGGCACAGGCAAAGGGGAGCACGAAAGGGAAATTGAATTATTCTCAAAAAAAAACCGAGGAAAAAGGAAAATATAAATGAAATTAAAAAGTTATAGAAAATGAGAAAAAAAAGTTATTGACAACTGATGCCAACAACACGCGGTGTTCCCAAGCGGTCCCCCATCTAAGTACTAACCGCGCCCGACGCTGCTTAATTTCGGTGATCGGACGAGAACCGATGTATTCAGCGTGGTATGGTCGTTGGCGCGTTGGCAGAACAATAAGTAAGGTTGGGACACAAAGACAAGGGTTGGGTCCATGTCTGGTATCGAGCGGGAAGACACGTCTTGCGGCTAGTGAGTAATTGACTGTGTGTACTGAGGGATACTGTGAGTAAGCATAAACATATTGGGCATATATTCTGAATATATACAGCATTTATTTTTACTACAAAGAAAGGGCTTACTTATATAATTTAATTTCGCTTGAAGATGACAAGGTTATCACGTCTCATTTGCATCGGGTGTGACTCAGTTAGTGTGCTGCCGCTACACGACTTTCTTCCTCTTTCTATCTCTCTCTCTATTTCTCTCTTTCTCGTTATCTCTAATTCAATCTCAGCTGCGTTCCTTTCTAACCTCACTAGCCCTTATTCCATTGTGTCTGGCTGAGTGTCTTCTCATGCAACGCTGACCTAGGCCAGGCAACGGCGGTCACTTCCCGGTGTTAAATCAAATTTAATTTGATTAACACTTTTTGTGGCTTGAGTCAAGTCAAGACAAGTCCAGCCAAGTCAAATCAAGTCCATAATTATGACATATCTTGTTGTTGTGGTCACATTTTGTAATTGAAGCAAATGCCGCAAACACAATCAAAATTTTCTTGTCTCTGAGCTCTCGCATTAAGTTGTTTACGGTCAGACAGACAGACGGGCACTTGTTTTGATTAAAGGCGTTGATAGTGTCTTCCCTGAAAGTATCTACGTGCCTATGTATGTACTAAGTTGTGTGAATATTATATATATTAAACATCCAAACGTACATGTGTATATAAACAAAAGACAGCTTGCCCTGATGCTGACACAGGCGTACTTAGTAATGCTCTATAAAAGTGAAGCGAACAACAAAATCATTGACACTTTATATTATTGTGGTATTTTCCAAACTGATAAGTTTTGTTCTTGGTCTGTTCTAGACTTTGTGCGCTGTAAAGCGACTGTTAATGGATGGCATCTTTAAGTTTATACATTTACATGTCTACATTTTATTAACAGTCATCTACATCAACAAAATAAGTTTTGTTTCTATTTATAATAATATCAATCAACTATTTTTGACCTATACCTTTCACTTATCATGTGTCAGGAATCTCTCGAAGATTAAATTCACCGTATAGTAGTAGTCTAGACATAATTTAGTTGGAAGAGTAAAAAGAAAGTATTACAGAATGTGCTGGAAACATTTACGAGTAACTTGCGCTTTCTACTTGTCCTCGTTGTACTTGTGCTTTTCATAATTTATTTTTAATCATATTATTACATTCTCTATAAATTTATATGAATGTCTATATGTATGAGCATAGTAGCGATAAGCTCGGTTTCATAAGAAATCGACGTGTGTGTTTGTAGAAAGTACATAGTACAGGCAAACATTGTGTTTGCTAATCTCAAGGTCTGTCATTGAAAATTATAAAAAAGAAACAGTAGTTTATTTGATTGAAATATATATATTTTTGGAACTTAAAATTAAATTAAATATTATAATAATATAATGTGACACCTTATGAGTTAGTAATCATTTGTTAGATTCATTATATACATATGTAACTTGCATTTTCTTATTCAAGAGTTTCCGTGGGGAATAATAATAACTCATATCATGCCTAATACTTCTAGCAGGTTTTCGTAAGCCCCAAAACAAGTTATTCAATAATTATGGATTTTTATGAGACGTCCGACCAGATTCGATTTCGTCAGAGTACTTAATACCGGACTGTATTCTATCTCTAGCTCTCGATGTCCGTGCAACGGGGATATTTCAGATCCAGCTGTTCCTCAAGAATGTTCGCATGTTGTCGCACCATATGATTCTTAAGATTACCCGCACTTTGATAGGACTTGTCACAGTGTGCGCAGGCGAAGGGCTTCTCTCCGGTGTGTACCAAGTGGTGTGAGGTGAGATGACCGCGCGTGAAGAACGCCTTGTCGCACTTGTCACACTTAAATGGTCGCTTCGACATGTCTGGATTGTGGGAGCGCATGTGTGTGCGCAGATCGGACTTGGTTGGCCACGTCTTGGAGCAGACAGTGCAGTTGAAGATGCGTGGCTTCGATTCCCCCGTGTGCATACGGCCGTGTGAGATCAACTGGGTGCGCAGCACGAAGCGTCGATCGCAGTGCTCGCAGGCAAAGGGACGCTCGGTGGAGTGCACCGATGTCTGGTGATAGCGAAGACTGTGGCGCGATGCAAAACTCTTAGAGCACGTCTCGCATTGATAGCTCAGTCCATTGCCCATGCCATGCACCGAAATCATGTGCAGCTTGAGCTGAAAATTGCGAGTGAATTTCTTCTCACACTCGGAACAGGGCTTCAGGGATTTGGGTGTACGGGGACGAGATGGCGTTGCTTTTGTTGGTCTCTTACGCTTCGGTTCATCCGGTTTTTTCTGTTCCCACTTGTCCGGTTGACGCTCTTCCTCCAGCGTGGCAGCGGGCTGATGCACGGGGGTATTCAGTATACCATTATCCCAGCCAGGAGAAGGTGCATCCAATTGGAGGTAACTGTTGCTTATAAAAGTGTCCGAAAGGTCCAATGTACCTGAAATTAGCAATAAAATCATTCGAATTTATAATATTGTGTATTTTAATATGTGTGTATTGCAAGTTATTTAATACATTTGATTTATATTTCCGTTTCTTTCTCATTCGGCCAATAGATAAGGCTCGCAAATTGTAAGAAGGGGAAATACAAATTATTTAATTTTTTTGATTAACAAATAAATTCATTATCAAAGTGAGTGCAGCTGCTAATCTCACAATGTTAAAATGTTTCAAAATGTTTCAATATACACTCAAATGTAGGACACACATTCATGCTGCTAATCTCAAAATATTTAATATTTTTTGAATAAACATCGTGTCTTTTATCGCAATATGCACAAATGTGGAACACATATTTAAGTTTTAGAGTAACGGCATTCGCCAACGACCATACCACGTTGAATACATCGGTTCTCGTCCGATCACCGAAATTAAGCAACGTCGGGCGCGGTTAGTACTTAGATGGGGGACCCGCTTGGGAACACCGCGTGTTGTTGGCATTGGTAAATAAATTTATATTTTCTAAATTTTCTTTTCTATTTTGAATTTATTTTTTTTGTAATTTCAACTAAGTTTCTCATTCACTTTTCACGGGCAACACTTGTGTACTTACCAAAGTCAACGGGCTCAATAAGCGGCAACACGGCGATGGCTTTGGCCTGTTCCAGGCAGCCGACCTCTCGCTCCAGACACTCGAGGACATCGTCCAGCGCCTGCTCGTGCCGGGCACGTAAAATACGCTCTGAATCCTCACAGCGCTGTCGGAAATCAAGAGCATCGTACAGTCGCTGCTGACAAAGATCACAGACTACATCGGTGGGCACAATTTGAAGACTAGGTGCCAGGGCAAGCAAATCGACACTCAGCTGTTTATTATCGCCAATACTTTGGCAAATTGGCGGCTCTTCCACCAGACAACAGCGGCAGACTATGAATACCCTGGGATTTGGTAGCGGAAACATTGTCTAAGTTCCGTTCCGTTCCTTTGCCAATTTTGAATTAAAATAATACTTCGGGAGCGTCCGCTCAACTGGACCGTTGGTGGACGTCTGAGATGTGAAAGCGTTCAGTGTGGACCCGGTACTGATACAGCCGTGACAGCGGTGGCGGTGGCGATGCTGAGCCTAATGAGCCGGCTCAGGGCATACCCGATAGCCCTTGACATAGACCCTGCGCCGATAAGCGATAAGCAAGATCGCCGCTGTCTGTCACTGTTCGCTAATTCACAGTTTCCCTTGCTTACTAATTGATTACCATCGTGTGTTTGTTCATTTGCTAACTCCCGAAGATGATCGAAGACAGAATTTAGAATTTCCTGTAACCTCTTATCGCATTGCCCTCCCGTTGGGGCTTTGTGGCACACACCCTCTGCTTGCAGATTGAACTGGTTATCTCATCGCTATGCTTGGCACGTTTCGAACGCTTTGGGTGGTCCAGAAAGACCGATAACATCCCGACCTGGAAGCCCTCCCGAATATATGCATGCTAAGCTTATGAGTACGCGCTTATCTGTTGCTCTCTCGCACACATTTACACAGTGGTTTCTCTGTCCTTGTCTCCCTATCAGCTGCGAGCTATATTGATCTTTGTACCGCATACGGGTTTTCCACTTTCAAACAGGTACGCTTTGTTGTTGTATTCATCTCAGACTTTTTGTGCCCAAAAAGGGCTTTAGGAAGGCTCAAAATCAATTTCTTTTTCGGCATACAGCTTAATGGTCATTAGTCTAACATGATGTCCACAGATAAATAAATAAACAAGACGAATCTATCTTTCAATTGTTTACTCCATTTATTATTTTGAATCCAAGTAGTTTATGTTAATATTATCAGACGTCTATCTTGAGGAGCAGATACCAGTGTCTATCTCTACGGGAATATATATCCATTAGCAGGACAGCAGTATACACTCATTATGTATAGTTAGGAGCTTATTAAAATGTTAAGTTCACACTTGATACTAACATTATATACTACTTTTATTTCATGTAGTCAGTCGTTAGATAGTGAGTATGTTAAGATATCTAAGCCATAATAATTATATAGTATTGCTATTGCAGTGGCTAGTGAACAATTGGAAAACGAATGCGTGAATTGCACTGACCTAAATGGCAATTGCAAGGTAAACACAACTGGTCACATGGTATTTCAAATGTCTACAAAAGATCAGAAAAAATTATCCATAAGAACGCAGAGAATGGCAATTTCACTGAACGTTCCGAATATGGTGATGAATCTTGGCCATGCATGATTCCTGACACTGTAATAGTTGGTATTGCCTAAGACTCGAATTGTATGACTCGACTTTAGTAATTTTCCACTTTAGATGTTTTAGAAACCTTTATTTGCTTTTGGACACCGACACAAGGATGTCATGCAGTCGCACGAAAGGTTCTAGTGAACGAAAGACATATGTTCTATGCGACCTGTAAGATCTGTGCAAAATACTGCAAATGTCCTGTTCCCCACAAAGCATCTGCAACGCGTCTTCAAATATTTGCTATGTCATTAGCTATTTCCTTAATGGTTAACTTATTGCTTTAATACCAAAGAATACCATGTAAAATGTGTCAATAAAATTCATAGATTATTACAGAAAAATATATCCTATACATATTTGGGCCGCATTTTGTTCATATTGAATATGAAAAATAAACAATGATGTCTTTTGGCTGCCGATGAGTTTAAGTATATAGGACACAATACATAAGCTTAGATCTTATAGTACGTTATCTCTATCGGTCTCAACTGATCATTTTATCTTAGCTCTAAGTGTCACCATTTCGCTTTGAATGTTTAAAAAAATTTCGTCAAAATGACAAAATTTGAAGTACTTTTCCGAATATTACTGATTGTCGTTATTTTAAGACATTGTTCTGGTGGTGAGTGCAAATCTGAGAAATTTATAATGTTTGAGATAATTTTTATCCGATTTCATTGCACAGAAAAGGAGAATTTTTGTGCCAACTGTTTTAGATGGATAGATTCGTTTTGCAAAGTGGATAAGAACGAGTTGCGTCCGAAAAATGAATTGGATTTACCAAAATTTCAGAATCTTACAAAAGATGATAAAAAAGATCCACATTTCCAGAAATGTTTGTTACCCAATCAGAAAGTTGTCGGTAAATATATATGAAAGATATGCGATTAAAAGTTGAACAATTGTGGAATGTGTAATTCTCTTTTGTATTCACCAGGTTTATTAAGTGATTTCGTTTGTGTACTCTCCAAAACAATGGGTTGCAAAGTAATATCGGTAAGGGATCCAATAGCACCACGAAGAGGCTTGAAGAAAGCATGTACATCCTGCCGGACAGTTTGCGGTTGCAAAAAGGCAAAAAATGTATCAACAAATGTCTTGAAAATCAGTTACAAACTATTTTTGGCTCTAACAGTTTTGATATTTATAAACATGTTTTGATTACAATGTTTTAAGGGTATCTATGTTAGTGATAGTGTAACTATTAACTGTATTTCAGACCACGTGGTTTTTGAACTTGAACTATAGTTTAGTGTTCGTGTGTGTTAAAGAAATTCCGAAAATTCCAACGGTTCTTGCTGTGCCATCACACCCACCGTATACCACATACACAATTTGCCGTCACTCTTTAAATGGGCATTTATTTAATTAAAATCCAGCACAACACAGCAAACAATTTGGAGTAACTTGTATAATACAATTTTCCGGAACTGAACAAAGCTAACTCGTTAAGTTAGTTGTGTGTACAAAGCAGAAGATAGAAAGATTCCATGAAAATGTTTTGGTAAGTCTGTCTGTCTAATGCTAAACATTAGAAGACAGCATCAGTTTCTAAAGATATGCTATTTTACAACTTTATAATCCTGTCTATTTTTTCAGTGTAGTGTGGCGTTTATGCTGTAGATGTATGACAATCGCTGGCTCATTCAAAATCCAATCAACGACTCGTTAATGCTGCGATGTGAACATATCATGCTCATGTGTATAATATATATAAATATATATGTATATATAGAACGCCGTTAAATCTTGCTGATTGCACAGAATTGAATTCAACTAAACGACTCGCAGTACGTAGTACTCGCACATACAGATATACATAGGTACAGATACAGATACAATTGCATTTACACCTACACTTACACCTACTCAATTGGTTGGGCCGTCAATCCTCGGCCGAGTTGAACGTGCTCGACTGACATTCCGAATACGCTATCAGCATCTCGCCCAGCGGATCGTCGTCTATATAGTTCACACACACACGCACACACACATATGTAACACTTTCCATGTTTGCGCGCAAAATGGTCATGTGTGAGTGTTTTTTTTCTGTTTGAAATAAATTGTATATAATTTTTATTAAAATTTCCGCTTAAACATTTCACTGTGCCCTGCGTGTGTGTGTGTGTGTGTGTGTGTGTCTGTATTATCTTCTACTCGCATATGTTTTTGCTATTCGCTATGCTAATAAAATTGATGTAGAAAATACTTGAGTATTTTTCTCACACATTTTGGTAAGGAATTTTGGTTTTCTAGAAATTTATTAGTTCCTGAAACTTGACATTTAAGTAGCATATGCTATTTTTGGATAGGAATCTGCCTGACAACTGTTGAAAGAATTAGCTTAATTATCCGAGACTAGTGAACATTTTTTTGTCTGGTATGTCTGTCATTTCTATTAGTTTTAAAGGTTTTTTTATGGCTCGTTATGTCACATGCCATAAAGTCGAGTGAAATCATTTTGTACAAGACAACTTGATATAGAGTTAATATTTGTAATTATAATAAAAGTCTTTCTAGATTTTTAGTACACCATTTCACAAGGTGGCCCAAAACTGTAATTGGCCTGAACCACTCCTGTTTGAACATTGTTTCAATGTTAATATCTGATAAACTCATCATCTAGAGCAGGTTCTATACAGGAAAAGGGTAAAGAAAATACGCGCCTACAGGTAGAAGGCGAAGAATATTTTATTTTAGTATTCCTCCTATACGGTTTTCTCGAACTGAGTACTATAATCTTTTATGGCAAAAATTCAGAAGAAACTTCACGCATTCTAATACACACACGTACTCACACACACACACACTGTTGCCACCGTTAATCGGTGTAAGAGCGCAGGCGTGGCAATAGCCGTGAAGAAAGTGGCGATTAATGAGCGAAAATGCGACCTTCAGACTTGAGAGGCTTGAATATGAAGAGGAAGACGAAGAAGAAGAACAGCAATAACGACACTGACACAGAGCCCACTGCCAACACCTGTGACGGAAAAAACAGGTATAGGAAAATGATATTTCCCAAAAATCTTGAAACCGGCGCAAACCGGTGCAAGTGCAACCATTGCAATCGAACGACTCTGAGATCTCCTCTCGCAAGAGAGTGTGATCACGAGCAGAGCAGAGAGAAAGACATCAAGAGAGACTTAGAGAGAGAGAGAGCGACAGAGAGAAAGCAGCACTCTCGTTACATGCAACAGGTGAGCAGCTCACATCGAAGAGCGAATTGAGTGTCGCAGAGAGAGCGGGAGAGCGACAGCGCTGCCTGGTGATGCAGCTGAGATTGAGTCGCGTTCAGGCTGAGACGCACCAAACATCGGTTCAGTTCAGTCCGCGAGACGGTCTCATAGCCAACGGTCATATAGTCGCTCCGTCGCAACGTCGCGCAAGTCGGCATAGTAGAAATTCGAATTCGAGTTCGTATTTGTAGTTAACGGTTTAACCCAGTGCGAATCGAAATGCCGGACAAGGCAGCGCGTGTGCTTGGTGTGTAAGCCCAAGAGAAATAATCAATAAAAGTTATTTTTTTATGATTTACGAAAGAAAAACGAAACAAAAAAAGAGTGCAATTGAATTCATTATTACACAGAGAGTAAAAGGCTTGCGAAATTTCGCAGACGAACAAATATAATAATTTAGAAAATCCAGAAAAATAATTATTTTGGACACATTTCTTTTTGGATACCAAACGAACAAATCCAACAACGACAAGGTAAATTATTTCATAAATGAATACATTGTCACAATTTCTATTTGCAAATGCGTAATAATCTCCAAACGAGGGTTGTCCCTCCCCATAATGGGGGTTGAAATTCGACTATTCCATTTTTGCGTATCGGTATTTTTGGTCCAGCTGCTGAAAAAACTAAAGACATCAGTTGTGTAGTCGTGTGTAGAGGGAAAAAGCTTTATTTTTAAAGAAAACTAATGAACAAGTTATTCAGGATATTTAAATATAACTATATTATAATAAACTTGAATATTAAGACTCATAAAATTGTTTTAAATATGTACCAATGACTTAAAATATATTTTCAGATATTAGAAACGACTTTTTTGTGTGATTTATTTTTTTTATGTTACTCATATGTATATTTCAGTATATTCACTTTCAAATAGTTACTTATACAAAATATAAAAGCAGAAGTACTAAATCACTATTTTTATCTACCATAAGGTATTGTACTACTTATATTTTGATGTCCGGATTTATCACTTAGTACTCAGATATTTAAAAAAAAAAAATAAGTAAAGCACTTGAATTTTAAAATTAGACATCTTAAATTTACCTAAAATTGATACCTCCTTTCATTTATTAAATTAAATTTACCTAAAATTGATACCTCCTTTCATTTTTTTCTGGCGCCTTCTAAACTGATGCAAAGTCATAATTATTTCGTATTGCACAAATATTTTACAATAATAGAACTGTGCTCTGTAGACATTGTACTCGTACTTGTGTATCCCCCCCAGGGTAATTTCCATAGAGTTTTTCACAATAATGCTATGGCCAATTTAACTGATAATTTTGTTCAATTACAACTAATTTGTTGATTGCGGAATTCAGTTTCGGGGCTCTTCACTTAACTAAGATTAGTAGCGTAGGTATGTGTAAGGAGATATACTTATATCGTATAAATGAAATCATAATAAAAATGGCACGAATTAAAGGCGGAATTGGGCGATTTCGCACCTAAGCCAAGCGACTAATTAAATGCAATTTGTGGCCACAAATGAATGCCCACTTGGAAACGAGTTCGCAAACGAGCTAAGAGTACAATTTTGCAGAGTTTCACTGAAAGGGGAAAAGAGGAGGAGTGGTTTGGCACTCAAAACAGTTTGGACACTTTAAATGAATGCAATCAAATTGGAGCAGAGTTACAAATTACAACGAAGCAACACCTGAGCAACTGAGAGACACCTGAGACTGAAAGCCAAAGCAAATTGGCATTAAAAATGAAGAGGAAAGAGTCAGAGAGGCAACAGCAACTGGTGCTGCTGCTGCAACAAAAGCAAGTCCAAATATCAATAGCAAACATTGGTCAATAGCTAAAAAACACACATTTTCATAAGTTTGCATTTTGAACATGCGACCCGAAATGATTACATAAAGAGCGAAGGCTTCACGCCCCACGCCCCTTTCGACTCGAACAGTTATCGGTCCAGCTATGGACGTCATTAGCTGCACACACACATGCATGTATATAGATTGTGATCCGGTTTGCGTTTCAGTGACTATGTAATGTGTAAATATTCGAGTCCCCCCACAAAGGAAGCGGCCAAAGTTAATGAAAGTTCAAGTGAAATTGGCGAAACCGGTTGGCTTGACCCAAGTCAGGTTTTAATCAATTTTTGGTTTCGTCTTTTTTTTTTTTTTTTTGGTATCTTTCTCGTTTCACACGGGCAAATCCAATTATGCTCAAGGCCGTACAGAAATTTGGAAATCGAAATGAAAATGGAAAGGCCATGAGTGTGTTAGGTAAACACATTTTATTGTAATGGACTAAGTACAGATTTGCGTTATGTTAGTTAAGCAAAAGGAATTGCCAAAATAAAGCTAAGATATGTAGAAAATGTATAATCTCTAACAACAAATAATAATAAACAAAAGAAATAGCCGAGTTTAACCTAAGATATTTAGAAAATGTCCAATCTCTACTTAAAATCTTCTAAAAATCTCTCCCAGTCTTTTTATTTTCTATGCTTGGCTGAGTAGATTGATATTATAAATGCTTTTGGCGATATGCCAGGCATACCATACCATACTTAATCTCCATTAGGGTGACAACTTGCACTTTCTTTGACTAATGTTTATTAGGCTTATCACATGACTTTTACTCTCAAGTTCACTTTCCGTAGAAAATGAGCAATTATGATGACGTTTTCCACAGCCGCACAACATTGACTTAATATACTATCTTCAAATTGACAGACCAATAATAATAAAAAAGAGAAATAGAAAAAAAAATGAGCCGCAACAGCAGCAAATGCTAAAAACTCATTCAGAGAAAAAAAAACGACTGGAAAAAAAGAAGTTAATAAAAAAGTAAGAAAAAAGACAAACGACGCGAGCAAAGTCGCAGAGTAGGAAAAAAGAAAGTGCATCGTCTACACACATGTATAGTATTGTATGTATAATATGTAAAGCTGGAGCATGAAGAAAAGTCGTCGTTGTAGTTCGCTGAGAGTTAACGGCACTTCAGAGCGCAATCTATGGAGATTTACTGGAACATCTCTCTCGCTGTGGGCACTTTTCCTTTCGAATTGCAACTATCATACGCCCCGTTGGCCGCGTCCCTTGTTGAGTTTTCTAACACCTCGACCAAGTGTCATTAGCCCGCTTTGAATGTGTAGCTAATTTGTGGCAACTTTTGTGTTAATCACTTGTTCAAACATTTTCGAAAATATTTGCCCAACAGTTTTCTGTTAATCTTTCGTTCGATTTTTGCGCAAATTAAAACGTTTCAAGTCGCGTGTCGCATTCCTGTTAATTTCTGTGTAGTAAAAGTGAATTCCCAGTTTCCAGTTGAAACCAGTTTCAAGAGATTCTCTCTCTCTCTATCTTTCGTTACCTGAAAAACCACAAAATTCGGGGTGGAAATGGTAAAAGGATCGACAGCCTATCAAAGCTATTAAATAGGAATGCGGACTACCTGCTGCGTGTTCGGCTGTGATTGATGAGCTGCAGCTATGAAAGATTGAGCACAACTGTATAGACAAAAGGTCAACATAAAAGGAACTTCAAAGATTATTTACAAAGGAGAAAACATTAAAGTATTTAAAGCATTGTGAGAATAAGACTCGTAGGACTCTTCGCTTCACACTTGAACCTGATCTGACTTTACAGAAATCTCAAAAATATATCTAAAGATTCCAAATCAGTACCCCAATTCACCTTGGCAATCTTGTACATAGTATCAACAATTATCTAACGACTGTCAATCACCGGAAGTGTTTGTCTCTCTCCTCTAAAGCCAAGCGGTTTAGTGACTTTAAAACTGCATTTAATGATCTAATCAGTGAAGTTTTGCTCCCCTTAAACGATCAGCTTGGACTGTTCCACTGACCCAAAGCCAAAGCCAAAGCAACGGGCACAAAGAAGGTGAGAGGAATAAAAGATAACGAAAAAATGCGTTGTATAAAACCGTTTTGAAAACTGGCTTGTAAATTGTTAATTAATGCAAAGGCAAACAAATCAAAAATCGAACAGATAAAAACATAAAACTTCATTCAAATTGAAAGCAGATTGTGCAGAGAGCAAGCAAGTGGTTGTGCCTGTGTGTGTGTGCGTGTGCTTGTGTGAGAGTATTCGTGTGTGTGTGTGACCCAGTTCCAGACTGTGGTCGCGCATGTGTCAGACAACAATTCAGCTTTAAGTTGAAGTCGCAGAAAAAGTAGAAAGTGTTTTCGATTTTAGTTTTTTTTATTTTTGTAGTTTTTGACTTTCGGTCAACGACTGAGAGAATCCCCTGAGCACTATCAAGCCGAGCCCTGAATGCCAAAGCCAAAGTGCCGGTGCCCAGTACCAGTAATAGTCGTTTGTAGTTGATTTCTGTAGTATCTTATGGGTGCTCAATGCTAATTTGTCAGCCTCGAGGCGAACCAATTAATATTCACGGCAAATGCTTGTGTGGCAACATTCATAAGAAATACGCAAAGGTTGTTGCCAAAAAATAAAGCAAATCAAACAGAAAACAACAACAGCAAGTCAGCTTTGGGGTTGACAATCGCAATCAAACAAATCACAGCCAGAGGGACAGACAAAAATAATACTATTAAAATACTAAATACTGTTTGACTTATAATCCACGCATGCCACGCCCACGTGCTAAGGTCAATACGGCTTGTGTCTTGTGTTCTACTTCAATGACTTGACCCAAATTTGAATAGAGTTTGTTTGTTGTTTCTGTTTTGAGCCACCCACAAGGCGAATTCCAATTTTGTTAATTTTCGTTTTTTTTTTTTGGCATTAGCAAAAAACATATTTAAATATTAATTAATTTGAATTTTTCGTAATTTCTTGGTATTTATGCTTTGTGCGTCTGTTTTTTGTCCCTCTTCTGTCTGTCTGTCTGTCTGTGGGTCGAAATAAAAGTGAAAGTTGTTGACTTTATGATTTGGCAAAAGGAAAACTTGTTGAATTAAGTATTTGTGGTTTCGCCGATGCAATCAATTTGCGTCGTCTTTTGTATAAATAAATTACTTATATAAATTTGATCAAGAAGCAGGTAGACAACAAAAAAGACATACGAAAAAATAAGGCGTTTAGTCTGCGGTGGGTAGTCAAGGATTATGTAAGCCGTCTGTCTGTCTGACAGCACATTGATGATGAAAACATATATTGCAGAAAAAGCAGCGAAAATAACTCGAACCTGTGCGAGACACGCATCTACAATGTGTATGCAGCTGATGCAGTAGCAACAGATGGAGGTAAACTCCCAATAATGTAGGAGATAACAGCTTAAGCAACATTTTTGCACACATAACATAACGAAAGGTTTAACAAGCAACAAATTAATTTACCACGACTGCAAGCTACTTAGTAAATAGTTGATATAGCAATTTAATACAAATGCTCTTGGTGTATTACAATTTACAAACATAACTTTAGAATATCATCTATCAGCTGTCAGTGTCAACAAATGAAATATGACAATTTCCTCTTGAAAACAGAAATTAGTTCAAGTTTTTAGCTTGAGCTGGAACTGAATCTGATCTGTTGTGACCCCAAAAACATGTGTATGCATATCTGACAGCGAAAAAAGCGCAATAAGGAAACAAATAAAGAGTTGGCACAGCAAAAAGTCAAACACACATACACAGACAAAACATTTATAAACATTCTTTAAAAGAAATCAATATGCATAAGCGATAACAGCACAATACATACATATATGTATACGTATACACACATATGCATACGCACACACGCACAAGCTTAAACAATAAAACGTTCAATTTGGCTTTGGCGTTGACCAAAAGCGAAAAATGCGACAAAAACAACAACAGCCGAAAATGCGCGCCCAAACAAAAGACTTAAGCGACAAACCTTTTAGGGATAGACAACTTTCTCAGCATTTTTCAAGAATTTCTAATATGCCATAAATAAAAAAAAACAATAACTATGAATAATGCGTGTGTGTTAAGATATTTTGCGCATTTCTCTATAGAATCACTTTTAAAATACACCCTTATATGTGTCACAAAGTCTATCATATAAATCCAAGATCCAAACACACTCTACACTCATCTCTGACCCAGTTACCCAGATGAGAAGACCCACTAATTATGCAGCAATCCCTTCTGATGGTCTTGACATTTAAATGAGCTTAGATATATGTATATATATATAGTATAATTTGCTGATTTTGTTAGCTTTCTTGGCACGCATTTATGCTAAGGCAGTGCGGGAAATTCTCAAGGTATCTCGCCTGTTGCGAACGTGCCAGGCGAAAAATCTATGTGGGTTTGACAATATTTTGGTTTCTATTTCACAAGCCTATAAATCGCTTTAGTCACAGCATTTATTTTGACATCTAATGTCATTTGCCAGCTGATTATGAAAACTTTAAAATTTACACTGAATTCGTTGCTGAAGTTGAAGTTGGGTTTAAGTTTGCGCCATCATTTCAAAGTTCATTTATGAATTTTGAACTGGGGATGCTGCCACTGTTATGCGTTGATGATGTTGTCAATTGTTTATTTTTATATCATTTTTGCATAGTAATTATGTGTCTATTTTTATATGATATTTATACCCTTGAAGAGGGTATTTTAATTTTAACCAGGAGTTTGCATAGCACCTTAGGTGACATCTCCGACCCCATATAGTATATATATTCTGACTCAGCCTTTCTTCCTTTCTTTTCCTCGTTTTTTTTTTAATTTTTGCAATAATAACGTGTATATTTCTATGATATATTATATTATAAATTAATTTGAAAATAATATTGACATAGAAAGCGATTAGAGATGACAGTGAAAGCGGGTATATCAAAAGGCGAGTGAGCACTGGGAATGATAAGCATAATCTAGAGAGACAGAGAGAAACTCTGTGAGAAATGTCTTGAAATGTAATGACAGTTCAAAAGTGTCTGCTTTAAATTTGATTGTTGTATTTTTGAAACTAGAAAACCAACATTATATTTATATTAGTTCAGTTAATAGCAAACTGTGACATATTCCCCGTCTTCTGCATTTGTCGGCCAGTAACTGTAAAGCTGTGGCTTCATATTTACCCAACTCTTTACCGTGTATTCTCCAAATATTTGTATTATGCCATGTAGGGAGAGACAGCTGGGATTGGGGAACTAGACTTGAGGTGAACGACGATGGGGTTTGTTCAGCTACAAAAACTCATTTGCTGGCCTTTTAACACAAATATATAAATATTGCCGGGCACATTCACAGCAACAGCAACAGCAACAGCAACAACAACAACAACAGCAGCATGCACAACAATGATAATAACAACAACAACAACAACAATAAATGTTGCCACAGCACTCCTCCTTTTGGTGTTTGAGCGCCCAAGTCGTTCATTAAATCACTTTGACATAATGAACCGTTATGCCAACAAACAAAACGCGCTACCAGAGTGTCCAAAATGCTTAAGCCGTAACCTTGACTGAAGCTTGACTCTCGCACAGCCCTAAACTCTTGAGCTATATGGATTATGGGCGTTCGTGTTGTAATTGGATGTTGTGTTACAATTTGGTAAAAGTGCAGCGTCAGTTGTCGTTGAACCCGAAAAATGGAAAGTCAACTTCAAAGATGCAGAAACCAATACAAAAACAGACATAGTGCAGACACAGTGCAGATTGCGTAGATCGAAATACAAATGCAGCTGTGAATAACTTGTATAAATGGAGATTTACAAACAGATATGTAGATGAGGATACAAATAGAGCCAGATGATAATAGACAGATACAGATAAGACCTATTGCTATCAAGTTTTTTAAGATTCGAAATGACAGTTGCAGATATTATACTGCACTTGCAGACAAATCACTTATTGTATACATTGCAGCCATACACTTTTTAAACACTTGTCTGTAACCCCCAAGAGTCTTCTAGCAGATTTATATGTGGCCTAATTTATTCTCTTATTGCTGTAGCCAATGTCTTCCTTCTTCCATTGTTATTTTCAGTTGTCATTAGGCTCAGTCGTTTGCATTCATAATGCTAATGTTCTATTCATGTAGACTACATAAAAGCATTTTGTTTAACCAATTCATAATGTCTATGCGACATTCTGTGTTTGGCATGAGTAATTGCTTTAACAATAACTGCGCAGCAATAAGCATTTGTATCTTTCTGTTCATAATAATGGATAAATGTAGTTTTTTTTGTATTTCTGCTTGGTAAAATATGTCTAGAAAAATATAAGAATAAAAAAAAAAAGTTGTTGCAAAAAATATAAATCCGCCCCCGGGTGGACTCGAACCACCAACCTTTCGGTTAACAGCCGAACGCGCTAACCAATTGCGCCACGGAGGCTGTTGCTCGTGTGCTGTCAAATCTCATTTTCATACAAACTCAGCTTTATTCTTATTAGAATTTAGTTTTTTTTACACCTTCATACTATTGCTGATTTGAAGTAAGTAAAAATTCTCAAGCCAAACATGGCCTCCGTGGCGCAATTGGTTAGCGCGTTCGGCTGTTAACCGAAAGGTTGGTGGTTCGAGTCCACCCGGGGGCGGATTTACTTTTTTTATTTTCGTTTTTCTGGAAAATAAAATTACTTTTACTCTTCTTTCTTTTTATTTTTTGTATATCCATTAAAAACATTCTTACGGGTGCCGCACCTAATGATAAATACCTTTATTTCTAATAATGCCTCGTACTTGACTTCTACAAGTAATCTTGTTAATGTGCATTAGCTTATATTGTTTGGAGTTTATTTTTATGTTTTGTTAGATGAACAAGGGCATTATTTTTTGTGTCGAATTCAGTCGGATAAACAGCTAAAAGCAATGCGTGTGCGTTAAGTTGGAGTTGAAGGTGTCGATGAACAAAGTCTAATGCAAACATCACACAGATCTTGCCTTGTTACATGTATGTTTGTATACATATAGTACGTATAGCCCACAATAATAGCAGCAATCTACCTTTGCCTTATGTCTTTCACCTTCACTAGATAGCTCACATTAGAGATATATAGACATGCACGCGAGCCGAGCTTTAAGTTTTATTGTTCAACTGATATTAAATTTAAAAGGTTTTTTGCCTTAGTCCACTTAATTATAGTTTACATTAACTTATGATTATATGTATTTGCTTTTTCTATTCTTGCAGATGACTTGTGGCATATCATGTGTCGACAAGACACTCAACAAATCCTTCTATCACCTGGGCATCTGCATAGCCAAACATCCGGGCTATTTTGTCATTATACCAGTGATGATTACACTCTTGTGTATGACGGGGTAGGTTAAACCACATAAAACTCGCTTGAAAATCGTAAAATTAATAAAACTTTCCAAACTAATTATGCAGATATCAACAATTAAAATATCAAATCGATCCCGAATATCTTTTTTCGCCCATCAATGGAGGGGAAGGCCGAGCGTGCCATTGTTGAGCAATATTTTAAGGTGAATTATACACATCGCTTCAATGTGGGACGCATTACGAGGCCCGGTAAGTTGAGACAACAGAGCTATGTATATGCCTGAGCCATTATAGAGGCAAACATTGGGCAAGTGAAATGGTTTGACGACACCCATTTAGTCATCCAATTAAAGATTTTGCAACAGTATTTTGCACGTTCGCGAATGTGGTGCCTCATCGTCGGTTCCCTGAAATTTTTAACTGAATATTAAACCATATTTTTTGTGCAAGAAAAGGAGAGAAAAACAAAAAAAATATGCGCCGCCGCCACGTTAGTAAAACATTTTTTCTCGCTAACTTAAAAGTTCAAACAACATGCAGTTGGGGATTAAATAATAATTGGGGTCTTGAACCGAGTAGCGTTTCTACACGCTATTAACTTTGCAAAATGGTTTATTAGCCTTAGAAATTATGCAAATTCGACGTATTACTAAACTACAACTTGAGACAGTTGCGCCAGTGCGATAGCAAAAAAAGCTCAAGCAAACATTAGTTTAGTGTTTAAAAATACCATTAAACGAATAAAAACATTGTAAAATATGAATAAATCATAAAAATAAATGAGAAAATATGTTTACCCGTGAAAATAAAAACAAAAAATGTACTTTCCCATACCGGGAATCGAACCCGGGCCTTCTGGGTGAAAGCCAGATATCCTAGCCACTAGACCATATGGGAGGCGTTGGGTAATATTGCAAAAAACACAAACATTAGACATGATTCATCATTTTAACCTAATAAAAGTATAAACTGATGTTTATTTTTGTCTGGTTATAATAAATAACTGCAAATGTTGTGGGTGGTACCTTAAAAATGAGCACATACATATAATATGAAGTAAGAGATTTGGGATTGGTAAAAGTTAGTTGTGTGTGTGTGTTTTGCAAAATGTTACAAAAAATCACGTACATAGCAACAACGAAATGGTTGCACAAATTGAAAACTGTGTGTGCGGCGGCGCTATGCGAAATCGAGCGTCCAAAAACCATCAAAACAAGTTGTAAAAAATCATCAGATATAATGAGCGCGCGCGCACACAACTGGAGAATGTTGCCAGCAAACTGTGTTTAGTTTTTGCTGAAAACATTTCAAGACTATTAAAGATTCACACAAATCAACAAGTAATTCTTGCAAAATTCATTCGTTGGCCTCATTCTGAATGGGCCTCTTCTCTCTATGCACTCGATGTTCAACTATGCTTCAACTACAGCGACTACGTATGAATATATCAGATCTAGTTTTTCTACAACTCCAACTAATCCATTCACTCATTCATTCAACGGGTGTGAGGGGGTATGTGTGTGTGTGTGTGAGTGTGAGTGTGTGTGGGGCTTGTGCGTGGCAACAGCATCATTGAACTTTGTTTTGACAATCACTAATACTGAAGATGCACCACACAACAAGTCTAGCAACTTGTTATTGTTGCAGCTGCTGCACTGTGGCAGTTAAACTAACTGTATATGGTCATTATCTAGACCGCATTTTACTCAGTGTATTACGAGCAGAGTTGTCTGCGCTTCGCTTGGCTTGTGTGCACTTTATTCCCAGACACGAAGGCGATTTCGAATGCTTTAAAAACAAAATCTAAAACATATTCGTGTGCTGCATGTGGCAAAGAAAACTGTAATGCAACTTTCGCCCCAGCCACCACCATCTTGCGCACTAATATAAATTGTTTTTACATCAGTTTTTTTTTGTTGTTTTCTTCATTTCGTTTTATGTAGCGCAACACACAAAACGTTGCTTCCATCGCCTAAATATTATATAAATTGATTGGCTCTCTGACGCTATAAACGTTTGCCATGCCTCATAAATAACACATTGCAACTGAGCTGCTTTGTTGTTTGGCTCAACTCGACGTTAAACGTTGATTGCAAGCATCTCCCATATTGTCTAGTGGTTAGGATATCCGGCTCTCACCCGGAAGGCCCGGGTTCAATTCCCGGTATGGGAAAACATAAAATATGTGTGACATTTTTTTTATTTTTGTTAAATAATATAATTTATAATAATAATAATTGTATGACAAATATTTTAACTGTTTTCTTGATTTATCAAAAATGACTAGTCATTAATGAAAATGAACGTATGCTTTCAATGGTTTTCTATCAATATCTTTATCAAGTTATATGTTCATAATTAAAAGTTAATTAGTAAGCTTTGGCACCAATCAATTCAAATGATAAGCAGCGGAAAATATCTCTAAAATGAACAGCAACAGTTTCTTTATCATTTAATGAATATAATTAGAAATCACAATGTTTCAACAAACTCTTTAATTCCTTTATAATTGCTGCAACGTGCAAAGTTTGTCCAAATTTTCCTAACAAGTTCATTCAGAAATCGAAGACGGCGCTACGTGTAGAACGGCACGTTCTATACAGATGCTTAGCAAACACTTCTTATATCTATTTAGGTTCAATATATATTCGCACATGTGTAGGTGTATTAGGCAGATATGCCATATGTATTGTACATATCTATTGTGGGCACGGGCTGACTGACGCAAGTGATCGGGGGCTGCATTTGTTATGGCGCATTAAGCACACAATCGATTTGTACGATATATCAAAGTGGAAGCGGAATTATATTATATACGTAGAAAACGGCGCGCACACGAAATATGTAATAAAACTTAAATGAAACTCATTCGAATTATTGTCACGTCGACGCACAATGGAGGCGCTGGCACTGAAGACGGCCTAGCCAGTGCACACTGGAGTCGAATAGGGTCAGTTTTGAATGAATCTAATAAACAATCTAAGCGATGTTCCAGATAAAGTCTAGATTGCACTGGAATTTGAGGGATTAGGTAAAATAGAACTGAACTTTTGATGAGTGTTAAAAAGTCTCCATCATTTTAAAGAATTGTTTAAAATTTAAAAAAACCTTAAAACATACCCCAAAGAACATTATAGTGAAGTAAAGTTGAAGTTATCACAGAGAGTTGAATGAATATGCTGCAAATAAAGAAACATTTCAAATGCATCATTAAAAACCCACGTGCCTTGAATCTATAGGTTTAACCTTCAGGCAGGTCTTATAAGTAGGAAGTCTCTGTTAAGTTAACCGTATCTAATCTATTGTCTCCTGTGCACAATTGCAGGTCGTTTTGGTCGAGTTATTGTCATACCCAAAGATGGCGATGAGAACATGCTGCGTCGTGAGATCTTTATGGAGCTGCGACAATTGGATAATCTTATACAGAATGCGACGACTACATATGATGGCGATACATTTACCTACAAGGATAACTGTGCACGCTGGGAGAACGAATGCTTCGAGAATGATATATTGAATTTGGATGCATTGATGGATGATGTGAGTTATACCTTAACAAAGACTTATGTTAATACCCAACTTAACTTTCTTTCTTTGATCCGCCTGCAGATCGAATCGGGTCAACTTAATCTCACATTTCCCATAATGTTTAATCCGGTTACATGGGATGCACACGCCTTTCCGGTATTCTTTGGAGGCACAAAACTAACCGAAGATAATTATATTGTCAGTGTGCCAGCCATACAATTGGTTTATTTCGTTACGGCCGACACAAAGCGCCAGGATGCCAAGTAAGTAGAGAATAAGTACTGATATAGAGGATTTCATTAACAAACCTTTTCGATCTTCAGGGGCGCCGAATGGGAGGAAACTTTTCTGAGAGTGGTGGGCAAAGCCGAGACAACAGGCATGTTTAAGCACATTTCTGTATCCTACTTCGCCTCACGCACACTTGATCATGAGCTGGAGAAGAACACCAAGACTGTGGTGCCCTATTTCAGCTCAACGTTTCTGCTCATGGGTTTGTTCAGGTAAGTTTGCAGATCATATTTTAAAGTCTCCCATAAAACTAATAACCTATATTCTTGTATTCAACAGCATCATAACCTGCATGATGGGAGATGCAGTGCGCTCGAAACCCTGGCTGGGTCTTATGGGAAATATTTCGGCCATTATGGCAACCCTGGCTGCCTTTGGTCTAGCCATGTACTGTGGTATTGAGTTCATTGGCATCAATCTGGCTGCGCCTTTTCTAATGATTGGTAGGTTATCTTAGTGAAGTTCCTGTTTGATTTAGTACGTAAATATCTTCATCACTTTCCAGGTATTGGCATTGATGACACCTTTGTCATGTTGGCAGGCTGGCGACGCACACCCGCCAAGATGCCTGTGCATGAAAGAATGGCCCACATGATGTCTGAGGCTGCTGTCTCGATTACCATCACATCGGTGACAGATTTCATTTCCTTTCTGATTGGTATTATTAGTCCCTTCCGTTCGGTAAAGATCTTTTGCACCTACTCCGTGTTCGCCGTCTGCTTCACCTTCTTGTGGCACATCACATTCTTTGCCGCCTGCATGGCCATCTCGGGCTACAGGGAACGCAAGAATCTACATGCTATCTTCGGTTGCAAAGTAAAGCCCATGTCGGTGGCTATTAAAGGTGAGTAATGGCAGAAGAAGGAGAAAGTAATTAGGCCTAATTGAAATACAGTGAATTCCAATTAATAAGATCTACTAAACGTTGAGGCCAAGAAATTGAATTGAAATTAGGATCAAGAATAGACTGACTAAGTATTTAGTTCTTTAAGTTTGTAAGTAGTTTCAATCATTTATAATTTTGACAGCAATACACAATGTTTAAAACATTGCCAAATGCTAACACAATTCGTGGTTTATTCAGTTAGTTTGTCATGCATAAATATTAAGTAATTTTCATCGATTGAGTGCGTATTATCGATGACGAAACATAGCAAATCGTTGGTCGTATGTCTGTTGGTTGTTGCTGTGGCTTTGGTTCGCTCTGACAAGGTCCACTTGTCGCAGTTGCTTGGCCAGAACAACCGGCTCATAGTCAGGCCTATTAGCTGCTCTTTAATTCACTTAGTCGCAGCAGCAGCAGCTGCACAACATGAACTTGATCATGAGGCAAAAGCGAAACAAAATCTTGACCAGTCGTGTTAGATGGCAATCCCATAAAATTCAGGTCAATGGCAACTGGAACTGAGTGAAGTTAACCATTTATCTGTATCTTTCTCTATATTTTGCACAGAGAAACGTAACTTCCTCTACAAGGCAATTATGGCTGGCGGCATTGATCACAACGATCCGGACAATCCTATCGATAATAAGGATCACATGTTCATGGCCTTCTTCAAGGACAAACTGGCCGCGGTTATTAACAACAAATGGTGTAAGATTATTATTATTCTGGCCTTTGCCAGTTATCTGGCCGGAGCTTGTTATGGTGTCACACAGATCAAAGAGGGACTCGAGCGACGCAAGCTATCGAGAGAGGATTCATATTCGGTGGAGTTTTTCGATCGTGAGGATGATTATTATCGCGAGTTTCCCTATAGAATGCAGGTGAGTTTAGAATACAATATTTGTTATAGTTTGAAATTCATTAATTATATAAAATACTTAGGTAATCATTGCCGGGGCGCTTAACTACTCTGATCCTTGGGTGCAGGAACAAATTGAGAATTTGACAAGCACGTTGGAGCATACATCATATGTGACCTCTTCGCTATATACGGAATCTTGGCTACGCTCATTCCTGACCTTTATGGATCGCAATAACGATTATTTGAATGCGACAATCGATGACGAACAATCGTTTATCGAGATAGTCAAAGAACATTGGCTCTTCCCGGGCAATCCCTTCTCGCTGGACGTGCGTCTAAACGAGGATGAGACACAGATTATCGCCTCACGATTCCTTATACAGGCTGTCAATATAACGGATACCAATCACGAGAAGGAAATGGTTCGAGATTTGCGTAAAATCTGCAAAGATTCACCACTGAATGCATCCATTTTCCATCCGTACTTTGTGTTCTTCGATCAATTCGAGCTAGTTCGTCCAGTTTCGCTGCAGGCTATGGTAATTGGTGCCATCATAATGATGATCATCTCGTTCATCTTTATACCCAACATTCTGTGCTCGTTGTGGGTGGCCTTCTCGGTCATATCGATTGAATTGGGCGTAGCTGGTTACATGGCACTGTGGGATGTCAATCTGGATTCGATTTCAATGATAAATCTGATCATGTGCATTGGCTTCTCCGTCGACTTTACCGCACACATTTGCTACACTTACATGTCATCGAAGAAGCGCAGTCCCAAGGCGCGTGTACGTGAAGCTCTGCACTCTCTGGGTCTGCCCATTGTGCAGGGTTCTAGCTCCACGATCTTGGGCATTATTGCTCTACTATTGGCACAAAGCTACATCTTTTTGGTGTTCTTCAAAATGGTTTTCCTTGTCATATTCTTTGGCGCCATGCACGGACTCTTCTTGCTGCCCGTTTTGCTGTCGCTCTTCGGCCCCGGTTCTTGGCTAACCTGGACGGGACGCGATGATGGATCCGATGCCGAAGTCGATGACAGTGTGAACAACATGAAACTTGGTCATGTCATGGAGAAACCATTTGCACAGTCCTATTACATGCAGTATCCCAGCATGGGACTCAATGGACCCTACGCCTATGGCTCGAAGGGTTTCCTAGGAGCACCATACAAGGCATACGGTGTGGATGAAAAGGATCAGGGTTTGGGTACGTCCGGTGAGGATTCTTCAGAGAGCAGTTCAAGTCGCTCACAGCGTCGTCAGCAATTGGCAGCCAGTGCAGCCGCTGGACACGGTGTAGAAGAGGAGGAGGAGACGCAGGAACAGACACGGCGGCGCTACGAAGAAGGCTGGCGTCGCTCCAGCTATCAAAATATCTACGGCACTGGCGGCGCACAGTTCCACGCACAGCCCGATCTCTATGGCCAGCAGGTATCTGCAGCCGAATGGCGTCAGCGACTCGACGCACACGAACAGCAGCATCGCAGCATTGGTGCTGGCAGCGGGGGGGAAAGCGGTGTCAAGCAGCGTCGTCAGGCCTACGAAGGTTACGATCGGGATATGCAGCGAGCGCGTCGCAATTCACATGGCGATGTCATCGACATGCACACTCCGACACCGAACTCATCGCTGGACGAACGCATGCGAAGGCAATACCAGCAGGCACTCAGTGGCGACGAGAGCAGCAGTAGCTACCCGCTACCCTATCCACATCAGCAGCCACTGGGCGAACCGAGCATGCCACCGCCGCCCTTGGCGAACAGTTCTGCGAAGCGTTATCATCGCCGTCGTTCATCTGAGGACTCGACGCGCTATCACCATCAGCGTTGGCCGGCGAACATTGAGGAACGTCGTGCACGACGTGCCAATTCGCCCAGTCAGCGACATTCTCAATCGCATTCGCACTCACATTATCCAGAGACTGCCGCCAATTTAGCCCCACGCTCCTCGTCACACCACAATCTGTACCAGCCGAGCAGCAAGGCGCATCAGCCGCCCACTTATCAGTATGGAGACTACTAACATGCCCCGCCCACCCCCCATCTCAAACTATATACATATGTATGTATGTAGCAATGGGCCAATGTAGCTCACTTACACAGGGATCTTGAGGCGGTTGCCGTAACCTATCGAATGCATCGATTAATTAAGCCAACTAGTTTAAATAAATTGCCTAGGCCTCTCATACTATTTATCTAAAGCTCATCGCAGATCATTCACCATGTTATGCCATGAATTCTTTCGCAATTTGGGATAAACTGCAACTTTTAGGTCCGTCCAACAGGTTTTCTTTTCTTCAGTTATTATTCTAGACAACTCTGTCTGATCTGAGACAACGACTGACCATCAACTTGACACTGTAATCGATTAGTTCTTTTCAATATCTTACCAAATTGTGCATGGCATAAGCATTGTAATTATCCCAATTGCCTCACACTTTGACTTGCCCCTGCAGCAATATGTTCAAGCATTTTCATTTTCCGACTCATAACTCAAGTTTAAACTCGATTTTCAATTCAATTTCATTAATTTCAAAATAGATTTTGTTTTCTGTCTTCCTGATCATACTATATAAAGTACTATCAGTACTATCATATAACTTTATTTGTATTCTTCTAACAACGATTTACAAAATTCTGTATATTTTGAAAACTTTCGCATTTTATTTATGAATATATGCATTTCATGAAAAGCAAACGCAAGTCACATAACTTAAGTTTTAACATCAAAAACTAAATGAATAATTGTAAAATCTAGCACGTATTTTCAGTCAGTGTTCTATTTAAATTAAAATGTAGCTCGTAAGTAAGTTTCATGATATATATTGTATAAAGCATACCACTAATAGCTGTAAAGAAACTGAATAAATATTTAACTATGTACTCGAGTTGAGAGCTGACTCAGAAGCACCTCTAGAATCTAGAATCTAGACTCAACTGAAAACTAGACTAATGTGTAAGTTTAAGGGACACAACGCAACCTTTTTTGTAAAGTGTTAACGATTTTTGCTATTGAATAAATATTTTATATTTTCCTAGAACTATTTTCTATAATTTTCAACAGTTGTTAATGGTTTTTTAAACGACTTTTAATGGGATTTTTATCGGTTAGCGTATTGGTTATAAATACTGAACTAGTACAGCGATGTAATATTTAGAAAGCAACCTTAGAGCGAAATGTTTCTTCGGCTTTTAATACTTTGCTGCAGTTTCCACCTGTGGAATTCTGAAATCACAAACCGTCCCTACTTGGGACCCGATCCGCAGGTTCATTATATCAGCCAAGCCGTGTCGGCTGACCAGAATGATTTCTTGGGGAGCATTGAAAAGGAAAGTAGAACATGTACCAGCAAGTGTACTTATGAATGTACGTATGAAGGCCACAAATAAATGGATAGGCGGAGGAAGGACACCAATTGATCTCGGCTATTGGGAAAGTCAGCTTGACCCTGTCAGCCTCAATCTGCAAAAATTAAAAAAAAAATTACAAAAAATAAAAGTTAAAGTTAACTAAAGCACGAAAACTGTTTCTTATTGGGAAATATTTTACTGTCTTCAATACTTTCCCAGACGTTAAAACTTTAATGCCGCAGCAATGAAGTCTGAATAGTCTATTCATAGTTTTATAACCATGGTAGCCACTGTATAGGTTGTCATTCCTGACGGAGCTTTTAGTAATATAAACCTGAATTTGTATATTTCAAAAGGTGTAACTATTTGAAATAATAATGTAATAAATTCAAAGCATTATACTAGCGACTAGAATTAAAATATTAAACCAAGTCCAATACGAAACGCAGTAAGTTGCATGTTTATAAACAGAGATGTTGACTATAAGTACGTGCTTCAACGTAACGGCATTCGCCAACGACCATACCATGTTGAATACATCGGTTCTCGTCCGATCACCGAAATTAAGCAACGTCGGGCGCGGTTAGTACTTAGATGGGGGACCGCTTGGGAACACCGCGTGTTGTTGGCACCGGTTGAAAAACTTTTTATTTTTTTGTTAAGAAATTTTTACATTACATATTTTTTCAATGAGAAAAGATTTCGTTCATTCTGACTGCAAATATAATGATTTAATAATTGTGATTACATAGTATATCGTAGAAGTTTGTAGTTGTGTGTAATTATTTTGATTAGCAGGTCACCTGCGTAAGTTTTTCGCAGAGAAAGTATCGCTGTTGTCTGCAGTCAAGATCGTACCAGTAGCCAGTTACTCCATTTATTGCGATGCATCTTGAGGCAGTCGTAGGTGGAGAAGAAGCATAATTGCGATAGGTAACAGGTTCACCACTGCCATGCCAAGCGTATGTGGTGTTAACAGCCTGATTAGTGCCCGACGTCCAAAGTTGGTCAGTAGAAAGGGAAGCCAACACTGAATTGGCATTGGTGCGTATAAAGTTCTTTATACGATTCTGCATTGTTTCCGAAGGAATAGTGACAAGAGTGTAGCCCTGAGAGGCGCATAAGAGTTGAGCCTGATACCAGTTCACCTGGGGATTGAAAAATAAATGCATTCTGTTTAACAGATGCAGCGTGTGGTTATATACTTTACCCTATTGTAGAGACTCAGAGCATAGTCATCCTCGCTATAAGTGAATATTGAAATAATAGGGACTGCTTCAGCGTCTACTTCGTCAAGGTCATCTTCGACTTCCTCCACTTGTGCTGTGATCCATGTCGCTGTGCAGAGCACAAAGAAAAGTGCGAAACCTATGGACTTCATTTTGTAAAGTATGCAAAGCGTTCCATTTGCTTTTATAGCATTTTCCAAGCTTAAACTAATTGCCTAATGCATCTATCAATGTCAAGTTCTAATTAAAATATAATTAAATTTAAATTTTACAAACGGCTTTCATTTAAAGCAGTTGTAAAATGGAACTCCTCAAATATTCATATTAATCAAAATTGTCCATTCTTATTGAGTAAATTTTAATCTTGTATAAATGTTTCCAATGTACCATAAATATATTATGTGTGCGGGAGATGCTTCATTAACAGTTTGTATATTTTCTACTAAATTCGTAAATAGAATCTAATAATATAGTTTAAATATTTCTTTAAAATGAAAAAACAAATTCAATAAATAAAAGGAATTAATTTAAAAAAGTTTTTCAACCGATACTAATCTAAATGTGAATTTAAATTGTTGAGACGATTAAGAGCTGTTTAAAGTAGAACTAAAATTAAAAAAAATAAATTATATCAAAGAAAACATGTATAATAAAAAATGTATTTAGATTAAATTATAAATAAAAAAAAAGATGAATCAGAGCCAACAACACGCGGTGTTCCCAAGCGGTCCCCCCATCTAAGTACTAACCGCGCCCGACGTTGCTTAATTTCGGTGATCGGACGAGAACCGATGTATTCAACGTGGTATGGTCGTTGGCGAAAGTCGAATGATTGAAACGCAAACTTAATACCGAAATAATCAATACTCCAACATATTAGTTCATACAATTGTAGAATTAGTATTTTAACCTCAACTCCAACTCTGTTGTTGTTGTTTTTAACAAATTTGACAAATATAAAGAAATTAACAAAACATCATTAAAAAACATTTGAAAACTTGACTGCTGTTAATCATACCCTGTGTATCATGCCTTCTTTTGTTAGTATAGTTTACCTATTCATTAAATGTAAAAATATATATTTTGCCCTGTCTATTGGGTATTTCAGACTCAACGTAGCACAGTAGATTTTAAATAATCTCATAATAAATAATAAGAAAACATTCCGCGTGGCAACAGGTTGACTCCATATACGCAACATTTATGTATTTGTAGCTTTGTGTCATTTGTTGTGCTTTCAGAAAAGCTCCTTTATAGACATACAAAAGCTAATTGATACACGCAGAGCAACACGTTCTTTACTTGTTGCACACCACATTAATGAAAAAGTTGAAGGTGTTTCGACATTTTTTTGCAATCAGAAAATTGTATTTGTTTTTATTTATTTATATATCACCGTCACCAAAAGAAAATATTATTAAATACATCTATACAAGCATCTCTCCTTGCCTTTTGTTAGCGTGTGCAACGTTTCTGGCATACAAAGTAACGTTTGCTACTGCAGGCCTCTGCCGTCCACAGACTCGTGGTGGCATTGAAGGCCAGACAACTGTGCACAGTGCTTGCTGTATCCTCGAAATTCTTGTAGTTAAAAGGATCGCCAGTATTGTACCAACTCCACTGGGTGCTGACTGCCAAGTTTGCGCCAGCCGTCCAAATAGGTTCGGTAAGCAAATTCGCCAGACCCGATGTGAGAAGGAAATTATATAATCTCAGCTTTGTGTGGGCACGCTGGCCAAGTCATAGCTTTGGGCGGCACAGGCAGCATGTGCTTGGAACCAATTAAGCTGAAGAATTACAGGAATATAGAAATCTATATGAACAAATCTATCATGACATATTACCTTGACAACGGTGGATAATGCATGTATGCCCGACTCATAGGTAAATCCAGCTATAGGCAATGCTTCAAATTCATCTGTATCTGCATCTGATTCAGGATCAAGAACAATCAATTCTTCTTCGGGTTCCTCAACCAAATCTTCAGCTGCTATGAACTTCATTTTGTGAAGTCTTCAAAGGGCCGTAAATCCCTTTTATACAACTATCGAAGGCTGCAACTAATTGCGCACTGCATTCATCAATGTCACGAGCGACGATAAGCTTGAAATCTAAGCGATTCTTTAGCTCTGCTTTCCCTTTAAATTTGTTGCATTAGCCAGAGGGACTTTGGTTTTTTTTTCAATTTTGGAATTTGCCATAAATTGCGCTTACAGTAAATCTCAATTTTAAGCGTTGCGTAAATCCGTTCACCATTTTTATGGCAAACTTTTGCGCTAATAATGTTATCCAGTTGTGGCACGAGGGTGCCACAGAATTTATCGAAAAAATGTAAAAGCATATCTCATTTAACTGCAGTGTGCACTGTGAAGGGACAGCGAAGGAGACGTTATGATGGGTCAAGGATTGCCACTTGCTGTCTCGGTATGGGAGGTGGAGGTTCGAGGGATTCGAGGGCTGCACACACTCCCATGCAACTTTTTACCCTCTGTTCATTTTACTTCTTCTGCGTTTACGCGTCCCATCGGGATTGGACAACAAGAAATGAAATGTGCAAGCACAGATCGTTGAGTTTTGTGTTTGTTGTTCCTTTAGTTTCATTCCATTTCGGAGGGTTGTGTCAGCATATAAAATCAAAAATTGCTTCCTCTCTGCTGAGAAAATTGCGTAGCAAACGGGGGCGTATAGTTAATATGATTTCTGTTTCTTTGAATGGCAGCGCCATTTGGCATTTGCATTTGCCAATGCAGCATAAAAGTTACTCCTTGTTCTATTCCGTTTGGCAAGGTTGTGTCAAGTGATATGTATGAATATATTAACCTTAGTACAGAGAACATTTAAAACATTTCAATAACATTTTACTATTTTGCATTACTTTTAAAAATTATTTATATTATTTGCATGTTTATAATTATACTCTTCGACCATTGAAAATTGTTAAAAAGGGTATAGTAACTTTGTGAAAATGTATGTAACAGGCAGAGGGATGCGTAGGCAACCCCATAAAGTATATACATACATATATTCTTGCTCAGGATCACTAGCCAAGTCGATCAATAGCCCTGTCTGTCTGTCTGTGTAAGGTGCTGCAAGCTGTGTAGAGAACAAATTTATTTCAAATTCTGGATGTCGGCAAATCTATTATTTGTTTCAGTTTGATTTGCATGCGACGTATGCGACGTATTCTGACTTTGTCATTTACGTACTGATGGAAATATCAACCCATCCCCAAAATTTAAATCCAATCAGACAATGAACACAAAAATGATTAAAATTATTATTAAAAGTATGAGCAGAACATCTAAGGGGGTAGAAGTTATGCCAGCCCTCTAGTTTCAAATAGCAGGCTCTGAATTCTATTATACATATATATTTTAGGTAGAGAGTATCAGTATTTACGGCAACATAGGGCAAAGATTATTATAACTGCGTGTGCCGCTCGGCTTGTTTTAATTTAATTATTGTAATATTGTGTCAATACATCTTTGCATAGGTATAAATTCGATGTAAGTATGTGTGTAACTTGCTTATTACGAAAAAGTTTTTAGACCAGCATGTTTTCATCGGTCCTGTGGCGCAATGGATAACGCGTCTGACTACGGATCAGAAGATTCCAGGTTCGACTCCTGGCAGGATCGGAGATATTTCTTTTTTACATATTTTTAGTTTATCTTTATTTATAATAACAATATTAATTAAAAAAATCACCTTTGCTTATTTAGAAAAGTTAAGCAATATAACAGAACAAACCGTATCAGATCTTCTATATTCTGAATGAACTAAAAAACTCACAAAAAGTTGATTTCGCCCAACGTGGGGCTCGAACCCACGACCCTGAGATTAAGAGTCTCATGCTCTACCGACTGAGCTAGCCGGGCACTTGGTAACGCGATCGCCAAAGATATTTAGGAATTCCCGAGGATCACAAAATGTTTATAATCCTAATGTATAGCTATAAATAGAGTTAGTTGAAAAGAAAAATACCGAAGTACTGAAACACACAAATCTTTAATTTCTCACAGACAACTTCCCTCGCTTGGTGAACAAATTGAGATGCTGTTGCGCAATTAGATTGTAAAACTTGTTGACAAGATGACATGATCTATTAGCTTTGGTTATTTGTCTTTGGAGCTGAGTGCAGGAAAAATTGCAATTAAATTGGCCACTGCTTGGAGGGAGCAGGAAGCAGAGAGAGAGCAAAGCACGACGAGCAAGGACAATAACACCAATGCTTTGGGAGGGGTCCGCACTGTGACAACAAAAGTCACGCCGGATAAATGCAGCGTGCGACAGGGCTAAGGCTAACGGGGGCCAATGGCTGTGCTCCTGCTGCTGCCAATGTTGTTCTTGTTGCAGCTACTGCTGTTCCCACTTAATTTATGCGCCAGGCGAAGGGATAGAAAGTATGTATGTACTATGGGTGCGGGGGCGAGGCTATTCTGTGCCTGGTGGCCATTTTCGCAGCACGTTTAACGAAGGTCGTCAACTACTTGAGCCAGCGCTTAACTTTCCGTTTTATAGCATTGAAGATGAATCTCCTCTGCTCAATGGAGTTGCCACCGGCTTTTTAATATCTTGCACAGCAGATGCTTAGCCTCTTAATAAATTACAAGCAGGGAGATACTTCAGTGACCTCTTGTATAAGTTCAACCAATTTCTTCTTAATACATTTTAATTACAAACCAGTAGAACAGTGTAAAAGTTTAGTTGGGACTGCTTTTAACTATTTAATTTGCAACCTTTTAATTAAATTCAATTAATTTTGAGTAATAAATAAATATTTTATAAAAAAAATGATGCCCAAAATAAAAAAAAATTTTTCAACCAGTGCGCCAACAACACGCGGTGTTCCCAAGCGGTCCCCCATCTAAGTACTAACCGCGCCCGACGTTGCTTAATTTCGGTGATCGGACGAGAACCGATGTATTCAACGTGGTATGGTCGTTGGCGAATGCCGTTATGTTGAAGCACGTACTTATAGTCAAAATTTCTAGTAATAAATATAAGAATTTTTGTATGTACACTTTCCGAATTCGAATTGTGTCGATGGCGTTGGCGATAATAAATAAATATACATTGTTTTAATATTACAGCGATTTTAGAATTAAAAATAAAAAAAATTAACAAACTAAATTTTAAACAATTACCTAAATTTAAAAACTAGAAAATGGAGTTCTTGAACCCTTCGTATCCCCAGGGTTATCTGTTGCTAGTTGACTTCCCCTATTCATTCAATTTGCATTAGATAACAAGCGACCCTTTTGCATTTCCCTGCAAATTCACGACGAAAGTTTCCGCCAAATCACTGCAACAAAATGGAATGTATCATTAAGATTTTATCGTGCCTTTGTGTTCTTTTTGTTTCTTTCACTCAATGTTCCATCAAAGCAAAAGACATTAGCAAGAGTTTGTCCCCCGCGTTTAATTAACAAATTCTTGTTACGACACAAGGTTTGTGGGGTAAAGTTTCCAGCTAATTAGAAATATAGTAGATAGTCCCCTCTCTCATTTGTGCCCCAAACGATGCAATTTGCGTGTTTATTAATTTTATGTCAATTTGCATGCAATTTTCGCTCAAGGCGAAACTTTATCTGCGTGTCTCAGTCGAAGTTTTGTCTTTACGATGTCTAATCTAGTGGAATGAAATGCTTTTGCTGCAGTGGGCTAATTAAAACTAATGACCAATACGCAGTTATTCGTAGTTCCTTGCAGGTGCAGCAGCAGTTTCAAACGCTCCCTTCGAGAAAGACTTCAAAATATGTATGTGTCGTTGAGTGGATTTCGTTGTTCGATGCAATTCAATAAAACCAAATAGGTTGCAAGACGCCGGAAGGTGGCAAACGTTAGATAATGCCGTGTAATGGAAATGAACTATAACACCCTGTATAATTTAGATTGCAGATTTCTATTCCTCAGAGAAAAGATAAAGATATGAATTATTTGATTTCTTCTTTTCTTATTTATAGAAAATATAGTTTAGATATTTGTTAAACTCTATTCCGATTCACTTGCCACCACAGGGTATTGAAACGTGCGTGCAACCTGCCTCGTATTCCAATCGCACGTGGGGAGAGAATAAGTCGCATCGAAAATGTATTTTCTGCTTCGCAATTCGATAGTGCATATTTTCCAATGTGTGGCCTTTTCCTCTCCCACAAGGTCAGTGCAAAGTCATTGCAAGTTGTTGCGTGCACTGCAGTTGCATCCCCCTAAACACAAGTCAACTGTAAATTGGCTTAAATGCAGTATATCATTTAATTTTATGTCATTTCGCCAACAATTTTTGCACGTTGATTTTCACCAAGAGCAGAGTTAATAAAACTGCAGAAGACAAGGGAAATGCTTTAGTGCATTCATTAAGTAGAATATAGTAGTTAAAATCCCTAATAGCTAAGTAAAATAAATATAGTAAAAATAGAAAAACTAATTTAGGTATGAAATTAAAAAACATTAATAAAAAAAGTTATTGAACCGATGCCAACAACACGCGGTGTTCCCAAGCGGTACCTCATCTAAGTACTAACCGCGCCCGACGTTGCTTAATTTCGGTGATCGGACGAGAACCGATGTATTCAACGTGGCGAATGCCGTAAGGATGAATTAGCATGAATTTATGGCTGAAATTCTCAGCTTGTCCCTTTTGGTATAGTACATACATAGTAGACACGCAATTCAGCTCGTTTATCGCCCAGGTGTATTTACAGTATCTACTTATTTACACCTATTATAGAAAAGTATTATCTTACGCAAAGCAACAAATGCCCCTAACGATTCACATTGTGTGTACAGACATATGCTCAAAGTGTCCCAGTCGACGCGAGTATAATTAGCGACGTTATGAGGGCATTACGGGTTAAGCTAACTAACAACTAAGTACCTTCTCCCTTTTTCTCCTCTTGTACTGCGTTGCAGCTCATGCGACATTGCACCAACTAAATTGACAATTGTATTAAGTGCGTTAAGTGCTCCAGCTTCAAAGTGTTAGTGTGAGAGAGACTGTGAGGGGGGTGTAATAAAGAAAGAAATAACAAGTACAACAACAAGTGGGTACAAGGGATATTACAAGGACTCACAGCTGTTGCCCGGAAAAACGAAGCTTTTTATCCCGTCACAACTTTATGCTGTAACCGCAAATGATGCCAGTGTGTGTGTGTGTGTGTGCTCCTATTCCCCCTTCTTGCCTGTTTGTTTCCCATCTTATGACACATTTGCCTTGAGGTTGCAGCAAACAGTTTCGCTTTGTTTGCTCCGAAGGATAATTGTCCATGGAGCCATCCTTCGCTTGTCACGCACGAGTCGCCGCGAGTCGTGTGCAACAAGGTTAAATGGCAAAGTGAGGTTATTTGATTGATAATATAATCACCGATTTTTACATCTATATAGGGAGCGAAATCACTGAACTATAACTAAAAGAAGCAGTGTAAAGATAAGAAAGATATTAACATAAAAAGACAGTTCAAAGAAAGAAACAAATATTTGTATCTAACTTATACTGTACATACCTTAGTTATTGTATCAGTTTGCACGCAGCGTGTCAATCAAAACTAACCTAATTGTTGGTTATGCAATTAATACAATACAAGTTCCAAGTTCTCAGTTGTCTCTCATTAAAATTCGATTTGCGTTCTGATATAACAGAGTTTTTGTAATGCATTTATAGAAGTAGTAAAACATGTATAAAACATACAAAGCATTTATAAAGGTATAAATGAAGTAGTGAAACAAGTTTAAATAGAATAGATCCACAGGTATATCATGTCTACAACATGTCTTAGTCCTTTTGTAACTTAAGGTAGATCTCATCTTTGGATATAAGCACAGCAGCAAGCGGAGCAAATTTAATGGAGTCTGTGGTCTTGGCACACTTGATAACCCGATGATTTCGCAACAAATGCACTAGACCCAATTTCGATTGCAGCAGACCCAAACGCATGCCAATGCAATTACGGGGACCAATGCCAAAGGGCATATAGGCATCCATGTTCAGTTTGTCACGGTTGTCAGGGTCAAAACGCTCGGGATCAAATTTCTCCGGATTTGGCCAGTACTAAGGAGCAAAAGGGAGTAAAATATGATATATAGAAATCTAAAGATGAAAGAAAACATTTAAAATACTCACCTGTTCATCGCGATGTATAGCGATGGTGGATACATAGACCGGTGTACCATTGGGCAACTCCACGTCATAGTGGGGAGCCAGTGTAAAGCGTTCGCCAGTGGCAGGTTGAGTACACTCCCGTTCAACATACCCCACAATAGGATACTTGCGCAACGTTTCGTTGACCACCTTAGTTAGATATGGCATCTCCTGTATGCGTTCGTAATCGATATGATTTTCAGAGGCAAAGTAATCGCTGATTTCGCGACGCAATTGATCCTGGATATCATCGTGGGCAGCCAATTCGAACAGTGTCATGGTCATGGTTGATGAACTGGTCTCAAAACCTGCCGTCTGGAAGATAGCAGCCTGTGCGACGAGATGGTCCAATACTTTCGCTTCGTTCGCAGGCAGATCAAGTGACTCACGTTTCATGGCTAGTAATATATCTATAAGATCCCGACGCACCAAGCCTGACTTCTCACGTTCCGCCAACACATAGTCAACAGTTTTTCGCAGAAACTTCGAGGACTGCTTGGAGAAGACCTTAACACGAGCCAATGTAGTCAATGCAGGTAACATAAAGATAATGGCAAAGTCAAGGCCTCTACTCCAGTTGACGTCGAATATGGCCTTATTGTGGTGAAAGAACTCACTGTTTTTATCTCTCAATGAATTCGCTTTGACCCCAAATGCAATTGTTGCAATTAGGTCGGTTGTAAAGCGAGCGCAAATATTCTTTATGGCGACTGTTGAATCTACAGGAAGCATTTCCAAATGATTCTCGAGATCTTTACCTATCTAAGGTAGATTAAAAGAATAAATATATACATTAGTTATTTCGTATTTGAATAGGAATATTAAGTTTTTTTACCTCTACCATTAATGGGTACATTTGCTTTATCTTGCCGCTGGTGAAAACCGGTGAGATCTTGTTTCTCAAGTCCTTCCATTGTGGATTGCGCACGAAAAAGAGATTATTGTTGCCCAACGGATCGTAATGCGGATCGGTTTGAAGAGCACGATTTGTGAAGTAATTAAACTTCTTGATCATCACCGTTTTAATGAGCTCGAGGTCTCTTAACACTATTGCAGGTCGATGTAATAGGTAGACGCCGACCAGTGGCTCCTCTTCAAAACCCGGAGAGTTATGCAACAACTGAATCTGATCGAAGAACGCTACTTTGGCAGTCAGAAATGTGCGCATATTTCCAAAAATTGGTGAAGGTTTTATGTGTTTTACGCCCAATCGTTTCCAATAGCTAAACGTCCTCCTTTGCCATATGTAAAACACTATCGCCAATGTGGCGATCAGTATCAGGAACTCAGTAGCCATGTTGCCGCCTTGCTTGTTGGCGTTCAACTGGTTCTGGCCAGACTATCGGCGTTACTTATAACTCTCGTAGACAGCATCTACTATAGTAGCTGGGCACACCAGAGATAAGCTAAACCGAGTGCCAAGACAGGCAATGTGCCTTTTTGCCTACACTTAGTGACTTGGCGAAATGCTATCTGAGTACAAAATACAGAAAATACTACATCACAGAATACGTTAGAATTCAAATTTTAGTATTAAACGCAAGCAATCAACAATTCATGGCGATTTAACAAAAAATCGGATTTCCCTGCGTGGATAGTGAGTTTAAAATATCCTTATCATGGTCACGACGCTAAAATACAATTAATGACGTTGCGGAGAGGAATTCATGTCTGTTTAATATGTATGTGCATACCCTATGTATTGCATACTCTATGTTTCTTTTCAATTATTTAAAATCTATTTGTACGGTATTTCAAAAAACAATTAAAAAAAAATGAAACTGAAATCTGCGTTTCCCATACCGGGAATTGAACCCGGGCCTTCCGGGTGAGAGCCGGATATCCTAACCACTAGACAATATGGGAGTTGATAACCACGCTTCCAAAACAATACTTAAGCTAAAGGCTCAAATTAAAAAGTGATTTTTAGCATGAAATTAAAAATGAGTTGCATAATATTCTAAAAAGAAAGTTGAAAAGTGCTAAAACGTCTTTAACATAATTCTAAGCAACCACATATGAGTCAAACTGTAGACAAACAATGGAGACACTAAGCTGGCCATTATTATTTTATTTAAGGCATGCTAAGGTCACGCGGTCCTGTGGCGCAATGGATAACGCGTCTGACTACGGATCAGAAGATTCCAGGTTCGACTCCTGGCAGGATCGGAAACTTTTTTTCAAATAGTTTTTTAAATATTTTATTGCGTAATTAAAGAGTATGAGTGAAACAGAAAGAATTAATCGGTTATATGGTACAACATAAACAGTATTTTTAAATAAATAAATGAACAATGTTTGATATGGGGATGAATATTTATTAATTAATGATCGTTTGCTCCTTTTCGTGTTGAACTCGTTATGAAGAACTAGAAATCCATTGAAAATAAATAAATGAATTCTTATGCCGCCTCTGCTAAACCTACAACCATCTCTTCAAAAAAATGCACTGCCTTAACTTTAATATTTTCAACGAAATATGAAAATTGCTTTTCGAACAGTTTCATCGTATGGTCCTGTGGCGCAATGGATAACGCGTCTGACTACGGATCAGAAGATTCCAGGTTCGACTCCTGGCAGGATCGAATTTTTGAATTTTGTCAATTAAAATCAATTGAAGTATTTATCAGTATTATTGTAATATAATTTGGATTATAATTTTATTATTTTTTTTTATTACACATAATAGAATTATATCTATTTTGTCAGTGGCTATCTTGCTGAAATTCCAATGCTTTAATTTTATAGACTTTAATTAATCGGTCCTGTGGCGCAATGGATAACGCGTCTGACTACGGATCAGAAGATTCCAGGTTCGACTCCTGGCAGGATCGAATTTTTGAATTTTGTCAATTAAAATCAATTGAAGTATTTATCAGTATTATTGTAATATAATTTGGATTATAATTTTATTATTGTTTTTTTATTACACATAATAGAATTATATCTATTTTGTCAGTGGCTATCTTGCTGAAATTCCAATGCTTTAATTTTATAGACTTTAATTAATCGGTCCTGTGGCGCAATGGATAACGCGTCTGACTACGGATCAGAAGATTCCAGGTTCGACTCCTGGCAGGATCGACAACATTTTTTTTAGATTGGTGTAAGCATTAATTTAATAAAAGTTCTACTATTACTAATGCCAAGTAATATTTTAAAGTATTTTTGTTTTTGACTTATGCTGTACACGTTGTTCATATGTAATAAGTTGAAACGACATGGAAATTATAAGTAACACTTTTTGCAACTGTAATACATTCCTCCCATATGGTCTAGTGGCTAGGATATCTGGCTTTCACCCAGAAGGCCCGGGTTCGATTCCCGGTATGGGAAGATTTTTTAAATATATTGTTAATAAAAGGAATATAGAAAAGATAAAGCAAACAAACATTTTTCTTCTTCTTCAAAAGCATCAGATTTTTTTGCTGTTTGGCACAAGCGCGTATTGGATGTTTTCTTCGTAACAAGTTTTTTGCTATTATGCAAATCACAACGTATAAGAAGTCGTTTACAGCAGGCAAACTTACACACACACACACACATAAAATAGCATTCAGTCCTCCAATGCGAATCTCATTTGGATGTCACCTTAAATGTCCTTGGTGCACAATTGCATATGCAGCTGTCGCCTCCCTTGCTGTTTAGCATAAAGCGACACATAATCCACAGAACTCCACACGACGCCACTTTGTTGGTTTGCATTTAGCCCATCAGCATCTCAATGTTGTCATTCCCCCAACGGCTAAGAGCAGTTGTCTCCCTAAAGGGCAATCCTTGCACCACAGTGCACTATGTTTGATGGCCTGCACGTCTTACGCACGTTTGAGATGCGAATACGTGTTTGAAAACGCTAAGTGACTCTTGAAAAAAAGGAAGAAAAATAAAAAAAATATTCGATCCTGCCAGGAGTCGAACCTGGAATCTTCTGATCCGTAGTCAGACGCGTTATCCATTGCGCCACAGGACCCGATGCCTGCAAAGTGACTCAACACCAATACACGGTCCAAGCAGTGCTTATTGAAACACTGCTTCTTTTAAAATTAAGAACAAGCATTTTGTCAAGCAGTTATTCAAGCAGTTCAGAGGTTAACCTAGCGAAATAAGAATTTTATTATTTTATATGTTTATAAATAATGCAAGTTAGTACTCCAACTATATAAAACAGCACTTAAAAAAATAATAACTTAATTTATTAGTTCTGCTGTTGCAATAAATAAATTAATATCATCCGCGATCTGTCTACAATGCATTTTATCTCTTTGTTTTGTATTAGTGACGTCACAATTGTCTGCAATAGCGACGCTTGACGCTTGGCTTTTGGTGTCAATAACAAATTTTGGTTTAGTCTCTCTTTGGCAGTCAAGCTGTGCAGTTCAGTGTAGTCAAGCAGACCCACAACGTATTGACGCATCTGTTGTGGACGCTAAAAAGTTTTACGTGCGCGCGACGTAAGCAAAAGGAAAATATAAATTATAAAACAAAAATACAAAACGAGAAGAGTTGCAACAAGAAAAATATGTTCAAAAGAAATACATATATATAGTACATACACCAAAATTGTTTATAACAAATGCAAATTAAAAAGAGAGTGTATTTATCTGTGTGCGTGTCTTTTGTGCTCTGTGTTTTGTGTGTGTGTGAGTGCGTGTGCAATAAATTAAAATAATAATATAGAATCCGTATTGTAATAATAAATGTTTTTATTATTAACATGCAGCTTGTTTCGGTAAGTGCAGCCACGAAATAATAATAATGACATTTGCCGACAATTTGCGGTCTTTCCCTACCCATCACTGTCCCCGTTTCCCTCTCACCCATGAAATCTCTTTGAATTTGTGTATGAACTGCTTTCCCACCCGCCTTACAAAAACAAAAAATACTGCTTCAATTGCCCCGCTGCGCGCACTGCTTCGTCTCTCTTCTTCTCTAGGCATTTTCTTTGCGCCTTACGCTTTGGCTTTGCCTGAGTTGCCTATTCTGTTTTTTCACATACTTTTTTGTTTTCATCGTCTGTTTCTGCGTTCGCCCCAAAACGAAACGAAACGGAACGAAATGAAATGAAATTGAACACAAGCAAGAACAAGAGCGAGAAAGAGCACAAGGCGAAGTGTAAAAGCGAAAAGCTCAAAGATTGGGGCTAGGGCTAAGCAGACGCCGTGCATTCTGTTGCTGTTGTTGTTGTTTTTGTTGTTTGTTTAGCTGTCGTTTCTCCATTTACATATGTTTGCCTGTGTGTGTAGGATATGATATGTTGACGTGTGTGTGTGTGTGGATCTCTCTTGCGCTCAGCTCTATGCATGTGTGCGTGTATGTGTGTTTGTAGGCCTCCACACACTGGCAGCGAAAAGCGCCAAGCGACCTGCTGCCTGACTGCTGCCTACCCCCGCTCTCCTCTCTCGTTGCCTCCCTAGCTCTCTCTTTCTGTCTTTCTCTCGCTGTTGTCGTTGTTCGTCGGCATCTCCATCTTTGCTTCTCCGGCCGCCGTTAACTCGTTTGGCGACTTGTTATGCCCGCCTCTGCCTCTGTCTCTGTCTCTGCCTTTGCCTCGGTCTCTGTCGCTGTCTCTGTAGCTGCCCCCGTGTCTGCTTCTTGTTCTTCTTGCCATACACCGAAGCACATAAAAATAGTCTGGTAGAATTGTTAACTTCCCTTTTGACAAACGTGCCGGCCCACAAATGACGGCGTCAGTGTGTACATATCAAATTATGTCTGTACACACATACATATAACGTATGTATGTACACATATGTCTCCGTACGTACACACATGTAGTGCATGCGAGTAGGTAAGAACCTACGAAATTGACATCATTCAAATTTTACTCACTGCGTTTATCTCCTGCTGAAACCAAAGACTCCAGTAGGAAACTTTTACAATATAAATTATAAAATAAAAACTAGCTATATATATGGTATTGGTATTGTGTAAATGGTATTGTGTATATTCAATACAATTATATTTCAATTTGATTGGCAGTTATAAGTAAAGTTATTTCTAAAATCCGATATATCAGTCTGACCACGCTGAGACACTACTTTGCATTGCAATAGACAGACGGACGGACGGACAGGCAGACAGACATGGCTCGATCGCTGCCCTGTTGATGCTGATTTAGAATATATCTACATATACATCTATATATATACTTTATGGGGTCGGAGTTGTCGATTTTTTAAATTATATCACTCAAAGGCAAGCTCAAGACCGATTCTACGCAATATACAATTTATTTACATTTTATAGGAACTTATAGTAAACCTTAACTCATTTATAAGCTGGTGAAGAAGGTACAACAGTATAGTGTAGATGTTTAAATTCCAATTCAAAGTTCATTAAGTTATCAAATACAATATTTGTTTCTTGTTTGAATATTGTATTACATTAATTGCTAATGCTAATGAATATATATTTAAATTTTAAAAATGTTGTATTATATACTTGATTTTCCGTTGCACCGCCAAGATACTGACTTTATTGTACATAGAAAATACAGATGACATTAATATTGCCATGCAAATGTCTGTATTCCATATGCATTATTATTATTTGCATTATTGTACAATGTTTTCAGCATATAACTCCAGCAATATGAACCTTATTGGAAAGTTGTTATCTGATTTATGGTTTCAAGTTTCTCTGCATTAGCGTTATTAAGAAATCCTCCTGAGAATCATTAAAGTAGTTTTGTTCGTAAAATATTATAGATCAGTGCAATTGTAATTTATGGTATCTGTTTAGACGTCTTAAATAGTTTTATAATATTGGTTTTGAGTATACGAATTATGTAACTGAATATTTGATGCCTTTTCTAAAATAGTTATTGCTTTAAATTCGAAATAAGAAAAGATTTCCGTCAGAATAAGTTCTCTGATCATTATTGTCATAAACATTCTCAAAATTGTCTTTAGCTTCGATTTAAATTCTATTACATAGGTATGTACAAATGTAATATTTGTTAGGCCTTCAAATATTTAAGTCAATCAGCGTCAGCCCAAGTATCGTACAATTTGATGTTGCTCGGCGCCGCAGAAATAGATGGGACATGGAAATGTCCGCCTATTGCACAGTCCCATAGCCCCATTAACCTGCTCAATCGAAAACTTGTCTGGAGCGCGCTTAATAGCGTCGACCATTTTGGGTTGCAGCAGCTTCGTTGAAAGCGAAAATAGCATAGAGAGAGAAGAGGAGAGAGAACAAATTTTATGTTGCGCTGGGTTCTGTGCTGAGGTTTGTCTGTGCTTCGCGAATGTATCTTGCAGATATATATCTAAAATTGCCACATAGCATGCAGTTGTAAGAACCAGACGCAAGTAACTAAATATAACACACGCACGCATACAAAGACAGTTCAGATACATACTAACTCGTTGTGTCTGTCTCTAGGTTCGCCCCTGCCCCAGCTATAGAGGCAGCAGTCTCAGTCTCAGTCCCAGTCCCAGTCCCACAGTGGTCGTCCCCCATCCTCTGCCCATTCCCATCGCTTCTCTCGCTGCAATGCACACACTGCACACTGTGCTTGCAATTTCATTTTCATTGCAACTTCATGCCCCTGACAGTGTTCTCACTCTGCCTCTGCCTGCCTGCCTGCCTGCCCCCGGCGTGCAGCAGCTCCTCCCCTGCTTCGCCACCACCGACGACGACGACCCTTTTTTCAATGTTCTACACGGCTTTTTACTCTGTCTCTGGCCGTTTCTACGCTCATTCTTATAAAATTGCAAGTTTGCTGCGGCCTATTGAAGCTCTCTCCCTCTGCCTCTGCCTCTCCCTCTGTTTGCTGCCCGCTGCATACTGCGCATTGCCTCTGCTAGTGCACTCGGCCATGCAGCTGTCTGCCTTGCACTGCCTTCCTGCCTGCGCGCCTCTGCCCCCATCTCCCTCTCTCTTTTTCTCTTTCTGTCTTGCTTGCTCATTCACTGTGTCCCGCTTGCGCTGTGTGCGAATGAGCGAGCGAGGGAGCTGCCTGCCCTAACCTACACCACAGAAAATTTATTGCGTCGGTTCTACTTCCACTTCCACACATTGCTTACTTCTCATGCTTCTTCTTACTCGAATTCTCATCCCATCTACGAGGCATACATTTTTCAGTCTACACGATTTTTTCTGCTTGTTAGCTCTGTTGCCTTTGTTGTTGTTGTCGTTGTTGTAGTTTTATTTCTTCATTAGTTTTTCGTTTTTCATTTCATTGATGCAATTTTTGCTAATTTTTGGTTCCTCTCTCTCTTTGCAGCTGACGATAATCGATCCGGTCAATTAATTATACGATTTATAGATTATTTACAACACATTTTGGCAGTGTTATAATTGTGCAATCATTGAACTAGATTATATTCAGACGTACCCGTAGAGCATTAAAAGATACTGCAGAGGTAAGTTTAATTAATATTTAATATTGTCAAAATTTCAGATAGACCTTTGGGGATGGTTGATCGTGGGGCCCATTAGCTCAGCTGGTTAGAGCGTCGTGCTAATAACGCGAAGGCCGCGGGTTCGATCCCCCCATGGGCCACAATTGTGGTATTTTTTTTAACTATAGCTGAAATATTATTCGTCCTAGTATCAAAAATTTCTTTTATATTGAGAAAATATACAAAGTTGAGTCAGCCTGGCCCATTAGCTCAGCTGGTTAGAGCGTCGTGCTAATAACGCGAAGGCCGCGGGTTCGATCCCCCCATGGGCCACAATTGTGGTATTTTTTTTTACTTTGGTATAATATCATTCGTCCTGATATCAACAAATTCCTATATATGGGTAGAATATACAAAATGGCGTCACCTAGGCCCATTAGCTCAGCTGGTTAGAGCGTCGTGCTAATAACGCGAAGGTCGCGGGTTCGATCCCCTCATGGGCCATAGATCTTTTTTTGTGTTTGTCTTGTTTAAAAACATTTGTATCCTGTAACGGTAATATCCTTCATGTAGGTCTTTAAAACAAAATGGCGTCAGCTTGGCCCATTAGCTCAGTTGGTTAGAGCGTCGTGCTAATAACGCGAAGGTCGCGGGTTCGATCCCCTCATGGGCCACATAATTAAATTTTTTATATATTTTATACAAATAATTATGTATTTTTTAGACTTATATACAATATTTATAAAAGGTATATGTAATTCGAATTCTGCATACATGAAATTCGCTTATAAATCACATTTGTTCAACTAGGCCCATTAGCTCAGCTGGTTAGAGCGTCGTGCTAATAACGCGAAGGCCGCGGGTTCGATCCCCCCATGGGCCAAGTCTATATTAATTTTTTGCTTAATTTTTCAAGTTCAAGTTCTCCTTTTTCTTAAAATATTAGGCTAAAATAAAAAAAAAGAATTTTAAAATAATATTTTTTAGATATATAAAAAAGAAAATACTACTTCCAACCACGACATATATTCAACCACACCCGAACAGAGCTAATTTGCCATTCCAAATATCCTTGTAACAAAAAAGTTAAGGATTGTACGACCATTTAAAAATATAAAAAATCAATTTTTTTAAAGCAAAAAATTTGGTTTCGCCCAACGTGGGGCTCGAACCCACGACCCTGAGATTAAGAGTCTCATGCTCTACCGACTGAGCTAGCCGGGCTTGGTGCCTAACGTCCGCCTAAACGCCATCTCGGTGTACGTCGAGAGGGTTCTGTACACGTGGCTGAACTGTTCTGTTGTATTTAGAATGTGATTTATAGTCCGTTGTCTGTGTGTTCTTTTTATTGTCTCGTAGACTAACATTTGCTCTGTCTTTCTCTCACTCTCTTAGTCTATCTCTTCCTTTTCCCAGGGGTCGCCTTTGTAATTGTTTTCATGATGATAGGCTCCTCTTTTGTGTGGCACATTTTACTGCTTCCTAATGGAAATGATGTATAAAATTACACGCCTACCTCAATACAGAGAGTCTAAAATGAGCCTCATTTGGTAGGGGGTTAAAGGTTGCAGACAGACGCGTGTGGTGGGAGAAGGGCGACAGACGACCGCCGCCTCCTCGACGGCCAAGTAATTTGCTATAAAATATTAAAACGAAACAATGTGCGAAAGGGAAACAAAACAAAATACATGCATGCATATAGAAACAGAGACTCCGACTCAGACGTTGTGGTGGTGGAGGCCGTACCTCTCCACGAGTAAAAGAGGGAACAAATGAAAGAACGACGAACGGAGCAGACAGCAGCAGGCAGATAATCAGCCTGGCAGACGGTTGTAGCGGGTGCTACAACCAAAACAGTGGGGCATATTGGCTAAAAGATTCAATAGATGTTTAGCTTTTAGAATAAATATATATTACTTTCCAAAACAGTTATATTTGTAAACTCTTAATTTGATAATGTTGAACAGGGTTTCAATGGTTGATAATTGGAAGAACTCTCAAATCCGAAATCGTTCCAATCAATCTGAACAATATAAGCTTTTGCATGGGTATCAGCCAGTTCAAATATACTTTTCAATTACTCATCAGCTACATTAAAAACAAAACAGAAGCAAATGAAGCAATGCCTATTTGCGCAGGAAAATTGTTTCGGTTTATTGTTTTTGTCGGCCACTCAGCGCCGTCCGTCTAGGCCCATACTACAATTATATATACAGCCATACATACTTACACACCCCCTTAATAGGTATGTGTATTAAATACCCTCACACACACACAGTCGCGTTTTCCATTGCCACAGGCAACGGCAAGCGTCAGCAGACAAGGACAAATAAGTTAGGGTAGGCCCGCAAAATAAGATAAATAACATGTTGTTTGATAAAACAACAGCCAACACAACCAGTCAACAGCTAACGAAACCAGTCAACAGCTGAAACGTCATGAGACTTGAATAATAGGGAGAATAAAAATATGAAATAGGAAGACAAAAAAAAAAATTAATTTTCGCCCAACGTGGGGCTCGAACCCACGACCCTGAGATTAAGAGTCTCATGCTCTACCGACTGAGCTAGCCGGGCATATACTATAAGTGACAACGGGGCCATCGATGGATTTCCCCAATTTTCAAATAACAGAGATTCTCAAAATATAAATAAATTTCGAAAATATATTAAAGTTATTTAAAACATTTCTCATTATTTCTTAGCCTTATTGAACTTCTTTACTTATTTTGTTTTGTACACTTTCTATTTTAATTCTCATTTATTTTTATTTGAAATATATGTACATGTATATGTTACATACAAAAACGTACAAATTTAAAAACTCTTAAGAATTTTCCGATTTTCTTAAACATCTCATGATGTTCTTAAGAAGGGACATTTTTGATTTTAAAATTAAATTAAGACAGTTGCATACTGCAAGAAAAAGAATAAAACATGCAGATATATAAAATATAGTATATGTATATTATTTAATATAATTTTCTTTGAATTTCAAAAAGTTCTGAATTATTATCAATCTTCTCTACAAAAAATTGTTTCGCCCAACGTGGGGCTCGAACCCACGACCCTGAGATTAAGAGTCTCATGCTCTACCGACTGAGCTAGCCGGGCTGATATCAATCGTCTGGCATTATCAACAGATCGCAGGGTGTCAGAAATTATTCAGTGATAATAAAGTATAGAATTGGAATAGAATCTAAATATAATCGAAACCTTATTCTAAAACATTTAGTTTCCTGCAAGCTTTGCACATATGTATGTATGTCTGTTTTAAAGGATAATAAATGTGTCTTGTTATATCACATTGCAATTATATGCTTAAGAGTTGAAAACTAAATTATGTATAGAAGAATTTGGAGAATGACTTAAGTAAACACAATAACTAAACTTGTCAATGAGAATACACACCTGAGCTAACGAAACCTTGACAGAGCTCGATGAATAAAAAAAAAAACAAATGCTAATATAAAGTGAAGACAGAGGTAGTAAATAATATGCAAACAAGCAAAGAATTAAAAAAAAAAAATAAGTTATGTTGGGGGATGAGTCTTGAAGAAAAGATATTGAATACCAGAATCAGAAACTATCTAACTATGCATCATAAACTGTCAGATTAATATAGTCTCCAGCAATCTTCACCAAGCCCGGCTAGCTCAGTCGGTAGAGCATGAGACTCTTAATCTCAGGGTCGTGGGTTCGAGCCCCACGTTGGGCGAGTACGATCTTTTTTTGTAAATTTTGATTATGTTTTTATTTTTCCGATTTTGTCTTCACACGTATGTACAAGTTTTGACCTTGGTGAAGTGCAGTTACAACGACGTTGCATTGTTTTAGTCGAAACAAAAACAACGTTTATAGAAAAAACGTATTTTCATATTTAAATGAAATGCGAGTCTCAATAACGAAAACTATTGATGGGCGATACGACGCTGGCAATAATCAGAGCTGAAAGCAAATGTAAATAAAAGCACGTTTAGAAAATGCATAAATTTGAATGCATAACATTGCTCTACTCACACAGCGCCGCACAACAAACACACACACACACACACGCGCGCACACACATTTTAACAAAGACAAAAAGACAAGCAGCAACGCAAAAAATATTAACGTTTTTGTTTGCCATGCAAATAAAACGAAACGAGGCGAATGACTGAACTTAACCTTAAAACAACACACACACACACACACACACAGATACATTCAAGCATATGGATATGTTAAAACACACATACATATGTAGATTCGTACGTAATTCCTATATGGACGTCAACTATTTTGTTTAGACGACGCAAATTGCGGTTAATGCACCGCAATCCAAAAGCAAAAATAAAAACAGAAACGAATTGCAAACATTGCACAATTGTAATCATTATAATCGAATTGTAAGTCTTGATTCGCCTATAGACGAATATATAACACATTAAAGGTTTGATAGAGCTAAACTGATTAAATATAAATCCATTTAATGGTTAATATAAATCTATATACCAACGCTAGCTTCCTTATAATAATGCCATAAATATTCAAACTCATTGGATTCATTCTCACAAGGTCTATATATAACTGATGCTTAAGTTTACCTTAGATTCCTGAAATACCATCTCCCATATTGTCTAGTGGTTAGGATATCCGGCTCTCACCCGGAAGGCCCGGGTTCAATTCCCGGTATGGGAAGGCAGAGATGTGTATCATCACACCTTCCAAGGAAGAAAGGAAGGATATGGATGAGGTGTGTTTTTTTTTTGGATCGAATATATAAAAATGAATTGCTTCTTTTCATATTCCTTTAAAATACTTTTCATGATTAAAATATTCAAAGTGTTTCTTTTTATTTTCTGTGGTTTTCGCTGAAAAACTTGTTCTGGTTGAAAATCGATAAAACAAGTGAAAATATTGCTAAGTATATAAATTCGTTACCTTCCCGGTGCAACTGTTCATGCCGCCTTTTCACTCTCTTTCTTCTTCTTCTTCACACTGCATTCAGTTTCAGCTTCTCCACATTTTTTCGCGCGTGACGAAACGCTTAATAGCTCCGATGCTCGAGCGATAAGTCCCAGCACACAATGGCCCGGAGCCAGTTTCAAGTGCATAGGTGCCCTAGACTGGAACAGCGAGCGAAGACAAAACTGGCTCCACAACTTGAAAAGCCGATTGAGACAAAGAGCCGACCGACAAGTTTCATGAAAATGACCTTGACAGGTGGTTCGCTATAAAAGCCCGCCGCATTACCGGCGCAAACCTTTTGCCGTTATGAAACGTGAGAGGAAAATATTATATGCGATGATCTTCTTTCTGGCAAAAGAAACAAAAAAAAGAGTAATATCGCCCCCGGGTGGACTCGAACCACCAACCTTTCGGTTAACAGCCGAACGCGCTAACCAATTGCGCCACGGAGGCTGCTGAAAGCAAGCTGAATATATTCTAAACACAAAAACATAAATAGATCCATTTAATAAAAATAATTGAACCAATTAAATTTGTATAAAGTAATATAGAATTATTATGTGCGCCTTGGTAAAGTTGTATTTTCTTGCAAGAAAAAAAAAAAATTTTCGATCCTGCCAGGAGTCGAACCTGGAATCTTCTGATCCGTAGTCAGACGCGTTATCCATTGCGCCACAGGACCGGTTGATCCACTCTGGATCTAATGCTCAACTCAAAGCTCGAAAAAGCTTAGAAAAGTTCTATTCATTGGTTGTTTGTTGTTTATTTTCTGTTTTACTTTTCAGCATATTCTATTGTCTCCTCTTTATCCGGAATTCACCTGTGTTCAAGTCAGTTTTACATTGTGATAATTAATGCAAGTTCATTGATTTTAGCAACATGTTGTTATCATTAGCATAGGCGTTGAAGAATTACATAAAAATGAAGAATTTCAAGACAAAAATTAATAGAAATTTAATTGTAATCTAATAAATAATAAATAAAGATAATATAAGATAATAATGAATTATTCCTTTTTCTATTCTTTACAGCTGTCAATATAAATAAAAGCTTTAAGATATCTCAGTTTCGATATTTGGGTGAGTAAATATGCATAAAAAGATAGATTAATTTAACTAAGAGTTAACAAATTTTAAATAGCTAAAATATACTAAGAGATTATGTTTTAGAATCCGACAGAGTAATGTTTGAAATACATAAATGAAGCTAGAAAGAATATTTAAGAATATTAAAGTAAAATACGTTTAGATATTGTTTAAAGAAGTTAGTAAGAAGAAGGCTTAGAAGTAACAAGTTTTCTCTTTGCATCTTTATGGCTTTATAATATAATATACTTTAGAAATATTGCGTGCTGCAGTTACTTTTTCTCAAAGCACATAAAATGCGGCCCAGCTTTGGCTTTGACCATAAAAACAGCAAACAACTTTGCACCACGTCAGTTGATAAGCCAGAAAACGGTCAAAGGAAACACCAACTTAGTTTATTATGCAAAGACAGAGAGAAGAAAAGAGAGTTGGAAATGAAATTCTCGATGGGTTGTAGTTTTGCATGAGGCTCGAACGAAACTTTGTTTTTCCCCACTTATAATGCAGAAATGTATTTTATTGATTTTATTTGCAGCATTTTCCAATTCCTTTTGATGCCATGTCGAGACGCGTCCTTGCCTCAAACATTGTCGCCACGACGGCTGCCAGGTGGAAGACCTTTCCATTTCGCATTGCCCCCTCCCCCCAGGCTCTGTTTCAGTCTCAGTTTCTCTTTTTTTTCTGTTCTGTTGTTGTCTGTGTGGTTCTGTCTCGCATTCTAATTCTCATGCTGGTCATTGTCACAACCAGCACTGAAGTGTTTTCTCTTTTTCTCTACCCTGTTAAGGAAGGTTATATTGGGTTAGTTAGGCGAAATTAAATATATCTTTTATGGCATGTCGAACTTTAATTTCTAGCTGTCATTTGTTATAATTCAAATCCCTTTTAGAAGACAAACAAATATAGTTATAATTAAATAAAATTACATCATTTTATTATTGTGTTTTGAAGTATTCCATTATTACTTGCTTAGTTCACTTATTATAATATGTAAGAGAATTTAAAAGCCGTTAAAATACAATGCGAATCATTCCACTTTTTTCCTTTTTAGCATTTGTCCCTTAACTTTTCACGTCGTTAAGTTTTTCCCACTTCTTGTTCGCCCGAAATGGCCCACAAATTGGCGCATTGTTTGGGTCAAGGATGCAGGCAAAGGAACGTCATGCTGTGTGCTGTACGGCATACTAAGGGGTACCAGGACAAAGAAGACGACGACAAAGCCTTGTTGTACCTTGTACATTTTGGCGGCACTTGACTTCAAAGCTTTGAACTCTTAACAGGCGTTAACGCTGTTCTCTTTTCTCTCTCTCTCGCTCTCTCGCTCGTTCACTCTCTCGCTTTCGGAGGGGTCAGTAACGAGTTCACTCTTTGAATCTTACAACAGAAACATGCGGCAAGTGGAGGAATTTCAATGTTCGTTGCAAATTCGAGTGCAGAATGCATAAAACATGAAGAAATGTCTGGCGGAAAAATGTCAATAAATGGTGAAGGCATTGCCGAGGAAAGGGAAAAGTGGTTGAATGCATGAAAAGGTGAGGTCTCATGCTAATCCGCTTGAGAACAGACATCAGGTAGACTCTTAAATGGAAGACACAGCCGTTTATACCCTTCAAACATTGTAAATGGTCACAAAAAGGGTATACTAACTGTGTAGGCAGAAGGAAGCAGACCCCACAAATTATATTTTGTTCTGCCTGTCCGTCTGTCTGTTTGAACGTCAAGATCTCAGCTATTATAGGAGCTAGAGACTGCAAATTAAACTGTCCGCAGATAAAGTTTTTTTAAATGTTGGCTGCTACGCCCACCGCCACCTCACACCAATAAATAACTTTTTAAATCCGATTTGTAAACGACGTAAAAAAGATACAACTTTCTAACTTGGATCAATGCTTAGCTTAAAAATGTAAGGTACTTTGCGGCATTTCAGCATACATAGGTCGAAGGGTATCCTACTGTTGCTCTCGTTCTTGTTTTATTTTAGCTTATGTTGCTTAAAGTACAATAATAATATTCATATAGGTATTATATTAATGTATATATAATTTGTTATTATCTTTATTATTTTTATAGATTTCTCTTAACTATAATAATATTTTATATTGTATTTTCATTTGAATTTAACCGTCTATAGATTTCTCGTTCAGTTTTTAAATACTTATACTGTTTCCAAGTCCTTGAATTGATTTCTAATGTGTGAAAATATAGAAATCGCAAATAGTTTTTGTCCAACTAAAGTATTTTTTAATTTATATAATTTAATGTTATTTTGTCAAACTTTTTTCACATTGTCAGCTAATAACAAAAAGGAGGAAAAACATTTGACCTACCTGTGTCATTTGCACAGGTGTAAATGGCATGCACGGCACATTCCACATAGCCTGATGAGTAGTACAAACACCCCCGCACCCCATGCACCATCCTCTACTCCTCTGCCGCTTCTTGCATGCCCTTCGCCTCTGCAATTGCCAGTCGTCGTCACATGATGCATCCGCTGACAACGCAAAATGCTCTATTCTGTCTCTGTCGCTGTCTCTGCCGGTAGTGCCGTCGCAGCTACCTCCTCCCACTGCTTACTTCCGCCATTACAACGTTTGTACAACGCCCTAAAAGCTAAAAAAAAAAAAGCTGAAACGAGAGTGAATGCAGTTTTGCCGCTGCTGCTGAGCCAAAAATAAACATGCAACGTTAAATAGGCCGCGCCGAACTACTCGATAGTTGTAGTTGTAGTTGTATTTGTAGTTGACAGCAGGCGCGCCGCTCTCCCAGTGAAATCCCTCTCTCCCACTGCCGCACTCTCTCAGCGTGTGTGTGTGTGTGTGTGTACCAAGTGCAAGAGCAGCGCTAGTTTTGCTGCTGTTGTAATTTACGTCATGCACTGCAAAGCTTTTAGCTCTCTCTCTCTCTTTCCCTGCTCTCTCTCTCCGCTGCTCTTCTTGGCAGCGACGCGACGCTTGGGCAGCATTTTTGTCTAGGCTTGTTCGCAATGCTTGAGTGCACTCTCTTCTTCATCTCTCTCGCTCTATCTCTCTCTGTCCATTTTAAATTGCTGTAAGTTGCATGCGCCGCTCGCCGCATACATTTGCATGCTTGCAAGTGCCGATGCCTGTGTATGCCTGTGTGTGTGTGTGTTTTGTTTCGAGTGTAAAATTATTCATTTTTTCTAAGGTTCAGTCGCAGAGTTGAAGGTCAGTTGATGTTTTATGTCATTCAACTTGCCGTCAACGTCGCCGTCGCCGTCGTCGTCGTTGTTGTTGTTGTTGCTGTCGCTGCTTTTACATTTTCGTCATAGCTGTGCTCTGCGCTTTTTATTGCCTTCATTGTTGTTGTTGTTGTTGTTGTTGTTGCTGCTGCTGCTGCCTATAAAGGTTTGCCGCGATTCGCTTGCATGTCGAGCCACTCGACAGGGGCGTGGGCCTCAGCCCCTGTTACCAATCCCCAATTCCCCATTCCCATTCTTATTCTCTTTCCCCAAACTGGGCACAGACTGCAATTTGTGTTGCAATTTTTTATTGGCGAGTCTTCTATTCCACGTATGGCATATAAAGTAGAGATGGGCATGGACTGTCAGTTCTCAGCACGATACGAAAATTACATTTTTCAACACGCACGACCAAAAATTTTCCCAACACGGTCCAACACGAAATTTTATACGTATTTTTGTTTTTGGATTTTTATTCATTAATTCATGATATTTCTTTGAAAATAACTAAAAATGAAAGAACTTAACATTAACTTTAAATTAAAAAATTACATATTTTTTTATAAAAATAACAATTTGTTAAGATAAGAACATGACAATCTAGTCCTACGGTCAGATGTGGAAAATACTCGTTTACGAATAGCTGAACTTGCTGGTATACTTAATATTTTTGCGTGCTTATGTGTTCGTGTTATTTCGTGCCGAATTTCGAAACACGAACACGCACGCCTATGGATTTTTATACCCTTCGACCATTGAAAATGGTCAAAAAAGGGTATACTAACTTTGTGCAAATGTATGTAACAGGCAGAAGGAGGCGTCCCCATAAAGTATATATATTCTTGCTCAGGATCACAAGCCGAGTCGATTGAATAACAAGTCGAGTTTGCCAGACAGTAAGATACCCTTCGTCCAATTTAGACAAGCTGTTGGAAGCACGTACCAGACTTTGAATTCCTAACAGCGAAACCTTTAGGTTTAGATAACTTCTGTATTTGCAGTCCGATCAGATTGAATTGATTGATTTGAATATTAATATTATACATATGTATGTATAAATATGTATGTATATCTAGTTGTAATATTGTATTTTTTTGTATGTCTAGCTTTTAGAATAGCACAGAATATTGTATTTCATATAGATAATCAGGTTCGACTATAATCCTGATTAAGAATATATGCAGTTTATAAGGTCTGCCAGACCTTTTTCTACCCATCACACACATTCGTACATTTACCTAAACTTAGTACACCCCTTACTAAACATTTTCCATGGTATAAAACGGTTTCACATAAACTAGAAACTTATTATACAATAACTGAAGAAAATTGTGACTTCTGAAATTCAATGCATTAGTGTAATAGACACGATATATCATTTATTTAAGAATGTAAACAGATATAATATGTAAATAATATGCAAAACTAAATAAAACCATGAAGAGAATTTAGTTTTTAATTGAAAAGAATAGTTTACAATTACTATTGACACATTCGCATTCCTTGCTCACGTGAGCTCATTTGTGGTTGCAAGACGCGCTTTATTGGATTCCCCACAGTGTTGACTAATAGGTTCAATAGACGATTATTGTAAATTAGTTTAAGGGGTATAGGCAAGTGAGGCTATGTTCGTTCGTTTGCAGTCACGTAAAAGCGATAAACAACAACAACAACAACAACAGTGCGAAAGTGAACTTTCTATACAAAGCTGTGATTTCATTATTTCAACACACCTGACCTTTTCCCTTGACCAAAGTAACAAAAAGACTGCCGAATTCCCACGAAATGAAGAAAAACATCGCAACGAGAAGAAGAAAACGCAGCGCAGACTACATCAGCAGCGACAACAACAACGTGTGTGCCGTTAATGCACTCGAAGAAACGCGTTGCTGCGACGGAACATACCAGACGAGAGCAGAGCAGTCGCTGCAGAAACGGGCAGAGCAGCATAAATTCCATTAAAGAAAAACAGCATTAAAATCAAAAGTCACATCGCAGCAGCAGCGACGTCGACGTCGCATCGGCAGCGAAATCAACACAAAAAGTGTGTTACAAAGTCAAAAGCACAACACAAGCACAACAAGTAGAGCTTAAAAACCACAACGAAAAAGAAACCAAGAAGACCAACAAAACAACAGCAACAGCAACAACAACAACAACTAGTACAACCCAAAAGCAGCAGCAATAACCAGCAAGTCAGGCAGGCAGGCACACACAATAAGCTTGAGTCGAAAACCAGTTTTTTGAAAAGTTCCGCACACTGGCCCCAAACCAGGCACATAGTGTGGGTGCACAGTGGGCCGGAAGTGCCATTTATCAGGAAAAAAAATCAGATCTGTTTTTAAAACATGCAAGTAAAAATACATTTAATGAAATCATTCCAATTTATATTCTTTATTATAATTTTTCCTCCATTTATTTGCACTTTGCACACCACAGTGCAACGCTGCCGCTTTGGCTACTGCATGTCTGCGCTGCTGTTGTGGTTATCTCTTGCATTTGCTGTTCGCGCGAAAGTTGAGCGCAGCTTAGGCAGAGGCAGAGGCTCAAGAGAGAGAGAAAGAGAGAGAGAGAGAGAGGCAGTGCGCATGCGTCGCAAGCCAAAGGCAGCAATAACAATCTCTCTCTCTCTCTCTCTAACTGCACACACCCGCCCCCGCAATAGCAACTCTTGCGAGAGAGAGTGTGGGAGAGCAATCAAAGAGAGCGCGCGTGGCAGCGCAAGAGAGCCGCTCACCACCCGTATGTGGCGCTGTCAGCAGCAGCAGCAACGGGCTAACGGCAACAGCGGCCTTTTAGTTTTAGTTTTTATGTGCGGCTCTCGTGTAATAAAAATTACATTGCGCGTCGAAAAAGTGCAGAGAATAGAAGAACTGACAAAAACAAATTATTTCTAGAAATACATGCAAAACGTAAAGTGAAACACAATTATAGTTTAATTAAAATTGCTCCAGCCTCTGTAGTTTTGCATTACCTGTGCGTGTGTCTGTGTGTGTGCTGTGCTTGCGTGTGTGTGTGTGTGTGTTAGTACGAGTGCGTGTGCACGTTGTTCTTGTGTGCGTTATTCGCATGACAAAAGTGTTGTAAGAAGAAGAACAACAACAACGATAATGTCTCAAATGCAAGTTACATTACATACATGCATATGCACACACATACATAAGTATGTGCAAACATATATGTATGTACATACATACTATGTATGCACGTTTGTAAATGCAGTGCCTATGTATGCACATGTGTGCATTGCACACACATATACTAAATTTCTAAACAACTACAAAAACTGTGCCGTGCCAAGTGTTATTGTTGTTTCTGTGAGAGCGAATGACGTTGACTTCCCTTCCCTTTCTAACCAACAACACAATTCTATGCATTCTTGGCGCTTGTTTACTCCGAGAGAGAGCGAGTGACGCCGCCATCTGAGAGAGAGCAATGCAGCAAAACGTGCGTGTGATTGTTAGTGTGGCGGCGTCGACAAGTGACGTTACCATTCTCCCTTTTGGCACCCCCACACACACATACACACACAGACGTCACTTTCATGCAGCTTTTGGCGCTTGTTTATGAGCTCTCTTGTGCTCTCTCTGCTCTGTGAGCTTTACCAATTGACACTGAGCAAAGAGTGCAGTGTGTGCGTTTTGTTGTTCGTATCGTAACGCGTGTGCAATGTTTATCAAAATCACAAAAATAGCGTTTTTATGCAAAAATTCACAGTGCACACATAAATTAAACAAAATTTTATTCAATTAATTTGCTGAATTGTGTTTTCTTTCTTTTTCCTGTTATGTTAATATATGTATATTTCTACTCACTGTAATAAATATGCTGAAATGCACGTGTCTGGGTATAGGAAGTGTGCGGGGTTTGTGGACGGGCGGTGCAGGCATTACTTCAGTCGGCGTTGCCATCTGATTGAGGCCCAGATTGCATAGACAGCAGAGAGCGTGCATTGGTTCCCCTCTCTCACAAGCACTCTCTCTCTCTCGTTGTTCGACTCTCTCTTTTTCTCACTCTCTTGGTTGCTCTCTGTGACAAAGTACAATGGCGCACAGTGTGTTAAATGGCCATTTAAATGATGATTATTTGAAATTGTATAGACATTAAAGTGTCAAAAATGATTGATTGATTGATTCCTGTTGCATTTATTTGCAGATTTTGGTGATTTTTATGACATGCTGGCAATTAAATAAACATAAGTTAAAGTGTAAAACAACAACAATAAATAGAGAAATTCTATAAAACTTTGGATTGTATTTAAGGAAATCAAATTACATGACAAATTGGTGAGTTCCATTTCAAAATAGAGCAATCAATAGAATTAAAGATTAGTAAATAGTGTTTTTCTTCGACTTTGAAGAATTGCGTGATTTGACTTATCGACTGCATATTGATAAATTCATTCATTGAATTCTTATAAATCATTGCAGTCATATAGCGCATGACCTCATTGTGTTTGCCAGTAATAAGATAAGGCTAATTAATAATTTCAATTCACTTTTATAAACTTGGCATACCCTTCCCTGCTGTCAAGACTCTGAATGAAATCTTTGCTGAAGAAAAACGAAAACAATGACAAGAAACAAAAAAAAAAAGAGAGGAAAAACTGAAACTCTTTCGCTAATTGTAATGCACATAAATTGCAGCTGTTTTGTGGCGCGCCAATTGGCAATGCAGATGAGTTTTGAGTTGCATGACAGACAGACGTATCGTCGTTTTTCCTCTTTTCCTCTTTTCATTTTTTGCTGCTCTTTCAAAAATAAAACTAAAATACATTTTGTTCGCAGCGGAAATGCATCGTTTACGGACGGCGTCGGTCCATTGGTCGATCCGGCCTTCTGTCTGTCTGTCCGCCCGTCAGTCCGTTTCAGACTTTGTTTGTTTAGTCATACGATAGACAGACAGCACAACAACAACAACAACAATATCAGTTCGTAGTGCCCCCAAAATTAGTGCAAGTGCAACGAAAGGCGAATAAACTTTGCCAAATGCAAAATAAAAGAAGAAAAGAAACTGAAAAAAGAAAACAAATTCTATTTTCATGTATGTTCCGAATAAATAGATTTTGATTTGCCAATTATTTTGATGCCCTGTAGAAATTCTTTATGATATGTGGGCAGTTTGGACTTGGGGCGAAGTGCAAAGCTTAAGTAACATATTATACGTATATTTGGTATATAGCAAACTATATCAAACTATGAATGTATATTTTCCGAGTCCATATTTTAAAATAGAATTACTTCTGCTTGATACATTGAGGGATATCCCCACATTCTACTAATTTGGCGCAATTGTTTTCTTCTTCTATTTTCAATATCGATAGTTATAAATATAAAGTTGATTTTCTGCAAGTCAATTGAGTTTCTTGCAGAGCTACAAGTGTGATAATCATATTGAAGCAAACCTCGCACGCTTCCTTACCTCTTTCTCGATAGCACCCAAGGGCGCTATCTTTACATAAGCAAAGCAATATAGGAATTGGGTCAACGTCGGAGTAAGCGACCTTATCAAGGATTCTGGGTCAATATGCTTAGAGCACACACGTCCATTATGGTTGTACATATATGTATGTATGTACTAACATAGATATGTAATATGTATGTACATATATAGTATGTGTGCTAGCTGGCTAATTGTGTGCGTGTGGGCGTGTGTGTAAGCGAGGGGGTGTGGCACTGCATACTCTTGAGAATTCAATTTACACAGCTGGACGTTGTTGAAAACATAGACGGGGCCCTTTATGAGGAAAATGTGGGTGGTGTTTTTTGGGTGGAAATACATTCGGAGGGGGTGGCTGTTGTAGTTATTACGTGCACTTGAGGTGCATTAAACTGCTGCATTGACCTCGTTCAAACGTCCAGTAATTGACATTTAGTCATGCAATCAATTGAACTGAAGAATGAAAACGCAACTTCGTAAATATTTAAAATATAAAATATATACTTTAAATGACGTATAAATATAGAATAATTTAAGTAGTGTACTCATTAATATTAATGAATAATTATATTAAACAAAATAAGTATAAAAAAAAAAATGAATTTGCTGCGCCCCCGGGTGGACTCGAACCACCAACCTTTCGGTTAACAGCCGAACGCGCTAACCAATTGCGCCACGGAGGCCGTTGAGTATCGAGTGGTCAAAGTCGCTGTATCAAGCAGTGCAGCAACTCATTCGAAGCAGTCGGATTGAGTGCAAAGCTCATGAAAGCATTTAGAACACGTAGCTTCGCTTGCTTTTGTTTTGAGTATGTTAAAATTTTTGCGCAGTTCACATAGCCTCCGTGGCGCAATTGGTTAGCGCGTTCGGCTGTTAACCGAAAGGTTGGTGGTTCGAGTCCACCCGGGGGCGCAGCAGTTCACTTTTTTGAAAAATGTATTTTTTAATGGGTCTCTATTTAATTTGAATTCTTTGTTTATTTTTTTAGCTTCACGGCATTGGAAAAATTATGTAAAATAAAATGCTAATGGGCAACATGAAGGCGTGGCCATGTTGTCAAACGCCGCTGCAAGAAAAACAACAACATTTAACTGATTATAAAAATCTCGTGCATGCAAAATGTACCGTTTGAATGCCTCACAACAACAACAACAGCAACAACAACAAACTGGACAACAAAAGCAATCGACAATTCCCAGTCACATTTTATTGCAACAACAATTAGCCGCTGCCGCAGCCGCTGCTGCCACTGGTGCTGGCAACAGCAACAACAATGCATCCGCTGTCGCCTTGACCTTTCAAGTGGCCAATGCAAATGGCGGTGCGGCAGCACCAACAATAACAACAACATCATCAGGAGGAACAACAACAACAGCAATAGCAGCAACTACTAATAGTGTGGAAGATAAATTAAAGCTATTGACAACTGCCACAGCGACTTCGACACCAGCGCCAGCAATAATAAAAACAGAACCCATGCCTGACGTCATCGCCTTGACCACCAACACCGCCAACGCCACAGCCACAGCCACCGTCACTGCAACCAGCAACAACAACAACAGCAGCAGTAGCAGCAGCAGTAGCAGCAACAACGGCAACGCAGGAGCAGCATCAACTTCTGCCGCGGCGGCTGCAGCTGCAGCAGCTTCTGCTGCTGCGGCCTCAACATCTAACGGTCATTTGGTTTTTATACCCTCAAAACGTGCAAGATTAGATGCGTAAGTTGAACAAGCTCTTCATCTGGTATTCTCCATTCATTTAACTATATACATATATCATATATACTTTCAGTCCCGAGGATTGGATGTCTACACCAAGTCCGGGCAGCGTACCCAGCTCTGCGCCCCCGCTGTCGCCGTCGCCAGGTTCGCAGAATCACAGCTTCAATATGTCCAACGGTTATGCATCGCCAATGTCGGCTGGCAGCTACGATCCATATAGTCCAAATGGCAAGCCAGGTGAGTGATAGAGATAGTAGAACGTTCCTGTCTGTGATATACGCGCTACATAACTAGTGATATTCAATTTAAGTTAAAATTAAATTAAAATAAAATATAATTTCATATGTTGGTCGCGGGAATCGAACCCCTGGGCTTACAGTTTTAGACACAGTCCAACTGAGCTGCTGCAGCGTGACGTGAATCTTCTATCCGAGACACAAATGGGATCGTGTCTTGGGAACAGAGTTCTGTTAGTGTAAAACAAGCAGTTTTTCCATTTTGTGGTCAGGCCGGCGGGCGCCATCTATTGTTCGTTTCCGTCGTCAGCGAAAGTTGACTTTCTTTTTGCACAGATGGCGCCAGTAAAACTTTCAATATAAATCCTTAAATACAAAAAAAACCTTTGCATGGTTTAAAGTGGTAAGGCATCAGAGCTTTTGTACGAATTGTAGGAGCTTATAAATATTATTATCAGTTCTTTTCATTTCTTTATATTTTACTACTCAAATTCTCATTATTAAATCAACTTAAGTTGTACGTTCTTTGGATGTCTTTCGCCAACGACCATACCACGTTGAATACATCGGTTCTCGTCCGATCACCGAAATTAAGCAACGTCGGGCGCGGTTAGTACTTAGATAGGGGACCGCTTGGGAACACCGCGTGTTGTTGGCATCGGTCTAAAACTTTTTTTATTATATAAATTTAGTATTTTTTAGTTGTTTTTATTAACATAAGTATTTTTTTTCTTTCGCTATATTTAGTTTTTTAATAAAGAGTAATGTTTACAATGTACAAAAAGATTAAATTTCCCATAGATTTCAAAGCTGTTCCTAGAATTAGCAGTACGTAGTTTATTAACCTGTCTAAGAATAAGTGGCAACGCAAAAAAACGGCTTCAAAACAGGACAAGGAAAAGCTCAATGGGGGAGACCTAAGAATTGAATTTGGCACGAACTCAAATACGCACACACACACACAAACACGGTCTCATCAGCGCTGAGAACGTGCCTTTCACCTTTCACGTGAAAACGCGGCCATTTTCAAGGTCGCGCATGGCAGACAGCAAATCGAAAGGGGCGTGTGAGGTGGGGTAGGAGATGGCTTTGGGTTCAAGCTAAAAGTAAGCCTCAAAATTACTAAAACGCGCGCACAGACAACACAAACAGGCAGACAGACAGACAGGCAGCAAGAGGGGGGCGGGTCTGTCTGTTGGTCTGACTGACAATGCCAATAAAGTTGAAAGTTGAAGGTCACCAGACGGGGCACAGTCGTCGACGTCGGCGTAGGTTTTTGGCATCGTCAAGTTGAAGGCTAAACACAGACAATAAACTCTGAGGTACACAGACGCCACAGTGCCTAGCACAAACCCAAAACACCCAATTCCCATTCCTCCCCCTCTCTCTCCACCACCCCCTTTCAAAGTGGCCAACGCCCTTGCGTGCAGCTTCCCCCAACGAACCAAAATGCTTTCATTTTTCTTCATTTTCATTTTCCATTTCCATCTCCGTTTCCACTGCTGTCCCTGGCCGTGAAAGTGTTTTGCTTTTTATGGCCAACTAAAATAAAATGCGTCGGCCCGAAAATAATCGATTCGTTTCTCCCTCCCAAGAGGAGCTTTCAGTTGCTTTCTGCGCCAGCTCCTGTGCCTGTTTCAGTTCCATCTCCTGCTCCTGCTGCATGTTGTGCGTGTGTTTGTTGAACCCGAAATTCTTGTCTTGCTTTCACATTGTGGATATGTCTGGCGGTGCGCGGGTACGCGGCAAACGACCCACAAAACCCATAAGCAGCAAAAAGGCAGAAGGGCAACGGAAGCAACACCCAAAACGGGGCACAAAGTGGGGGAGGCAAGAAGCGTAATATAATGAAATCATGCCAAGGCTGCAGACGAGAGAAAAGGCGCAAGGACGACCAAATGCATTTGACTGACTACCAGATAATCAGTAGATAGATGAGTTTAAGCTCTTGTGGCATATTCGCTTTATTTTTCTCTTCTAATATGCTGTATTTATTAAAATATTGATACCTGTATTAGCTTAAGAATATATTCTTTCGAGTTTTAGATATGGAAAAAAAGTAAATGATTAGTTCAGCAAAAAATAAAGATTACATTAAAGCACATGACTAATTTACTATACCCAGCTGTAATTGACTTGAAGGCTAAGTTATTTATACAGAAATATGTGCACTAACTAATTACAAAACTCTTTGAGGTCTTAAAACGAAGCTAAAGACGTTCATCTACATTGGAATATTTCTTATAGCTCAAATATTTCCCAAAATAAATATAATATACCTTTCCTAAAATATTTCCAATGTGTACAGGGTATAGAAATCAGGAGGATGAAAGAGAAAATGCCAAAATGTGCCGTCGGGACGCAATGCAGACACAACCCACATATCAAAGTCGATTTTGCTGCTGTTGCTGTTGTTTTATTTTCGCAATTTCACTGGCAATTGGGCTTTGCATGTTGTTCAATGTGGCGTATGCGCAATGTCTGCAAATCCATGAAAATGCTTGGGAATGAAGAAAAGCTTTGGTACGCCAGCTGCTATGAACATTTCTGCTGTTTCTTCTTCATCTTCCACTTGTTTTTAGCACAGGATTTTCTTGACATTTTCCCATTCGATTTCATTTGAGTTATAGCTCAGGGCATCTCTAATTGGTTACTTATGTTTGATGGTGTGTGTGTGTGTGTGTGTGTGTGTGTGTGTTGCACGTGTTTGGTCAGTTCGAGTGCACTTGATATGTCGGTGTAGCTCGTTAATCTTATGCTAATGACAGCCACAAGGTCACAGCCAATAACATGAAGAAAGAGAAGGGGGAAAAACTGCGAGCAAACTCGTTGGAGAAAGTCAACAAGCAGAACTTGGAGAAAACTCACTGAATACGACGAGTTCTGCAAAGCATTGTGGATGGAATTGTGCGAATTATAATGAAAAGGAAACTTTTCAGACGTAAACACACTAAGAAATGAATAACAAAAAGGGGGGTACGATCAAGAAAGAGAGAGACAGAGATCAGGGGTATACTTGATGAATCAGCAGAAGAAAACAGCAATACAAAATAATAATAATAAAAAACTTTTGGCTGCTGCCAACAGATGCCAAACGGTAATCGCCATTCCAAATCTGCCAAATTTTATATTAAACTTAAAGAGAGCTATAAAAAGAAATTAAGTTATGCAGAAATTTAATTAGTAAGTTATATATTCACAACTTGGCATACAAAAACATAATAAAGGAAACTGAATTATAGTTTATATTATCCACAGGGCATGCAGGTTCTTGCATGTTATACCATACACAGATCAGATAATGATTTTTATACCAATTACCCATAAGGTATAAGGGTAGGTTTATAACTTTGTGCTAGCCAAAAATGTATGTCACAGGCAGAAGGAGGCGTGGCAAATCCCAGCAACTATATACATTCTAAATTAGCATCAAAACCTGAGTCAATATAGTCATATTCGTCTGTCCGTCTATCTGTCTGGCTGTCTGTCTGTCTATCTGTCTGTCCATCTATCTGTCTGTCTGTCTGTCTGTACGTATAAACATCTAGATCTCAAAGACTATACAAGCTAGGGCTACCAAAGTTAGTGTCAATATGTGTTATTATTGTAAGCTGATCAAGTTTATTTTAAATATTGGTCACGCTTCAACCCGCCTCTGTAAATCGCAAGAACTTACTTAATTTTAATGCAGGACAATTCATTTTTGGTAAACACAATAACTTTAAACAGCCAAATGATTTTTAAAAATTTGGTAGCGATCGGATAATGAAGATTGAAGTTATATAAGAAATTCGAAATTTGTACTGATTTCGAAGCCCCTCCCTGAAAGTATGCAACACAAAATACGCTTAACATGCAAGTTATATATTTAAGAAATCGTTTTGATCAGGTGGGTAGCGGGTAATTTACATTCCAACGTAGTTTGTTTAGCTATGATCTAAAGTATACATATTTTTTTGTACATTCCAACTTATTTGCAATATTCTAATCGATTTCGTCCTGTTCTTCTTTTTTTTGCAGGTAAGTCAACGCTACTGTTAAAGTTGTTCGTGTCTTAGATGGTAAGCAGACGTTACGCTAACCGCCTTATGGCAAACGCTCTTAACTGTTATTTGCATAAGCAGAAACCCGAAGAAGAGAAGAATTTTGTGTGCCGGAGTTGCGTCAGATTTCAGGCGCAGTGAAATTAGCATAAGGTTGCAGCGCCTGCAGGCGCTTTCCAGAGAAACCCAATCGATGGTCCCATATCGATTCGGGGCCAATGGGACGACTGCAATTAGGTTTTAGGTGTGCTGCTGACTGTCTAGACAGCCAGCGCCCAGGTAACTTCAGAAAACTTCAAGCCCGAAGGCTCTCACAGCAGTGTAGAGAGAGGAGTATCTATGTATCTACCTACCACACCCCTCTCGCACAGCCCGCAACGAGGTGCAGCCAGAAGGAGCTTAATCTGTGCAGGACACGCAAACTTAAAAGTTCTTACGTTTTTTTCTCTCAAGTCTCTTTTTTGAGCACTGATGACGCTGTATTTCAATTTCAATCATGTGCCTGAAACATGATAACCGTTTGTCCAGTCCACATACATACATACACTCTCTTGTTGTCTCTTTCTTTGCCTGACTTCAAACCAGTTTTGGCCTGTTCTTCTTGTGGCTTGCTTGCATTTCCTGATCAGCTTTTGCCTTAGAAAGGTCTACAAATTTGTCGCTGCGGTTCTTTTTTTTTTTTTTATCGTTGATGTTGCTGTTCCTTTTCAGTCTCTTCTTTTCAAGGTCTCAGCAACAGCAGCTGCCTTTTTTTTTTGTTGTTGCCAGCAGGTACACTTGTCTGCCCATTGTCCAGAGGACTGGCAAACTTGATCATCATCTGCTTTGCTCTTATCATCATTATGATCATCATTGCGGCTGCTTTAGTGTGTCAAATAGTCTGCAAGGGTTGCTGTAGCTTCAAAAAACAGAAAACAAAAAAAATACAGAAAAAAAACCACTCGCAACCAAGTCCAGGGTTTGCATTGTTTATGTCTCGCACATGTTTGTGTTCATCGCCAAGTCGGGGAACATGGCTCGACCTTGATCTTGAAAACATACATATGCGTCGGTATATATTCGTATCGATATGTGTATAGTATATATTTATATGTGCATACAAATGTGTATGTGTCAGTTCCATTTATATACTTGCCTTTATGGGGAGAGGGGAGGAGAACGACACGCAGAGCGCGTGCAGAACATTTCAGAGGGCTTGGCAAATTGTTATTGTAGTACAGGGTGTCGGTAGTTCTTATAAGATTGTGCTGGGTAGAGGGTAAAGAACTAATTGACCGAAATAGAATCGGATGTTTTGTTAAGGAGAGTTACGAGTTAAAGGAGATACTTGAAGAACATAAGATTTTAAATTAACAAAAATCTTCAGATTTATAAGAATGATGATTATAAGATCATTCGAATTCGCTATATCAGGTTTCCATGCGTATAATCCATTAACTTCCTGTTGTAAAGAGTGCTTGTGCTAAAATTTAAAATCGAATTGGGAAGAAAATAATATTAGTTATAGTTATATATACATATATTTATTATTAGTTATACATATAGGTATATATTTTTATTCTGCAATCTAATGTACTACTTGCTTCAGGTTGCTCAATTGAACAATACAACAAACACCCTGTTAACCCACTGTGCTTGTAACCCAATTAACTTCCAACTGCAAATGCGAACGACGCGAAAGACTTGAAAAAAATTGAAAAGTTACCCCGCGTCATTTGAAGGGTTAAAAAAGCGAATGAAAAAAAAAAAAACAGAGACTACAAATTTGAAACCCTGCAGCGAGAACGTTACTCAATATGCCAATCTGTGTGTGTGTGTGCACATACGTGTGTGTGAGTGTGTCGAATACGAGGAAGCATAAATAGGCCAAATGCCATTAGCACAGGCAGAACAGAAGCTCACGTTGTGGCGGGTTTTGCTTTCCTGTTTTTGCAGCGAGTATATACACAATACATATATACTGTACACACACACAGTTGCACAATAAGTGCAACGCCGAGAACCCGCACAATTAATTCCTGCAGAAAAAAAAAGCTAAAAACAACAAAACCAAAACGTACAAGAAAAAAAGCGTAAAAAAACCTTTTCGAGTTTCAGTTTGAATTTCGAGTTTGTCCTTGAAATTCATGTGAATTTTTGAATAAACAACAACCAAGAAGAACAACACAACACAACAGCAACAAGAACAACAACAACAACAACAACAACAACAACAGCATGAACGATATTTTAGCCTGATTATGAAGTTCTTAATATTGTTTGCCTGCCCCAAAAGATATTTGCCCCAGCAACGCCTACTCTGCAGAGCTGCCTCTGATCCCCTTTATTGTGTTGAGGTATTTGGCGCCCCAGAACGTGCTTAACATGCCACAAATGGATTCTAGTTTATAGTTCGTTTCAAGGATTAACAACGATATTCCCTTTTTGTATAGCTGTTGTTTTTGTGGGATTTGAGGGACAGTTCAATTTGCATTTGGTTTATCTGTACTCCTGCTCTTCCTCTCTCTCTCTCTCTCTCAATATCGGCTTCCAAAGGGGTCTAAAAAGGGGCCTTGAATTTTGTTGCTATTGTTATTTATGTTGTTGTCCATTTGATTGGCACATTTTGCAGCCTTTTGATTGGCATTAATGAGGGGAAAATTGTGTGGATTCACATTGGAAAAGCTGTCGATTCCCATTAGAGATTGTGTTGTGCAGTTATTCGAGTGAAGAATGATGAAAATGCTGCAGGGATGCTTGAATAAGTAGATAGCAAGAAGAGTTGGGGAAAATATTGCATTAATATGATATATGGTGTTGCTGAATATGATGAAATATTAATATTTATTTATTTAGTGTTATTTATATTTAAACTATATTAAAGGATTTCTATACCCTTGCAAAGGGGGTTATTCATTTTGGCCAGAAGGTACCATCTGCAACCGTATAAAGTATATACATAGATATTCTAAATCAGCATCACTAGAAAAGTCGATCTAGCTTTGTCTGTCCGTCCGTCTCTCAGTTTTATGGCTATGTTGATGAAACTTGCCTTACATGCTTCTTATTGCTGCACGCTGTATATAAGTCGGAAGGAGCCGAAGAGGACAGATATATCGTATAGCTGCCATACAAACTATCAGCTGATTTATGTTGTTTCTCAAAATATTGCAACGAAATTAACTACAACGGACTTTTTCTATATATTTAAAATGCATATAAAGTTTCATAAGAATCGAACAACTATAACATATAGCTGCCATAGGAAGAATTGGCCCAAACGAGGAATTTTGTATGGAGACCAGTTCTGATTTTCGAAATAACTTAACTTAGATACATACTATTGAATATATAGAATAAATCAATTCTGCACTATTACATGCAACTAGTATTGGAATAATCGGAGGAGATAAAAACCTGCAACGCTTTCTTGCTTGTCTCTTTCTTTGTTTTAAATTATTTTGTTTTCCCCGCAATCTATGATATCTTAATTTCCCTTCTTACATTGATTTTATAATTCTGTTTATAATTTATTTAAGTATTTCCCTCTTCTCTCACTCTCTCTCTCTCTGTGTCACTCTTACTTCAAATCATTCGTTCTCTTCTCTTTATCGCCAACATGTTTATTATTTTCATTTTTGCAGTTGCGCTTTCGCTGTTTGCTTTGTATATTTTTTGCCATTGTTGTTGTTATTGTTATTGTTGTTGCTACTGCTACTGCTGCTGTTATATGTTATATATAATGTACTATATGTTTTTGTGTGCACTTGGCCTTGAATTAATACAGCGAACTTTGGCTTTTTTTCATGTGGCGCACAAGTTTATCGTACATCTCTGTAAAAAGATAATTAATTTCATGGCGCAGCGCGCGATAATTACGAGCGCATTTCAATTTGAGCTGCTTGCATTTTGTCAACCCAAAAAAACGCAACAACAATCCCATTACACTTTCATTTCATCAATAAAGCGAAAGAGAGAGTGCGGGTGACAGAGACAGTGCGAATTAGCAAGAAAGAGGGAGAGAGATAGAGACACATACAGACAGCGACTTTTAACACATACAACGAAACACGCGCGATAATTTCCAAAATGTGCCAACAACAAAGCAACCGTTTTCAAGGTCACCCACACAGCCTCACAGCAGTTGCACTAACACACACACACACACGCTCGCACACACCCTCATACGGCGAAAATAAAAACAGACGCTGTTGATAATAATTTCTGTTCATATACAAAATTCGCACTGAGAGCGAACAAGCAGCAAGGCAGAGAGAGAGAGAGAGAGAGAGAGATGAGTGGGAGGGCGATAAAGAATGGGAGCAAAGGGGTCGGAATATGTGTGGGGGTATATTGAACTATCAGCGACTCTTGTGGGTCAAAATTGTGTGTGGGCGTGGCAGTGGGAAATGAATCATTTGAATAAATATATTAGATTGTTTGTTTTTATTTTAGCGATAGTATCGTTAAACTATCGAAGATAAGTTAGTGCGAGAGATATTTATAGCATTACTTCAAAATAACAAAAATAAGCATATTTAACAATGATTTCTAGAGTATTTCTTAGTCATGCATGCCATTTTCAAGGCCCTCACTTGATATTTGTTTAATTTTATTGTCATTTGTTATTTAATTTTTTTTTTTAGTGCAATTATTGATAAGAATTTTTGTCAAGGTTTGTTATTCATTCATTTTTTGGACAGGGTTTTTTTCGATCAAAATATTGGTGCTGTTATGCAAACTCAAATATGTTTGTAAGAAGTGTTGCCAGAAGAATTCAAGTTAACATAAGATATATGTAGTACTGTCAAAAAATATAAGTATAAATATATAAAAATAAAGTTAACCACAACTTGCGTTGAGATTGTGACTTTTAAAATGTTTATTGGGAATGCATAAGTATTCTTTTGCCTTATTCATTCGCTTTGTGTTTATTGCTCACTCCGTCGCACTCACACAGCACGATATTTATTATTATTAAATCAGGTCAGAGACCCATTAACACACATATACACATCCATACATGTGTGTGTACGTGTGTATACAATAAATATATGAAATTTCGAAAGGGGCAATTCATTTCGTTTCATCAGCAAATGCTACACGTGCTCGTGTATTTGTGTATCTGTATCTGCAGCTTGTGCCTGCAACAGTGTACCATATGTGTGTGTGTGTGTGTGTGTGTGTTTCGCTGTTCGGCTGTATGTCATTCGGTCGGTGCGCGTCATCAGAAATCAAAAATGGCTGCTCAATTTGCAAATACAAAATGCTAAAAATACAAAAAAGTTTTTTAAAAAAACTGTTCAATACAATATTCTCTTGTTGTTTTCAAGCTGTTTTTGTCGCCTATATGATTTAGTTTTAGCGGGACTAATTACCTGTATATGTATAACAATGAATGAATTTCAATAGCACCACCACTAATAACTCAAATGATCTCATCTTACATGACACAGCGAATAGAAAGTGACAGAGCATTTGAGTGGAGGAGAGTGAGATGGCGCATTAATAGTATTTATAGTTGTAGTTTGGATGAATACTTTGTTGCCTACTTTTGCCTGTTTACTTGGGCTAAAGTTACATACATACATATAATAAGCAAATTATCGAAACTATCGATTACTACTATCCGTTTTTAAATTAATAATAATATTAAAATAACGATTTTTAACTTACCAAATATGTTCAATATCGATAAATATACTATTGACGATGAGTAAATATCGATATCAATGATTTTAACTGCTGTCGATAATAATACAATTGATAATATAATAATATAATATAATACTAATGTTTCATAAATGAGAAAATAATGAATTTTTAAGTTTATCGATAGTTTTATAATCACCGATGAGCAAATATCGTTTTTAGTGCATTAAGCCTACCATCGATAGCCCCTATATAGACATATACCACAAGCTTCCTTTTATGACTAATTCTTGACTCAAGCCTCAAGTGTGTACACCATATTCTTTGTGGCACTGTCTGATAACTCTGCAGCAGCTTGCATAATATCATTTTCCTCCCTAAAGTCCAATTAGAAAGCGTATCCGAGTGTATATAATGTAGATATTATAGAACAAATATTAAGAATACCTGCATATGCACATACATATTCGCACTTGGTAAACACAGTCATTATCACTATCTCTCTCTCGCTCTCTCTCTCTCTCTTTCTCTCTCCCCCTTTCTCTGTTTTCCTGTGCCTTCCTTTTTGCTCTATGGTCTCTCTTTCTTTCAACACTCTCGCTTTCAAATTAAAATGAATTTAATAGCTCGAAACGGCAATGCTTATCTCAACAAATGAAACAGTTGAGTGCAATGAATATATACGCGAATCTACTCATGAATATATGAGCTATATATGTGAATACGAATATATATGAATGCACATACATATGTATCTGTGTGCATATATAGTAAAAGTTTTAGCGCACAAACAAAGGCCATTAATTAAAAGTAATCTATGAATAGAGAGAGAGAGAGAGAGAGAGACAGAGAGAGAGAGAAAGATTGAGGGAGGGAGGCAGGGAGTGCGGGCTACTGCAGCTATTCGCTTGTTTGTTGTTCCTTTTGCTCGATATTTGATTGATGTTTTGTGTAGGTTCGGTCTGCTACGAGAATACCTGATGATTAATGTCGAACTAATGCGAGGCAATGCACTCATAAAGTGAGGGAATAGCTGATAAACATGTGTGTGTGTGACATGCAAAAACAATGGAAAGGAAAATGTAGAGATATCTAGTTAGCAAGGGAGAGAGAAATTGACAGAGCCAGAGAAATTGAAAAGAGCACTAGGTTAAAGGAAATGTATAAATGTCCTTTGTGAAAAAAGAGAAACAACTAAAGCAAGACTATAAGAAAGACTTAAAGAGCGAATCATAGAAATAGTAAGAGAGCCAACAGTCTGCAGAAATAAGTAATATAATAAATACAAACTGCGAACTCTACACATCAAAAGAGATTTAAAAATATTTGTTAAATTAAAGAAATTTACCCAGACTTTCTGTCTATATTAATCAAGTGTCAGATCAGAGTCAAACAGAATCTCAATTCTTGCTGAAATTAAATAATGTGCCAGCAAATACAACTTTGAGTGCATTGCAAACATACATTTCGGGGGAAACAATGAACCTAAGACGCAATAAAATTCTGATAATATATACCTGAATTGCCAAAAAACGAGAAAACAAAAAAACAAACAACGAACGAAAGAAAGCAGAAAAAGTAAAATACACGAATACGTAAAAAGGCAAACGAAGAAAAGGAAAAAAACAAAAAGCAAACTGCATGTGTAGCTAACATATGTGTTTGCAGATACAGATATACACATATAGAAAGCTATGGGTATAGGTTTATATAGGTATTGCTATACTAAGTGAAACACGAACAAAGCATTTCAAATAAAAGCACACGCAAATGAAAACCAGAACAAAGGCATAAGAAAACAAGAGAGAGAGAAATAAATGTATGAATTGCGAAATGAATCAGTGCTAAAAAAGAGTGTTGAGAAACCCAAAAACAACTTAGATCAATATATATCAAAAAAACAAATGCATAAATGATGGAGGAAGAAATAGGAGAAATATTTTAAATTAATACGAAAAGACATAAATATTTTATTAAAACAATACATATATATATATATATATATATATATATATAATAATTACATATTTCTTTTTGGTTTCTTCGAAATATCTTTTGAAAAACCTCTAAAGCCTTTTTTAATATGAAACTCTGTTGCCTGAATTTATCAATCATTTAAGCCTTCTTTGCTTATCTTTTCCGTATCTAATATTGTTTACCTTTGTCAAAAAAAAAAAAAACTCTTTCGCACATTTTGGGCAGAAGGCAACACACATTAATAGGCTCCATTTGGAATGTGCGTCGCAGACAATGCGGCGTATGCGTAATGACTCACAAAACCCACTCATACGCACCATACGCCTACACACACATACTGGAATATGTATGTATGCATGTGTGTGCACAAATACACACACAGCTGTCTGCACGAAATCTCGCACTTGTTCGCACTTTTGTCACCACCATTTGTTGTTGCCGCTGTATGTTTATTTTTGCTGTTGCTGTTGCTGTTCGTGGGGTGTGCGTAAAAAAGTGCGTGGCAAGCGTCGGCGCCGGCGCCGCTTTATCGCAAACTGAAACTCAATGAACCGACGCAGACAGAAATAAAATACCAAAAACAACATATAAAAGAGAGAAACATAATAATGCTATGACTACAAAACACAACGAATCTAAGATACGCTATAAATAAAACTAGACAGTTAGAAAATAGCTAAAATAATTCTGAAAGAATAGATAAATAAATAAATGAATAAAAAGCCAATAAAACATATTGATATTGTTACAAAACTATAATTATGAATGCATAAAGAGCTAAAAAAAATGTATAAAAAGAGGCAAACTGACTGGAAGTCAATGAAAGACAAAGTTATAATACTTTAAAGACAAGTAGACGACGAACATTCTGATTATTACTGTCTTAAAAAATGGAAATTAATTCCCCTTTAAATTAAATTATAATTGCAGTCTCAAACGCAATCAGCTTGCTATATTGCCGTTTGTAAAGAGCATTCAAATCAAGCCGAAACCCATAAAAATAACTAAATCAAGAGCGGCAAACATACACACAAGAGTGCGAAAGAAAGCGACAGCAACAACAAACAAAATTTGCCGTAAATAGTTTGCATTGTTGTTGTAGTAGCGCTGCAGTCGCGAAGCCCGACACCAAAGCCGACGACGACGACTGCGAAAAAGGGGGTACATAGAAAACTATTGCGGTGGGTCAGGGTGAAATGAAATAGAAATCTATGAATAGTGTGTTTGCTATTGTAGCTGTTGCTGCAGTTGTTATTATTATTTGCTTGTGTGTGTACGAGTAGTTTTCGCAGTGAGAGAAAGAGAGCGAGAGAGTGCGCGAGTATATGAATGAAATGCATGGAAAATTATATACCAGGCAAACTGATTAAAGCAAATGCAATTAAAACGCAACTACAATGTAACCATAAACTGGCAGAGGACGTTGTAGCGGCGGCTGTATGACGGAGGCGTTGTGATTACAACGGGGCACTCGTAGATTAATTCACAATGGGATCGCGACGGTGTTTCGCTGCCAATCACAAGCCAATGCTGCAGGTAATCAGAAACTACATTGAATCAATTGTTTAGTTGGTAATTAGTTTGACCTGAATCGCAAGAGAAGTCATAGCTGAAACTAAATTATGCATACGCAGTGTGGCACAGTTAATCCCTAAGGTACATTTGTGTCTGTGTGTGGGCGTTCGTATTTATTATTAATGCCTTTCATTTCGCGGCCTTTGTTTATTCATTTGCCTTCTTGCTTTTACGGAAATTCCACGTTGGTTTTCTCTCCATTTGCCGTCTTGTTCTGGTTTCTGTTTGTAGTTCTTGACTTGGCCACAAGTTGTGTATTTGACAAGGCGACGGCAAGTGCCCGGCTAGCTCAGTCGGTAGAGCATGAGACTCTTAATCTCAGGGTCGTGGGTTCGAGCCCCACGTTGGGCGAAAATAACTTTTTGCTAGGTTATAATATTTTGTATGTTTAAAAATTGTTGCTTACATTAAATAAATAATATAAATATTGATTTAAACTCTTTATTTCTTCATACAAAAACGTACAGACTGAATTTATCTTAGAAAACTTAAGAGACACTTGATATAAAAAAATAGTGTGAAATTTCTTTGTATAAATATAAAAAAAAAGATATCTTCGATCCTGCCAGGAGTCGAACCTGGAATCTTCTGATCCGTAGTCAGACGCGTTATCCATTGCGCCACAGGACCGCTGAATTTATGTGAAAATACCATACATTATTAAGCTCTATGAAATTTGATTTTTACAAATACTTTAGAAAAGTTAGGAAATTCTCAAAAAATACATATTAAAATAACAATAAATTAACATGTAATACAGAACATGTTTAAAGCTTTGGCAACGTGAGAGAACAAAGAAAATGTGCGAGCACAAAAAAAGAAAAAATATATAATAAAAACCCAGCAAGAAAAGCCACGAAACGGACAGCGACACGTTTTTGCGCTTCAGAGCACAAATATAACAACAACAACCGAAAAACGACAACAGACGACGACGACGTCGACAGAGCAAAGGCGTTGGCGGGTTGTGCGCGCCAGCCTAGCAGGTTGGGAGGAGGGCGTGATAGCTTGCAATGTGGGCGTTGAAGCGAAGGCGCGCGGCAGCAGACATCACAACAACAGCGACAACAACAACAACAACAGAACAATGGCAAAAATGAAATTGCCGAAAAAAAAACGAGAACCCAAAAGAGGCGAAAAAAAGAAAGACAGAGTAAAACCAAAATGGCCGGCGGGCTGCAATATTTTGAGAGTTTCGGGTGTACATAGAAAATTGTAGTCTGCCATTTGTGGGCCAGACACAGCTGCTTGAGTGCTGCGAGGGGGGAATAGGGACAGAACGAACTTGAGCTTGTGGATGAGTTTATATGAAATTAGTATGAAAGTCTAGAGAAGGTGTATCTGGTAGGGGGGAGGGGGTAGGTGAGGAGGGGATGCGCGGTAGGCTGCATTCGCCCACTGTCTGGAAAGGAATGAATGCTATCTCGTATTCAGAGAATTTTCGCTTTCGCATGACACAGATAGAAACGAGACGGAGAAAGAGAGACAGTTAGATAGATACTGAAACCCAGACAGGGGATAAGAAAGAAAGGCTGTCGGTTGACTGTTTGTCTGTCTGTATTCACTGTCTGTTTCTGTCGTCATTTGCCTCTAGCCCTGACCCTAATTTTGGGTAAACAAACGAAACGTTTCGTTCGGTTTTAGCTGCCTTCGTTTTATTCTTTCTTTGTAGCTGTCTATTCATACTCATTCTCGATCTTTTCACTTTTTATTTGCTTTCATTGCGACACCTTGTCGACTTTTGCGAGAGGCATATCTTTGAAGCCCTTATCTGCCTAATCTCCACGGACTCAACGTTTTCCCTCTTTTGCGTTGTTCGCTGTGTGAATGAACTGCGGCCTGCGGTTGCGTATTGTTTAGAATCTCTGGCGAAATAAGGTGTCAATGCACCACGGTCAACCATATTTTTTTTTCTCCCATTTTTTTGTATATTTTTTTCTGGCCAAAAACTCAATTTACCGCAAACTAGCACATTGACCCATAAATAAAAAATGTTTCTGCTTGTATACCCTATTTTTAGCTGGAGTTGATAGGTTTTTTAGTGAGATACATATGTTAACAGTCGCGAAACAGGTAACGTGTTTTTATATGTGCTACAAATAAGATATTAATTAAAAAAGTTTCAAGCTTAATATTCCTCAATAAAATACATTATTATTAGTAATTAATTGGTTGACAAACTGAGGAATTGATTTAATAATTTTTCCAGGTAACATATATAATGAAGTTATCAAGGGTATTTTCAAATCATTCTAATCTACGTCTAAAAATGCAATTCGCAATGTCTTCCTATTTGATTTCGTTTATTGTTGATGGCATAATTTAATTATTCGGGTATTTCTTTTTTTTTGTTGTGTATTTTTTGTAGTCGGCATCTATGCCAAATTTGAGTTCAATGTGCAGCGCGTTTTATTTAATTATTATATGCGTTTTGTTTTGTCTTCTCTTTCCTTCTTTTGGTCATGTGACGCATGTGTACAATCTGACAGATGTTTAGATATTCCATGGAATTTAACACAGTGAAGTTATTGAACCTGCTGCAACTGAATCGCGTGTTCGAGTTCACACTGAGAGTCGTCAGAGTTGAATTGAGAGTTTCATTTGATGTCGCATCTACTATACTTATATATTGTACTATATACATGTGTACGGTATCTCTCTGAAATTTGTACTTTCAGCTCTCATATTCTTGATTGAATTTTTATGAAGCTGTTTGTCAATGCTGATTTATTTTTTTTTTCGATTTGTATTGCATATGAAATTTTATTGAAGATACGTCTCAATCTCTTTTCATTTCTGTTTTTTAGCTCTTCTCTTTCTTTGCAATGTAAAGCTCTTCTAATGACAAAATCAATATCATCTTATAGATGGAGGTAATATATTGAATGGATTAGGCTTTGTTTGAACTAAATACGATACTAAAGTTATCAGCTTTGCTAGAGTATTAGGAAGGGAATAACAAAATTTATACTTTCCTTTTTATAGAGATATAAGTAGACGGGGCTCTTTTCCAATTTGCTATTTCATTGTTATTCAAATACCCCCCCAAATGCAAATTGTAAACAATTTTTTTTCTTGTTTGAGTGCTCAATTTCTTTGTATTATGAGTACTTTCTGTTCCTGGTTCACTTTGCAGCTAAACAAATGGAGGACTAAAGAATTTCGGCAAATACAAACAAATACAGCAATGTGTATGCGAGTGCTGTGGAAATATCTGCACAAATGAGGCCATTATCTCAAGGTCGTTTTCAATTACTGTTGCGGTCGGTATTCGCGCACTTTATTGAGGCACCCACATGCTTTCGATTTCGCTTTCGTTTTTGTATTTTTTGTTTTCGTCTCGCTTGTCGCGATTTTTTTATTGTTGCTTTGCTATTATGTTTTTTGTGTTGTTCTTTTTTATTTTATTTTTTGGCAAATAACCTTGATAAACTATTTTTATCAGTCCGGCAAATGGGGCCAATGGCAACTGCCGGCTGTGGTGCCCATTTCGCCCATTTGTTTGGGGTTAGTGTGCCAATTAGCGTTTAGATTTTTCTCTCGCGCTCACAGTCTGGTGCCCATTCCCTGCCTCTGCTTGTCTTCTCTTCTATTCTATGTTATACTATTCTGGATGTAGGTTAATGGCATGAACACAATTACGAGATTCTGCTGGGATAGTGAGAGAGTGAGGTAAATAAATTATCTATGCAAATCGTATGCATAAATAGTGCAAAGTGCGTAGTGGAAAATTGCTCTGAAATTGTTAGCATAAACTGTGGGTGTGGCTTCACTTTTGGAGGGATAGGGGTTGGTAGCAGGGTTCCTCAGTCTTAATCTCTATCTACAAATACGTAGGTTCAGTTTCGTATGCAATTGATATTTGCGTAGCAAATTACGATAGTCACAGCGCAAAACACTGCAAGAGACTGCGTCATATCTGTCTCGGCATGAATAAGAGGCGCATCGATAGAGGGGGCGTGGACAAGTGAAAGGGAAGAGAAATGCTGAGGTAAAAATGGCAACAATGTTGCAAAACAATTAAAATACACTATTGCGTGTGTGTGAGTAAGTGTAGGGAATGCGGGTAATCGAATGACGTTGTTGACGTTGTTAACCATGACCCAATACACAGTTAGTTTGGTATTAAATGTGGGAGAACGGAACCGGAGGTAGACGCTGTGCTTATTGTATTGTTCGAGAACAATTATAGTTCAAACAAGTCAATCTAAATATATGACAAGACCTCTAAGCAAGAAATGACAAAGAGAGTTATATTTATTGAATCTACAGATATTTATAGGGTGCATTTATTAAATTTGTATATCGGACTAAAAGGTACGGTTTGAGGTATCTTGAAAACGAATACAAGTTATCAAATACAAAATTTCATTGCGGCCTATTATATAAACTATATATATGTATGTATGTATGTGTATAGGGTACATCTTACAGTGGTCCGGGTTTGATGAAATTTTGAAAGCGTATTTTTATCATAAAAGACGATATGAGTGAGCAGTGCAAAGCATCTGTGTAAGAATCGCTTAGAAAATCTAAGAAATAATGAAACCTTCATATTGTATATCTCCATACTTTTATCAAACTGTAATGTGGACCGTCGCTCTAGTGTTTGTTCTTAACGGCGCATACGCTGTGGGGCAGTACGCAATGGACGATATTTTTTCCAAATGCGATCTACAATTTCATTGGATGAATTCTTAACGCCAAATGTTACCCTGGATGTTTGATCCTTTAAGCGACGCCAAGTTTGTTTATAGTTTGGAAGGTATTGAGGTATCCAGACCATTAAGCCACAGTATACAAGTGTCCCCGATAAGCCCAAACAACAAAAATATCCTAAAACTTCGCTCGTGATCATTACATATATCCATTTATGTAGAGTGCTCCAAATAATCAAAGTCGCAATTACTTGTATATAGAACAAGAAAGCATTGAATGCCGTATTCAGATTTGAGTTATTCGGTTCTTGAATGGTTGACACATACTTCATCATTAACAACATTGAGCCAAAGAGGAATAGCGACGAACTAAAATCCGCCTGTGTATGTTCAACCTTTATAGGTAGCCAAATTCTGTCCAAGATATGCAAAGTCTCAGCTATGGCGATCATGAAAAGAAATTCTTGTGTACCGCGGCTGTTAAGGAATTGACGAAACATTTCTATATTTAAATATTGTGTTGACTAATGAAAGAAGACTGTTTACAAAAGTATAAATAGGATCCAAAGTCTACTTTGTTTCGTTTTTGAATTGATATAACATGCTATGGAGTCTACTTATATTTCATTCTCTAGACATAGCAACGTTCATAAATTGATTGCATGGTAAACGAGATTGTTTAAACGACAGTGGGATATCTATCCTTCGACTTATGTTCCGGTATAACATAATTTGTTTAATTCATACATACATGTGCATGCTTTTTAATTCTTCTCGACAGATGGCGCTAACGCTTTGCAATTCGATAACGTCTGTGTTTATTGATCGATCAAATTGAAATTTGGAGGATACGTAGATATTTTAATTAGCTTAGTATATAGTACTTAAGTAGGAAAGTTGTTTCATTTATGCGCCGCTTATAAATGGACTTTCAAAATTAATTATTGATTTGCAAGGGCGGTGGGCGTGCACCCAACAATTAAAAAAAACTTGATCAGCGTATAGTTACCAGAAGTCTTCCTGCCAAGTTTGGTAACTCTGGCTTTTATAATCTGTGTGTTCACACAGCCAGGCAGACAAGGCTCAATCGAATCGGCTAGTGTTCCTGATAAACTTTATGGTGTCAACCACGCCTCCTTCTGCCTGTTACATACATTTGCATAAAGTTAGTATACCATTTTTTGACCAGGGTTTTGAAGGGTATAATAACGTATATAGCTTTAACAATCTTAAATGAGAGAGTTTTTAAAAGAAAACAAGTTGTAAATTTAAGGTTATATGCGCCAAAATGTGAATGCAATTCAATTCTATTTAAAAAAAAACACTGTCTGTCTACAGAGCTCATTAGTCTATACTTGCGGCAATCAGAGCTTACCGTGGGCAAAGATACGAAACGAGACTGTAAAAAAACATTCGAAAAACGTCAACTGTCGCACACAGAGTAAATACAATGGAAGTGCATTTAAATGGCAATAAATCTAAATTAACAAAAGTGACAATAAAAACAACAACAAAATACAAAAAACCGCTTTCCAGACAGTCGAGACAGGCAAATGACCCAAAAAGTAGAAAAAAGGAAGAAACAAAATAATACAGAAATGCAATGAAATCAAATATAACAACCAATATAAGAGAACAAAAAAAGTGAAATACAGTCGAAAGCGCAGTCGTGCACACACGATGAGTGCGAATACAAACGCAAAACAAATATGGCGACTGTCAATATGTGCAAAAAAAATGCAAAGACTGAGAGAGGGTGAACAGGAGATGGTGTGAGATGGTGAAAGAGTGTGAAATGGGTGGCTGAGTTGTGGGGCAGAAGACAGGGTATACAGGGCATACAGGGCATACAGCAGAGAGCAGTTAACCTTGAGCCGGCGACTGATTACAAAATTGCACCGATAACTGCCAGTGACCCCAGCGCAGGCAATGAATGGGCGCACGCAGCAAGCACGAAGAGTGGAAGCAGCAATAAGCGCAGACTGTGAATGAGAAGAGAGAGAGAGATCGAGAGAGAGAGAGAGAGAGAGAGAGAGAGAGAGAGAGAGAGAGAGGGGCGGAGAAGAACAACTAAAACTGCGACGCTGACGTTGAGATAAGTCATTGTCAGCGTCAGTGCTTCCTTACCGCCAGATGTTGACAGTCCGTCGCAGACAAACAGCAAATAGAACATATTTATTTGGAATCGATCCCGACTTGAAATTCTTTGAAATCGTTGATAATATGGGACAGTTAACAGGGAAATGTGACAGTAGATGTAATGTTAATTAACAGTCATGCAAATAACATTTTTTATATTATTTACTATATGTATATTAAAGAACAAGTTGGAACAGCACAACTAGTTTATGACCCTTATCTGTTTGATAATATAATATTCTTTAACATGATACACCCAACCTGAAATATTCTTTATGTAGTCACATTAAATGAACACATTAGTTAAAGGAATACCTGTCAAAATCAACAGATCACAAAATACTTCACAACCCCAATAATAATTTATACTACAGAATAACCGAAAAGTTTTCTTTCAATATTCATTTTATTTTCTAGCAAAAACACTGCAATCAAATAGTTCCTTTTGATATTCATAATTATTTAACTATGTATTACCAAATTTGCAAAACACAGAAACCCATTGAAAGACCAGCAAGGAGAAGTTACCAAACACAACCAAAGAAAACTACAAATTGAAAATTTCTAAGATTATTTGATATAAATGTTATTATTATGCATTGAAGAACCGTTTTCACAATGCAAGGCATTATATAAATAAATGTACGTGGGCATAGTGTTTATGGTATAATGTACATTTGCTGGTTGCTCATTTTTGCTACATTTGGGATTGTTAATAGGATCTGAACAGATCAACGCATATTTTATGGCCCCTTCGCATTGTTCATTGTCCGACAATTTCGAAATAAATTTTAAAATTATTTTAATTTTTTTTTTTTTTGGTCTGTCTTTCTTTAAATCGCAATAACTAAATACAATGATGTTCAAACGCAATTAGATCATGCCTGAAAGAAAGAGAAAGTGCAACATATAAATAACATATATTCATAAATGAGTGTTTCATAATATACCCTGTAATTTAGCCAACTGTTCTGTTGTCATAATGATGGGCGGTATATGATCCGGATGGCCATTGAATACCAGTTGGGGATCAGCAATGGGTCCCATATAGCATTTGCGCATCTTGAGATAACGCACCCAAATATTGAAGGACTTATTGGCAGAAAAGATCTCCTGACCGCCAGCTGTCCGCAAATCGACATCCATGTGGCCCTCATTAAGAAAAACTTGTCGCGTCAGATGTATATGGCGATTGGTTATATAAATATTCGACGGTTGCTTTTGATCCTGTACACGTTGTGCCAGACCCTGTATCTGTTGATCCTGCAGCACAGTTCGCATAAAATTCTCGCTTATCAAATGTAAATTACAATCTCTCAAATCTCGTATCGATTGCTCCAATCCGCAATTCTTCTCCCGCATTGAACGTAGCTGAGTATCTAATTGTGTTCGATCCTGTTCGTAGAGCTTCAATGTCTTCTCCCACTCATCATTCAGTACACGTATATAAGAGTTGCGCTCCTTAAAGGCAATCTTGGCGCTTAGATATCGCTCGGAGAGTTCTGTAAACTTGGATAATGCATAGATGCATGCGAATATCCAGAAGAAATGCAAATATACATCGAACGAGCTTGTTTTACAGGTCGCGGAGAATGGTTCCTGCAGCTCATTATCTAGCGTATAGTTATCTGGATTAATACTATACATAATATTATTTATAATTGTTTCTGTGTTTTGTTGTTGTATGGCAAGCATATTCTACAGCTAGAATGATGTGTTGTTTTTTTTTTTTTTTTTTTTGTTTTGATAGATTGCTTGATGTGCCTGCTATGATCTTACCAAATTTAGTTTCATCTTCCTTCCCGATTAACTTCGAATAGTAGAAGACTAACCAGACTATGAGTGACAGTCCCAAGCAAATTGACCAATTCATAATGCCTTTCATTTTTGTTGGCAATGAGGTGGCATATGTCCGGAAGATTATGTTTAAATGTATGTGGAAAAAGAAACTGCTAATAATTTATTTGTCTATTGTAATCAATAAACATTAAATATGTTTTTATTTGTTGTAGTTGTTCAGTATTTCAAACACTGAAAGTTGTGTAAAAGTTTACTGTGATTCGAACTTATTTGAGGGATATAAATTTATATTTAACAAAGCTAGAATGCATTTCTCTGGCAATATTTTTAAGTAATGTTTCTCTTTTTTTAATTTTAATTCAATGTTTAGCTCTCCCGCTCTTTCTCTCTCTCTCTCTCTCTCTTTCTCTTTCTCTGTCAAAAGCAAAAGCTAATTAATGACTTGTCTCTGTCTAATTTACTCCGTCTTTTTAAATTATGACACCAAGTTGTATTAACCCGCGCGGTTGCTCAATTTGCAGCCAGACGCTTCATAAGTTCTCCTACTCCTGGTTAAACCAACTCACTTCACAGCTGTCTCAACTATTAAATACCCTGTAGTTGATAAGAAAAACTATAAAATTCAATTTTTGTATTCTTGAATTAACTTTGAATAAAATACATAAATAAAACTATAAAAATGTATTAAGTAAACTACTTTAGTTTGATTATTGCATACTTAAACCACCTCTCAGCACGAAACATTACAGGGTATTACATATAAGCACAAAAGCAAAGCGTCGCGACATGTTCCGACCCAATTAGAGTTTTTGCTTTGGCGACTTTATGCAAAAATCAGCGACAAATTTCAGACTTATATAAACTTTTATTAGGATAAATTTGCTGGGCGTCGCGCGTGTTAAACTCAAATTATGATAACTCATTGGCCAGACGAGGGAACGAATAAACCCTAAACTGTTGACAAGAAGGAGTAGGAAGGGATGAAAAAGAGCAATAGAAGAAGGCAACTTTAGCTGGTATATTTAATATTTGGCTATATAATTGCATTTACTGATTATCGGTTGTTGTTTTAGGTGCACATGCATTATCACTACGGGTGGGTGTGTATGTGTGTGTGTGTGTGCGTTTCATGTGCGTGGTTTTTTCAGCAGTTTGTTGTTTTAATTAGGTAAAAACTTTGCGGCGCACAAAAAACATCAAATGAGCAAGAACCGCAGCAACGAAGTCGTTCATTGAACTGGCGGCAAGTAAATGAATATAAATCTAAGTGTGAGTGAATATGAAAATGAATACAAATGTATCTGCAAGCATGTGTGTGTGTGCAAGGTCGCTTTGTGGAGTCAGAGAGGGCAAAGGCGAGAATGTCGACCTTTGTTGTAAACAGTTTTAACTCCCGAATAAGTATTTACTTTATCTGAATTTGCACTTTAATGATTCATTCACAAAGGTAATTACAAAAGAAACTTCATATTTTTCTGGCAATCTTTTTTAGGATTTATAAATGCACAGGTGCAGCTCAAAGTGAGAAGGGCGAATTATAAATAAATGTGAATAATGTGTAGAGTAATATTTTATTAAAAGAAAATAAGTTAAAATACTTAAAATATATTGTATTTTATTATAAAAATGAAAATAAAAATGGCTTAATAGCTTGTTAACAATAAGTATGCAAGGGGTCGTCGCAAAATTATACAAATACCTTGAACTTTGCCTGTATTTAAAGCGTAAACTTACTTAATTTCATAGTTCTACCTTTTGCAATTTCAGAGATCTGTATATTTACCATTACTTACTGTAGGGAAATGAATAAAGAAAAATCAATTGATTTAAACATATTTGCTTGATTGAATTGGTTGGAGGTTAATAGAAAACGTTTTATCAGCGGATGTTATTAGGTTCTCGTAATTCCATTAAACTAAACTAAACAAAATATGTAAATAAAATTAACAAGTAAATCAAGCGGACTTAATTAAACGATGGAAGTGTGTAAATTAAATTTGTAAAGCGAAAACAACACCCTGCAGCTGATTAAATATTTGCAATTTCGAAAATAAATGCAACCGCACGTTCCCGCTAAAAAGGGCTAAGGAAAGGCTAAAAGAGAGAAAAGGGTGGGTGCGTAGATGAGTAGGGACGGATGTTAGGGTGTGTTTCACTTGAAACGACGCAAATTGTGTGTGACAAGTGCAACCAAGTAGAGCGTGGCCAGTGGGCTGTGTGGCCCTTGCCACGCCCACTGGCAGTAGTAACTGCGCCACAGACTGTTTTGATCCATGACCTTGAAGTCCTTTAGTGGGTGTCAGCGCGTGTCGAGCGCAACTGGTTGTGATTCCTCTGTGTGATCTCCTGTAATCCGATGCCGCAATGCTGCGTGGTCTTCGCATGCCACACAAGGATGCACACACACACACACACACACACACAAACACACACAAACACGCACTGTATTCGCAAAGCAACACAACGCAATATGCATTTTGTGGCAACTTGTTGGTCACCTGTCTCGCTCCACTGACCACCCACTACCCTTGCCTGTTTGCAACATGTGGCACGTGTGCTGTGTGCTGGGTGCTATGTGTTATCGATATCGAGGCGTGGGCCACGCCCACAGCTTGCTATTTAGTATGCAATGGTTGAGTTTAGCGTCGAGTTGTCAGTCTCCATTACAATCAGACAACGACGAGGCGTCAACGGTTTATTATAGTTGTCAGGCATACCCTGTAAAGAGATGTAGTGAATAGAGAGTAGATTGATTAATTATATTACTTATGGTGTTACAAAGAGAGAGAGAGCATATTTGTCAAAAGGAAACTTAATGAATAAAAGCGTAAATAAGGTAAAAAGGGAAAACATAAGCAAGTTAATTAAGAAATCTAGGGTAGATAACGATACAAGGAATACAAAACATCTTCTATACAGTATTTCTGTTCCATTATAGGTTCAAAGTCAACATTGGTGCACTAGTAATTCTTAAGAATTTCTTAAGTAATTCTTAACAATTAATTAAAAATTTTCTTAACAATTTCTTTAGTAAATCTTGATAATTCATTAAGTAATTCTTGACAATACCTTTAGTAATTACAGCGTATTTCATCGTCTTTCAATTGCTTCTTTCGCTTTCCACATGTTGATTTTAATCTATCAATATTCTTTTCATTTGTTTTCTAACTTTGCACCGTCTGAAATTGTCGCATTGAATGAAAGAATGTCACGCGAGTTGACATTCATAATAAATAATAATATCAACAATAATAATAACAACAAAAGGGAACAGCAGCAACAACAACAATAACAACAGCAACAATAATAATAATAATATGTGTGCAGCATACATATTGTTGCATATGAATATAAATCTAAATCAACACGCCAACATGTCTGTCTGGCAGAGAGACCCCACTAGGTTGCCACAGGGCGGGGGTATTGCAAGGGGGGTTCAAGAAATTGCACGGCATCAAACGTAAATTATTTTAATAAAATTCCAGACAGTTGAATATCAGTCGGGCATTATTTGTGCTGCATTATGCCCCGGACGTCTGGGAAAGAGAGTCGTGTGCAGTAGACCGTGAGATACCCTGCAAAAATACCCTGTCACGTGCTTGTGCGCATCACTGAACACATTTCAATGTTAAGTTATACATTTGAATTGAGCATGCTCTGCATGTTTCATAAATACAGGGTATACTCACTGCTGTATTATATATAGTTAATCTAATAGTCGCAATTCGCATGATTGTGTGTTTTATCAGTGGTGTGTGCACGGTTTATGTTAATGATTTTATATGATATATATAGGAAATATGATAGATTTCTTTCAGAGATGCTCAGTGTTATAAAAGGCTTGTAACAACTTGAATATGAAGAGAAGGATCTCTTTCTGAAGAAACGTAAATTATATATCTATAAAAAAAAGATCATTACGATTTCCTATTTCCGTTCTTTATGGTGTCTACCATTTTAATGCGATCCCCCTTTAAATGCCGAGTGCTTACGCCCTTGGTCAAAGCATACAAAGCTGTAAGGCACCCTAAGTTATGTAGTTGTACATTTTTTTTTATTTGCCTTTTTTTTTTTTTTGTAGACAGCTCGTCAAGTGTCGCCTCATTGAGTGTCGCAATTTTCAATTTGAATTTGCATTTTGCATTCAACTGAATGTGTCGCCGTTGACACAAGAAACGTGCACAACTATTAAAGTTATCAGACCGAAGACAGGGCGGGACGAGATAAAGGAATCATGAAATTATAATATTAAAGCGCTAAGAATGTTGCACACATGTCAAGGGGGGCTCTTTAAGAGTGGCGAGAATTCTATTTCTTGTTCCGCAGATAGACGACAATCATGAGATGCTGTTCTATAAGAAAAGTAACCAAGTGGATTGGGAAGAAAGAGAGCAAAAGTGAGATCAGATTTAGAGAACTAAACATGGAGAGAGTGAGAGAGAGAGAAGTCAAATAAAGATATTTATAAGAAAGAAAGCGAAAGTAATTTTAATAAAATAACAAGGACAGAGAGAGGGAGAAAAATCAAATAGAGATTTTTGTAATTTCAATCAAAATTGATCAACAAACCCAACTCGAATTTTCGCCTACATCAACTCAAAGTTTTTCTCAATTTTCCGGTTATTGTTGTAATCATTATCATAATTTTGAAATTCAAATTGGCCGGATAAACAGGCGTCCCCCCTCACACTCTCAGCACACGCATTTCGAGCGTGAAAATTGTTGTCAAGGTTTTCCTTCACATTGGAAAATATGAAAAAAAAAACAAAACAACGAAATAAAATTTAGAAAACTGTGTAGAAAATAAAGCAAATGTGTTAAACAGTTTGACGAGTTGAGAATTGTTGATAATTTTTGAGTGTTTCGTAGAAATCGTGTATATGAAATCCGGTATTAGCTCTACCTGGTACACATGCATATATGCAGATATATATATTATAATGCCCAAGATCTTTGGCAAACGCTCAATTAACACAAATTACCAAATTATTTATACATTTTTCTTCTCCTTTCTTTGCAGGTAAGACGCAAAATGCAGTTCAAGTTGTTATCTTTGTGGGTAAATATAAAGATAATCTTAAGATATGACATAAGATAAGCAAAAATAATATGTTCCATATCTGAAAATCGAAGCTCAACCAATCAACAAAGACATGAAAATAAATTGCGTTGATAAAAAGTAATTGAAATGTCAATACGACAATAAAAAACAACATGAAAGAGAAGCAGGGCGAAAAGAATATGAAAAAGCAAAAGCCAAAAGTGAAAAATGCACGCATATAAAAATTGAAATGGAAATAAATGAATTGACAAAGTTTTTCCAAGCTGACGGTCAATTTTAAAGCCACCCTCCCACCTCCCGCTCCCCTCTTTGTTGACCCTAGATTCCCTAAAAATTATTCTTAAGTATTTAGTGATAAGCTAAATAAGCGATGCACTTTCGAGACTTTTCGGTGGCATTGACAAAAGTCGAAATTATCTTTAATGTTGTGGTAATATATCAGATATGCATGTTGAAAATTTCAAGTGCATTTCATGTTTAGAGAGGAAGAAAAGGAAAGGAAAATACTTGAGAATATATAAATTATGATTTTGGGTTTTCAAAACCTAAGTGAAAGCAGTTCTATAATGAGTTGATAATTGAACTCTTATCGTTGAAGATGGAAAGCTTTAGAGATCTTTTGAATAGAATAAGAATAGAATGTGTTTGAAATATGTTTACAATTTTTGTACATAACGTCTTAAGTATTTCATAGAAACTGTTCAAATTGGTCTATGCCGCCCTCTGAAACCCCCTTGCAACGACTGCTCTGTCAGTGATACTTCATTCATATTACTAACCACAATATGGCTGTTGTTGTTGCTGTTGCTGTTGCCGATGTTGTTGTTGCTGTTGTCTTTGCCCACAATCAGTCGCAGCCCACTTTTCAAGCCCCCCTTCCGCCCCCTAGCAAACAAGTCGCCACTGCAAACGTCGCTGCCTGCCTCAACTGCAAATGCCGCGCGCCACTGAACGACATTAAACCTGACTTTGCCATCATGCAGCTCCCTCTTTTACTCTCTCTCTCTCTCTCTCTCTCTCTGTCTGTCTTTTTTCTCTGTCTCTCACTCACGTCTGTCCGCAGAAAACTAACAGCAAAGCGGACTGAAACAAACCTAACCGAACAAGGCAAACCGGGCAAAGAAAATTATTATGATTATTATGTGCATGGCTTATGCATTTATGAGAGAGAGCAAGAGACAACGAGAGAGAGAGAGAGAGAGAGCGGCAATGTGACGCCAACTGTGGCAGAGCTGTGCTTCGCTGCGCTGCTGGCAGAGCAGTTGACTGCATTGTCGGTCTCTCGTTCAGTGGATTTGTGTGTCTTCGCATAAATTTTGCAGCTTGCTCTTGTTGTTGTTGTTGTATGACATGTAGACAAGTTTTTTTTAGATACAACACATGGCTGCGCTTGTGTGAGTGCAGTCTGTGTATGTGTGTGTGTGAGAGTCGCTGCTATTTAATGTGTTTTTTGCTATTTGCCGGCAGCGAACTACCCCAACAAGACATGCACATGACGCCCCACACACCCAGCAAAGCACACCCAGCAAAGCACACACACACACATACACACAGACATGCACACAAAGAGTCACCCACTCACACATACATACATACACATGCACTGTATGCACTCACACCCAAACTGCTCCAGTGTACTACTGAACGTTTGGCAGTCGGCCAAAGCGAAGTGGAGACAAACAAACACACATACATACATACAGAGAGAGAGAGAGAGAGAGAGAGCGCTTCCAAGAGAGTGAGCATCAGAGAGCAACGATTGAGAAAGAGAGAGAAAGCCAGTCCCCCCTAACCCCACATTCACAGTCCGGCAACTACTTTACTCAGCTGTCATTGTTGATATTTTGTGTTTTCATCTTGAACTTTTGTGGTTCAATGTGTCTAGCCAACCCCAAAAACAACAACAACTTTGAATTCACCACAGCGCAGCGCAGTCTGCACAGTACGAAAGCTGCAGCGCACACGCTCTTGCTCTCTCGCTCTCTCGCTCTCACTAATGCACATTGGTATTGCCCTTGCCTTTGCCGGCTTTTTTCTATGCGTATGCGTAACGCGGCGCGCTGCTTTCGCTCTCACAGTTTACTCTCTTGCGCTGCCGCTGCGCTGCTGCCGTTGCCGTTTGCAGCGCTCTACTGCATTCTACACTTGAACTTGCCCAGCGTTAACTTAACGCACACTGAGGCAAGCTCAGGCATATGTGTGGATGTCTCTGTGTGCACAGTCTAACAGTGGAACTGTCTACAATTATCTGCATTCCCCCTTGCCCACCTCCCCCGCCCACTACTCACACACAAACACACACACACACACTGTCATACATACAATCTCTGTTTGTTTGCCTCTGCGCTTACTTTGTAACCACATTGTATTTGAAATGTGCAATTTCATACGTTGCCTTACGTAGAATGCTTTAGTTAAGTTGCTTTTTGTGTTGTTGTTCTTGCTGTTCTTGTTGTAGATCTTTGCCTTTCATCAATTACGTCTCAGCACGTCGTCTCTGTGTGTGAGTTTGTGTTTGTGTGAACACACATATGACATACATATGTACATACAAGATGTTTATATACATACACTATATTGTGTTGTATTTACGTAGGCAAAGTTACTGCAAAGCAAACTTTTCAACTATATTTGTTATTATTTTCCGTTCTGCAATTCCAATTTCTATCGAATATGCATGTACCTTCAGAAACATTTTGGTTAACATATAGAAGCTAAATATGGCAAGAAATATAATATGTTATCATCGGTCATGTATGTTTGTATATTTCTATATCTAGTCTATTTGCAGTTTATACAATTTTAAACGTAAAACATTGTATTCTGATAAGCTCTACAAATAATCCAAACAGTTTCTAGTCGAAAGAAAGCGGATTTTTGTGAGACATTTAAAAGATAAGTGACGAAATAGTTGACAGTTTACATAGCGTTGATAAAATTTTACACCTACAAAAGTCGCACAGAAATAGTTTTGTAAATACGGTTGACCTTCTCTATTTAAAAACTTACTTAGAGATAAAAAAAAGTTAAAATATTGTTGCTCTAGTTAACGTGAAATTTATTTGTGCATAAATATTACTAAAGACTACGTTATAAATCAGAAAAGTTATTTCTATATGACTTTATGTATTTTAAACTATGTATCTTAACTTGTATATTTGAGAAAGGATGGCGTCAAGTTCCCTTGCACTCGTTTGATATTTAAGAATTTCCATTTCCATTCATTCTCATGCATAGTATGCAAATAGGCCGTAGAACAATGTATGTACGTACACACACACTCTCTGTACACACTTGGTATTGCATATAAACATATATATATACATATACATATATATATATATATATATAGACAGTTGCATACAGATGTTATTATACCAGAATGTTCCATCATCTCATTTGCTAGCGCAACTTCCTTTCAAGTTCTTTGCGGTTCGCCCGCGTCGCTGTCTGTCAATGTTTATGAACGTTTTTGTGCCACTGTGCGAACACATTTCGAATGTACGTGTGAATTTGCACTTGTGCACCCGACGTAGACAGCGACGCCGGCTGAGCTCACGACGCACACAAACACACACACACACACTTGAAAAAATCAACGAAAATAAAAAGAAAACAGATACTGAAAGGAGGCAAATGTGAAGGAAAGCGATGATGGCACAGGCACAACAACGCACACAACTGCAGACACGCCTCATTATTGCGCGGGCGGGGGGAGAGCAGTGTGTGTGTGTTTGTATGTGCCTGCGTGTGTGTGTGTGTGTGGGAGAGAGGCAGAGAATTCAAAGAGCACAGCAGCAGACGATTGCATCGGCATTTTCATTCAAGCCGCTCGCGCTGCGTACAAACACACATGCACATATATTTGTGTGTGTTTGTGCTTGAGAGAGAGAGAGAGAGAGAGAGGGCAAGTTGTATGTGCGTTGCGCTTTACATTTAACTTTAGCGGTGATTCCGTTTTCGACTTTGTGAGCTGGTGTGGGTTTCCTCACCCGCTCTCTCAATCACTTGCTGACGACACTCGCTCGCTCTCTCTCTCTTGTACGCTCTCGCGAGGTGGGTTTCGTGGTGAGTTTACCAGCAGTTGGATTTTAACAGTGCATTAACATTGCCCATTTGTTTGCACTCAACATTTAGTATTTGTTTGGACCTCGTCGTTAACGGTTCGTTCTACCGTTCGCTCGTTCGTTCGTTCGTTGTGTTTTTTGCGGTTTGCTTTTGAACAAAAAATATATACAATAATACAATAACATAATAAGAAATACAACAATATTATTATTAATAATAATAATATAGAATAGCAAACGGTTTCGCTGAAACTTTCGCGCTGCAACAAATTTAAAATAACGAAAAAAGAGAATCCAAAATCAAATAAGATAATTATATATATATATATATGTATATATGCTATATAAATTGTTAAAACACAACAAGTGCAATTGAAATAACAAAAAATAAAAGAAGAAATACAAAAAAAACAACAACAAGAAAGTGCAAATGAACAACATTGTCGGGAATGCAACCGATTATGGTTATAGTACGTAGTGTATATAGATATTATAGCAAATATATGTATGTAGTTGTGAGAGTGCGTGCATAGACGCTGCATGCGGCATGCAGCAGGCTCTTTAAAATAGCAACAGCTCGAAAATAAGAATAAGAAAAGTGGAAAATACGAAGTAAATACAAAATACAAGACAAAAATGTGTAAATAAAAACACACGAGCACACGAGAGAATCTAAACATTTCACAGTGCAAGCAAACACACCACCAAAACACACTCACACACACACACACACACCTACACACAAGCAGAACTATCAAGCAGCAACAGCAACTGAACAACAACAACAACAACATTCGGCGACGTTTATCATTCAACGTAATCAACGGGGCAGCAAGAGGAAGAGGCAGAGAGTGAGAGAGAGAGAGAGAGAGACGGGAACCGCGTGTCTACAGTTTGTCTGTCAGTCTGTCTGCCTGTCTGTGTGTCTGTCTAGGAACAAACGCGTGTCCTGCGAAAGCGAGAAAGATAGAGAGAAACACCACGCGTGTGTGAGAGAGGAAGAAAAGACGCGCTTGTTTCACCCGCATCTCTTAAACTGTTTAACAGTTTACATCAAAGTGCTTTCCACAACAACAACAACAAAGGGGAAAAATGGTGCAAAATTGAATTGTAGAAAAAGTTAAATAATATAGAAAAGAATTATCAACAACAACAACAACAACAACAACAACAAATCGATCAAAAAGTGTGCTAAGACCTTGGATTATAAACATAAATACGGCTACAATAAATCGCGTATCTTGCTATCTTTGTAAATGGATAACAATTTGTATGGATTAGTTGCTGAACTGGCGCATTTTATAGATGCACAAGGTGAGTTATCGCTAAGGGTTAACCGAAAGAAGCTTGCAAACTCGTCGAAGGATAAAGATAAAATAGACGAAGCATTTTGTGGTAATGTTTAGAGAAGTTCAACAAAAGTCAACGTAATTCTTAGAGAAAAGTGTAATAGAAGAGCTTGAATAAATTCAAAATTCAAAAGTTCAACTTGAAAGTAGAAAATGTAAAGAAAAGCATCGATAACTTTAAGAAGAGAAAGGCAAGAAAGGCAAAGAAGGAAAAAGAAAGCGAAAATCACATTAGATTGTTATTTAACAATGTTTTGATGTTCGTCTCTCTGTATATATTCTAGATACAGTACATCTTATTTAAGAGCTCACCCCTTTTGCAAATCCATTGAAGCATAAACTTGTACGCAAGTCAAGTGAATTAAGCTGTCGCCTGGTTCGACACTTGCTTCAATCATGTTTATTTACAATTGACCTGTCAACCATTCAATCAATTCAATTCGGGGGAAAACAACAAGCAACGTACGCATTTCCTTTTTGTCCAGTTGTGGAAAGAAGAGAAAAAGAAATGTTGAAAAATTGCTCAAGGAAGCATAAGTTATTTTCTTTTTTTTTTTTTTTTTTTTTTGGCTGGCAAAACACAGCATGAAGCCATTTCTATGCCAAGATACACACACGCACAACAGAAGACAGCATCAATAGGGGCAGATACATGGATACAGTGTAGAGATATATTTGGGGCCGATATCCCCACATGTTTATGTACATAAATTGGTAATACATTAATTATTGTCATGACAACTGACAGACGGCCAATTAAAGCGCATTCGCTGAAATGTAAATTTATTTTTCATACACATACGCACACACGTGCTACCATAGAACCAATCTCTTGGATACACATTGAGTATGAGCTATATGTGGAATATATAATATATTCAGATTGAACACAATGTGTAATTGGCAAGTGAACATATCGAAAACAAATTGTGATGCTTATTGACTTTCAAGTGGGTTGTGATTTGTAAAATGCGTTGTTTGTATACCCTGTACAATACTGTAGAAGTCCAGTCGAAAAAGGGCAATGACAATTATTTAAATATTTGATAAATCAACAATATGACAGCTGAAAGTCTTATAAAGTTTATATAGAGAGTATTTCTTAGATTTGCAAAAAAATAATAATTGACTCCGCTAAGTCGTAAAATAAACTGAGTTCATTAAAATTGAACTTTCGACACAACATATATTGTAATCTTGGCTAAAACAACTTGCGAATTTAAATCAAAAGCTGAAAACTCAACGTTTAGCTATAAACTTAAATACATACAATTTAAGTTAATAAGCTTATTAGTCAGTATTTTTTTTATTGAATTCGTGAATTAACAACGTATGTTGGGGAAATTTTGAGATTAAAGACATGACTAAGCTCATCTTCATATATCACCTCCTAGTTCTCTTATCTTTATACACGAAACTTGTAGCTCTCTTTTTTCTTTGGTTAGTGTAATACGATACGAGCTGAATTAACGACGGAGCGTCGCGACTGGACATGCGAAAAGTAAAAAGGAAAAATTGATAGCCATAAAAGGACCAAATGACATTAACGATAATCATGTTTAGTCATGACGATGATGATAATGATGTTGATGTTGATGTTGATGTTGGACACGATGCCCCACTAATTGTTCTGGCTAAGAAAGTACTAAGATGGCTAGGAAAGAAAAAAGTGCGGCGCGTGTCGTTTAGTTTTTGCTACACGTTTTCTTCGTTTCGTATATTTTTTTTTTTTTTTTTTGAGGTCTATTTGAATGTTCGCCTACTTCTTCTTGCCATTTCATTTCAATTACTCTGGTCACATTTAAAATGGCGCGTATATACTTTGCGTATAGCCTAATTCTGTGCGCGCCTAATGAGCGACAAGAAACCACATTAACCATTAACCGACCCCACCACACACATTAGTTTGGCTCACGCAATTAATTCGCCTTGTCACATTGTAGATCCGAAAAGTTAGTCATAAACACGACCCCAACATCTCGGCTTACAGGGTCTGAAATTCTGGCCTGGTTTGTGGGGGTTTTGCGGGTGCAACCTGTCTGCGCGTTTTTCGCTTTTCAGTCTTTTTGTTGTACATTAAGTTATTTTTTGCTATTTCTCTTTTGACTCCAAACAACGAGAAAAAAAAGTTACTTGTTTCCTATGGCGTTGTTGTTGATTTTATGGTACATTAAAGTTGGCAAAATGGCAAATTTTAATGCCATTTTATGCAAATACATAGATACTATATGTATGTGTGTGTATCCATGCCCTCTAGGCACAAATTCCAAAGTGTTTTGCGGCCTGCTGCTCTTCATATGCATTGACAAGTTTCTGGTTTTAATGGCTCTCCCCGATTCCCCCCCTATCCACTGACCACTTTTATAGGAGCATATGATAATCATATACTCTATATATAATGTTATTGTGTGTGTGTGTTGTGTGTGTGCGTTTAATGTGCGAGCATATTCCAACACTGATCTGTTTTGACAGTAACTTGTTTATGGTTTGTCGCATTTCTTATAGAAATGATTTGCCATAAAAATCATAATGTCTCTGTTGACCCTCGATTGCAACTGGAAATGATTGTGAGAAGCTTAACAATGTCATAAATGCGTTATAAAGCTTGTTTACGGTTTGCTATAAATTTATAGCAGCACTGGTTTGTTGAGAATATCATAATTTGATGCTTAGTACCATACTTTTTGATTGCAATCAAATTGCTATGCATGTTTAAGTTATGCTATAAATTTATAGCAAGTCTAATAAGCTAAGCAGATCTATAGTTGATGTTTTGCAGTGTGTTAAAAGAGTTCTTTTATCAGTTGGCTGTTTTTAGTGTTGCTATAAATTTATAGCAATAACGTACAGTCGAAATCAATATATCTCTATGTCAAGCGAGTATGCATAAGTTTACAGAGTACGCTTGAGCTTGCTATAAATTTTAAAGCATCTCACTTTTATGGCAATTGAATCAGTCACCTGTTCTGGGTCACGTAGGGTCAATGTAACTGCTGACACTGCGTGTAATCAATAAGTCAATTTTAGTTGGTCTGTGCCAGCAGCAGCATCGTAGCCCATCAATTGACTGACAGCTCCCAGCACCAGCCAGACCGACTGGGTCATGAGTCACACGCACACTCACACGCACACTTACATAATCGCTGCAGGTTTAAAAAAACACAGATTCGAACCACCCTTAAAAATGCGTATAAAAACAAGAAACGAAAACGAACAAAATAAAACTGAATTCCAACAATTGCATATCGCATCAAACAGGTTCCCTTTCATTGTGTCCGAATGGGTCTCTTATCTTGTCAGTTGGCTCACTTTGCTGTCTGCTGTTTCCTGCTGTGACTACCTGTGCGAGTGTGTGTGCGAGTGTGCGAGTGTGTGTGTGTGTGCGTGTGTTTTGTCTGCAGTTCTTTCGTTGTCTGCAGATTCATTGTGCATCGCCTGCGAAGTCTGAAGCTTTTTTTTATCTGTGGCTGGAAAAACCAGAGCGACTGCAGCTGCCTCTGTGTGTGTACAAGACGTATGTGTATGTGTGTTGGTGTGTGTGAATGTGTGTGTGTGTGTATAAATCTGTCTGTTAATTAGCAAAATCTCTTGGTTGAAACAAGTTTCATTGCATCGCTTTCACATTGCAATTGCTGCAAAACGTCGCCGACTGTCAACGCTTTCGCAGGCAATTCCAAATAAACTTTCCACAATTTTCTACATTTATTTATTATGCCATATATGTATAAATTGTACAAAATATAGAGTATCATATGTGCTAAACACAACTCCCTCCTAAGCTAATGACCTAAGTTTAAACCTGAATCATATGATTCACTTTTTTGTTTCCAAAACATGTGAAATAAATTAATTACATTTTTCGTCTCTTTCTCATTTGACAAATACATTTTGTGGGCAACACAATTCAAGGTCAAATACTATGGCTATACCTAATGTATTATACTATATAGAGTTCAGATTATTTTAATAAATGAGGCACGCGCGGAGAAATGTGTATAGCAAAGCCATGTGAGCTCAACAGACAGATAAAAGAAAAGGCAAGAAAAGAAAAGGAAAATAAACAAATATAAAACTGAGATTAATTTGTCATTTACTATAGAAATCAAGAATCAGACATGTCTAAGTTCAAGGGATTTGCAAAAGTAATAGAGAAGGGCTCAATAGCAAGAACTAAAGAGAGAGAGAGAGAGAGAGAGAGAGACTGGAATAAAATGCATAATGATGATAAAAAGGTATGCGAACTCAGGCCTTTAACAGAAATGAGATGTTAAGAACAATTTATAATGATAGTGAATCAGATATCAGTAGACATTGTTTCAATTTGATATCTACACTATCATATTCATTTAATAGAGAGTCCCCGAATGTCTACCAGCTGTTTAAAGTACATTTTGAAGCTAAGGCCAACTGTTTTGTATTGTTTCGAAAAGCAACAGATCAGAAAACTGTTGAATATCATCGACCGAATCCATTAGCATTCTGTCAAACAATTTGTGTTATCTTTTATGTGCATTGGAACCCGTTTGATTTGCAATTCAATTTACAATTTTGCGAATACAGCAAGTATGCAAATTTTGTATTTCAGTTAGTTTTATATACATTTAAGCCCCCCCCACCCTAAGGCATTTCAGTTCTTCAATTAGCCGCACTTTCGGACGATAAAATTTTGTGTTAATCGAAGAACTTTCCGAAAAGGTCAGTTCGAAGTCGAATTATGCAAATGCGAATGGTTAATAAATGCAAATCGATGAAGACAAATACTATAAATAACAAAATGAAAGAAAAACGAGCTGCAAACAGAGACGCCGCGAAACCGGAAAAGGAAATGATTCAAGCACAGCCTTTTGGCGGGTTTTTTCTACTCTTTTTTTTCAGTCTACATACATATAATTTTATATTGATATTTATGTATGAAGTTTATATATATGACGATTGTATTTGTGACCATCGTTGTTGTTGGTTTTTGTTAAGGCCTCAAGGTTGCTGCCGTTTGCTTATGACAATCTCTGTATCTAAGATACCGCTACTTTATGGCATAATATGGTTGTTGGTCTTGCTGTTGCTGTGTTTCTATTTCGATTGCTTTCGCATTATTTGTCTCAGTCCGCAAAGAGCTAAAAAAGGCATCAATAACATTTGTATTTGTCTGTCTAACGGTATATTATTGGGATCTTTTAATCGTATACCCTATAAATGAATATGTATGTGTATATTTTATGGATTTCTTTGCTATATCTGAGTCTCACTTGTCTTACAGGGCATCTAATTGGTTTAACAAGCAAATTTCCCTTTCTTCTCTCTGTTTTTCATTTATTTCTCATCCAAAAAAGCGCACCATGACACAAATTCCAAAAGAATTAAGTGGTTTTTCTCTTATATCACTGAAAAGTTGAAAATTGCGTGAAGCATTTGCCATAAATCTGTTCATAGCTGTTTCTTATACATAAGTACATGTGGGCCAAGCTGCAAACATAAGTTGACCATTAAAAAGTTTACTTAAGCTGCAAATGAAGAGAGAAAGATGTAAAAAGAAAGTGAAATTTTGATATAAGAAAATGAAAATGAGAACATTTCTTAGAACAGTTCTGACATAATAAATGGACATAACTTTTGTTTTAAATCAACGCAATTACATTAGAAAGCCAGTAATGGTTAGTCCTATATCTTCTTCTTCATCATCTTAACATTTATAATATTGTAGTATAAGTAAGAATTCCCTACCCAACTGGAAAGACTTATTAGGCACTTTAGGTTTGTTTTGACTGTTAATTGGTTTGGGATCCAAATGAAAAGCAAACGAAGAAAGGGACTTACATGCAAATGATTTTATGATATTCTCAATTCAATGAACTTTAGCTAAGAAGGCTGCAAAACAATAGCATAAGCATAAGCTTCTTGGGAATTTACATCTGTGTGTCGGGGATCTATAAAAACGCCTAATAAATTCTCATAAATGGCGCCATAAAACATTGCAAAGTAATTTGTTTACAAAGTGCTGCTTCTTCTTCTTCTTCTTTATTTCTTCACCTGTTGTTGCTATAAAAGCCATCTACCTGTTCGAGGTAGTATTCGATTTGTGTCAATTAAGAATTGGCACCATTTTTCATGTTTAACCAAATCAGCAAAAAAAAAAAAACAAAAACAAAAACAGTTGAAAAAATGTCGAAAAAATTCGCGGAAAAGTAAATCGCAACCAGTTTGGCTTGGGTTTATTTGGTTCTCTGTCTCTGTCTCTTTTATTTATTTATTTTTTTTTTTTGTTTTGGCCAATGTAAGAAATAACCGTTAAGCTGTCAGTTCCAAGTGGTTGGACAATCACATGTGTATGTGTATGTATATATGGATGAATATATCTTCGTATACTTATGCTCTGCTGCGGTTTTCTCTGTTTTTTTTTGTTGTTTTTTTTTCTCTTCTCTCTTAGGGCACGTGTGTTTGCACAGTCTTCGTGGAGTACAACGAAGAGGCTGAGAAACTGCAAACAAAAACAAAAGTTTCCTTACAGAAACTAAACGAGGTCAACTCTGTGTTTTTTTTGTCGAGTATTTTGTTTCTGTTGCTGACGAATTTCGAGTGGCGTTTTTTGAAGAACTTTCGTCGATTCAAGTTCGAGTGTAGGAGTCGCCAGAGTTGACATGTTTCATTTGTTTACCTGCCCAAATGATGGGATAACCAGGAGACAACGTCTATAGGATATGATAGACTTGAGCATGGTCGTAGTAGATAGTTTCTAGTAAGTTACTCTACATTACTTTCTCACAGTTGTAAACCGTTAAGATTCTGTAACTATCAACGTCTTGAGATCATACACATCACTTGTGCGCATCATCTATGCGTGCATATATCATTTTTATAGCATGTTACACATGTTTTTATATAGTTTCTGGTTCACAAAAACCCAACAGGAAGTCAATCTCAATGCGAGTGATTAGTGCAGGGCATAAAACCCATTGGTTTTTGCTCTCTTCGCCATCTCTTCTCTCTCTTTTTCACTCTCTGCCTCTTTCTATCTCTCTTTTGCTCTATCTCTTTCTCTTTTTTTTCTCAATCTTTCGCTTCTTTTGGGTGGCCTGTGCATTATTATTAGATTACTTTGCTGGAGGCAATGCCAGAGTGTCCATGTGACACATGTCGTCGTTGTGTTGTTTATGGGAATATGCCACATGTTACCAATACACACACATACACACACACTAGAAATGGAGCAACTGAAGTCAGAGTTGTAGGCAAATGGAAATCACGCGGCGTTTCCACAACGTGCATAAAAATAACAGCAGGAAATTAAAAGGATTCATGTGTGTACATTTGTCAGCAACTGTGTGTGTATGCAATGTGTATATGTGTGTACGTGTGTACATGTGTACATGTGCCTGTGTGCCTCTGTCCAGGCATATTGTAGGCCCATTATGGACCTTGCCGGCAAGCGGAAATTTAATTGTTTTGCCTGTCCCGATGGAATAAAGTGGTTGGGGTATAAACCCTTCCTGCTGGGTATACTTACTCCTACAATACAGTTAATAAACTTTATTGCATTTCCCATGCGTAGAGAGTGGGCAGAGTGAGCTGTGGGAGGAGGAGGAGGTGGAGGAGAAGGAGCCCGAATGGCAAATGACAATTGCGTGCCAGGCATTGACATACTTGTCGATGGAATTTGGATTAATTATTTAAAAGCCCAAAACGATATGGGAACGGACAGTAAGGGGATATCGATGGGTGTAGGCACTAATATGATTATGCATGGAATGAATTTAAGTAGAATATAAGGGTTAGTGTGCGAATATCCGTGTGAATAAGATTTTAAAGAGCTGTAGATCATACTATCTGATATAAATAAATACATACATACATATATCATTCACTTTGCACAAAGAGAACTTTATTTAATTGTTGGAAACAGATTTTGTACGATATTATGCATTTTTAGGGAATAACTATATAATATTTGATTGGAAATATATTCTTAAAACATATTAAAAGAGATTACAGCTTCCTTTTTGTGTTTTTTTTCAACTTGTATGATTTGAATATCAGAAAAATCGTTTGAATAATCAAAATAAATCACTTTTGAAATGATTTCTAATGTCAAAGCTTTGATATGTTCCATATCCTAGAAGTTTCCATCTACATAAACTTCTCTTAGATATAGTTTGACCAATATAACAATCTAATTTGTGCTTTCTATGCACAGCACGCGCCCTTCTCTGCGATTCTCAAGCGACGTAATGCAAGCCAAGATCGCATAAGGTTGCGCTGCAATAAAGTACCCCTCCTCCCCCTTCACCCCACCTGTGTTCCACTCAAAACTCATTACACGCGTAACAAATTGCTGGTAAGAGAGATGAGCGAAAAGAAGTAGAAGCAGAAGAAGAAGTAGCAGCTAAAAAGAGAACAAGGTATAAAAAACTCATTTCACAACAGAAGCGCTGACAAATTACACAAAAACAACAAAAGGAGACGAAGAAGAAGAAGAAGAAGCAGAAGAACTTTTACATGCCAAGGCAATTAGAGAGACAGAGAGAGAGAGAGAGAGGGAGGAGCGTGAAAGTGGGAGTGAAAGGGAGATACAGATGGGCAAAGTCGCGTTTGCGGCTGCGTGTGTGCGCCTTCTTTTTGTTTTGTTGTTGTTGTTGTTGTTGTTGTTGTTTTGCTGCCTTGCTGGCTGACTTTTTAGCTGCGAGTAAAAAAGTAAAAAGTAAAATGCGCAAAAGGCAACAACAACAGCAACAACAACACAAAAAAAAACAAGACACGCAAAGCTATAAAAATGCCTTAAATGTCGTTTATATATCGCATTCAAGTGTGTGTGTGTGTGTGTCTGTAAACTGGATGCGTCTTCTGCTGGGCAAGATTTTTGTAGACAACAAAGCACAAGCAACAACAACAACAACAGCAACAACAAAGGCAAAGAACAACCTGTTTTTTTGTATTGAACGAGATACGTCGACTGCGACAGGTTTTTTTTTACGTTTAGTTTAGTTTTTTTTCTTCTTATTTCTCTTAATGCGGGCCAAAATCTGAGCAATGTGACGAGCCACCCCCTCGCCCCTCTACCTCTTAGACCCTCCTTTGGCACAACAAAGCCCTGCTGCCTCTCTCTCTCTCTCTCTCTCTCTCTCTCTCTCTCTCTTTCTGCTTGTCACGTTTTGAAAGCTTCGACATTTCGATTTTATTCTAAGCTGTGGCGTGAACGAGATGGCAATAGATAAGCTACAGCAGTAGCAGCAACTGCCCAGCACACCTCCCTGTCTACCTTGCTTCTAGTCTCTCAATCTCTCACTCTTTTTTCTCTTTGTTTCTCTTGCCAAACCGGTTTTCTGACTTTGAATAAAAAAATATAATTCGCTCACGAAAACTTTTGCTTATTAACTTCACCCCTCTCGCTGTTGTTGTTGTTGTTGCCGGTCTCTTTGATTTGTTGTTGTTGTTGTTGTTGTTGTCTTCTTTCATTCGAACTGTCAAACGATGAATCAATTGTCGAATCGAAATGAATCACACCTGTTGCTGCTGCATTCGAATATTTCACAAATGATTCAACTGCATTCGCAGTGACCTCTTCCACTACCAAACTAACTACCCTCTTCCCTCCCCTTTCCAGTTATTGTTGTTGTCCATGTTTAGTAAGACACTTTCACTAATTAACCGTATTTAATTGGGCGCATTACAATTGTCGCTCACTGTCATTAAATATGCGTAGTTGAAGTGTATTAACTGTACTTAGTAAGTCGCTTGTTGATTGGACTGTGTGCGCTTAATGATGTCGATTAATCAGCTGAAAAGGACTGAGAATTGAAGGGGGAAGGAGAAGGCAAGAGAAGAAGAAAATGGGAGGCAAAGAAAGTGGTGGAACGAGAGAGGGAGAGAGAGGGGTAGAGAATGAGGGCTACATAAGAAATTGTTAATTAAATACAGGGAATATGTACTTAAAATCGTGACATATTATTAATGAGAATTGCCGAGAGAGGCGCTAGCTGGGCGGCAATATTCATAAGGTATGTAGATATATATTTATACAGAGGTTTCCCTATTTGTTGTTACTGAGAAATTGCCTAGAGTTGAGGTCTTTTATATAGTTAGTTAAAGATCTATTAATCAGCAATATTTCAATGGAATACCTCAAAATGAAGCATGAATAATTAACAAATTATCAATTATTATCATATTGTAAGCACCGAGAGTGATTAAGATATTTCGTATAGCAACATATGAAATTCAATTAAACAGAATATCAAACAATATAAAAAGTAGCTAAAACATTTTGCTAAAAAAGTATCCAAATTATGTACAAAAGTAAAAAACTATTTGAAATTACTTGAAATACAAATAAACTGAATGTCAACCTAGATAAATAGTCGTTTTACAACACTAGAAAAAGGTTAAAACAACTAAAAGCAATGCAAACTTCAATAATTAACTGGGAAAATATCTTAACAATGTTCAAAAGATAGAACTAAATATTTAAAATTACTTTGTAATACAAATAAACTGAACATCAACCTTGCTAAATAGTTCGTTTTGCAACACTTTAAAAAGTAAAATCAGCTAAAAACAATGAAAAGTTGAAACTTTTTAGAATTCTGCTTGGTTTTTTATAGCAAATGCAGCTCTATAGATACTATCTGTATGATCTGTGAAGCTTCATGCCTCAATGGCCTAGCGAGTGTGTTCTGACTGTCTGTCTCAACTGTTTGTCTGGCATTGCGATGACTTCCTATTATCCAAATGTAAGCCATAAATATTTCAAGGCTTCCGTCGTTGTCGTTTGTTGTCGTTGTTTGTTTGTTTGGTTAGAGAGAACGACGAATGTGTAAACAAAATTATTGTAAAAATATTTAGATAAGTGCGACATGTATGCAAGAGTATTTCATGCACACATAGTTAAATTCCTATATCGATGCTAGTGTTGGTAAATAGGGAAATGAAATTGATTAGTTCGAATTACAAGGAATGATGGATTATTATAATTAATATCTTAGCATATACCTAGATTTGGGTTGTTGCTAGTATTTCGATTGGCATCTCTAACACGTTTTCTTCGGCTAAAGAATAATGTATCTTTTTTACAAATTTGACTAAGATTAATTTGAATTGGCCCATGGAATTATTGTCTATGAAGATGATAATAAATTCTCATGTATCTTTTTCGTATCAAATGTGTGCATCTTCTTGGGAAAGAGATAGAAAGAACTGGTTTAGTTGCAGATGCCGGTTAAAGATAGTAGGAAAAAAAAAAGGAATCACATAAATTTGGGGACTTTGTAATAGAAATAGAATGGTATTAAAAAAATACTGCTGTTGTGTTTACTCTACATATTTTTATCGCCTGGTTCTGTTCGTATCGCGTATTCGAGTTCAAGGCAAGGCGAAAATTTGCAATTAAATGAAAATGAAAATGAAAATTTCATGAGTTTCGATTCGAGTGCGTTGAACCTACTGTGGCTAGCCTAGAGGAGAGAGAGAGAGAGAGAGAGAGGGAGAGAGAGAGGGAGTGAGAGAGAGGGGGAGAGAGAGGAAGAGTTAGAGAACTGACCACAAAATGTTATGCGATGAGTGATTTCTAAAACGAGTTTGCAAGCTCAAAAGGAACCAAAGAAGGAGGAGAAAAAGAAGACACGCTATAACCTCATCTTCATTTTGCAGCAAACAATTGTTGAGGACGCCGCCCGAAGGCAACAAAAATGTATTTTGTACGCAAGCAAGTGCGTAAAAAATACTAGAAAAACTACTGAAAATCGGCAGATAAGAGAGTAAAGAAAAGAGGAAGAAATCTGCAGCAGCAGCAGCAGCAGCAGCAGCACAAAGGAAACAAAGCAAATAAAAAGATTTGCAATCACTTGGGGAAGATTAAGTGATAGATCAGTTGAAGATCATATACAATAATTTCTATTGCTCCTCCAAGTTGTACAAAAAAAAGGCAGCACAACGGCGACCATCGGCTACCAAATGATGAAACGACGCTGGTCGAACAACGGCGGCTTCCTGCGCATACAGGAGGAATCCTCCTCGGAGGTGACCTCCTCGAGCAATGGACTCGTCCTGCCGTCGGGCATTAATATGTCGCCATCGTCGCTGGACTCACATGATTATGGTGATCAGGATATGTGGTTGTGTGGCAGTGATGCCACAGTTTATGGCAACACGAATGGCAACACACTGGGGGCGCAACAGCAACAGCAGCAGCAGCAGCAGCAACAACAACAGCAGCAGCAGCAGCAGAGCGTCATTACGCTTGCCATGCACAGCTGTTCCAGCACACTCCCTGCCCAGACAACGATAATACCCATCAACAACAACAACAACAACACAAGTAATAATAATAATACAAATAACAACAATAACAACAACAGTAATGGGCACTATGTGCCAGGTGCCACAAATCTGGGCGCACTGACCAACGGCCACATGGGCAGCCTGATCGGGAGCATGCAACAGTTGCAGCAGCAGCAGCAGCAGCAGCAGCAGCAGAATGGCAGCCACAATGGCCTGATCAATTCAACAACGAACATGCAACAGCAACAGCAGCAGCAACAACAACAACAAAATGTTGTCGGCCTGAGCCTCAATGCGCATCTTCACACGAATGGCAACTCGAATGGCGTCGCCCTTGCAAGCGCATTAGGAGTGGGCATGGGTGGAATAGGAGGAGGCGGCATTGGAGGCAGCATTGGTGGCATGGTTGGTGGCAACATGGGCGGACCCATGGGCGGCATGGGCATGCAGCATACGCCGCGCAGTGACTCGGCGAATTCCATCTCATCAGGTTAGTGTGCTAAAATATGAACTTGATATGGGCCCACGATGTGTAGATACAATTTGAAAGAAAATAATAATAAATAATAATGAAACTTAAAGAACAACATAAAAAATAAATACATAAGATAGAAGTGAATACAAAAAATTATAAATAATATTACGATAATAATAAAAGACATAAATACATAGATTTATGTATATATAAAGTATATACATATATATATAAATTATATATTTATTTATATATTTTTTTTAAATATTCCAAATGTAATAAAATTTCTTATACCTAAATAATATAATATAATATATAAAAGACAACAAATAAACTCAATTAAAGTAGATCAATTATTATGCAACGTAAGGTTTAATAGATAAAAGCAATTCTCCTTGTTATAAAACTTGTATCTTCGGTTGGTTGAGGTTTTGAATGAGTAAATAAAATAAGTAGGCTAAATTATTTAATTAAAAAAAACTAGTTATTTAAGCTTAGTTAGTTTAAGTTTTAGTTTAATATTTTAAAAATCATTACAAAACCTAAAATTTCAATTACATTTGTATTTATTGACTTTTTTAACTCTGTGCAAACTGTTCCCTGCCACATAAACTGTTCCCACTTCTGTTGTCTGCCTTAACTCAGTTTGCAAATTGCAGCTTGTCTTACGATCGTTATCAAATCAATCAACTCACTGGGAGGCCAATTTAGTATTCCACTGTTTTCGTTATTATCTTTTCTATTTAATCAACGCCCCCAAGATGTTTCTCCCCTTTGCCAAGCCTTCCTTGCACATTAAACTAATTAATTTTTATAGTGCATATTTTATGATGCGCTGTATTCTGTTGTTTTTATGAGTTGCATTTCTCTCTCTCTCTCTTTTATAATACACACACGAGAGTGGGAAAGGGGGAGAAATGCACTTAAAGAGTTCCAGGCAACGCACACGCTGTTGTTGTTTTCATTCGGACTTTATCAGGCAGCGTCATGGAAGACTGCATTCCACACACACACACACATACACGCACGCAAACACATGTACATACAGCGTGCGTGCGTGCGAGAGAGAGAGAGAGGAAGAGACAAAGCCGAAGCACTCGCACGTGCAGTCAGGCGGTTGGGCGACGGCGGCGGAGGGGGTTGCTTGTAACTCGAACCTACCTCAAGCTGTTCTATATTTAGCTGGGAAATTGGGAAACGAAAACTGCAAAAGTGCAGCATGCAAGGTCTGCTGACGTCACAGAGCAGCACCAGAGGAGTCCTGGGAGAGCAGAGGAGAGTTGAGTTGAGAGTGTGTTGCTCCTAACGCTGCTTGACCTTCGCCTGCTCTCTATCGATTGACCTCGTCCTCGTCCTCGTCCTCGTCCTCGTCCTCGTGCCCGTTACAACTGCAGCAGCAATTGGAAAGCGGGTCACAGCGCATTTGCCATTGGCCAATTTGCATCCATTGTGACCTAAATTGTCTGCTAGGGCCAACGTGTCTGTCTGTCTATGTGTGTGTGTGTGTGTGTGACACAGTTTCCTGAGATCCTTGTAGGTCCAAAGTCGTGTCAGGGTCAGGTCAGGCAAGGGTTCAAATTAAATATAAAGAATATATAAAGTATTATATTAAAATTCGTCTTGCATGGAAAATTTCGGCATATTTAAGCCGAATTCTAGCAAATACCGGTTTTAAATACTGGCAAAAAGAACAGCAACGAGAACAATTTCAAATTCATAAATTATTATTAATTTGTGTTTGAGATACAGTTTAATTACTGGTTTCCAATTAATAAAAAAAAAACTCTTTTAAGGCGGAAATATGAAAACTTGTTTGAAATGCAACATTATTATTATATTTTATTGATCTTCTTTTGCGTAACTAACACACTAAACGAACGGCTAAGAACAGGTTGGGAATTACAAGCCAAAGCTAAGCAACCTACTAAACGATTAGCTAAGAACAGGTTGAGAATTACCAGCAACGCGTAATCTAATTAAGCTTGCAATCAAAGTTTGTTCGTCTAAAATGCAGTTCCTTTCTCGTCTCGTCTCGCCTCGCCTCGCCTCGACTCACCTCGACTCGCCTCTCTCACTCGACACCTGAGAGCGCAGCTGACTTTGAACTCAACTCAACTCAACTCAACTCGAGACGGAGTCGTAATTTCTGAGTGAATTTGGGTCACTGGTGCAGGCCCGAAAAATGCCGTTGAAAAACCGCAAGGACAAAGCTGGCGATGTGCATATGACTGCACACACACACATGCACGCATGCCCTACCTCTCTCTTCTACTCTCTCTCTCCTCTCTCGCTGCACAGCTTTACGTGCCATTGCAAGCATTGCAAGCTCAAGTACATGACCTTACCCCTGCCGAGACAGCCAACAATACAAGATGCTGCTCTGCCTCTGCCTCTGCCTCTGCCTCTGCCTCTGCCTCTGCCTGCGTCAGCTGCTGCTGCTGCGGCGACGTGTGTGCGTGCCATTTGCACAATTGTTTTTGCCCGGTGTGAGCTTTATTATTATTTGCATTTCTTTTGTTAGCTCCCTCTTTCTCCGATCTAGGGTGGGTAATAGAGTACTGCATGAATGTATACAAAGGGGCAAATTGAATCATTCACTCTGGAAATGGGTAAAATTTTTTGATTAGGAATGTGAGGTAAAAATAGGTACAATAGTTTTGGATACAGTACACAATTGTGCAGTACTGTCAAGTTAAAAATGAATATATTCATGCAGGACCCTAGTGAGTATAAACTGATTATGGGGTTGCTTGGCTATGACATAATTTGCCTCTGTTACTGAGGCTGCTGTCTCTGCTGCTGCTGATCCTAAGCTCAAGGACAACAAATGAGGCGAATATAGATTTTATTTGCGATAATAGCAGAACGATAACCAACGACAACGTCGTTGTCAACGTAGTCATTGCAGCGCCTGTCTGTGTGTTTGTGTGTGTGCGCGTGAGTGTATTCGCATGACGAAAAAAACACATAAAATGAGGTCAATGATTTTGTGCCGCGCCATCGTCACTTATCGGCGCGTCGCGATCACTGCCGAAGCGCACTTCGTGTGTGCAAGCAGCGCCAAGAATCGAGCAGCGCCGTCGCAGCAGCAGCAACAACAACTACACACCAAGCAAGCACTGCTACTCACTCTCTCTCTCTCTGCACTCTTGACAGCACAATGTGCTCTCTTTGCTCTCCCCACACTCGGGCGCTCTCTTCACTTTTTCTTCTCTCACACGGCTGCGGGCGCTAATTGAAATGGACTCGCGCGCTCGTTTGATTAACAGGCGCTGTTGTTGTTGTGGTAGTTGTTGTAAATGATGTAGTTGCTGTTACTGTTGTTGCTGCTGCTACTGTTGTTGTAACATGGCGTGCACAACATTTTATTCATGCAATGACTTCAGCTACATTGTGTCTACTTTGTTTAAACAAGTTGTTATTGTAGTTGTTGTTGTACTTATTGTTGTTGTAGCTGCTGCAGTTGTTGTTTTTGTCTTTGTTTTTGCCTTTGCCTTTGCTTTGTAATTACACAGCGACGTCTCTGATGCTTTGACATTGACAGGCTTCAGTGCGCTGCAGCGCTGCTGCCGCCGACAGCGGTGCTCAGCTTCGACTTTGACTTTTAGTTGTTGTTGCTTGCTGGTTGATTTGTCATAGATATGCAAACTAATTGTAATCAGCTGAGCTGCAGCAGAACAACAACAACAAAACTGAAAAGAAACATTTTAACTTTATCGTCTCTACGAGAATTCTCGCACATCTCTTGATGAGAAACTGCAACAGGAGGCAGCCATTTTGAAAGTTACTCACATGCGTGTGACGTCAGCCGCTGAGAAAGCTTTGCCCATATACACACAATGTATGTACATTTGTACATATGTGTGAAACGGATGTATGTGCATGTGTGTGTGCATTCTTAGTATGTTTTGGCTATTTTCGTACACTTGGCATTAATTTGCAATCAAATACGACGCGCAAAGAAAGCGAAACAGCGTCGCGACGTCGTACAAAAGCTTTTCAGCGTCAACGTCAAGTGCATTAGCCGCAGTCGCAGTCGCAGTCGACGCAGCTAATATAGGCATTACCTGAGAGAGCCTGTGTGTGTACATGTGTGTGCATGTGTGAGTGCATTTAGCGAACACGTTTTTATAGGTTAATGACACAATCGCCGGCGCTGCGCTCTAGCAACACAACTAGAAATCATTTATATTATTTCTATACACATATACTACTTACATATACGACTTATACGTACGTATGTACATATACTACTTATACGTACACTACTTAATTACAAATAATAATAAAAAAAGTGAAATTATTTGCATTGCTTTGAGCACAGTGTGGCTTAACTATTTGGCGCCACTGTGCAGGCTAAAATATAAATAATAATATAATTTGAGAAAAGCATGAGGAAAACATAAACAGCGCTAACTATGTCAGTAGTGTGTATGCACAAATCTTTAAAACACGCAAACAAACATAAATATATTTAAAAGTATATAAACAGTATTTACAGTGGAGGTCAAAATAATAGTATTACTCGATTTACTTCCATGTTTCCTTAGAAACTAGTTCATTTCCTAACATTCGTAATTATTAAGGGGTGTCAAAAGAAAATAAGAGATTAAGAAAGCATAAAATGTGTTAAGTTATGTACTTAAATGTTATTTAGTAGCTTAAATCTTGTTCACAATTTTTCATTAATAATTTTAAAAGTTTTTCTCTAGCACTGCTATTATTTTGAGCGCCACTGTATGCATTTGTTTTAATGTGTGTGTAGGTAAAAGTAGCTGTAGTTTTATTAGCAACAACAACAAAGCAGCAACAAGTTGAAATAAAAGTGCCAGGAATTTGTGTTCGAATATTTATAACCAACAATAACAACAACAACAACAGACTGACGAAAAAAGTGCTAAGAATACATTTTTTCATATTAGGCAACACTACGTCGTCGACGACAGCAACAGCGCAGCGCAGAGAGAGAGCGAGCGCGCCTCAGAGAGAGTGAGAGTGTCAGAGTTGCGGAGAGCGAGAGAGCTTTTTTGAAATGCAGCACAGACAAGACAGACCAACTAACACACAATTTAAGCTTCTTCTGATCTTCTACTCTCATCTAACTGTTTGGCCCATTAGCGAGCTTCTCTGCCAGCTGCTCTGCCGGCGTCTCTGCTGCATTCTAGGAGAGACAAACAACTTTCTAACACGCTGCTCATAAGCGCAGCTTGGCAAACGAGTTTCGCTCTCTCTCTCTCTCTGTCACCCGTTTGCTTGCTCATTCTTTACTTTCTTTCTTTTTGCTCACGAGTTTGGTCTTGTGCTCACTTTCTTTCGTGCCCGTCTGGAGCTTCTAGAAAAATGCGTCTGCGTCTCTGGGTGAAAGTTGTTGTTGTTGTTGTTGCTGCTGCAGCAAAGCGTGATTTTCCACTTTTTCTTTGGGCATCAAGAGATGAAATTTTTTTTTTTTTTTTTTTTGCTTCATTTTCTTCTTTCTTCATCTGCTCGTTTGGATTTCTGATTTATGCTGCTGCTGATTGCTGGCAATTTTGATATAGTGTATCTTTCTTTTTTTTTTTTTTTTTTTTTGCATAAATTTCCCATGCATTCAAATCAGAAAATGATTGCAGCAGCTCGACAATTTGAACTTGAAATCCAATTGGGCCCAAGCGAAAGGTGGCCAAAAATTGAGCGCAAACAATGCCATGAGGTGTGTGTGTGTGTCAGTGTGTGTGGCATGTGGAAAGTGTAATCGAGTGAGCTAGAAAGAGAAAGGTGCATCTATCGATTATTATTATCGCTATCGGGCCAAGATCAAAGTGAGTGCGGCCCAATAATTATTTGGTGGGGAGAATCGATCACGATCAAATTGGCCAAATCACTGCATAAATCTGTGCGAAACGGAAAGCGGGCTGAAGAAAGAGCTGAAAAAAAATCGATCTAACTATGCAAAATATATGGAAAATTCATTAATACTAAAAAAAATACTTGATTGCGCTTAAAATGCTATAAATATAACAATGATTTACAAGTTATTTTCCTGATATAGAGAAAAGTTACATGACAACATGATCTATATTAAGCTTTTAAATATTTATGTATTTATTGGGATTCGAAGGGATTTTTCTTACAATCAACTGCAGTATTATTTACTTGGTGCAGTATTATTTGTGCATAAATTAATACAAAAAAAAAAAAAATAATATACTAAGCTAGAATGGAAATGTTTTCAAACGCTTCAATAAATGTTTAATGCAAAAACTCAACAACATTAAAAGTTTCACTTTTGTTTACCTTGACATAAATACGCAGTCGCAGTTATTAAACAAATAACCGTACAAACACACTGTATATACTGCGCATACGTATTCAAATTGGCAACATTGATCAGATACAGATATATCAATTATTTATTTTTGCTGTATTTCTCTATACATTTTCTAATTTCTGCACATCATTTCAAACTGTTGAATCATAGTCAAATTGGGAGAGAGAATAAGGAAAATAAATAGAGATATACATATATTTATAAATATATTTTTTATATATTCTTTATATATAGTAAACCGTCCCTAGATAATACTGTATTTCAATAATTTGATTAATGGGTTGGGAAAGCTAGTCAACCCTCTCTGTAATTGAGTTGTGGTTGTTGTTGTTGTTATTTGTTTTTAGCTGGTGAGCTCATTAAAATGATTTTCGCACATTATTCGTGAGGTTTTTTTTTTTTTTTTTATTTTTGGTCACCCTGCGCGTGTCTAATTTATAAATAACTCAAACTTTGCTCATTTATAGTTTTTAATTAATTACAGCTGAGCATATCGCGTGTAACCCCCTACGAACCAAATCCTTAACTCCTTAACCCCTTAACTAGCGTCAACGTCATCGCAACTCTCGACTTCTTATCTTCTTCCCTTGTTATCCCTCCCCAGTGTGTTGTGGCTGGCGCACGCAATGCTTTTCCTCTTTAAGGTGAAAATTAGTTGACACCCTCATTTGCACTGCTATAAAACTGCTTTTTACGACTCTTGATTTCTGTTGGATATATCTATATATATGTATCGTATATGTACGTTGACTTTCTGATCTTAAGTGCAGAATTTTCTATATGCAATATGCTCGTTAATTAGACTTGAATGCAGTTTTTACGATTGCACTTGCTATAAAATATTTATGGCTACCTCTTAAGTACCAAAAGTTAAGTATAATTTAGGTATGAAATGGTTCATTATCTCTGCAGTAAATGGTAAAGAAATTATATAGATTTAGCCATAAATTAAAGATCAATTTATGAACGATTATATTCAATGTATTTGTATATAAACTATAATTCCAAGTGATTAAGATGAATCAAGTTAAATATTGTATATAAAACAATATTCAATTTCATTTGTTATAATTTTACAACTATTTTATATATACCCGCATAATTCATTCATAAGCAAAACTGATTGATTTATTTTCCTCTTCTCTTTGCAGGTATGTTTTCAATATGCAAATCAAAAACTTATCTAAATCCAAACAGATTACTAAGTGTCAATGGGTAAGCTCGCAAGATAATGGATATATGTATATAATATAGTATTGGTTATAGGGGGAAACTAGGTCAAGCAATTTATGTAAACTTGCCGCCGCAAAGCGATTAATGTATCGATAACACGGGCAACATTTGTTGCAGTTCCTGTGTAGCTGAAAGTAAACAAAATGTGAGTTTGTTCATCTAGTTGGGGAACATTTATTTCAATTACAAGGCACTAATCAAACGCAATCGTCATCATGCTCGTCTCAGGGGGGAGGGGCATGAAGTAATGAAATCCTATTGTTGGAGCTACTTGTAGACACTCTTATAGCACATCCCCCATTTGCCCCCGTTTTCCATTCGAATATTTCGTCAATTAAGACGTCTTCCCCTATTCTGTCTGTGTATTTTGTATTGTATTTCTATTGCAAACGTATTCGTTGTATGCAAAGAAAGAACTTGGAAATGGGAAATGTGAAGAGAAGAAAATGTCTGGCGCAGCAGAAAGCGAAACACATGACCCCAAAACGAAACGAAAAGAGAACAAAAAACCCCTAAAAAAAAAAAACCCAAATTGAAATGCACAAGAAGATATTGAATTCGATTCAATTCCATTCGATTTGTAAGTGTTGTCTTACATTTGCCGCCTCGTCGAGTGCCTTTCATAAGGTGAGGAACGCCACATAAAGTTTAACTGATGGAAATTAAATCTTGTAGAATATATTTACTTAACAATTGAAATATAACTGTGGCTTTTGGCCTGAATAGGTTGAGAATTCTAATAAGAAGCAACTATAACTATATTGTTGAGGTTTCTCAGAAAGAAAGCTAAAAAACAATAAAGTAAATAAATGAATTAATAAATAAATAAAAAATATAACTAAAAAAAAGTCTTATATACCATTCCCTGTGGAGTAAAACAATCTTTTGTTATTTAATATAACTTAAAGAACCTTGTTGTCCATGCTTCCTTAGCGCGTAGTAATTGGGTTGATGCCTCTTCCCCATTTAGAATACCTTTGTGACAATCTAAATTACTTTCCCTTTCCACGGCGACAGGGCAGCACCCTGTATACACTTAGGTGTAGGTAGCCGACTCGGCTAAGCATTATTTATTTATCGGCGCACACAAAAAATGCAAACTAAACATTGACCCAAATATGTCAATTAACCAAAATGGAGCAGAAAAAGTCAAAAGGAAAAGAGACAAAAGAGACTCTCTCTCTCTTTTTCCCTTTTCGACGATCAAAATTGTGCACTCGTCACAGAAAATTAACCAGAAATACAGAAAAAAAAAACATACTACAAATTGAATAAAAAAAAGACAGCAAATTCCCCCTGCCTTATAACATGTTGATGTTGTAAGGCGGCAAAGCTTATCATTGATACCGGCATTTATGATGCAGGGTGAGGGTGGAGGGTGGCGGTTCCCAGAGGGGGCTGGCTGGGGAGAGCTGAGTTTCACTTATCATGGCGGTCGCATCTCGTGGCAGCTGTGGAAGGGAATGCTCCACAACAACAACAACAGAAATGAGCAGCCGACTAACCAAAATTCTAATCAGCACAATTGTATGTATTGTGTGTGTATGCGTGTGTGGGTGTGTGCGCGCCAACTATCTCAAAAAGTAGGGCAACACACACAAATAATAACCCAAATTTTGGAACTCACGCATTTCCGACTCACCGAAAATGCTGTGTAGAAAGAGTGAGAGAGAGAGAAAGAGAGCGAGAGGGAGAAAAGCAGAGACACGCGCACCTAGCAGACACGACGCGCGTCTTTCGTAATGGTGTGTACGGTGCTAGCGTATTTCTATTTCTACAATACAACAAGTCTTTCAAATTTTCTTTATTTTTTTCGATTTATTAATGGGCGAGAGAGCGGGACGGAGCGGCAGAGTGAGAGAGAGAGGGGGGAAATAGTCCCACGTATTTCTTTCGTAATCGTAAAGTACCTTTTGGCATTATTTACTTCCTGATTCTGGCGCGTGAGGTGCGTAGGCACCTCTATCCCTTTAACTTCTCTCGCTCTCTCTCTCTCTCTGTCTGTTTCTCTTATTGCTTACTTCAGCTCTTCAGCGCGGGCACTTTCACAATCTACCCTTTCCCCTGCTATGCCCATTCCCTTTTTCACGCTTTGGCTCGCGTTGCTATCGTGATAAATAAATATAAACAAAAGTCGAAAAAACTGAAAGAAAGAATGAAAGAGAGAGAGAGAGAGAGATGGAATAAAGTTGTGCCAGTTGGTTGTACTGCTTGCCTTGCCGACTCTAACTAAACTATACGAACAGGAATAACTCAGGCAAACCAGTAGGAATCACCTGTTGATAGTATGGTACTAGCATATCCAAAAGAAAATGTGCCTAGAACAGTTGTATCTAACTAGAAACTGAACTGGATTAGAGGACCTTGTCAATTTGAATAACGTTAAATATTTGTATGCAATAAAATATAAATTATATTTTATACTACCTTACCTTTGCATATACAGTAAATTTGATCATTTAATTGATAATCTCAATCAAAGTGTTTCCCAAATTGTTATAAAAACAGCTTTGATCTATCTTGGATCCATCAAATTCCATTGTATACTCGCTTGCCATGAAATAACTGAAATGTCAAAACAACAATGGCAAATAATTAATAAACAAAAAAAAAATCAGAGCCTAAAGCTAACCGATCTGACGTGTTGATAGTAGTAGATAGGTTCGGGTTTTAGTACAATGTACTAAACCAGTTTTGAAGCACGCCTATTACTCACTTGGTGACAAATACGACTACAGCATCAGACCAACGCATCACTGCGACTGTTAATGACCGCGAGCTAAAGGCAAATATCAAATGAATATACATATACATATACCTTATAGGGGGGTCAACGGGGAGGTCTACGCAAATGAGCCAAGCACAAGACAACGACAAGCGCGACTAACTATAAACGCATATTTCCCTCCCAAAAACTTGTTTTACATTTTTTTTCTCTCCTCGTCGGTTTTGTTGAAAAACCATTTGGCCTTCACACTTGACCAAAGAGTTCATGAACTGCCTGGAAAACGCAGCCAGCAACGACTTGGCTTGAGTTCACTTTTTGTTTTTAATGATTTCAACTAATTCGACGGGTTCAAGTTCAGGGTTGAGTTGTACCAAATCACAAAACAAAACGCGTACTAAACTACTGAAAGTTAAGTGCGGAAGTCTTTCGAAAGCAAGTTGAATGAACTGGCGAATGCAAGTAGTTCGAGTAATTCAAATGATTCGAGTGTTTTAAATGCAATTTGACTTAAAATAAATTTGAAAAAGTTGAGGATCTGGAAAACCTTCAGAAATGCAGATAAAGATGAAATTCAAAAATTCTTATACAAAATAGTTGACAATAGTTCAATTTATAACTTGCAAGTGACCCAAGCTATCCGAATTATTCGAGTTTTCTAAGTTATTCAAGTTATTTGAGTTCTTAGAGTTAACTTAGTTAACTAAGTTATATGAGTTATACGAGTTATTTGAGTAATTCGAGTTATACAAGTAAGAGTAACTTGATTGGGGGCAATTGCAAGTTGGCTTGATGCGTGTGAGTCAATAGTCGGTGTGAGTCGGTCTGAAAACCCTTCTAAAGTTCAGATAAAGATAAAAGAGTTACCTAAGTTATTCGAGTTATTTAAGTTATTCGAGTGAATTAAGTTATCCGAGTTATTTAAGTTATTTGAGTAATTCGAGTGACTTGATTGGGGGGAGGGCTAACTCTAATTGGGTTTGATGCGTGGCTTGCGTGTTATGAATCAATAGGCAAGCACTTGTACTGTTCCTAGCATGTTTTTGGCTCGCTTATCAAAGCGGCCAAAAAAAATGCCAGTCAACTTACGTTTGTGTACACAAAGTTAGAGATAACACAGTGCCCCACAATCGGACGGTTCAAATTGAGGTTAATGCGCGTGTATGCGTAAAATAAACACACACATACACCACATACACACATACATAGCCGCTCACATACACAGCAACTACTCATGTGTCGCTGATAATGCACATTTGTGCTATTTATTTTGCTATAAGATGTTTTTTTTTTTATTATTATTTTCTATATATAAAGTGCTTGAGCAACAACAATATAAAAACCATTCTGTGTTATTTTCAAGTAGATTTTGCACTTTTTTTCCCGCCGTGTATTCCTTCGTCGCACTGCGCTGATAAGATAAGCTGCCAGTCTCAAGTTGTTGTTGTGGTAGTACTAAATATATAGACTCTTTGTACATACATTGTAGAGTAGAGTGTAGACAACATTTTTGCCAATGAAAGTGAAATTTTTGCACACACTAATTGCAATTGGCATGGCAGAAAAAACAGCTGTCGATTCCTGTAGCTAAGGGAGCTAGAGTCATTAAATTTTGGCTATAAGTTTTTGAAAAGCTGACGCATTTGTAGTTTATTTCAATTCTCAGTTAGATCTGCATACAAACCCAAGAAGAGAATTATAAATCTACCAATTTATTATCTGCAACTTGTTAGAAATATTTTAGATTGTCCAATATACCTTCAGCAGCCTTGAGAGCCAGTTCAGCCCACACACACACACACACACACACACACTCTCTGAAGTGCTGCATATACTTCAGTAAATGCTTCAGTAGCTGCAAGTGTTATCTTTCTTATATGCCTCTTTTGCAATTAAAAAAGAAAGTAGACTGTGTGTGGGCGGGGCAGTGAGCGATCTGCAATTATACGAGAGATTTCTTAATTGTGCGCCACACATCACTTCAGCACGAGCTCAGTGAAGGCTTCATTCAACTGAAGTTAATCATCATAATTATATAAAAGTGAAAAAAAAAAAAACACTGAACACGAAAGAAAACAACAATAGCAATATGCGAAAAGTTGAGCCTATGCCGGAGACAAAGTAAAATTTAAAAAGTAAAAATGCAGAAAAAACTCTAGATGAAACTATGCCATGTTTAACCGCAAGGCATTTTTTAGCTATATGGATAATAAGTATACGCACATGTTTGTGTGCAATGAAGGCTATAGTCGCACTCAAAAATTTCTTTATGGCGTTTAAAAACGCGCCAAAAACGCCATAAATTTGCAGTTTTGTTTTTTTCGGTTTTTCGTAAGGTGGGTGTCGTTTTTTTTTTTGAGTTTGCTTTGCGAAGGTTTCTCCAAAAAAAGAAACAATAAATAGTATTAAGCTAAACAAATAAGCGAACAAAAAATAATATAAATTGTTAAAAAGCACGCACTTGCGTCGTTGTTTGTTTAGAAAACAAAATAAAGAGAAAAAATGTATAAAAAAAACTTGAAAAAATAAAAATGTTACAAGGTTAAGCGCAGGCTGCGAATTTATTGTTTAAATTGAACAAATAAATGTTAATAGTACGCAAAAAAAAAAGTAATGAGCGCAGTTGCAGACAGATTATTGCATTAATTGGCCTAATTGTACGGATAAAATCGGCTTTCGTTGATATATAATAATCGACAAAATTTTAAAACCGCAACCAATGACCCAATTGACAATGTGTGTAAGATTAGCTTGAAGGACAGCAGATCCTACGAATAATATGTACGTACATGTTCCTTTGTTGCTAAATATTTTTAAACTTAAACCTATTTGCTTTCACGTTTTACTTAAGTTTCTTCTCTTTTGCCACCTTCAACCTTTCCCAGCACCACGCTTTCTCCTTTAGTCTGGCCAACCTATTCCATTTAACCATCATCATCTTCCGCATTTTGGCACTGACCTTGTCAAGCCGCAACTTGATTAATGACTTTCTGCCTCATTCGACAACTGCCTTAAAAAAACCAAAAAATTCAAATCAAATGTTTAACAATCAAGTGCAGAGTTTAATTAAAATTTTAACGGTACATTTGCAATGCTACCACAAAAAAAAGAGAGAAAAACAAAAAACCGCCGCCAATTTTGACCTTTACCTTAAGCCAAACCCGCATTGTGTATTGTGTAATATGATATATGGGCTTTACAGGCAGCCGTCGCTCCACACGTGTTGATTGAAGCGCGTTAACTCCCTCTCGCTTCCCCCCTCTCTCCATCTTTCTTCCGCACAAAAGAAAAATTGCAAATAATGAAGGCAAAAAGCCGCGGTCACCATACACAATACACGATTTATACATATGTATGTATATAGTATAGAGTCTGTTTGTATGTAGCGTAGAGTGAATATATTTGAAGACTACTCTGAGTACTCGTTTCTGCGAATCATTTCGAATCTGTAGTCACACACTCACTCGCTAAATTCAAGTACAAGTCGCGTATTTTTTCGTCAATGCGAATCGAAAATAATTGTAGGACCGTGCCGTATCGTGGCCGTATCTGAAGGGAGGTAGAGGCAGGCAACAATTGAAATTCACAGTAAATAAAAATAGGAAAAAACACACACAGACACACACAAACGCACAATGAAATACTTATTTATATTGTTTCAAGTACAACGCGTAAAATGGCATTGCCAAAAATGAACGAAATAAACGAAATTGAAATAATAATAATAATAAATAATGATTGTTACTCAGAGAGTGCTATAGTATTAAAGCCAAGTGAATTGTTTAAACAGGCGCAAAACGTGCCGAATACGGCATAAGAAACAGCAGAAGAGAACTTAGAAATGGGAACAGAAATTTATATTTCCTTAAGATAATTGAAAAATTCCCTTTTATTGCCCTAAAAACAAAATCCCACACAATATAGGCCCTAATTATAAAGTACTCTCACATACAAGTCGGGAATTAATGGTAGAATAATGAGAGAAACCTGTCTGAAGACTTTGTCCAGTGTTGCCCTAAATAAATATTACGCATACGCCGCGTTGACCAAACGTGAATATTATTAATATTCAAATAAGGCACAACTTGATTATTGTTATAGTTTCGGTGTGATTGTTGCTGCTGTTATTGTTGTTGTTAGGCAACTAAAAATCGTTAGAATATTTTGGCCAAAACGTTCGTTGACCCGCCAGCTGAAGGTTAAATGCTGATGCGTAATAAACTACAACAAAACTAACAACAATACAGAGGTAACTACCACAACAACAACAATAATAACAATAATAAGACCAAGCTGGTTCACACTTTTGGCTCAAAACACAACACGTTGCTGGCCGAGTGAGAGAGAGAGAGACGGAGGGAGAGAAGCCCATGCCATGTGCGTGCCTCGATATCGGACTCGGCTTCGCAGCCGAATTCAAAGTCAAAATTAGAATTTCGTGAACGTTGAGAATTTTTACTATTTTGTGGCTCTACCAGACATCGTAGACGGGGGCTTCTGTTTTCCTACCGGTGGAGTTTCTGCTGCGTCAGCGTACACGCGATTTCTTGAGTTTCGGCTTTTGATTTTCGCTTTTTTTCGGTTCTCTTTATGCTGCGTGCGATGATGATGACGATTGTTGCGTTGCAAATTAAATTTTATGTTTACTTTGTGTGTTCTTAACCCCTCTCTCTCTCTCCATCTCGCTCTCTCTCTCCCTGTCTCTCTCTCTTTATTTATTTAAGCCATGTGCTTCAATTTTTGAAAAGCGCGTTTACAATTTTTTGTTGGTTCTTGACTCTTTTGTTGTTCCACAAGCTTTTTGTTTGTCTATTCTTGTTGTTATTATTACTATTATAGTTATTATCTTTGTGTATGTGCGTGTGTTATTTTTTAATTAAAATAACAATGCGCCGCAATCAACAATGATTTATTAAATTTTTCTAACCATTTTTTGACGCCATTCTCTCTCACTCGTGACTTTAGTTTCTGGCCAAATCGGTTTTTCCTGTTGCTTTAAAAGAGGAAAGAAATAGAAATATTCTAGACTTGGTTTTTTGTGACAACAGTTCGTTGCCTAAGTCATTTGTTTGCTCATGAGATTATCAAATTATATTTTATCTGGTAATGAGAGTTGAAAATATTATGGAGAAGGTTTTATATATACAGAGGAAAATGTTATTTCAGTATTTCTACAAGAACTTCTTAAACAAAAGAGTTTCTAGTTCTATAGTTCAACAGCGTTCAATCTTATCGCATTATGTAATCTAAAGTAGCTTAATGGGATTTCACTCAATTAACATATCCATAGCAACAGTCGCTTGACTATTCATAGAATAAGCGAGTTACTCATTCACAATTGATTCGATCGAGAAAAAAACTGACCAATTTAATCAACATTTCATAATGTTGTTTTTTTTTGCTCCCGCCTACGTTGAACGCAGTGTAAACTACGAAACTGGGTTAACAATTATCAAATTAAATCTCTGGTATTTTTTTTGTTATTTGTTTGGCTTTTTCTTTCCTTTCTGCAAAGCGCAAAGGCGTTAATTGCCGAAATTTCTATTTTGTGCAGACGAAATATTTGCACTGGCCAAAAAAAACAAGCACGAAAGTTTTGTGTGCTCGACTGTGATATACCCGCTACTCACCTACCCAAAACTATTTCTTAAATATATAACTTCTGTGTTTTGTGTTGCATACTTTAGTGAGCATACTTTAGAAATTAGAAACTTTTAAAATTGTTTCTTAAATTGATTTTATGTTTATTTTGCGATTGCAACCAAATTTTTAGAAATCATTTGAGCCTTGATATTCATTGTCATTTACCAAAAATAAACTGTCCTGCATTCAGTTGAATTCTGCGTATATAATTTTCTATTTTGCAGATGTATCAGTTCGTATAAGCTGAAATCAAGACCTCGCATAGTATCACTTACAGGGTATACAAACTATTATTTGTCATACTCGAGCAACTCTCTGTTGAACTGACAGCTCGGTGAGCATTTCAATTAACATCTCGCTTAATCTACAGTTCGGCATCAGCTGAGCTTAGTCTCATTCATTGTGTATGTTGTCGATGGGGCCTCCTTGCCTCCCCCGCCTGGGGAACAACTTCAGCTAACGGTAAACTGCGGCTTGTGTCAACTTTTATGGGCATGTTGAACTTATTGAAACTTGATTTCGGTGGGCAAGCGCAAAAAGAAACCAATAAAACTTAAGCTTGGCCTACTAAATGCCAGTTTGTGGCTTTGGTTTCTAATATATTTTGATTTGTTGTTAAACAAATTATGGAGAACTTGCGCATAGAGTTTTTGAATTGTTTTCTGCATTTTTTAAGTATTTTATTCAATTTTCTTTACTTCAATTTTTATCCCATAAAATTATCCACGCGAAACTGACAAAAGTTATTTAAAAATGTGATATAATTCCCTATCAAATAGTTCTTTGATTCTCTTTCAACTCTGTTCCTTCTTAACCATTTAAATACAAATATAAATATCGTAAATTAGGCATTCATTATTAAATAGCGACTTCCGTAGGGTCAACAGAGAAAGAAGTGTTTAAAAATATCCCAAATTCTTATTTAAATTATATTCATATGATAAATAATTGGAAAGCTTGTTTTGTGGCACAAGAAATTATAGCAAGAAGCGCTGACATAATAATAATAATGATGGGAGGGCTAAACAGGCAGATTTGACAAGGTGAAAAGGCAGAGATAGAGAGAGGGAGAGAATGAGGGAGGAAGAGAGAAAGATTGTTCTCCTCGTTCTTTCTCCCTTTCTCACGCCCTCTCAGTTTGGCACGTTTCGACATGTTGCCTTGTTATTCGCGTATTTTCTTTAGGTATAATTTAGATCTAGTATCTGCTGGCTGCCAAAAAGTAATTATCTGTAATTTTTAAGCTCTCTCATCGTATACTATATGTATGTGTATAATCTATATATATATAGACCTGCTTGTATACTCTTTTAATTGGTCAGTTAAAGTTAGAACTCTGCACGTTTGATTCGGTTTTTTTTTTTGGTATGTTTTGTATTTTTGTTCTTTTGGCTTTAATTTGTTTGGCAGCTGCTGCTGTTTCTAGCCATGTCTTAACTCTGGGATATTATCTCGGAGAGAACAGCTTGGGCCAATTGCAAAATGTGGCCCTAACGCTATCGGGGGCAAAGCATCAGGCCACCTGCTAAATGGATGTGGATACACACTAACCGGAACCATTCTCGCATTTTCAATGAGGTTTCTTCTTCTTCTTCTTGGTCGTCTTATTCTTATTCTTCTGCTGTTTGTGCTGCGGCTGCTCTTTTCATGCCGTCTCTGTACGCTCCGTTTTCGATTTGTGTTCTTGTTCTCGTTCTGTGTCAGTCTTAAAATTGCCTAAATTTATTTCAATCCTTTAAGCACTAATTTTAAATTAGATTCCAATTGCCTGTGCCGGCGGGTTTTCTTCTCTGTTTTTTGGCCAGTTTTGGCTGCTTCTGTCTTCTGGCTTCTGCTTCGACCAGCTGCTGTTTGCGGTGTCCCTCGTTCGTTGTCGGTTTCGGGGCTGGGGATCTCTCCCCCCCTCTCGCTCTCGCTCTTCTGGCATCTGCTCAAATTGCGTCTTTTTTTAGTATTTTCTGTGTGTGTGTTTTTCTTCCGATTTTTATCGCAAGTCAAACTTTAATTGGCAAACAATGCATGAAAATGCAAAGCGCTTCTGGACTTTTATACGCTTTTTACACTTAATCAGCTCATCAATCAAATGTTAACATGCAATGTGCAATTACTTGAGTTATAAATAACACATATAATATAAGTAATAATTATGAGAAGTACATCGAGGATATACTGTGTGTGTGTCGAGTCGAAAAATTAATGAAACGAAAGTTTATTTTTTTTGCTTCTCTGTGAGGTGAAAATTGAAAATGAAATGCGACACATAACTTGTTGTCGTGGATGGGTGGGAGAGGGGCAAGGGTAGAAAAGGCACTGAAAGACCTAGACCTAAATACCCTCCCCCAATATGCTGTGTATACTTTTACTCAGCCATTCACTTCGACACTCATTCCCACACTCATTATTCATGGGCAGACATTGAGGCGCGCCTAAAAGTGACATATGCGTGATATACTGTGTATATGCTTGGGGAGGTGTTACGTGTTAGGCAGCTGACAGCAGGAACTTGTATTCGTTCTTTCGTTTTGTGCGTGTTCTACAACACTGACAGGGGAAAATTCCAGCGTGAAAGTCGAAAGGCATATATTAAATTAATTTATGGTTCCAAGGGAATAAACAAGTAGTTTTTAAACCCCCTTGATATCATGTAATAAAATACTACTTATGTCTGTCACAATTTCCTTGCGTATTTAACTTATTTACGGTTTCATAAGTGCATCTTTATTAGTCTTCAATTCCGGCAATATCTTTCAATAAGCTCGCCAAATCTTAATTATTAGCTCCGTTGCACACCCCAAAGAAGAAAACGTAAATTTGTCACAAAGCAAAGAAAAACATAAGACAAACAAGCGACAAATTTTTGCACGATGCAGTCAGAGCCCTTCGTATGCGTGTATAATGAATATATTTGTATGCTCAGCCAAATAAATCTAGAGAGAAAGAGACAGTCATATAGAGAGTGAGACAGAGATTGAGCGCGTACAAATAAATGTCAAATGAGGCACGGTTTTTTGATTTATAGGCCCTGCATATTTTTGCATTTGTGGATAAAAAAGCCTCTCTGCATCCATTTGTGCGGGAAGCTACAGTGAAACAAGCGCGACAACTTCTTCACTTTAGCTGATTCTTTGCCTCTCCCTTTCCCTGCCTCGTCGCGGTCTCTGCGGTCAGAAATTGCCTCTACCTAAACGCATAATTTGCATTTCGCTTGAAACCTTCTCGAAATTGATAAAGCTCGTTTCGGTCGCTTTTGTCAAATGATTCAATTTCGTCGTTGACTTGAAATGCATTTTGCGAAACCCAAAAGCAACTCAGAAAATCCAAAGAGTAAACTGTATACAACATATTAACGAATCCCATTATGCTCTTGTGGGTCTGAACAGAATAAGATTTCATTAAAGCTTTGTTGGAATATTGAAAATCTATACACAATAGAATCTGGATGCCTTTGATATGTATTGATATACTTCTCAGGATAAACCTTTCAACCAATCTGCAGTTTAAATTAGACGATTCAATTCATATGAAGTCTTCTTAGCTTATTTTTAAGTCTTTTAAGTTCGACCTCACCTTAAGAGATGCATATGAATAATGAATATATGAATATTTAGTTATCTATTCCATTTATACGATGAGTTTTCTCATAAGTATCCTTAAGTCAGGTATTAATTTGTTAGATCGAGCCACATTTATATTGAACAAGAATATATATATTTTTTTAATGATGCTACAAACGCCATGTTCAACAAACAATGCACTCAGTGAGGGTATTGAGAAATGTGTTTTCTTGTTAAATATTTTTGGGTGTGTTTGAAATGCAAGCGAGAGGATCGTTTTAGTGGTCCCTCTCAGTCTGTCTCTTTCTCTCTTGCCCACTCTATCTCTCTTCCTTTCTCTCTCTTCTCTCTGTCTGGCGTATCAAAAGTCAAATATACAAATGCAAAGTCCATTTGTTGGCCCCTTTCCCCTTTGGCCTGTCAAAGTTTACACATGTCGCTGCCTTCGGTTTTATTTATTTTATGATTTTAGGAAGGCGCAGTTTGTGTCTCCCTCTCCCTCTCTCTCTCCCCCTCTCTCTCTCTTGTTTTGTTTTCTTCTTATTTTTTTTGGGTTTGCTTTTTGTTTCTTATTTTTTGCGATTCTTGCGGCCTCTTTATTAGTCATGATTCGTTGCATGGCTTATGACAATTCCCTTTCTGCCGCTTGTCATGCCTGGCCAATGTGCGTGCAATTAATCAGGGGAAGGATCTGCACTTATGAAGCTTAATTATAACATAATTTATAATATTCTGAATATTCCAGTAACAATTTTGAATCTTTATGTGTGATGGAATCGAGTGAAAGCAGAAGAAAAGGGATATTGAAAGAATTCGCCTTCAGTTTGTCGTTTATCAATCTTAGCTACTTTGACGCTTCTTTTTTGCTACTTTTCTATTCTATTCTTCTAACTTCTCTTTCTTCTATTACGCTTGCCTCTTTTTTTTGGCAACTCTCACTGGCAAAATTTATGCAGGTTCTGCTTTGGGCACATTTCGCATGGTTCCTTTTTCTTTGGCTTTTTTTCTGCACAGCAGGCAGTTTTTTTTGCTTTTGGCTTTGAGGTAAAATAATATTTTTTAATACAAGTATCTGTTTTTATAAGTTGTGTGTGCCTGTTGTTGTTGTTGTTGTTGTTGTTGTTGTTGTTGTTGTTGTTGTTGTTGTTGTTGTTGTTGTTGTTGTTGTTGTTGTTGTTGTTGTTGTTGTTGCTACGGACTGTGGCCAAAATTGCGCGTGTTTATTCCATTAATCATTTGGCAACAACAACAGCAACAAAAGAGATTCGAGGCAAAGGTTTAGTTTTTGTGTGTTGTTTTTTGTAGTTTTGTTTTTTAGAGTTTTGTTTTGCAAGCCACCAAGTTCAATAGAACTTGTTTGTAGCTAACGAGTAAAGTATGAATGTGTGTGTGTGCGCCTAAAACATGACCAGGCAATTTTGGAGTCGCCACCGCCAAGCTAAGAGTCCAAGTCCAAGTTGAGTTGAGAGGAGGCTTTTGAGGCTGTGATTGAAGCTTGAGGCTTGTTGTCTGCGAAACTTGATTAAAAATTCAAGGCCAAATTGTGGCAGCAAAACGACGATGAGGTGTGTGTGCCAGTGTGTGTGTGTGTGTGTGTGGCATGTTTAGAAAGCGGTTACACGAAACTCATTCAACTCACACAATGCTCAACTTGCTCCGCTTGCCTAGTGCACTCGCTGCACCCAAACAAGTTGCCGGGCTGTGCGTGGCTGAGCCATTAATATACCCAGTACAGGTACTAAAAGGGTATATTGTATGTGTGTGCTGCATATATTTAGTTACTTTATAGGGCAAACTCTAGTCGGGTAACTGCACTTTCATATATTTCTATATAAATTTTCGTTAATTTTTTATTTTATGCTAAATTATTTACAATTGTTTTTGCGCACTCAACAGTCAACATCAAACCATTCGTAATCGCATTAGCGCTATTCGTATTTGTTCGTATTTTATTCAACTGTTCGTTCATTGGGCTTAATTGCATTTCATTTAATTGGCCAGTTGTAAGCCACAAGTAATTGCAATTAGCCATTAAAACAATTCAAATCTCGAGCTCAGGCCCCACCAGCTGGGCGGCTTTACTGGGATTTTATTTCGGGTACTCACTCACTTTGGTTTTACCGAGTTTATTTATAAAGTCAGTTGATTAAATGAGTTGCTTAGCTTTAATTAGAATTTGGGTAGAGCAGACATACATACTGTAAATGTAGATAGATCCTATATATAGTGTAGGGTGCCCCTTTAACTATTTGCAAAGTATACATTTCATTTGGCCACGCCTACAGGTGTTTAACAAGCAAATGACAGCCCCCAGGCATGTGTGTGTATGTGTGAGTGTGTGTAGCCTGGCAGCTTTAATAGCCTCTACAAGAATCGGTCATTCTTCATTCCTTTTAGATTCTTCTGCTGGGAGCCAAAGCAGATTTCTGCTTGGGTTTCTTCTCTTTCTTTCTCTCGCATGATGATCGCATGTTTATAAATAGTTGGGACGTTAAAGTAATATGTATATGAAATGTCGAATTCAAAGTGTCTACAATTTCCACACACACACACACACACACTGCGTGTTCTGTCGGTGCTTTTGAGCTTTACCTTGAGTTTTGGTTTCATTTACCCAAAGCCGACGACGACGACGAGGAGGAGAAGAAAATTGTCGGTCGTTTGGTCGTTTTGCTTTTGCTTTTGCTTTGTTGCTTGTAATTAAAGTTGCCCAGCGGAAGTTAGACGAGCTGTGAAGTTGGCTCAAACATGTGTACAGTCTATATATGTATGTATACCTTGTATATGTTCCTATATACTATATAATATCACTTGGCTGTATCTGATTATGTTCTGTTGCTGTTCTGTGGCTTTTCTCTTGCGGAAATGTAATGGGAGACAGATGCGCTAGGTCGAGCTGCAACCCATGACAGACAGGGCTGCACAACGTTTGAATACCCTGTAAACTAAGCAAGAGCACACTTATACCACTGACTAATGTATTCTCTCTCTCTCTCTCTCTCTCTTTCTGTTCATTGCAGGTAATGAAACACTCACAAGCGAAATGTCACAACAAATTTGCCTTTCTACAGGTAAACCCTAATGTACTTGTGCCTTATAGCTGTGTATACATACCATACACACACACACACACACACACACAGAGTATTGCGAAACTTAGGCACAGCAAAATACGCCTACACAGACTGCCTGTGGCTTTACGCAATTTCTTTTCGCGTTTATCCAAAAATTGAAATAGAAATAAAAAAGTAAATTTGACAGGCGCACAGAAATCTTTTTGACTGACAAGTTGCCCCTTGACACACTTTTTGTCATAGCAGCAGCAAAAATAATAAATTGTTTTTAATTTTTTATAAAAAAAAAAAAAAAAAAGAAGGCGAAATATGTTAACAATTGGGGAGTGTTTTTTCTCGTTGAAGCACAACAAAATGTTCAGCTGCCAAATGAGTTCAAAGTTATGTCAATAAGAGACGCAAAAAACTCATCAAGTTTTTGGAGATAACAAAAAACTAAAGTAGTTGAAAAAACCAAAAAAAAAACAGAGTTTAATATAATTGGAATTAAATAAATGTATTAAAATAATAAAGCACTAATTCAACTAATATACTAATCATATAAAAAAGTTATAGTACCTGAACAATTGTGTAGAATAGAAGACAATTTGCAATAATGACTGTGATAAATCATGAGACAAACAGACAATCCTCATCATCATCATCGCGTCCGCCTCCTCATAATCGTCATCTCTTTCGAGATTTATAAGTATTTCAGTAGCTCGTCATTATGATGAATTTGATGTACTTGAATACACTCAAAATGTTTTCGAATTCAACAACAACAACACGATTCCTTTTTGTCGCTGTCAGCAAATAAAAAAAGAAAGAAAAAAAAAACAACAAACATTTTGTATTTAATGTGAGAGAGTGAAAGACGCCAAGTCAACTGCGGACAATGTGGACAGGTGAAACGAAAGTTTCGACAATTTGTCACGTTGAGAGAGATTAATATGATCTAGAGGAGACTAAAATAGAAGACGAAAATCTACCATAAACATATAATAATATAAATATAATTATTATTTATATTTTTTATTAATTTTCGATAATTTTGTAATCTCTGACTGGTTTTTATTTCTATGCTTTTTGGCCATTTTCGCCTGGCGCTGCAAAAACGAAAGGGACGAGGTGGAAGAAATTAAATTGATAATCGCATTAAATTCACATTTTAATATTTCATTTTTTTTTTGTGTGTGTGTTCAATTCTTGTGCTCATTACGAGCAAATTCCTGGAATTGTATTTTGTAATAAAGCTCACACGTTTTACATGGGTTCGGCTTACAAACGCCCCGCAGCACCGTCGGAGTCGGTAATGTAATACCCCCAATTGCAAGTACACTTTCTGCTGCACTCGACAAATGAAATTTCCCACCAATGTCAAACAGTCAGCGAACCGAATATTGCGCATACGCATCGTTGCACAGCAATGCCAGCGGCAACGAAATGGCCATACAACAAAACAAGAAGAAGAAGAAGGAGAGGGCTGGCAAAAAATGCAAGAAAAATCTTGGAATTACAATATTGTTTCAAGGAAACAGTCAAACAAATATGGAAAATGATGAACGAAAGGTTTTCACAACAGTTGCATTTGTAGGATTCTTAATTATCACAATATAATCTGATTGGATTGGGTTTAAAGTTAATTCCCGAGAATTCATTATTATTTGAGGCTAAAATCCAATTGGTTTTATGACCAATGTCCGTCTAGACAAAAGTCTACGCTCTTTATCCTGCTGACTTGATGCGTTAATGCTTTGTTATGAGACCAGTTGAAACTGCAATCCAGAGTCTACTTTCCCTCTCTCTCTCTCGTCTCTCTCCCTGCTGCGAGTTGCATTTTCAAGTGACGTAAATGACTTCAAGGACGCACAGTAACCCGCGCAGACGGCAGACAGTTATCATAATAAAAGACGACAACAAGACGAGAGCTGAACGAGACGAGACGAACAAGAGGAATGTGAATGAGAATGAAAACAAGAAGGCGAAGCAGAAGAAGAAGAAGATTGAGAAACAGAAGAAGAGCAAGTAACCAAGTCGAGTCAGCAAACGAGTCCAACATTCAATTTCTTGTTCGCCAATAAAAATCACTGACCATCAACAATGTGGATGATATTTAATAAGTCTGTTCAGACTGTAGCAAGACAGCACAGACACGAGATGCGATAAGAAAGAAGCCAGGGATGCAGAGGGTGATTGAAAGGGGGCAGGGGAAGGGGCAATGGATGGATGGCATCGCAAATGGAAATGGAAATGGAAAAGGGAATGGGGTATGGGGTATGGGATGTCAGGCAACTTGTACAACAAGCTGTACGACATGTTCCTCATAATGTAATAACAATAACAATAAACTGTAAATAAACCAGACAGGCGGGCAATGAAAGCGAGAGAGAGCTAAGGGCCACAGTGGTTGCAAAAATATAACAACTTTAAAAATAAATTCGATCGAATTTTATTGCACTTAATTTATGTATAGTTGAAGGAATATTTCTAATATAATTCTAATTTGTTTTCACTGTACTACAACTGCCTTTACGGGTAAACACAAGGTCATTAGCTGTGCTACACTTGTCTGTTCTCGTTCGTGTTCTAAATTTGCCAAACAATTTTTCATAAATAATATTTCTCACCCAACATTTAATTAAAAACTTCTCATTTCAAACTTTCAACTCGAAACAACTTTACAACAACAACTACAATAATAACAGAAGCATGAACAGCGAGAGAGAGAGAGAGAGAGAGAGACAGAGAGAGAGAGAGAAATGAGAACAAGAACAAGAACAAGAACTTCACTTGAACAAAGTTTGTGCATACGAGAAACGCTTCACTGGCTGCATTAAATCACGTTTCTAGGCTTGAGTGTGAAGTGCGGCAACAGTGCATCAGCTGCAATGCAAATTTGCGTTGCAGGGCATTGTAATCGATGCAGAAATAAAAATAGTAAAAGCAACAGCAACAAAAAACTCATTTAACTGTGGTTTATTACCAACAAAACACGTACGTTTCGAAATTTATTATTGAAACTTACATATTTATTGGTAATGCGTTGTTGCCAATATTCATTAGAGTGTTACAGCTTTGTTGACAATTTTCAATTTATAAAAGTACATTTTATTCTGCTATTGCCGCGATGCAGTGCATATTAAACGACTTATATTAGCTACGCGGTTACAACTTTTTGCAATGTTGCCAAATTTCAAAGCCTAATTTGAATTGTCATTTGAACTGTAGCCAAAGATCTTTTTAATAGAAGCAATTGCAGTTGCTATCACAGCTGGCAACGTTGCCATACTTAAGCATGCATAAACGTTTTGCATTGTTGCCAAATTTCTCACGCGCGCATCTATTGACAGTTACAGTTTTTTGTTCTTGTAATGCCTTCGAGGCTTCTCTTTCTCTCTCTCTTTCTCTAACACACATAGATCACTTATTCATGAGCTTGACAATTCTCAGCGTTTTGTTATGGCCACACTGTCATAGGCAGAAAAAAGCAGAGGCGGAATGAAGAAGAAGCAGAAGAAGCTCGCTAAATACAAACAAACAAACGACGCAGCGACTTTTGTTTAGCGTTTTTTTGCCTACAAATGCAACTTCTTCATCTATTTTAGCTTTCATTGTTTGTGTAGGTATGTGTGTGTGTGTGTGTGTGTGTGTGTTAGTTAATGGCTTCACTCCATTGCCATTTGTTTTTTACGCTCCATTGTTTTTGCTCGGCTTCTGGAATATGTTTTTTTTCTACTACTGCATTTAAATGAAAGCAACTCCGTTGCCTCTTTTCCATTTCTACTTGTTCCCCTTTCACCACATGCCACGCTCCCCTTTATGTAGCTCCTGTCGAACACTTTAATATTTGTCAAGCGTTGGTAAACGGCGCATAAAAAGCAGCGACGCAATGCAAAGCGCAATAAAGGAGCTCACTGAATATGTCGAACATATGTTGACTGTAAAAAGCTAACTGTAAACAAAGCGACGTATGCGTCTCTCTCTGTGTGTGTGTGAGTGTGTGTGTGTGTGTGTAAGCATGCAAACATGTGCATGATTAAAGGCGCTTAAAAAGCAAAAGAGAGAGGAGTAGAGAGAGAGAAAGAGGATGAGAGGTTGAGATAAGCACAGGGTGAGAAGAGGAAAGCATGGCTAGCATGTCCAAGTTGGCAATTTTATGCTGCATAGTTCAAGGCGCAACAAAGTCACGAGCAGTGAAAAAAACCAAAAGAGAGTGACCATATTCTAAAAAGAAATGGAGCAGAATTTTAGTTTTATTCAAACTAATTTTCAAGCTACTTTCCATTCAACTTAAACTAATTTCAAAGTTGAAACTTGTATAACCTTCTTATAATATGATACACAAATGACATACAACACCTAAACAAAATGGCGTCGCGTCCAATCGCCATGCATGAGGTCTTCCCGTTCGATGTCATGTCAAATGGGCATTTTTCCTTGAACTCGTGTAACGGAAACGGAAACCATTGCAAATACTTTCGTTTACCTTCGAGCTGTGTTCGTTCTTGCCTGCCTTCTTCTTCTGTCTGCCCTGTGGCTACTCTTCCTTTCCATTCTTCATTTCCCTTCGCTTGACATGGCAGCCATTTTTAAAAAAAATTGTAGACGCCATAAAATGGCGTCGTTTTGCGACTTCTATGCAAATCACATTGGCGCATTCTACTCAAATTAAGTTTGCGGCCAGTTGCAGCACACAACACGCACAACCCCACCCCTCTTGGGCTGCCCTCCTTGGTAGTTGCTAGAGCGACAACGACTAGCCAAAACCAAGGTATAAGCTCAAAGGTCATGCGACGACCCTCGCTAAATGTCGACCTGTGCTCAAAGTAGGTTAAAAAGCATTTTCAGCCCTGCTCGACGTACTGCAATCGCAGCAAGGCAATGCAACCCTGTTTGTTGGCGTGGTCAACAATTGTGACAGTACAGAGGGGTACTTTGTGAGGGGGGGGTGCCACTGTTACGAAGAAGGGCCTAGGCAACATGCCAACGAACCGAAGCAGCAAGTGAAAGAAGTAAGAAAGCTACACTCGAGTGTGCTTGACTGTTATATACCCATCTGATCTTTCCATACATTTCTATTGCATACTTTGCAGGGAAATCTGTGCGCCCACTAAAGTTATCCATTTAATCTACACACTGATCATGAATACTTACGCTTTGTGGGTACGAAAAGGCCTGTTACATACATATCGGGCTGTTAGCAAGCTAAAACACCCTTCTACCCTATGAGTAGTGGGTATAAAAATCAATTTTGTTGCCGCCTTCTCTAGCGAAACGTGCCTAACAACTGAGAAACTCGTGCAAAATATATTGCAGCCTTGCACTAGAACCCACAACGGAACGCGCCCCCTCCTTACCACTTCCCTGTCTATGCCACCCCCCCCTTTTAGGCTAAGGAGCGAAAGAGAGAAAGCGAAATAGAGAGAAAGAGAGAGAGAGAGCAATGCATTTGCCATGCGCTGAGGCTGGTACAGTTTTTCAACTCCAGCTAAACGAAATGAAACTGGCGCCTGTCGACGCTGCAAGTGCAACCCCCCTAAACCCTCCCCGAACCCTCTTATCGGCTCCACTGTAGGGTTGCTATGGCTGCTAGGCTGTTGTCAATGTTTTGGCCTCACTACGCTTCGAGTTAGGGTCGTCAGCCCTATTTATGTAATCGCCCTGGCTCGGAATGTGTAGTAGGGCTATTGGTCAACAAGCTGGAGAGCAGGAAATGTGTCAATGGAATGATATTTTTGATTTGCTTTTCGACACAAGAACTAATAATTTGCCAGGGGTGGAGAGAGGAAGGGGGCTTCTACGATTACCTTCCACATGGCAGTACACACACACAGACACAGAGAGATATACATATGAATGAAAGCACGTGCTGTAGTAGCTTGGTGGCTAAATATGTAGAGAAATGCAAATTGTATTAGGTTCCACATGACATCCACGCACTATATTTAGCAGCAATTTGCATGAATTGCATTTGTAAAACAAAAATACATTCACGTTCCACAACGCAATCCACACATGAGTTCACCCCACTCTCATTAGAATACTGCGCGCATCCCTCGGTCTGCCAATTTACAACAATTTATAAATAGCTTTGCCAGATGATGATGCAGTCAGTAACACACACATAAATACAACAAGTACATACATATACATATGTATATATAGATATATGTTTATATTTCCATGATTCATGGCCTGACATTCGCAATGAATATATGGCGCCATAAAATTGCAATGCATTCCACACAACAGAAAACAAATCTCAAAGCATTAAAGCATTTCTCACGAAATTTCCGCAAACTATAGAAAAACATTTAAGGCGACTTTTCTTATATGAGTTGTTGATATATTGATGCATGCGTGTGTGCATGTGTATTGCATGTGGATCATGTGTGTCTCTCTTTTTTTGTGTTTGTGTTTGTGTTTGTGTTTGTGTTTGTATATTGTATAGCTACAACTCAACTGCAAATCGTACAAGTAAACATCATCCACAGCCAACAGCGTGTTGTTGTTGTTGTTGTTGTCGCTGACTTTCAGTCGAGTAGATTTCAACTTGCTAATATAGCAGGAGAGATAGAGAGAGGGGGGGAGAGTGGAGTGGGGTGGGCAGTAGATGAGACTACAAAGAGCCACAGACTACTTGCACACATATACATACATACATACATATGTATATTTTGCTGCTGCTTTTTTGCACTATTTACAAAGCGCCCCTCGCTGCCTGCCTGCCACACTGTGCACACACAGACACACACACACACACACACACACACACACACACATACACATAGAAAGCCGCTTAAAAATATGCATTGAAGCAAGTAAAAAAGTTTGCCATAGAATACTCAAACAACGACTAGAGTAGAACACAACAAAAAGAAAACGAGCAAAAGAGAAAAATAAAAAACGTTTCATTTCTTTAGCATAGAACAAAAAGCACGCAAATCGGACGAGAAGAGAAGAGGGAGAGCAGAGAGCAGAAGGGAGAACTTACCTATACCACGTTCAAACACAGTGTGCGACATGCAATTCACACACACACACACACACAGCACACCAAACAAACTGAGCTGCATTGCAAGCAAAGGGTAACAGTGGGACACAGAGAGTGAGAGAGAGAGAGCGTTGGTACGTCGACTGCGCTGCTTGCAGTGACAGTGGCAATGCCAAAGGCAAACGCAAACTGCATATTCGAGGCCTACATCAACATTTTTGTGCACTGTGCAGCAAGGGCGCCCGATGCGCTCACACAGATAAAACGTGAGCGAGAGAGCAACAGACAGACAGCAGTGAGAGAGCGTAGTCTGCCTGTGAGTGTATCTCACTCTCTGTGTGTGTGTGTGTGTGAGCAAACGCAGCGGCTGCTGTGGAAGTTGTTGGTCTGACGGCAGAGAGAGAAGCAGAGGCAGAGAGAGAGTCGGCACTGGCAGCGCCACCAAGCGTCGACTGCAGTTTGCATTGTGCTCTCGTGGCCATAGCTATGGCTTCTGTCGCTGCTGCTTCTTTCTCTGCCTCTGCCTCTGCCGCTGTCGCTTAGCTTTTGGACGTTTACATGGATTATGTGGGTATGTAGTGCGGCGCGTTGCGTTACTCTGCGTCGCGTTGTAGTACCGAGACCGAGACCGAGAGACGGCCAAGCAGCACAATAACACAATGAACTCCAAATGTGGGCAGAGGCCGGGCTCGACTGAGAGTGGGCAGCGGCAGAGTTGAACGTGTTTGAGTGTGTGTGTGTGAGAGAGCGGAAGGGAGTGCGATAGAGGTGGCTAGGGCTGCCTTTTTGTGTTTTGTTTTTGTACGTTTCGTTTTTTTTTCTATTTATTTTTTTATTCTCTCTTTCTTTCTTTTGATTTTTCCCATTGCCCGCCTTTGTTTTGTTACTTCATGGCGTTCTTTGGCGTTGTGCGAGTCGGAAAAATGGCTTTTCATAGTGAAAAATGAAATGTGGCTTGTTCTCACACAGCGTGTCCATGGGTGTGTGTGTGTGTGTGTGTTTTGAATGCATGTGTATGAAATATAATAACTCATCAGGTTGATGCGTTACACTGGAGCAGGCAGCAGTGGCTTCAATCTGAGGTAATTGCAATCGCAAAATGGCGGCCAATGAGCGCCACCTGGCGCCAGCTTAGAACGTGCTCCATTATAAATAGACCCGTTTATGTACCTACTACCAACGTACCTAGGTATTTATTCAATGTGGCCTTCGCATTGTTCTCCATGGGAATAGCGGAATTGCGTAAAGAGAAAGAGAGAGGGACGGAGAGAGAGAGAGAGAGTGAGAGGGAGCTTTGGTTCCTGTTCATATGTGGAACGTACAACTAAGCTGTGGATTTTATTGATTGACAAGTAAATAACTAGAAACATCTTAGTCAATGTTGCATATCAACTACTAATATACGGTCCACAATGAGTTCCACTGATCAAGAACTTACAAAGGCATTGGTTGAGGTGTTTATGAAGTGCATGCATCACACTGATTTTTTCATTGACTGATCTACAGTTAAAATAGGATACACATGGATTCCACATGGAATCCACATATGGTCCACATGTTGTAAAGTAGTTTATTAGTTACATTATTCGTTTTAAAGGTTTACAAATTATTAGGTACTATTTCGTTACAGTCCACATACGTTCCACTGGCTTATAGCTGCGAATCAAGTAGCTTACTGATGGAATGTACTTATATATAGCAGTATATATAGCATCATGGACTTACCGATAGTTCACATACGGTATACATAGATTCCACATGGGATCCACATGGCTTCCACATGTTAAAAATCACTTCTTTTCGCATTATACTCTTCGTTGATATCTTTAAACTGCAAAACATGCTCAAATACATGGCCACCAGTTGAAAACCCATTGAAAGGAATCGTATTTCAGAGTAGAGTTTAGCATGTCGTGCCTCAAACATGACGATTAATAGCTTCTCTCCCCTCTTCTTCTTGTTGTGGCTGTTGTTGCAGCTGTTGTTGTTGTTGCAATGCTTAAACAACCCATGAAAATGCCAAACATTGCATGACGCTGTCAGCGATAAAACAACGCGCCTCTCCAGCCCCTACAGAAATGAGGGAGAGGGAATGGGAGGCCACACACAGTGACACAGTGGGGAGGAGGAGGGCAGGAGGAAGATGATAAGAAGAAGCAGAGCAGGCGAGAGGGACTTGGTGCAGGCCATGTTTGGATGAATGTGTGCATGTGCATGTGTGTGGTTGGTCAGGTTTTTACTTTTTTTTTTCTTGGCTGCAACTGTTGTTGTTGTTGTGTTGTTGCTGTTGTTGCCGTTGTTGTTCTTCTTGTTGTAGTTGTTGCTACACACTTTTTCTTTGCCGCAACAGCAATTTACTGCATTTTTCATTTGCCATGCGAGCACACACACACACACACACACACACACACACACACACACTCGTACTTGCAACACACACTGCACGTTGCAGTGAAAATTTTGCAGTCAAGTTGGCGTCGCTGCTGAAGCAGACGAAGTTCGCATGACGCCGCAGTTTATTTCATTTTATTTAGCGCGTGTTTCGTTCCCACCTCCCCCCTCTTCTTCTTCTTCTTTGCTTCTCGCTCTTCTTCACCCACTTGCTTTCCCTGCTACCTTCTCTGCTCTGTTGGCTTGTCTCATTTTCTCGTTTTCTTCGCTTTGCTCGTTGGCAGTGAAATTGAAACGCGGCGCGCAATACTTGTTGTCGGAGGGAAAGTGGGAAAGCGGCGGAAAATGCAAGAGCAGCAGCAGCAGCAGCAGCAGCAAAGGCAGCTAAGTCGACTGGGCGTATGCGCAATATTTCATTGGTAGGAGAGAAAAAGTGACGCCTGCTGCCACCGCTGCTGGTGGCATAAAAAACTGTGTTATGCCGACAATGCACCGCGTTGCACTCGCTCAAGTGGGCGTCTTGCAACAGGGGGAGAGAGAGAGAGAGAGATAGATAAAGGGAGAAGGGAAAGGGGAAAGGGGAAAGGAAGGCGCGCGTCAAAGCTTTTGCACTTGTAGCCAAGTGTTTTCATGGCCTGAGCCTCGTCTTCGTGGTCTTCATGTCTTCTTAGTCAAGTGTCTTTGCCACTAAGCTGCTTGCCACACTGCTCGCTGCCACTGCTGCCACGCCCCCTTGTGGCCATATCTTTTTATCTACTTAGACGTCGGCTCCCCTTCGTTCCACTCCCAATCGGGTTGCAAGCATCTATTCAGCTATCCATCGGTTTGCCCGATTATTACTGACTTTGCACACACACACACAACAGCAGCAACATCAACTGCAACTGCAACAACATCAACAACAACAACTGCAACAATAACAACTGCAACAACAACAATGGGAACTTGCACTTGATATGCTTTTTGGCGCATTGTCTGACCCGCCTCTGCCTCCTTGTGTGCGTGCTCTGAACGTGACTATTTGTATAATGTGTCTGAGCCAAAGCACTTCAGAGTCCACACACAGTGTCCACAATCCACAGTCTACGCAGGTTTATGATTTCCTGTCAGTTTTAGATGCAAAACTATTGCATAATCGATAAAAATTGTAAGTGTTCTTTGTTAGGTATAAAGAGCATATTTAAAATAGCTTCCACATATGTTCCACATGGCAAACAAAATACTTAAAGTTATGTTCAAGGCGTGTGACAGTTTTTTTTTGAATGTCCCTGATGAAAGAAGAATTCTGTGTTTAGTTGTACATGCCATCCACAGCATGCCATCCACAGCAGCTAAAGCCTTTAACCATCCAAGGAGAAGTGGTGGAAAGTCTTTATTGCTGGTGTATGAACCGAGTATAGCTTTCAGTTAAGTTCCACATGACATCCACTGCAAGCATGGCTCATTACTATGCAAAAATAAGTCGTGGCATGGATTGCACTTACAATCCACACAACATTTCATCCCCCAACAATATGAACTGGACTTGAGTTCAACAGATCTTCAGCCCTAACCCAACTTCGAGTTTAAAGAACTGTTTACCACACTGATTTGTTGTTGTTGTTTATTGTTAACTTTGCCAAATTCTCTTTTGATTTTTCGGATTTCGAACTTCGAATTTATTCAGCTTGTTTTCGCATACAACGATTGCTGTGCGACTTTGAGCGGCACGTTAATTGAATTTTAAATTTGCCGCTGTGGATTTCAGTCACTGCAGATACTAGTATATATAGAAGATATATATATATATATATATATATGTGTGTGTGTGTGTGTATGGGTGTGTGTGTGTGTGTGTGTGTGTGTGTGTGTGTGTACTTGTGGTATAGCTGGATATACTGCTAGAAACAGTTGAATATTTGTCTCTGAAATTTTGCACGAGTAAGGCAAGCAATGTAAATTTCATCCACCTCCCCCCTCTCAGAACCCTCTGTTATAAACAATTTATTTATTTGGGTCTAATGTTTTATGTAAGACAAAGAGTTCGTTTCAAATTCACGGAAACAGCAAACAAAAACAAAAAATACAAAAAAAAAACGAACACTAGAATGTAAAAAAAACGAAAATTTAAATATTGATTTTGATTTTAATCTTTTTTCTTTGCAGGCCGCGATGATCTGTCGCCCTCGAGCAGCCTCAACGGTTACTCGGTGAACGAGGGCTGCGATGCGAAGAAGAGCAAGAAGGGTCCGGCGCCGCGACTGCAGGAGGAGCTGTGCCTCGTCTGCGGTGATCGGGCGTCGGGCTATCATTACAATGCACTCACCTGCGAGGGTTGCAAGGGATTCTTTCGGCGGAGTGTGACCAAAAATGCAGTCTACTGCTGCAAGTTTGGGCGAGCCTGCGAAATGGACATGTACATGCGACGCAAGTGCCAGGAGTGCCGACTGAAGAAGTGCCTCGCTGTGGGCATGCGACCCGAATGCGTTGTGCCGGAGAATCAGTGTGCGATGAAGCGGCGGGAGAAGAAGGCGCAAAAGGAGAAGGACAAGGTGACCAGTTCGCCCAGTTCACAGCATGGCCTCAGTTCAAATATTGGCGGCCAGGGGGCGGGCAATGGTCCGCATGGCACACACGCGGATGTCAAGAAGGAGATACTCGATCTGATGACGTGCGAAGCTCCACAGCATCCCACAATTCCGGTGAGTAGACAAAGCTCCCTCTCTCTCTCTCTCCCCTCTCTCTCTCTCTGTATCAATGTGAAACTAATCGATTTACATTACAGCTACTACCTGATGATATTTTGGCCGAGTGTCAAGCGCGCAAAATACCTCCATTAACGTTCAATCAGTTGGCCGTTATATATAAATTAATTTGGTATCAGGATGGCTACGAGCAGCCATCCGAAGAGGATCTCAAGCGTATTATGGTAGGTTGGATTAAGGATTACCATAATAGATAATAATAGATAATAGATATGTTAAACTAAAAAGAAATCTACGTAAATTATACGATCACATCATCAATCAGGAATCATTTGACTAGCGATAATTATTGTACACAGCAAAAATGTGCATTATATTGTAGATACACAGATACGTTTGCAATTCGATTTTTAGAAATTTACACGGGCGTAAGGGGGCGTGACCAAATTTCAAAGCAAACATTAGCTGTGTGTTGTAATAAGATATATTGTCACCAAATTTGATAGCGCTAGCTAAATCATTCGCTGAGATCTCGATGTTCATACAGACAAGACAATATCAATTTGTGTGTTGACATTGATCACGAATATATAGTATATTTTTTTCAACTACTTCTACCCTATGTGAAGCGTTTATGGGGAGTTAAACAAAGAAATACTATATAGTTAGCAATGCATATTATAATAATTGCATAATTTATAATAACTACCATATATATGTATATGTTCTCGTTCCCGCAGAGTCAACCGGATGAGAATGAGAGTCAAACGGATGTCAGTTTTCGGCACATCACTGAGATAACCATACTCACAGTGCAGTTGATAGTGGAGTTTGCAAAAGGATTACCAGCGTTTACAAAGATACCGCAAGAGGATCAGATCACGTTACTCAAGGTGAGTTACAGCATGGTAGTTAATGTATATGTTATCGATAGCTAATCGTCTTTTAATTATTCCATCTCCAATAGGCCTGCTCATCGGAAGTCATGATGTTGCGCATGGCCCGTCGCTACGATCACAACTCGGACTCGATATTCTTTGCGAACAATCGATCGTATACGCGCGACTCGTACAAAATGGCCGGCATGGCGGACAATATTGAGGATCTGTTGCACTTTTGCCGGCAAATGTTCTCGATGAAGGTGGACAACGTGGAATACGCACTACTCACTGCCATTGTGATCTTCTCAGATCGGCCGGGCCTGGAGAAGGCTCAGCTGGTCGAAGCGATACAGAGCTATTACATCGATACGCTACGCATTTATATACTCAATCGCCATTGCGGCGACTCGATGAGTCTCGTCTTCTATGCCAAACTGCTCTCCATACTCACCGAGCTGCGCACGCTGGGCAATCAGAATGCCGAAATGTGTTTCTCGCTCAAGCTCAAGAATCGCAAGCTGCCCAAATTCCTGGAGGAGATCTGGGACGTGCATGCCATACCCCCCCTCACTGCAATCCCATCTGCATGCCCAGCAGGAGGAGCAAGAGCGTTTGGCACGTGCCGAGCGCATGCTTGGCGCCGTTGGTGGTGCCATCACTGCCGGCCTCGATGCGGATTCAGCGTCAACATCCTCGCAGGCAGCATTGGCCGCTGCAGCGCAACAACAGCAGCAGCATCAGCAGCAACAGCATCAACAGCTTCATTCGTTGCCCATAACGACGCATTCGACATCTGTCGGTGGCAATGGCAATGGCAATGGCAATGGCGGCGGCGGTGGCGTCTCCGTTTCAGCTGTCAGCACGAGCAGCGATTACATCAGCGTCAGTGGTGGCGGTGGCGGTGGTGGTGGCGCCATGGGACCCACAACAGCTGCCGCCAGCTCCTCCACAAGCATTACAGCTGCAGTGCCGGCCAGTTCGACTACGTCTGGCATGGTAGCGACATCAGTGGGAGCGGGCTCAGTGGTGGCCAATGGTGTTAATGTTGGTGTTGGTGTTGGTGTCGGTGTCGGTGTCGGTGGCACGGCAAGCAATGTGAGCATGTATGCGAATGCACAGACAGCGATGGCGCTGATGGGCGTGCCCCTCAAGTCGGAGCACTCGACGACCACCGCATAGCCCCTGCTCCTGGGCGGGACAGGTGGACTGTTGCTTGGCAGCTTGATGGAGTGTGAATAGAACAGGGGACGGGGGGGGTGGCTAAGGGGCAGCTGAAAACAAAATAGCTTAAAGATCTGCGAGAGAGATGGAAAGAGAGAGAGAGCAGTAGTTGGAGAATAAGGCGTAAAATGCAGTTATTTAGTGTTAAGTCTGCAAATATTAGCAACTAAGGCATTATGCATAAACAAATTACGATATATATATATACACATATATATATATATATATATATGTATATATATAATTCTATATATTTAAAAAGCGAAAGATTAAAAACAAAAACAAATTCTTAATCTATAAGAAAAGCTTAAAGAAAACGAGAACACATCTAAAACGTGGGCAGTCTGAAGAATGGAAGAAAGAAGAGAGAATAAAAAACAACAGAAAATACCTTAAAAATACAATTCACAAATTGTATTCGATTAATCTTTGAGTTAAACAACAAGTAAAACTGCTGCAGACACATGCGAAAAAACAGAAGAGAATAAAGATTGTTTATATTTTAAAAAAATATAAAAAAAAACCCCTACATAATAAACACAATATGTATAATACTATATAATACTAAAAGTCTACTACATACATAAACATAAATAATAGAAGCCGAAGCAGAAGTGTATAATATGTAAACTAATTCAAAAGCAGCGACTAAATCTGATTTAAACACTCTCTCACACACATATAGACATCCTACACACCCAACACTGTCTCTAACACACACACACACACACACACACACACTCACATACCTTCGACATCTAACTTAAGTTACACAAACATAAAAAAAAACTCTTACTAAAACTTAAAAAAAAAAATTAAATCTAAAAACAACAAAAAAAAAACACGCAAAACTTGGACTGATTTTATAAATATTTTTTTAATCATATTAACTGATAAATTAAAAAAAGAAAACCAACAACTGTAAGAATCGAAATGAAGGAAGAAAAAAAAAAAAAAAAGCACCATACATAAGAAAAGAATCAAACGACATATTTTTATTATGCCCTCCTTATATTTTTAAAACGTAACAACAACATAAACATGCATGAAGAGATGAATTTACATACATCGTTTTTTATATAGTCGCAACTCATCATACATATTTCACAAACAGTTTTTATTTCTCTCTTTTACATTTAACAATTGGCGTCGTTTTTTATAACGTAAAATTGTAAACCACAATAACAACAACAAAAAGAAAGTGATTGGAGTCTTACTCAAAAAAGGCATTAACGGTATTAATTAAAATTAATTACACAATTTCGTAAATAATACAAAAAAACAATTGAAAACAAAATTCAAAACAAAGTTTCAATCACTTGACATGCACACACACACACACACACACACACACACACACACACACACACACACACCGCACCCCATTACAACATACACCAAAAGACTTCAATATTAATTTATAAATTGAATATTAATGGAAAATTTTGTATAAATTGTAGAAATTAGAAATTTTTGGCAAAATCAAAATCAAAAAAAAAAAAAAAGGAAACAAAACAAATCACGTGCAAAATACAACATTGTATATTTTAAATTGATTATTTCTGCAATTTGCTTTATTCGGAATTATGTTATGCAATTTTTATTGATTAATTTGAATATATATCTATCTATATTATTTTTCATTGTTTTTGTGCTTTTGCTGCTTTTGCTTTTGAAATGTGAAACAAAAACAAACACAAATTGTTGGCCTTATTTTAACTTAAATCAAATTTATTCTAATTTTAGTATCGATTTGTAAAATACGACGAAATCATTCAAAATAAACCCAAAACAACAACAACAACAATAACAACAAACAAATTATGTAAAGTTGAGATAATTTCTTTTAATTGTGTATAAAGTGACAGACAAATTTGTTTGAAATGTGCAATTCTTTATTTTTACTACTATTATTATTATTATTATTATTATATACGATTATTTACGTAACACACACACATATTTTATATATAATTTTCACACTTATACACACACACACTGACACACTCACTGATATTTAAGTAAATTTAATTTATAACCATTGAATTTTTTATACTATATACTTTATAAATCGAAATCATTGAAAATTCAAGAAAATCATTTGTAAACTGCACTCGATGGAAAACAGAAACACAGTGAATATTTTAATTATAAAACAAACATATATTTAGACACACAATATTAACACCAACAACAACAACTACAACAACAAACAACAACAAACAACAACAAACAACAACAACCTATTAGTGGAAGAATCCCCTATTACCGAGTAAAACGGTCTCTTAAGTTTTCATTATACAATTGATTTAAATCTTAAGTTTTTTCTAGTATGCAACAATGCGCGTTTAATTATTATACATAATTTGTTTTGTAGTTTTACTATAATGTAAAAAAAGAAAAAGAAAGAAAAACAAAAATGCAAAAATCTATTATAATATCTAAATAATTTTTACTATTTTACGAAATGCAAGAATGGAACATGCAAAAAGAAAAACACAACAATATACAAAATATACACAATATATAAATGAAAATGTGTTGAATGAAAAAAGAAATTCAAGCATAAACATAAAATGCAGCAAATTTGTTTTATTTATGTTTTTATTTATTATCGATTATTCAATTTTACTTACTTATTTTCCTTTGTTTTGCTTTTGATTTCATTGAAGAGGATGAATAGGACAAGAAAGCAAAGACTCGATAGAATAAGGGCACTACAAAGTGTGGATCGACAGATCGATAGATCGATAAATATGTGCAATTTGATTGAAATTTGCATATGCGAAGCAAATGGCTGTGAAGTTGGCTTTTCAGAGATTGTGTCTGCTATGGAAAATGATTAGGAATATTGGCAAAAGCAGACTAACAAGAAAGGAGAAAATTAAAGCACAACTCTAGAGTATTTGAAACAATTTTTGGCATACCGAAAGGAAGGGAAAATGATAGGAAAACGAGAATAAAGCATGGGTTAAGTGAACGGAAATCAACCTATTTATTAGTTATTTGTAGTAGTCCAAGTTTTAGTTTTGCCAATTGGAAAACCAAAACCATAAAATGATTTTAAAAATGGGTGAATACCTAAAGGATTAATGAACCATAAGACGCGCTATAAAATAGCTTTAGATGATACTAAATAATTTGCTATAAAACTTTTTAAGAACTATAACAACTAATTTCAACAACTTTAATTGAAAATACTTCAACAGGCTGATGTCATGTCAAGTGTGAAATAATTAGTATATATATACATATATATATAAATATGTAACATACGGAATAACACAATCTAACCCTTTAAACAAAAACGGTAACATATTTAAGATTAAAACTCCTCGCGCCCTCGCTAAAAATATTTCTTTAAAATTTAATAATGCATACTTAAGGAATAATGAAACCCGATTGGAGAATAAACAAAATCCCCTTAACGTAAGCCGAACTGTAAATATGTAAGTAGTACGAACCAGGTACTACTTGAGTAACTCTCGCTCGATGATGAAACATTATGACAAGCAACAAATACGAAACATACAAAAAAGCAACCTGACAAAATTATAATGATGAACATAAGGTATAAAGTAACAAACTTGTTGAGATATCCATTCATATAATACGACAAACAAACAAAACAAAAGAAACAAAGAAAAGCAAATGCAATGCAAACAAATCGTTATGTAGATTTTTGAAATTCATGAAACGAAATGAGAATCAAGAACTTTATTTAATTTTTATGCACTGTTTTCTGTTATGTGTAACTTGTAACTTGTTTTGCCCTGACAAAAATCCATACATACTTAACATACATACTTACTCATCCTAATACTTAGAAGATCTGTACGATCCGTTAACGAGTGCACACAGCTAAGCCTATCCTTAATAAAAACATGAAACAAAAACAAAAAATGAAGAACGAAACGAAATTGAAATGAAGTTTTGTGTTCAACTTGTAGATATTGATCCTGAATTGAAAACTACCTCAAACGAAACATTCAAATGCAACACGATTGAAAGGTTTTTGAGCATTAATAATAAACGTAACTACAAGCGAGACCTTAGCATCAGCGCTAACCACAAATATTACACAAATGTTACACAAAACAAAACATTAACGAAAGTGAATACGATATGATACGTTTGTTCTCCCGTTTCTATACCGCTAATCACACACACACAACCACAAAAAAAGAAGATAATACCCAAGATGTTTCAGTTCGCAATCTGATTAGAATGATAAGCTCCTAACGCCTTTTTAGAGGTACCTGTATTGCAGGTCGCAAATCATAATAATACAAATAATGAGAATCGAAACGAATGCGAAAACAATGCATATTTTTTTGAAATCAGTCGGAAATATCAGTAAACACAGCCGCAATTTAATTCACCAAACACAATCGTACGCTAATCAAGTTAAGTTTTAAGTTGTGTAGTTTTCTCACTGCCAAAGAAGAAATACAAGAAATGATGAAAAAACAAAACTGGATATAATCATATTTACGTTATTATTAGAGAAACCAAAACTGAAACAGAAAAGAACTGGCAGACAAAACGATTGAAATCTATATTTAAATAAAGTCAAATTTCATTTGCAATGTGTAGCAATCAGTAACTATACGAGTACATACCTAATGAATTATCTACAATACAACATAGTATAGACATACTATTAAAAAAAAACAAACAAACAAAACGAAAAACTACAGTTACGTGAGAAACAATTTAATATTTAATGAAAATACGTGTACGCAAAACTACGCACATTATTAAAATGCAGTTAGCAGGAAAACCCCGGAAAATACAACTTAAAACTGAATTGATGGCATTTTAGTGTTACGAGAAACAAAAAATAAAACAAAACGAAACGAAAATATATTCAATTTAATATTCTAATCAAAAAGGCGGACAACAAAGAAAATACGTAATAGACATGATAATACATACTTGAAAACCGTTATTCACATCCTATTGTATTTTGTTTCTTCAAAGCATTACTAAAATATTGGAAAATAAGTGTTTTTTTTATTCTTTTTAAACGCTACACTGCCACAAATCTTATGTTACTTCTTAGCGCTATATGGAAAATCTGGTTGGTGTTTAACTCAGTTCTCACTCTATGGCAACTTGAGATTTATTCGCTTTTTTATTACTGAGAGCCGTAATACATTTAAATGAGAGAGATGTAGAGATTGTTAGCATTTAAAGCCAAACAAACCATTGAATATGCATACCTTATTAATATCGTTTATTATTTATTATATATCGAGCGTAAAATATATGTATTTGGTACACGGAGACAGGTTAGCTTGTTATTTTCTGAGAACTTAAGGTGCATTGATCTATATACATAGACATAACTTATACTTAAACTTACTGAAATTTGTATTAATCAAACTGACATTAATTTTGAAATTCTATCAGTCAAATGAATATTACAAAAAACAAAACACAAAACAGTTTAAACAATTTTTATACTACGAGTATAACTTGACTTAAGTTTGAGAGTAAAACAGAAGATATTTATACACATATAAAATGTAATTTGCTATTTACGTGTAACTTTGGGCGATGGAGTGGCAGCACATTAACTAAAATTGATAAATATGCAATTCTAGGGCGCATAAAATTACATTTTTGAAATTAATTACATACATAACAAATCTACTTAGGTTTAGACCACACATACACTTTAAATAGTTTTTAAACTAAGCTGTACATATACAATATATATGAAACGTGTAATAAAATAAAAAATATATATTTAAAATACATATGTTCAAACGATTTCCATGATACCTGATTTTTTAATTCATCGATCTATCGATATATTACTGAGGAAATGCCAACACTTGTGTGCTCCCTTAGCAACATTTGAAATATATGGCAGCACTGTTTGCTCAAAAGTATCGCAGTTGTAAAGTATCGATATATAGTTGCCAGTTTGGACGCCGCACAGTAAGAAAATTAGGATAAATTATATATTAATAGAAAAGGTGAGCAAAAGTAAGTTAATAACATATTTTGTATGTAAGTAATAGGCAGGAGTAAGTTGTTAAAGTGAGAGTGCACAGTTAAAGTCAGTTTTTTAGCAACACGTAAGCTTGTTTTTTGCACGTCTTGCGGCGCAAGATGGCGGCACGGGCTTGTTCTGCAAAGAAAACAGCAAAGATAAAATTATTGGCAATTGAAAATATATTTTGTTGTTTGCGTCAGATGAAAACATTTTGAAGAGCTGGCGATAAATGACTTAAAAGGTGTAACCATTTTTAATAGTGGCTTTGAGGTTATGTCCGTGTCCCATTGCGCCAAAAGTGGAACCAAGTCGAAGAGCAACTTTCACCTACTCTAACTGCAGCATTTGATTTTCCCAATTGCAGATAACTAATAATGGGAGATTCAGACGATGAATACGATCGCAAACGACGTGATAAATTCCGTGGAGAGCGGGACAGTTACCGGCCCGAACGCCGGGACGAGCGTCGACCTATAGGCGGGGGGTGGCAATGCTCGTGATGAGTGGTCAGATCGGTAAATAGAGTGCTAATTAGGAAACAAGAGGCGTCATTTAATATTCTTCTACTTCAAAGCAATCCTTTTCGTGGTAGTTCGGCTGCAGGCGGCGGTGGTGGTGGTGGAGGAGGCGGTGGTGGCGCTCGCCATCGGCCGGATTACAGTGATTATCGTGGATCTGGGCCACGCCCACGCTACGGTTCACCCGGACGTGAAATGCCGCCAACGAAACGTATGCGACCCGACTGGGGTGACAGCGAAATGCGCTCAAATCCGCGGTTTGGTAAGTGCATTGAATGAGCTCATGTTGAAGTAAGTGATAATCTGTCTTTCTATCTTCTCATTCAGGCTATGATCCATATCTAGTGCAGGCATGGAATGACCACTATCAATCATTACATTCAGCCTACTCCCATGCAAGCCATGCACCTTCTGCACGTGACTCAGTGGCCAGTGTGGGCGGTGCAAGTGATACGCAAACCCAACCGGCTATGCTAACTCTGAAACAGTTCTTGGATACGCAAGATGAGAATATATCCGACTCGGAAGTGATGCGTAAATACACCGAATACAAAACGGATTTCAAGCGACAGCAGCTCAACGAGTTCTTTGTGGCACACAAGGATGAGGAATGGTAAGTAGCGACAAAAAATAAGAAGAAAACAACAACAACGAGATAATATCTGCAACAACAACAGAAAATTCTCAACATTTTGATTGATGTCTAATCTCGGTGTGAATGCAAATCATAAACCTCTGTATATTTATTATTAAGTTTTTCTCTGCAGCTTTGTTGGGTTTAATGGCGTTTTGCGAACTGAGAGTCAGAGACGAGCCACTGATTCAGCCTCGGCCTTTGCCCCAATAAATATATATATAGCCACATACATATATATATAGAAAAAGATATAACTTAAAATTTAAATTAGCCCGGCGAGCAATGCCGTGGGTGTGTTGATATTTTTAAAACCGCGATTTATTTAAATTCGTAGCAAATACATAAAAAATAATTAATATTTGTATATGCACTATATAAATATTGTGTGCATATACGTGAAAGCGCTTGCAAAGGTAAGACTTTGGGTACTTAATATGCCATGTACAAGCAAAAGCTATAAATAAAATCCAATTAAAACTTCAAATATTATATTAGCCAGAGGAAGCGCCGGAATCTATACACAATCCCAAATAAATGCGTCCTTTTCACTACATTGTCATTAAAACTGTATAATATCTTTCGCAGGTTCAAGAACAAATATCATCCCGAAGATAGTGTGCGACGAAGCGAGGAACAGCGCGGTTTCCTCAAGGTAAGCAAGCGTAACTCATAAGTAGATCAGGTTAACTGTACAAAATGTTTCTATACCTTACAGAGACGCACAGATGTATTTCTGGAGCTGCTTGATAACAGCACTATTAGCAGCGTAAAGGTAGACTCCTCGCAAGCGGATGCCCTGGTGCGTGTACTCGACACCTGTGTTATCAAACTAGAGGGCGGAACTGACGAGGATCTAAAAATACTCGACGAAAAGCCCAAAGATCCACCCATCGTATATGAACGCAAATCGGAAACAAGTGAAACGACGGCTGTGACCAAAAGAGAGCCACCCGATAGTCCTAAGCCGACGAAAACTGAAAAAGATGAAGAGGAGATGCCGTTAGTTGTATCACCGCAGCGTAAGAATTTGCGGCCTGTTAATTCTGATGAAGAGAATTGGGATGAGGATGACGCGGGTGCTGCAAAGTCTCTGGCTGCAGAGAAAGCAAAGAAGGAAGGAGAAGAGCAAACTGAAAACCCAACTAAGACCGATGACACTGAGAAAACTCAGAAAAAGAAAAAGACAAAGAAACGTAAGCGCAACAGCAGCGACGATGATAGTTCGTCATCATCATCTTCGGATTCGGACAGTGATTCTGACGAGGAGAAGGTGAAACAGAAATATGATGTCGAGGAAGGTCTGCGTGCCGAACAAAAAGCCGAAGCAGAAAAAGATAAAGAGGAGAGAGAGGCAGCTAAAGCCAAACAGTTGGCGCCCGCCAGTCCTAAGGAAGAAACTGAAACTGCCGCGCCTGCTTCACCAGCTGCTGAAGTCGATGGTGATAAAGATGAAGGAAACGAAGCACCAACAATCAAAATTGAATCGGTCGGTGAAGAGAACAAGTCGGAGACAAAGGAAGGAAGTTCCGAAAATCCTGGGAATAAGGAGGACGAAAAAGAAGAGAACAATAGAGAAGTGGAGATAATAGATCCAGAAAAACCGGCATCTTCGACAGTCGCAGATGATAATGTTACGGAGACCATCGACTTGGACAAGGAGAAGGATGGTCCTCATCCAAGAGCACTACATCGTACTTCATCCATCTTTCTGCGCAATCTGGCGCCTTCAATTACCAAGGCGGAGATCGAGGCTATTTGCACTCGCTTTAGTGGATACTTACGCGTTGCTATTGCTGATCCTCTAGTTGAACGTCGTTGGTATCGTCGTGGTTGGATCACCTTCACGCGCGACGTAAACATTAAGGAGATCTGCTGGAGCTTAAACAATCAGCGTCTACGTGACTGCGAAATGGGCGCCATTGTTAATCGAGATTTAAGTAGGCGTGTACGCCCAGCCAATGGTATTACGGCTCACAAGCAGATTGTTCGTGCCGACATAAAGTTATGCGCAAAGATTGCCATGAATCTGGACGAGCGATTCAAGTTATGGAGCGAATCGATCGCCATAGAGCCAATTAATGTTGATGGACAAACCAGCGGTGGTGATGCACCAACAAATGGAAGTAATTCCACAACGTATGGTTTCAATTCCAAGAATCCCGTGCTTCAGAACATAACGGATTACCTCATCGAGGAAGCTTCTGCCGAGGAGGAGGAATTGCTGGGTTTGTCTGGTGACAACAAAGACGGTGAGGGTGAGCCCATCGAGCGTGACGAAGCTCTGCTGACAGTCCTCGATCGCCTTGTGTTGTATTTGCGCATTGTTCACTCGGTGGACTATTACAATCATTGTGAGTATCCGTACGAGGATGAAATGCCCAATCGCTGTGGCATTATCCATGCACGAGGTCCGGCTCCCATGCGCGTCACCAGCAACGATGTTCAGGAATATATCAAGGCGTACGAAGGCAAACTGCAACAATTTCTGGCAAAGAGTGTTCAACTAACCGATGATGATATCAAGGAGCTAGGTGCCAAGAATCCTGAAACAGAAGTGGAGAAATTCGTGCAGGCCAACACACAGGAACTGGCCAAAGATAAGTGGTTGTGCCCATTGTCTGGCAAGAAATTCAAGGGTCCTGAATTCATACGCAAACACATTTTCAACAAGCACGAAGAGAAGGTCGATGAAGTTCGTAAAGAAGTGCAATATTTCAATAACTATTTGCGCGATCCGAAGCGTCCACAACTGCCAGAGCATCCAGGCAGCTCTAAGCGTACAGAATCCGAGTCTGGACGTGGCGGTGGGGGGTAAGTAGCCCATCTCGTCTATCAGAAGATCAGCCATTAAAGTTGTGCGTCTTTTGCAGCTACCGACCGCCAGTATATCCTCCCTTCTCGGGCATGCCCTATGGATTTGCTCCACCCATGATGGGTGGTGCCGGAGGTCGTGGAGGCCGCAATTTTCCACCAATGCGCAGGTTAGTACATCAAATTGATTTTAGCTTCTATTTATAGGCTTTAAATATTGCTATCAGCAGCTTAAAGTTAAAGAATCTGCTATCCGGTTAGAATAGAACCTGCTTGTGTTGTCCGTTAAATCTATACTATTAGCTGATTTTAAAGCAGTTTTGTATTCCTTATTAGAAACATAATTTGTGGAGTATACGACTACACCATAACATAAAAATAAAAAGACACTGGCTAACTGGTTCAAAAACATTAAAATAAGATCCGTCATATTTTTTCAGTTATAAATCACCTTTTTGTTGTTATTTAACATTGATCTTCCACTTCGAGTTATGAATTTATTCATTTTAATTTATATTGAAACAATGTCATTTAATTGTCATGTGAACTCAGTCTAAATATCATCTAAAGAGTCGTTGGTCGATTTACAGCGAATTTGTTTTCCCTTGGGCTTTAAAGGCAACCATTTCCGTCTTAGCCCATATCACGCCCAACCACCATAAGTAAAACAACAAGAACACACCAGTTACAATAACTAAGTGTCTTGTCTTACATCTACTTCATTCTATATTTGTTTTCATTTTTGTTGGCCTTTAAACGGAATTTGTCACAACTTTTTTGTGTCGCAAATTTTTTGCAGAGAATTGCCTTTGGAACATCAACGCCGGCTTATCGGTTACCATGATTTGGATGCGCCCGTTAATTCCGATATGTTTGACTAATTAAGTAGCACAAAGAGCAGAAGTTCAGGTCTTCGGTCAATCAATTAAATCAATTCAAGCAATGATAGCATAAAGGGAAACAACGTATATAATAAATACAAATGATATATTAAACTCCAGGAATAATTATGACTTAATAATCATGTTACTTTTCATATGTACAATACGAAGATTGTATTTTAAAAAAAATAGAGAAAAATAAACCCCAATAGCCATTTACATTTTCATTTTACTTAATAAAAACGTCAAACCTTTCAACTTAAATTCGCATTTTTTTACGAACTCTCATAACCAAAATAAATGTTTGTTTTATTTTAAGATATTTGTGTTAACAATTTCTCCATCTAAACTCCACATTCTCGTTGCTTACAGACCCGGTGGTTTTGATTATCGCGCCAGATCACACTACCGGGACTTGGACGCACCGCAAGAGCCGTACTAAAATCAAAAATATCCAAGAGAAACCATAAGTAAACACAATTAGTTTTTAATATTAGCAAACAGGCACTGATCAAGTAATCAAATAATAGCAAGAGATTTTACTTAAGCCATTTTTAAAGATCGATTCTATACGTATATATTTATGTACTTCTTAAAACCAATCCGATCTGATTTATGCATGTTTTGTATTGCTTAAAGAGAGTAATAAATGTAAAAATAAAATTTGTTTATCGAACTGGATTCTGATGTTAATGTAAAACTTAGCCAAGTGAAGGGATATAGGGATATAATGGAAGGGAAGTGAAAATGGACTTAACTGGAAATCGGCATTAAAAAGTTTTACAACATACGAAGGTAAGATTTGATAATATATGTACACAATGAAACTTTGTTTTAGTTAATAATACCTACAATATTTATTCGAATAGACGGAAAAGCAATCGGCCAATGGCAAGCGCAATGCAGATAACTGTGATCTGCAGCGCTCGATGATACACATAAAGGCTTAAAAAATAAAAATATATGAAATGGTATTTAAAGCATATCTTGGAAACATGAAAAACTTACCGTTTTATAGGGTCACTACTCCAGGCGGAATTAACACATAGATGCGGTGCACCTCCGTCACGCGCAGAAGCTTCTCAATGGTAACTAAACTACACAATCAATCGTTTTAGCTACAGTCTGAACAGCATTTGAAAACTAATAATATTTGGCTTAATTTTCTATTTCAGTTGTCGTGTACACTGTAATTTTCCAATCAATGAATCGTGTATTTAATTACTGCTTCGTACCACTTCCCAAAAAGCCACTGCCACCGATTATTAAAATAGTTTTGTTCATGTAGAATGCGATTATTTCGGACTCTACTTCTTTCAATTCGAATCCATGTTTTGTACATTGGCAATTCACTTTAATAAACTAGATAGATTGTGCAGACACGATAACCGAAAAGAACTAAAATTTACTTAATATCAAATATATGGTTTCCCATTATCCATTTTGCAGTTAATTAAATAATTACAAAGTGCTAATATAATCAATTTCAAAAGATCGTTAGGTTAAATAGAATTGTAATAGTCCAATAAGTCATATGCAAATGCATTTCAAGAAAAGAAACGGAACGAAACCACATACAAGAGAAATGAATGTTCTGTTCAACTAGTCCCGAGCTCATTTACTACTTGTTGCACCTTATTTTGTCAGGTTCAGGTTCTCCTTGACCATTTATTTTTACTGGTAAAAATCAACTGTGAGTCTTAACTTTGGAGCTTCCTTCATTGCTGGTTCAACATTGAAGTTCAATTTGTTTAATCACGTTAATTAATAGAGAATTATTAATTCAATTCTTTAAATATATTTTCAATTTCATCGAAATTGTAAACAATCGTTTTAATTGTTATACCTCTTCCCACAAAGCCACTGCCACCAGTTATGAAAATAGTTTTGTTCTTGTAGAATGGGATCATTTCGGACTCTGCTGCTACCATTTCGAATCCTTTTTTTTTTAATTCATTAAACTGTATATATTGCAAAGAGTCAATAACCGAAATTATTTAAGCTTTAATTGCGATGAAATGGCAAGTGCTGTGTTTTTGCGATGGGTTTTATAGAGCCCATTTGACAGTAAATTGAATATTTATATTTGTGCACTTTATAAATATCCATTGACAATGTTATGAATGCATTTCTGAATTCTTAAACGATCTAATCTTTATGTTGATAGATAGTCACTTTGGTTCGCTCATATATAGTACATATGCATGAAATTAAACTCAACGAAACGCAATCGGAGAAAATGTTCGACTGAATCGATCTGTCGAGGTTGAACGTGCTTTTACAAATTTTTAAAACTAGCTATAATTCAAACAAGAATTCAAGTTAATTAATCAATTGAAGTTATAAGCCGTAGTTTTATTTGAATGTATTTTAAAAGTACAAATTTTAACAATAAATGGTCTGGTTATTGAAACATTTGTTTTAATATTTCTCCTTTGCCTTTGGTATCAATAGTACTTCTGGATATAGATAGATTAAACCGATTACGATACACTTTGCATACACCTAAAACATACATTTTATGTTTATCGCCACAGTAGGAGAAACCAACGACCAATGGCAAGTATAATGAATGCAAGACCGATGTGCAGCAACCAGTGGAACAACCGTAGGCTACAAAATTAATAAAATTAAATTAATTAAAATTATCTATTGGATATCTAGACTCACAAAAATAACTTACCGTCTCATCCGCTTGCGAGCCCTTTCTAAGGACTCTTCGCTAGGGTCCTCCTTGCCCAGGTATATGCGCATTCCGCGAAATGCGCGTTCAAAATAGTTGTCCCAATCGAAGAACTCCATATCGAATGGAAAGAGCTGTTGATCCGCTTTAGTCATTGAATTCCAAAGGCCAATTGAGTTGGAAATATCGAAGCTCAAATGGGTTTGAAGGAAATAGGAGAGAACGTCCATGCTCTTGTGTACCTTCTCATACAATTTGATAAGTCGTGGTTTTTTTCCTTGCAGGCGTAATAACATATCTAGAATGTAGCCAGGCACAAGGTGGTAAAACAAGATACCCAACTTATACAGCCAAGGAATGGTGATGGGTATAGTGATAGGATACCAAATGCTATTTTCCAATGGTTGGATCATTCGTTGCTTTTTCCCGTAAAATACGAAATCGCTTGATTTAAGAAGATTTTTTGGATGGGGCACTAAGTTGTAGATAGCCGGAGGAGATTGACGATTGTCCTGGGCTGCCACCTTAGCAGTTTTCCAACAACAGGTCAGCAGCATGTTAACACATGTGTCCACGGGAATAGAATTGCATGTTAATGCACAATCTAGTGGCACTACTCGCAGAAAACCATATGCGACGCCGTAGAGTACAGCGATGGGTCCATATATGTTATCAATATAGCCGGAAACGGGTTCCTTATCGGTTGCAAGAACTAAAGAAGAAGAAATCCTAAATTACCAGGAGCGCATGAATTTAAAGTAGCATCACTTACTTGCCGCAGGGCGGAATACGCAAACTGGCAACTGGTCCGACTCTGTTTGAATCAACTGCTCGCTCAAAGCTTTCGTGTAGGTATACGTGTTCGGAAACTTATTTTGCAGAACTGCCGTCATGTCATCGAACACCTTCTCATCCAGCATCTCCCTCAACTGAAGCACCTTGTCGACACGGCAGTTAAGGTGATCCGGATAGTACATTTCTTCTATGTGGTGGCTGACGCAATTGGAGAATGCTGTCGAAACGTATACAAATGACTCAAGGTGCTTCATCTCTTTGGCTAACTGCAGCATAAGGCGTGTTGCACGCGTATTGATGTCCAGTGCCACGTGCAAGGGCTCGACAAATCGCACTGAGGCCGCACTGTGCACCACCAATTGCACCTGCTCCGTCAGTAGTTGGCGATCCTTCAAACTAATGCCCAGATCGGGCTCTAGACAATCGCCATTAACGGGAACAACTTTCTGCAGCGCATTTGGTTTCGATTTAAGTAATTCCTCAAAGAGCTGATCATTCCAAAAATATAGAGCTGTCAGGCATATAAAGGAACATTTTATGTTACTCACCAAATCACTACTCCAGGCGGCGATACGATCCTGTATATCCTTGCCACGCTTGGGTCGAATTAACACGTAGATGCGGTGCGCCTCCGTCACACGCAGTAGTTTCTCAATGAAAACTAAAATATACAATTGGTTTACTACAATTTCCTTTAAAAAAATAACTAAAATTTCACTTTATAACATCGTATGTGTAGATGTATAAAATATCTCGAATTGCTTAATTTGTTACGTTTGTACCGTGTACCTCTTCCCAAGAATCCACTGCCACCGGTTAAAAAAATAGTTTTGTTCTTGTAGAATAGGACTATTTCGGATTCCAGTCCTTCCATTTTATATCCTTTGTCTTACTACAATAAAATTCACTTTATAGACGAGATTCTTTATATTGCGGATAAAGTGTGCAGCGCTTCGATACAATCACGACTGAATGGTAAGTAAAGTCTTTTTGCGATAGCTCTTTATAAAAAACTCGTAATTGAACTTTAGACTGGCAAATCACGAAATCATTTACATATTTTTATAGAATGCATTCCTTTTCGTAGTATGCTGTTATAAAATACACTGGAAAATTGGAAGTTATAATTCAATTAGCCCGTGCTGTAGGTCTGTCAGTCTATGTGTAGGTAATCAGAATAAACAAATGTTTAAGAAGATTCAGTATGCATTGCTTGGGGCATTAACCTCTTGTTTCCATATACTTTCGATTCCATTTTACCGGTCAGTCGTTGTGGCATTGGCCTTCGCTATAATGTGTAAGCAAGGAGCGGATCTATTTGGTTGAACCGAGCTGTGAATAAGTAATGCATGCGTAAACTTATATTGTGGGTTTCTCTCTCGACCTGCACAAATGGTTTCAAAACAGAGAGTTGTCCACATGCAGATGAGAACATTAGTGACGTGAACAGTGAGTGCAATGTGTTCGGAGAACGCACCTAAGAATAGAATTGCCAATGAATAATGAGAAGGCAAAAAACTTCTCAGCTGCTGCTGCGACGTAACAAGATTAGTTCGCATTGAACGTGCGTCGAGTTATTACCGGAAGGAGGACGATGCTGAGCCCGAATTGTGCCGTTTGCTGCGTGGCAGCCACACTCACCTGCACCCGCTGCAAGCTTGTTCGATATTGCAGTGGCAGCCACCAGAAGGAGCACTGGCCCCAGCACAAGCTGAAATGCAAACCCTTCCGCGAGCAGCAGGATGATCAGCTGGGACGTTACTTGGTAGTCACGCAAGACATATGTGCCAAACAGATTATTTTCCTAGAGGAGCCACTCGTCGTGGGTCCCAAATGGTACCTCACCGAGGCTGAGAAGTCGGCCACAGTCGTACCCTGTGTCGGCTGCTATGCGCCCTGTCGCCTGGGCAAGCATCAGTGTCGCCGGTAAGTGAGCAAGTGACTTAAATTATATATAACTCAATAATCGCACTCTTCTTACAGTTGCCGTTGGCCCGTCTGCAGTGCCGGCTGCGAGCACGAGAGCTTGGAGTGTGAAATTCTCAGCCTGGGTGGAAAATTGAATGCGCATGGCAATGATTTCTATCGGCACGATGCGCTGCTGGTGCTCAGATGCCTGTTGCTGCAACGAAAACAGCCAGAGAGGTGGAAGGCGCTGTTAGAGATGCAATCGCACGAAGAGGAGCGCCTGGGCACGGAGTTGCAGCAGGACGCGGAACAACGCATTGTAAGTTATTTGCAAAAGCACTTCTTGCTGCGTCTTAAACGAGGCAAAAACGGAGAGAGTCTGCTCACGGACTACGACCCGAAGGTGCTGCATCGCCTGTGTGGCATCATCGAGACGAACTACATGGTCATCGAGCTGCCCACAGGTGTGGAGTTGAGTGGACTCTTCCGACAGGCCTGTATGATGGAGCACGCCTGCCAGCCCAATTGTTATTTCCACTTTGATGCCGCCACTCAACGGATTGCGGTTCGCGCTGGTTGCGATCTAAAAAAGGGCGACCATCTGAAAATCTCCTATACGAACATCTTATGGGGCACGCAGATGAGGCAACACCATCTGAAAATGACCAAACACTTCACGTGCTGCTGTACGCGCTGTGAGGACCCTTCCGAGTATGGAAGCTACGTGAGTGCCATGCGTTGCCTCGGCGATGTTTCCAAGTCGTGCGACGGCGTACAGCTGCCGGTGCAACCGCTTGACGAGCAGACGCAATGGCAATGCAACACCTGTCCCATGCTGGTGGATGCTGCCTATGTGGCGGAAGTACAGACTCACATGACCGAGGAAGTTGAGAGGTTGCTGGCTAACAGCCCCACAGCAAGCCAAGTGGAACTTATGTTAGCGCGTCTGTCACAGCTGCTGCATCCAAATCACTTTCATATGTTTAATCTGAAGCACACGCTCATTCAACTATACGGACGTGAACCAGGCTTGGAGCTGAGATCACTCAGTGATCTGCAGCTGGGACGTAAGTTGCGTCTCTGCGAGGAACTGCACGAGGTCTGCAAGCGTCTGGATCCACACAGCATTAAGTTAGCCATCTATGTGACTGTCATTCTTATTGAGATTGCGCGCACGTTGGAGGAGCAGGCTTGCAGACAGTCTACAGAGGCTCAATCTCTGTTAGAGCTGGCTCGTTATCGTCTTCTCGGAGCACAGGAAATACTCGAGAGGGTGCCCGACTCTGTGGCCGGCAAAAAACTAAGCGACAAGCTTCAGCTGGATCTATTCCAACTGGACAAGATGGCGTTGAGCAATAGCCACAGTCAGACGGGGGCATAAGTAAAGAGTGACTATTAAAGTGTTGTTTAACAATAACTTAATTATTTACTCTATTTAAAGTAAACTTATGCATGAAGCTCAACACGCTCTTGTTCTAGTATTTCCGGATGCGCCTTAAGAATCTCTTTTTGATGTCTCATGTTCTTAATGATGCCAGGCAGATGCCAGCCATGCCGCAATAGACTGTCGGTCACATCGAAATGGGCGTGTCGTATGCATCGCAGCTGTGAGCAATGTGCCACTGTTCGCAGCTCTATGGCCATGTCATGCACTAGCGCAGCCAAGTAGTTTTCGTCCTCATTGATTGTGTGCAGTTCCAGGGTAAAGTGTGGCCTCTCAAAATGTATCAGTTTAATGCCGTATATCACTGGTTGAGTATTATCTGCAGGCCTTAGAAGTCCTTTGCAAGCCAGCTCGTATGCTGCCTGAGTCTGTAGATCAACCCCGCAGAGCTCATACATTTTACGCTGGTGTGAGGCTTGCATGGAGGCAGCTAGTCCGCTAATCCGATCCGCTGAGACGTGCCTGTGGCTGGCACGCACCGTTACGCGTGAGTCTGGCAGATAGTTCTCTGTCGCCGTGCCCATGCGGGCGGTTACATGATACACACGCACAGGTCTATTGCGCTGTATGCGGCTGGACTGTCTCAGTCCTTTGTTGAGACCAAATACTGAAAGAGATTTGCACATTAGGATGCCAACTGACAATAATAATAAATACTTACATAAGACACCGCTGGTGTGGTCACCCAGCGCGGCAACAGGTGCACTGCTGACGTCTCGTGGCATATAACGTGGTCCGGAGGCGAGAACATGGTCTGACAGGTCTGTATCGGAAGAAATCTTGTGCAACACAGTATCAGCAGCAGTACCAGTGCCTAGTAGCAGTCTGTCCTTTTGTAATTTTCGTGGATCTCTTAAATCCATTTCATTCAATCCTTTTGATTTTAAATAAAACTTTTATTTAAAAATATTTTGTAAACTATTTTCTTGGCTTACCTTTTGCAATGTTGCTAAGAATTGCATTGCGCACGTGCTTGACCTTCATACCCGCCGGTTTATATACGTTTAAAATCCCATTCAAGTGTTTAAATACAGTTGCAGCATCGTAGACCTTTGTGAGTGCCATAGTGAATAAGATTCAAATATCAATTACATAAAAATATATAATAACAATGTTGTGATGTTTTTATTAAACTAAAGCCGGTCAGCTGTTTCCAAATAGCGACTATCGGCAAGGTGTTTTACAACACTCAGCCTCCACAAGAATTATCGATTTGAGTGTTCGCTAATATCGCATTTCTAAGTAGTGCAAAGAGTTGTCTCGCTCACACACATTTGGCGCTGCACGTGTTGCATTTGTTTGTTTGCTTGCTCCGTGTTACAAGCTGTTTTGATTAATAAATATTAATTTAAACAGCAATTCAACAACATGAAGTGGACCACAGCGAATGCTAAAGCTTCCAGCTATACAGCCAAGCATGAGCTGTTTGTGGGCACACATACGGGCTCCTTCAAACGTAAGCTAAAATTCGCACTTGAAACTGCGACTCCGTCAATAAATATTTTTTCATTACTTTTCGATTTTTCAAAAGATCTGCTGCCCGCTGCGGATCAGAGTCCTTATGCACAATCAAATCTTAGCGACGTAAGTGCGTTAGACAAAGAATCGCGTGTAACTGCATTGGCGTTTGGCAATGAAGACCAAACAGAAATCTTGCTCGGTCGCGCCAAGAACGTTGCCGAGCTGCACTCGCTCGGATCTGGTGGCGGCGTCACAACGCGTTACATCAACTTCAGCGCGGCCCCAATTGTCGGCCTTGCGCGCTACAATAACAATTTGATTGCCGGCATTGGCAATGGCCATATACAGAGCGTTTCACTTGAAGCCGAGGAGGAAGAGGCTGCTGAAGAGCCACCGAAAACGACTGCGTCTGTTCTCTTCACCACAGGTGATCACATAGATCATTTGCGACAGTGCGCAGCAGCCCCAAGCATTGTTGCCACTGGCGGCAAGGCACGACAGAACAATCTAAAGGTGTACGATCTAAGTGGCGATGGCAAGCAAATCTTCAACTCCAAGAACTTGCCCAACGACTACCTACAGCTAGAAGTGCCTGTGTGGGACAGCGATATTGCATTTGTAGACGGTCCCAGCGTCTTGGCCACCTGCTCTCGGCAGGGCTACGTACGGCTCTATGATACGCGCAAACAACGACGTCCTGTGACACACTTCGCCAGCGAGGAGCACGGAATGAGCTTTGCGGCGCTTGTGGCACGCGGTCATTATATCTATACAGGCACCACCATGGGAGCTCTGAAGGTGAAGTGAATCATAAAGTAATTTTATAGAGCTTAATTCCGAATTCGCGTCATTCATTGACAGGCTTTCGATACGCGTAGCATGAAGACGCATGTGCACACCTACAAAGGATTCACGGGTGGCATCAGCGACTTGCACCTTGACGACACTGGCAAATACCTGGCCTCCGCTTCGCTGGATCGTTATGTGCGCATACATGACGCCGAGTCTACTGTGCTGCAGTATCAGTGCTACGTTAAGTCGAAGGCAACCCGAGTGCTCATCAGGCAGCTCTCCGAGCACCAGCTGCAGCAGCAGCCCAGCGATGACGAAGAAGAAGTCGAAGAGGGTGTTAAGGCTCGTAAAAACAATAAGCGACAAGCGAAGGCAGCGCCACGGGACTCTGAATATGACGATATGTTTGATCAAATGCCCACAGTGGGGTGAGTGCATATAAAATATTCACACGCCAGATAAATTTTAATATTAAATTCCTCGTCAAACATAGCGACAGCATTGATGACGACGATGGCGATGATGATGATGCGGATGTGGCGCCAGAGAAGCAAACACCGGCAGGGAAGCCCGCCAAGCGAAAAGCGCCCAAGGAAACGCTGAAAACCAAGAAGAAAAAACAATAAAGCAGCACGTTTGCACAACAGAAGCGTTTTCTACTTAAGTTTTATCCTCAAGTCTATGAATATGTTGTGTATATCGCTCGCTTTAAGCCGACTAATTCCAAGCTGGCTTTGGCTGCAGCGCCTTTTGCAGTTTGTAGTTCGTGTACAGACGGAATGTGCAGTAGTAGAAGAACTCCACAATGGAAATCATGCTTAGACCCAGGCACAGATTGAAAATGCCACCCAAGTCGGCTGAGAAATAAGTGGGTGAATGTTATGGGCGCACGGCGTGGCTGGTTAGGCACTTACACAGCAGTCCAATCCAGGACATGACGGTTACTTTGCGTATGACAGGCACCACCTGCTTCGCCAAGTAGACGCGTAGCACAAAGCTGTCGTTGTTCAGCAATTCGGGAGTGCTAAATGAGGGGGAAATCATCATGAGGATTAGGATAAAAAGCAAGGACACTATATAGTTAGATGCTCTGCTGATTTGTTACCCTTTCTATACTTACTAAAAGCTGCTTACTGAGAACTGGTGCAGATAGAGATCCGTTTTGAAGGACAGCGTGGAGTATGTGACGTCATAGCAGTTGGGCAGGCATTGATCACAGCGCACGCTCTTGAAGTTGTCTGTGCAATGAATGGAAGAACGTTTAATTAGAATAACACGTTGATTAAACTTTAATGCAGGAATTCCAGCCAGTCACTCCCCCAGTTAACTTTCAAGTATGTCGGGAGAGGAACCTTCAATGCGAATGAAGCACGTATTTTGAATATGTAATGCAAATTATGAGCATTTTACGAGGGGAGCAAAAGCAGCCACGTCGAGCAAACCACAAGAACTGTAAGAGGGAATGAACAATTACAGGGAGGGGTGAAGCAACCTTACCATAGTTGTCCGAGTAGCAGAAGGTATCACTCAGTTTGCACTCATTGAACTTCTGGCTGACAATGGGCAGCAAATAGGGATGACAGCCGCAGCGCTTGCCAATCGCCTCCGTCTGGCAAGAGAGCATGCAGGCGGCCTGGCGATAACTACGAAGCTGCAGATCATCCGAGATGAGACAGTCGCGCTTGCTCTCCGACAACTCGAGCACTTCGCGTGAAGATGTCTGCACGGTGGGCGAGACCTCGACAAAGCTTTCAGAGCGAGCTGTGATAGTGACCGAGGCAGCTGTCTCTGTAATGTAGTCCATGGGATGATGCACGAGCACAATGAGGCCAGTGCTGAGATTTCGCTCAGAACCCTCGGCGCCAATAAATGTCAAGCCGCCGTCCATGCCAAAGATGTTGGCTGAGAAGGGTACGTAGCTCGTGTTGCGCGGATTGTAGTTGAAGGAGCAGCAGGGGCCGAGGTAGGCTGTTGTGGGAATAAAGGAGAGATACTCGTGTGTCTGGTTGCATGGGAACTCGGTGTAACCCCAAAAGCAACGCTTCACAAAATCCTCACAGCCCGGACTGACGGCCATTGCAGCCTCCCAGATGGACACGTTGTTCAGGCGCAGCACAGCGTCCGTCGCCTTGTAGCTGTCGTGGGAGGGCGGCACAAAGGACTGATCCGTGAAAGCATTGAGGAACTCAAAACCGGCCGCCACCTCAGCTGCATCGTACTCGGGAGGAATATTTCTACAAGGCAGGAGCAGATTATGAACGACTTCCAGCATCTATAAGATTCGTCACTCACAGTGTTTGCACGTAACGCTCCACACGCTCCGTGTTCACCGCCTTGGGACTGCAAATGGTGACACCGGGAAAAGCCACATCCGTGATAGATAGATCATTGGAAATGGTGTTCAGTATGGGATACGAGTAGAACTTCAGCCAGAGCAGCAGCGTCAGGTAGATGCTCAGTAGCAACAGCTGCACCAGCACCGTAGACCAGATGATTCTACCAGTCCAGTTATGGAAATAGCTTCAATGGTTTCTTCGAGTACCTCTTGCCTACTCACCTGGACAGACCGTGGGTACGATTGCGCCGCAGCAACCACATGCCGCTCACCTTGGTGCGCTCCGTGTATTCCCAGAAGGTGTTCGTGATGGCAGCACGCAGCGGGTGACTGCGCCACAGCTGCAACAGACGCTGCCTCCTGCCACCCCCGCCCGATGAGCCGGAGGCACTGCGCTTCGCGGGCCACTTCACGTTGTGGGCCATTTGGTGATGTGCTCCAAAGTGTCTGCTGGGCGCTGTGTGGCGGCCGCATTTATAGGCCAGCATTGGAGGCGGTACTAACGGAACATTTTAGTGCTAATTACGAGCTAATTGACCGGTCAATTTTAGTTCGAACAAGTTTTCTCGCTTGTACAGTGCATTAATTATAATTATAATTATCATTAGACTTTGTGTACTTTATGACTTGGGTGCGAAAGTAAAGAAATAGAAAATGAGTCGAGGGAGAGAAAACATACAAAAAGAAGAAACAAAGTAAACATAAAGGATATTAGAAGATTTTTTGGGGATCTGGCAAAGTTGAATCTACCAATCACAGTTTTATTAATTTAATCTACATTAGTTATCGATATCAATTAATATCGAACAGTCCAAACCAGAAAAAATTTATTGTTGAAAAAGATTTCAAATTTAAAGTTAAACAGTTTGCAACACTGTTGACTTTTTGAAATCGTCGATTTCTGTGACCAAAAGGAACTTTAACCCAATTGATTCCACTCGAGCGAACGGCTTAAGTGCATTTTTCTCTCTCTCCTGCTCTCTCTCTATCTATCGTTCTCTCTCTCCCTCTTAGGCAAGAACTGCATGTTTCATACGGGGCTGAGTCACATTGAGCTCTGCCGGCGCCTGGACATTTATTTGAACTGCTTGCGAAGTAAGAGCACAAAGTTTGCACACGCATCCATACACATCCACACACCCACACACTACAAATGCACTCGCAAACAAACACTCAGATCTTCAGCTCTTAAGCAATGGCCATAAAAATCAAAACTTGTGCGAAAGTCCGCAGGAGCCCAAACTATCAAGCAGAAGAAACAATTTACTCTCCGTGCAGGGAAAACTTGCAGTTTCCCAAGTTCATAACGGAAAAGGGGGCCAAGGGAAAACTTGCATGTGTGAAGGGGGGAGAAGAATTAATTGTTGACTTTATCGAGGGCTGCCGTTCTCACATTTCTGGCCGAGATTGAGGTTTAATTAAATGAGAGAGTTTCAACATTTTATTTATGCTAATCAACACAATTAAAAAGCCAGAATGAAATTGAAAACACAAACAGAAACAACAACTTGCGGAAAACGAACATATTGTGCATCACTTGCCTTGTGTGCCTTGCCCACACCCTGCCCTGCCACCTGCCCCTGTCAATTTGGCGAGAAGTTCAACATGAACTACGCAGCGGGAACAACTTTTAATTCCTTACAAAACTAAGGGAAAACGGAAAATGGAAAAACAAGCGGGGAAAATGCTTAAGCTGGCAGCAGCAGCCAAGAAAATGCCTTCAGCTTTTCTTTTTTATCTCAGAAAACTCGGGCGCGCGTGTCGCGACAGTCATAAAAGTGTGATACGACGGAGCTCATGTACACGCACACACACACAGACATACCCTACACACAGCTATGCGCACACACATGTGTACATGAACTATCCTATGGCTGCTGTATAATCAGGCAAACTGTCGAGCAATTTGTAAAATTTGTGACTCTGATAAACACAGAGTCACAGAGGGAGAGAGAGAGAGAGAGAGAGACATCATGTTGTGTCGCTGATGGAAGTGCGGCAACGTCGCATATTCGCTATAAGTTGCAATAAATATTCGGCGGTAAACGGCGCATTTTTTAGCAACCTTGGTTCAATACTTTCCACTGAATATTTCCCACCATTACCAGCAGCCCCAAATACCTTTCAGGCTAAAAAGTCGCCTACAGCTACGTGTGCCGCTGTTTTCCAAAGAGTTGCACAAAGTTGCACGAATATTAAAATTTAGTGAGAGCAACTTTGTTGAAACCGTTGTCGATAAGAAAGACCAGAGAAGGGGAAAAAGGCTAAAAGAAAATAGGGGGAAAAAAGGTTCTCCTAATTTTAAAACAAACTAGATCAACTGCAGCAGAAAAGTAAAAAAAGATATTCCATCTGAAAACATATATGAATGTATTTATATATATTAAATTATGTACTATATAGTCCTATTTATATGTTGATCTAATAAATATAAATTGTGCATGAGTTTTCGTAGTTTTTTTGGCTTTGTTGGAAAGTATTCTTTAGATATCAGTTAAGAAGCTACACACAAGTCTTCGCTTGAGACAAACCACTTTACAGGGTGTTTCTTCGGACAGCTGCGGCAATTTTCATCATGTTATTTGTCACTTGTTAGTTTTGCTTTTAGTCAAAGCCTTTTTTTCCTGCAGTTGAACCAAACGCGCCAGGAAAGTTTTATTTGTATGGTGTAATAATTTCGGAGGCTGCTGCAAAGTTGCCACAGAATCAGCTGCTGCCGCCGCCGCGGCCGACGCTGTGCAGCGCAGCGCAGTGTTTCCACAGCATGATGCCAGTAAAAGCTTTGACAGTTTCAAACTTTTCGCTGCTTTTTGACAGAGTTCGCATGGAATTTGTAATGTCAGGTTGCAGCTTTTCCCCTTCGTTTCCCCCCGCCGTAGTCTGTATTTTCATTACGAATTTTAGCAATTAGTTGGCGGGGAAAACAAACTAATTCCGTGGAGATATTCAATGTAGTTTTAATTTGAATTGGATAATCGATAGAAAATAAAGATATAGCATCGTTGGTTATATTAAGGTAATTGTTGCCTGTTTCCTTTCAAATTGATATTAGAAATATCGATTTTCGATCTCTATAATTTCTTTCTTGCGGAATGCATTAAATCTCTAAGCAATGAATGTTCATTGCTTAGTGATTAAATGCATTAATTATCATTAGAGTCTTATAGAACGGTCGTTCCGAAGAGTCTACAATATTTATATACAATATTATATCAATTAATTGAGCAACCATATACCATATTTATATTGTATTTTCATATTAAAAATCCAGGAATGTGAGATGATTAAACGACTTTTAACTCTGTTCTTTCCCTTTGCAAATCCCCGCACTAAGAACTTGCTGGACTTCCTCATTTCTAATCAGATTAATAATGTCCAAGTGCCGTGGCTCGTGCAGATTGATGTGCTCGAGTGGCGAGCTGAGTGGACTTGCTTGGGCCTGGATAACGGCGTCATGTGGCGTCCTAACGATAAGCCAACAATAATGCGCTGCCAGCTGACAATCGGGCAAATCAATCAAAATGGGCCAAACTCGACGAGATTTGCCTATGGCGGCAGTGGCGGAGCCGCATTAAATTGCCGCCCACTGTGCTTGGCTCTGTTTGGCCAGCACTCGGACATGTCTTCCAAGCCAGCAACGTCAGCTGTCGCCACATGGAATGGACAAGTGCCAACGGGTCTGAGGAATCTCTCTCTGTCTCTGAGTGGCTCGCATATTTGCATAGACATTGAAATGTGAAAGCCACAACAAGCCACGTAACGTTCTCTCATTATGGCTCCAAAAAGACTCTGACATAATCGTAAACTTAAACAAAGTACTCAGGGGGAAGGGTAGCAGGGAGTGGGAGGTGTAGCTACGCCTGAGTACAACTGGGCAATGGCCCAAAAGGGCTAAGCGTATAAGTGTTGTAAGTTGTGTGTGTGTGTGCTGCAAGCGGAGCCATTAAAAAGGAAGGGAAGGGAGGAGACAAGTCGCGTCTGTGGCAAGTCAGCCCGCGGGATTTGCAGCCTGCGTCGCTGACTCAGCGCAACCAAGTTGCCAAGGGAATCGACTCAAGTCACTGAGATTCCAAGGCGAAACTTAAATACCCGCAACATCAACTTGAGATAAAAAGAACACGATGTCATCGATTAAGCAGCACTTTAAATTGAGCATTTTCTTCTTTTCATTTTATTGGATTTTAAGATATCTGATTGTCTGCGAGAGATTATAATAAAACTAAACAAAAAACTCTGTTTTAAATTTAATTTTATTTTGTGCGAACGAAACGAACTTTTCCGCTAACTTGACTCCGAAGTCAAACGAACTTCAGTTATTTTTAGCAGATGTACACAGAATGTTGTTCAAGAGTTTGTGCCACTAACCCTTTCGAAAGGGTATAGCAAATCGAACTGAAGGCTATTTGGCAACGGGTGGCCTTTGGTGGGATGGGAAGGGGTGTAGTTTCTGTGCGGGGCCATTTGCGTAAAGTTGAGAGTCAATTTAGCGGAATGCAAAGCCGAAGACAAAATACTTTTGTTTATTTGCCGTAGGCAGAATGATTCACATACGCTTACGCACACACACACACACACACATACACAAACACATACTGAGGCATACGCATATGTTCGGGTACTTTGCATCTTTTTGGAGAAGCCAATTGATTTTTAATGGCTTTATGCTCGAGTGTGCCCCGAGAGTGCCTCGAAAGGGTTGCACAATATTGAAATGCTTTTCTGAGCAAGGTTGGCCGAGAAAAACAAGCAATAAAGATAAGTGCAGCAGGTTAGAAATCGGCTGCAAGATACCCTGTATAATAAAGCTGATAATGTACATTTTTAACGTATATCTTCGCCCATCTACCTCGCACTTCTTACACATTACTGGGTATAGTTAATGCAACACATTGTTGCCCTGGTAACCTCTTGCCACGTAGGGTCAACAATGCCGTTAATTTGTTTTCAATTTTCACGCCTACCCGCCCCCAATAACAATAGTCTATGCGAATCTATAGAGTAACGTAGACTACTGCCCGCGGCTTCTCCACAGAAATCCCATTAATGACTAATAATGGCCAGCAGAAGGTGGCAAGAACCGTATCCTAATTGCGTTTCTTTTCGCTGCTGGGCTTCCCTGTCGCGTCTTCTTTGCCTGCAGCTTGACACAGGTTAAGTTTCCTGAAATGAACTCAGCGAACCCACACACAGTGCGCCATAGAATAATGTGGCCGCTTGCCAAGCTATTGTTCGCTTCATTTCAGCTTTGTGGAGTAAATCTTTAAAGTGAATTAAAATAAATTTGATTGTCAAGGATTTTCCACTTCAATTATTATTTATTTAAATAATGAGTGATTTTGCTTATTTGCAATTACCAGTTTAAGAAAGTTAGTTAAGAAAATCTTATAAAATTGTTTTAAAATGTCCAGAGATATTTTAGAAGTTAACAGCACTTAAACAATTTAAAACATTTCATATATTATTTTTGAAACTGCAACTATTTCTCTTGAGAGCAACTTTCATTCCGTTTCACGGTCAGCAAACTGCTGTGACGCAGTGTGCGATAGACAGTGCCTGCAGCGCAGCGACTGTTGCTGTCGATTGACCCCTTAGCTGCCCTTTCCTCCTCCGCAGGCGTTGTTATTTTAGCTGTCATTAAATTAACGCACTTTGCATTTAAGCCGGCTTACGGTAGCTTCTAAGCCTATTAAAGGTGCAGCACGCCAGGTGAGAAGTGACACGGGAAACGGAAAAGAGAGAGAGAGCGAGAGGGAGCGGGAGAACTGAGCAGGAAAAGAGGCAAAGCAAATGCGAAGAGATTTGAATTTGTAGCTGACAAAGGACTTACATCAAATGACAGTCATCCCCGTTTGGGGAGTCAAGCAAAAAAAGGCTACTTGAAGTGATAAATCTGCTTTCATAATTGTTGCAGCAAAAGGATTTTCATATTTCGTTGCGTTCGCCGAAGTGTATAATCCTTTTAGGTGGGCCACGCCTCCTTCTAAAGCTCAAATTTAATTTTTGCAAAATTCTGTATTTGCCTTCTTTAAGTCTGCCAACAAGGGGCCAGAATAGGGGGAGGGGGGAGGTGCAAGTGGGGAATGTCAGCCTGCCTTGAGGCACGAAGTAAATTCAATTTTTGTTGACCCTTTTTTATATGTTTTGGGAATTTCGTCTAGATCTGATGTTTGTCTCCCTTTTATCACACTCCCTCCCTCTCTTTATCTCCTACTCGGCATCGGATGAGTGTGAGTTCAACTGCCTCTATTACAAATAGCCAATAAAAGTAGAAAGAAAAGCGAAAAAGTGGAAAGTATTAAAGATCAATTGAGGCAATTTAATTTTATTGGATTCCTAAAGCGCGAGTGAAACTTCAAAGCAACCGCAAGAGAAGGCCCCCAAATTTGCCAGATAAACTATATTTTGAACACGCTTGACTAAGCTCTGAAGGTCTTTAATTTGTCTGATTAAAGTCTGCTGAGTCAGCGAAAGATTATACTATGTTATTTCAATATTTTAGTTCCTGCTTGGTTGGAGCTCCACTAATTATCCTATTTAGCATAAAGAATTTCAAGGTTAATAACATTTGTATAAAGTATTAATAGCAACTTCTTCTGTACACATAAAAAACAATGTAATGAGGATCTGACTAGATATTTTGGCAGAATTTTAAAACACATTGAGATACATTAAATATATATTATAAATATTATATAGCTTATATTTCACATTTCACTATTTCAACAGTCCACAACTCCCGTTTATAGTTGTCCTCAGTTGTCCTCCCATTTATCTGTCTATCATTCAATATTTGTCTCACTTCCGTAAACTATTCCAATCAATTAGAAATCTATTTGAACATTGTCTGCATTGCCAATTAAATTAACAATTTATTCTATTACCGGACGAGGCCACAAATCAATCCGTCAATAAACATATATGAGACATGTCGGATCCGCACACTGCTCATAAATATCAATGCCAGACGAATATGGCAAAGGAGAAACGGAGAAAACAAAACAAAGCGAGGCGAAAACAATTCACTGCGGCGAAAACATCAAGAAGCAAATCCCGCATAAAGCCGGAAATGATTCGCTGGCCGAAAGACGTAAACAGGCCAACATGATATTATGTTTCTTGACCACACGTGCGTGCAGAACAAGACACGCCCACTGTCGCCCCTACACTGCTCAGGCCATCACTGGTTCTAAGCCTACAATTAACAAAAGTGAAAGAAACGGAGCAAAGCGAAAACATAATCCAAGTGGCCAAAAACACGAGACCAACCAGAAAGGAGCAGGCAAGGGGGTGAAGGGGGGACTGACAGCTAAGCCTCTGCTTGCGTGTTGGACAAACATATAAAAGCGAAAGCCCGCACGGGATATGAATCTGTCGGCCTTTCCGTCCGGCGAACGAGTTCGACGCGGATGCGTAATGAGGAATTATGAATGTCTGAGCCCATAAAGGATAAGAGGCCCGAGATGCCACGGCGTGTATATGGAGATAGCCGTGTGCTTGCCGCACTAGTTAGTTATGCCCATGCCACGGAATTTGAGAAGCTTTCAGAACTCCAAAGAGAGCGCAAGAGAGAGAGAGAGAGAGAGAGAGAGAGAAAGAGTCGTTACTTGTCTGTGCAACGTGTGATAAATCACTTTGGCGCCCACTTGAGAACTGGAAGCGTCGAAAGTTTTCCCTTAGCTGTTGCCAATTTGCAGCCATTACCAGCCACGTTCAGCACTTGATAATCTGATTACCGCAGAGGCTTCACTTACCACTCGCCCATGCAGCAGCAGCAGCAGACTCCAAGGACCTGCATACACGCTTTAGCCAGGGCTGAGCTAACCTCTCTTATCGCACATTGTTGCTTCAGTTCCCTCTCCCTCTCCCTCTTTGTCTGCCTGCTCTCATTTGCATATGTAAAGTTTCTATTACAAGTTGTTGAACGGAGAGAAGGCTGGAGAAGTGGGATAAGGAGAGGTAGCATCTCTCAGCAGAGCTTCGGTTTCCCCCTCTCTCTCTCTCACACTCTATGTTTACATAGGAGAATTAACACTTGATTTGCGATGGGTCAACAAATTTGTTTACTCATAACATGTTGGCTGTGTCGCTGCGGCTGGCTTTGTGTTTTAGCAGACTTAACAACAGATTAAAGAAGTTAGTTTACTTGATATAACTTTAAATAACTTATGGATTCCAGTTCATGGCAATTTCAATCAAATAATTAGAGAACAAATTTAAGACAATTGATAGAGACTTATTGTATTAAAAATATATGAATTATATTATAACTAATTATTCATATACTCTAGTGTAATTTATTTATAATATGTTACTATGTTAGTATATATACCATATATTAATCCTTAACCGTTCTTTGCAATATATGTATGTATGTATCAAAAGTAGTTCAAAATTTCAATATACATCAAAAACTATAGCATACTTTTCAGCTGCTGGTACCTTTTTACTGCCATAAAATGCTTACTGTATGTATACTAACAATGTGATTATAATCAAAGTTCCGCCCTATGCCCTATAAAATATTGTTGAGCTAATAAAAACATACATATAATACCTGCAAACCTCATTGATGCCATGTCAACAAGAACAATTTTATATGTGCCATAAAACCAGGCACAAAATCATCTCAGAACAATGGGTGGACACATCTCTGCAGAACTCGGGTTGAAGCATATTTATGATAATTATGTGCTCTGGGATGTGTGTACAGATATCGTAGCTATAAACCGGCAAGCTAATCGACCCATTGAATTGACCCACCGCCCTCAACAGAGTCCCACAAAATTAGCTAATTGTGCCATAGACTTTTGTGTCTGAACTTTTGACAATGCGCTCGACACATACAAGGGTGGAGGGTGCGTTAATTGAGCGTGTAGCGGCGCCTTCTTTGAGTGTGGAGGGCGTGGGTTGCCAATCAACACCCGCAAAATTTGTGGCCAGTGCGGTTTTTGCATTGGCCCCGAGCAATGGCGGCAAACCACTAAGTCTATGGGAAAACATAGTGTGTGTGTGGGTGTGTGCATCTATGGGTGTATACAGTACATGCTCGAGAGAGCGCACACTAGGATTTGTGGGCTTTCCTTTGACTATGAAGGGTTTTTCATAAACAAACCTGATTTTCCATAGACCACTCTTAATAGCAGGCACTGTGGCCACCGATATTTACATTTCGAGTGCGTACATAAATCTGGTGCGCTTTGAACCGGTTTGTGGCGCGCTGCAGGCCACACAAATTACCATGGGCATTAGCATTACCAGGTGAAGGGAGGATGTACATATGTTATAAAGAGATTCCCCACAGCAGGAGCAGCAGGAGGAGAGCCCGACAAACTGTTTGCTCATTGTGGGCTCCTTATCGCTGGGCCTCAGATGCTGCCAGCTGCCAGTTGCCAGTTTCGGTTGATTTAGTGACAGGTCAAGCCCGACTGACCGAGCTGTCCATGACCAGGAATATGTTCAGAGATTGGGCATCTTGACTGCAACATTTATTGCGTGCCAATAACTTTTGTCTACGCCTCTGCTGACATTTGGGGCCTGTTCCAAGACCAGCCTCGGGTTCAGCTTTTCCTACCTGCATTGTTTGGCCAATTTACATGGCCAAGTACATGTTATTCAAAATAACAACATCAGCAGCAGCAACCACAACAACGGCAACAACAACAACAACAGCAACATCCCCGGCTGCCCTCAAAGTGCGTCAATTTTTAATGGAATTTTGTGCTTTTCATGATGTTCTTTTGCGTGTCAAGTAGTCTGATCGATTTTCTGCCTTGTTTTTTGGGGGGCAAATGCAAATTGAACGAGTTGTTTTAATGTTCAGAGTAATAGACAATATTGGCAAGCTTCTGTTGGCTACAAAACACGTTCATGTTTTGAATAAAATTATTGAAAACCTTACGGAAATTCAAATTTAGGTAGAGTAAAGAAAATTAACATAGGATTTACGCTGCTGTTTTTATGAATAATTTTCCAACAATATTTTCAAAGTTTTTGATGCGCACTTCGTGTTCAAAATTTAGCCCATAAATTATGAAAACACATCTTGGCATTTTATTATCTTAACTTTTATTCAATATCTGAAACATTTGACACCTTCTTTTCACATTTAAATATCGTATTGTATTTACTTATATGTTACAAATAGACAAATTCAATTTTAATTAAGGATATTAAAAGCTAGATTTTCTTTTCACTAAACCTAGACAATCGTCAATGCGACGTTCCCAAAAACGTTTCCATTTCTCAAAGAGAGAGAGAGAAGAGGTAAACATTATTTCCAATTTAATAACGTGTGCGCTCGTCGTAGCGTTTGATTAAGCTGAAAGCGTAAATGTAAACAGAACTATTATTTCGTTACAAACATTAAACTCTGTTTAGCGGGTGCTGCGGAAAGTTACATGGTGATAAACAATAGCAATACGAACTATGAACATCCATCCAGTTTCTTACCTCTTGACTAGCATGAACTCTAATTGTAATTATCTTTGATTCAAATTTATTTTATTTCATATTTAAATTGTATTTATATACACAGATTTTATTTATTTTTGAGAGAACATATTTTGTACGCTTAGTAAATAGTCGATTGAAGATTAGTGTTTTTTGCAGTAACATATTCAATTTAAGTACCCAATATTTTAATGAATAATAATCGCTTGAAAGCAACAACAACTAAACACCAATTAATTTATTTATATACATTTTAAGTTCCACAAAATATTATTGTAATTACAGCTATTGATATTTTCAACTAAGTTCGATTACAATTTATAGTGTCACCCACACACGCATACACGCGTATGTGTTTATTTTTTTTTAGCTATTCATTGCGTACTAGAGAGGAGACTCGAGTCGTGCACGCAGCAACACGATCTCTGTGATGCGTATAAGAGTAATCGAGTATTTTTGTATTTGTACTAAAAACAGTATTTTACTATGTGCCGTGTTAAAAACTATCGTCGCGCGGTCATCTCTGCTGCGAATGAGAGAGAACTAAATAGAGGTGTCTACTTACACACTTACACGGTGTATACGATTATGAATACGGAATTATAAGTTACATTGAATGTTGCCTAAATACTATGGGACTTAATTTAACACATCACATACAGTACCGTGGATAATAGAGTGTAGATTACAATTACATATGTATTTACAGCAAATTGAGCCTAACGAGAGGCATTTGTATTAGAACGGGAGGTTGTACAATGGGAGTGCAAGGGTATCCCTAATTTATCATAATTTTATTGCATCGTTTGGTTAATCAACTAATTAAGTGAGGCTGCAAGAGCTTAAAGTGCGCTAATACATATACAAATAACAGTTAGACATAAAACATCGCTAAAGCCGATAACTTTACTTATGAACCTCGCTTAGTACCACAAATACCTCACACACACATTCATATAAAGCTACGTCTGTGTGTATGTGGGATGCAACTACGTGCCTCTGTGCACTGAGTCTAAGCCAAGGAATAGGTACAGCTCTCAAGGCCAATTTCAGGCTTAAAGCCAGTGGAAATTTACATAGACCGATTGCCAATAGCATAGACAATGTGTGCACCGAAGTGGCCAGCGGGTGCTAGGGCGATTGCAGCACTACAATTACTGCCAATTAGCATACCGAGTGTGAGTGCGTGGGACTAACACACATACAGACGCACAGAGACAGACAGTGAGATCAGTGGCCAATTGTTTAGAGCTGCTCGTCGGCCTGCTGGGTAACCGAACCCTCCTCTAGCAGCTCCACAATCAGCGTGCCTCACCTTTTCTCATTGATAATGGATGCGCGTCCGATATTGCCACACCCACCACCACCGCCGACGCCGGCTCCACCAACATTGCCTCCAGCTGTATTTCCATTCACACTGCCCGTGTGCTGCAATGCCATTGAGTCCTGGCGATGGAAGCTACCGCCACGCCCACCAGCTCCAATGCCATGATTATTGTTCATGTGCAACGAAGCACGATGGGCGGCCAAGTTGCCCCCGCCGCCAACATAGGTGGAACGGCGCATCGAGGTGACGCTGGTGTCCATGACGCCCGTTGCGGTCGAATGCTGCCTCAGATGCGGCTGCCTTTTGATGCAAATGCAGCAGAGATAACGGTTGAAATGTTGCCGAAACACGCCGGACACGCAGTACAGGGCCACTGGATTGACGCACGAATTGAGGAAGCTGCAAATTGAAAGGCATTCCAATTGGAAAATTAGTCCAAAAATGTGGGTAATTGCAACTACATGTGGCAAAGTGAACGATAGTGCGCTCTCTTTATGTTAGCTAACTATTTTAAATTGGAAACATCGAGAGTTGCTTAACACATCTAACGCACTCAAGTTTGCAAAGGCAAAGGCAAATAAAGCGTAGTCAGCAGATAATTAAATAATTGCTTAGATATCGATATATTTATATGCTGACATTGAGCAACACTTGAAATGAGATCGTCGATTAATTATGCAGTGCAGTTATAATAATAACTAAAATATCGATATATTTATTTACTGACATTGAGCAACACTTAAAATCAGATTAACTTTGCAGTGCTTAGTTATTTAAATAACAATAGTAAATACTTAAATATTGATATAGTTACACTGTAGAGTTGAGCAATACTTGAAATCCGTTTGATGCTTTTTTAAAGACGCCAAATGTAACGTATTATATTTATGGCGATTATCTAAACTTGCTTCAATGGTTTCTTGAATATTTTATCTAAATAAATTCGCAACCCCTTCCGCATTAAAATGCAAATCTCTCTGCTTTCCGCTGATGTCAGAAATTAAGCTGCCGAAATGCTGACACATTATTTCTGTGCACTTTACTGCGCTAAGTGACGCCCTGAGCGAACCTCCAAAGTCCACGACAGAAGCATGGGCAGGAGGAAGAGGAGGAGGAGGTGGAGTCGACGCTGTCAACGCAAATAAATTTACTTCCGCATGGGGCACGAACGCACATCCTCTATACATATATTTTTGTCACTTGCAGCGAGAAAATTCCCTGTTGGGGAAGAGTCGTCTCTGTTGCGGGGCCAAATGAAGTTTACAAGGATTATCTCTTTCAATTAAAAAAATCATGCCCGGGGCAATGCAGTGAGAGAACACAAGAACCGCATGGTGCAAAGGAAACTAGCAGAGAACACAGCCCTCCTACTCCTCTTCATACTCCCCCTGGCCAGTGGGGAAAATGCAAAAATGGGAAAAACTGCTGAGAACGCAATGGCCGATTCGTTTAGCCGGAATCCGCTTGAGCCGCTTACCTGGTGCAGAATCCCACGATGCGTACCATGTGCCAGAAGGCATCGAAATCGTCCTCGGCGGTGGGATTCAGGTGGTACCACAGCTCGAACATGTGATATGGAAAGAAACAAATAAAGAAAACTGCCAGGCACCATTAGTCTGTTATCCATTGAAAACCCCACGACTCCGTGTCCGTGGATACTTACCCACCACAAAGGCGACTACCATGCGAGCCACATGACGACGGGCTCGTGCCTGGCTCCGACTCTGTATACTCAGCTGCTCGCCGGGCATGTCTCGCGCACTAATGTGCAGCCGTTTGGCCATCATGATGTACAGCACGCCGATGATGGACAGTGGCAGCAAGTAGTATATGGACGCCTTGGCAACTACCATGTATCTGCAGTGAAAAGAAGAAGAAAACAAGATGAGGCCACAGAGAAAGAGAGGATGAGAGAAGCTGTAGTAAAATGTAAGTCATGGAATTAAAGCCGCTGCGCCTGCTTAACGACATAGTTAGGGTAACTAGAGTCGTGCTTACGTCGTAATTACACCTCATTTACAGCTGACGGGTTAATTGTGAAAGGCACTGGAAGAACAGATTGATTAATCGCAGATTTGTCAACAGTCTGTCAGTCTGTCAATCACGCGTAAAACAATGTGCATAACCTCTGCTTAAATGATCATTTAAAGTAATAAATTGGATATTTTTACCGACATTGTATACTATAATCAGGAGTAGTGAAATTTGTGGTATAATTATTTATTTAAATTGTGATTAATTTAAACACTTCATGTCTGAATTAAAGAAGCAAATGGATCCCATTTACTGTCTCAGGTGCTGGTATTAAAACGAGACACGCTTTATTAATTGAAATAAATAAACTCTGTAAAAACTCAATGGGTGTTTTTCCGCTTGTAAATGTCACTTTGTTTAATCCTCAATGACAAAATAACCTTTTGCCACAAAATGTGCTGTAATTAATACGTTCAATTTCGAGAGTGCGTGGGACATATTAACAATTATAAAAGGTTTACGTAAAAACAAGAAAATACTTTGCTTTGTTACTGATAACAGTTTCTAATTGGATTGCATTTGATGTGTCAGTTTCTAAAATACATTAATATCTCTGATATTATTATATTCGTGTTTATACCCTTCGACCATTGAAAATTGTGAAATGTGCAAATGTATATAACAGGCAGAAGGAGGCGTGGGAGACCCCATAGAGTATATATATTCTTACTCAGGATAACTAGCCGAGTCAATTGAGCTATGTCCGTCTGTCTGTCCGGATGTCCGTCTGACCAGATGAACACACAGATCTCAGCTAATTTAAATGCTAGAGACACCAAATTTGGAATGAAGGTTCCTATGTACTCGGCGCAGATCAAGTTTATTACAAATGTTGGTTGCCACGCCCACCGCCCCCGCAAATAAATAATTTAATTTTTGAAATCAATTTGTAAACGCTGTATAAAGGTACAACTTTCTGACTTTAACAATCTGAATGAATAATCTACGTATTCTTCAAATTACAGTCCGACACACGAATAAACACAGAAGTTATTCAAGTAGTTATTCAACGTATGAGCATAAAACCAAGTGCTTGTGTCAGCTAACAAGGGAGGCGGGCGAGCGCCATCTGTCGAGAATAATTTTAAATCATTTGCGTATGTAACATGTACGTATGTACGTATGTATGAATTTAATAGATTAAACTACACCGGACACTGGATTTTTACTGGTTTTATTTGGCAAATGCAGAATTTGACAGCATCAAAATTTTAAGTTACGTATGGATAATATTTTTTAAATTTCTTTAAATAGAATAAACAAATTTATCTCTGAACTCTGTGTGTATTGTGGAATCGCTTAATTGCACCTACGCTCATTTGTCTCTCCTTGTTTCATTAAACAATTTTAAAATTCCTGCTCTAATTTAATTAACAGAAAACAGCGCAAAGTTTACAAAGTCATCATTATCGACCTATGCCGGGCTGTGTCGGCCTCATTTGTGCGGCAAACAAATAGCAAATTTCAATTTAATTTAGAGCCTCAGCTGAGGCTCGAACCGAATAATCACTAAGGACACTTTATTGTCAATTTAAATAAATTTCAGTAAGCGGATTTGGGTCCTAATAACTGCAAGTCCAATGGGGTGCTACGCTCAACAATTTGTCAGACTATTGCAAATGCCTGTAGCGACAGGACATTAAATAAATTATGAGGCAGGGCACATTTTGATGGGAGACATGGAAAGTTAGAGACTTAAGGATAGGAAGCCTTAGTAGAAGACGTAAGCGTCATAAAAAAGTAAGCGGAACCGCAGCCAAAAATTATATGAATTTCACTTTTGCTTGTTGGCTTTTTAATACTTTGAAAACACACGCTGCGGAGTTGTAAAAACGATTTTATGCTTTAAATAAAAAATTAGCGACCAGTTGGATGAAACTGTGTAAATGATGGAGCCAGCCAGGATGGCTGTCCTTTGTCTGTGTGTGCGTGTGTATGTGTGTGTGTGTGTGGCAGATTATGTGGCAACAGCTGCCATTGTCCGGCGGCAAAGGATTTACTGGCTAGAGGACAGAGCCGCAACAGGAGAACGTCAGAAAAGAAAAGCCGCAAAGCAGCTCACTCGACTGTAAGATACTCAGTAGGTAGATAAACTAAGCACATTTATGCATCAACTGTGGATGATTAGAACCTCAAGTTTCATTCATTATATTTCACCTAAGCCTGTTATACCGTAAACCAACCAACTTGCAGGGTATAACGAGTTAACGCAGCACAAGCCGCTTGCGATGCCGCACGAGGTGCATTAAAAAGGAAAATAGGAATTAAATTTAAGTTGCTTATCAACGACAGAAATTCCAAGGGGCGGCATGTGCTTAAAGACCATTCCAAACGACCTCAAAGTAGGCATCATTGCGCCAGCAGATGAGGACCTCAGCTTGGTGCTCGGAAAAGATGCTATTTTTATGTCGTTTTATGAGGATGACAGCTCATCTTGAGATATGCAGATTGAATCAAATTGTTGTGGCTTGTAAATGGAAATGTCCTTAGATCTTATGAAATATTAAGCAGCAGCAGACAGTTTCCACACAGCTGCACAATGGAAGTCCACTGAAAGTTAAATTAGCTGGAAAGTTAATTGAAAATATATAACAAAAATACTACGAAAATATAAACGAATTGCAGGACTGAAAAAAGAATTATAACAAATGCATTTAGTTATTAATTGATTAAAATATAGATATATATTTTAAAAATATGTTAAAATAAATGAAATGAATAAAAAATAAGTTTCAACATTTCAAAAGAATTCTGCGTTTATACAATTGCAATATTGCTTTTAGTTTCACTTTTATAGACTTTTATATATATGGATATATGCTGGCTGAAATATGCTGTGAGCCACTGTATGTAAAGAGAGCATTGCAAAATGCGAGCAATATGTGCATATGGCAACCCCACACTCTCTTTCCTCTCACGCATTCGCTCTCTCCAATTACAGTTCATCTGGCGCCGCAAGCTGTCGTTCTCCTTTTAACAACGATCATTGTTGTTGTTGCAGCATTGCATTGCCTCAATGATGCTATCTCATTCACACTGAAAGTTCTCAATGACATCATTACTTAAGAGGAGAGCATAAAAACAACGCAGACAAGAACAACAACAGCAAGAACACAGTGTGCACTAGGGCAGAAGTCTGGCACGTTTTGCACTATATCAGTGCAATTGAAGGAGCACAAAAGAAACAGGAAATTGTGTTTGGACACATAATGCGAAATAAGAGCACGAAAAGTTATCGAAAACAGAAAAACTAAAATAAACTTAATACCATAAAACGCGTTTATTGAAGTTTATTCAAACAGAGTGTTAGTTTTACATGAATAAATACCAAGGAAATAAATGTATTTTCACTGCAATAAATTATCGAAAACTCATTTTATTCAATTCACAAACGAAAATCAAGTTGCTGATTTTGTTTTAAATCTAAGGAAAATGTGCAAAAAAAAGCGAGTTTAGATTATTTAACTCGCGTCGGAGCGCAAAAAGGAAGCAAGCAAGGCCTTCAACTTCTGCTTCATTGAACTTAACTTGGCAAAAAAGAGAGGGAGAGAGAAAGGAAGGCAAGGGGGCGTGGCAACCCACTTAAAACTGTATAAAAGTGAATGAGGCGAATGAGAAAGTACATATATCCAACTGATTGGAATCTCTCGTACTCACTTTCCGTACTCTTTGCTGCTAAATGGAGAGCACACTCTGATGGTGCCGTTGCCATTGGCCGTGAAGACATTGAACTTCTGGATGTCCGAGACGACAAACGACGGCATGCCCAGCATTATGGCAAACACCCAAATGATCACGGCCGTGAAGACAGTCAAAGGTTTTGTCTGGTTAAGAGAAGAGAGAGAAAGAGAAGAGAGTTATCTAACTGCTTAAGCACAGCTGCTCTCTTCTTCGCACTCACCTGCAACTTGCGCAACGGATTAACAATGGCGCAATAACGTTCTCCCGAGAGTGCAGTAAGTGTAAAGACGGAGACACCAATCGAGATGTCCTTGAAGAATTCCGTGATGCGACACATGTTGCGCTCAAAGGGCCAACTCTCCTGTGTGTAGACAATGGTGGCGACGGGCACGCAGACCAGAATAACCAGCAGATCGGCCAGGGCCAGTGAGAGAATATAGCTATAGAGATTGGGAGGGAAGAAAGAGAAAGACAGAGGCAGAAAGAAACAAAGAGAGTGAAAAGAGGAAGGTAAACATTGTGGAATAAGAAGAACACAATAAGAACTTCCCTTCCTGTCTCCCTTCATTCCCCTGCATTGTTTGAAATACTAAAAACATAATTGGGAGATTGAATTCCTGTACCAGTTCCCCTGCTGCGTTGATTGTTCTTTAATTCCTTGATGGACGCGCAGTTGAACATGTCAAATTTGCTGCATGGCTGCCCTGCGATTGAATGCTGCGAAGGGTTGCCAGTTCCTGTTTAGATTCCCTTTCCCCATGCCTGTCGCCTTTCCCCTTCCCCTTGCGTTCCTGTGCCCTGTCGTGCAATCAGTTGGAAAACTTTCAATTTTTGGAGCAGAATTCTCTTTTGTGCTCGGACAGTTTAAAGTGGAATCCTTGAGTTGGGTTAGCGCCCATCAAGTGTTATCTGGCGTGGCAAAATGGCCTCACATTTGCTTGTGCTACAGCAGAATCCAATCAAAGGGGAGAAGTATCTCCTCTCCTTTCCCCTGCTCCCTTCCCCGGCCATTTGCCTTGAACTTTGGTCGCAGAGCGAAGGCATTTGGCCTCAACGTGTGTCATTATTCGCCTGGCCTAATTTGCAAGTGTCGACTGGATGTCAATTGCCGCTTGTCTAGACAGCCAAACACGGACGAGAGTGGAAGGAGAGAGGGGGCAGAAGGAGATGGCAACAAATCAGGCGCAAGGGAAACTTTCTCTTGACTTGAATGAAGCACGAACTGATGTGACCTGCTACATTGATTGGTTGCAACTCGAACAGCTTTGCCTGCTTGACACCCTTGCCTCTACTCTACTATACTTCCTTCTCTACCATCACCTCCTTCTCTTCACATACCTTCTCCCCATCCTTCTCCTCCTCCGCTACCTGTCAATTTGTGCACAATTCTCTCACAGCTAAAGGGGTTTTCTAGCTGTTTTACATTATTTTCCTCTTCAAGTACATATTTTTTATTGACAGGCGACAATTTATAATAAACCCTATTATGCAACGGCTTCCTTTTTGGGAACCCCTCCTTCCTCCCCCTTCAGCAAGTTCCTTTGGTGTTGTCCGTGAAAACTTTTGATTGAATTACCATTTGAATTTATTAAAATTTTTCACTAAACACACAACAGAAGCCACAAGCCGCAAGCGCCGCAACATAGTTGCAACTTTGCGACAAGTTGGCTTAACTTAATAAACATTTTCATATGCCCCAATCGGATAATGCCGTCAGCTGTCGCCACGCAGCTCTGCCCCGACTCGGCCCTGGCCAGACCGAGTGGCAGCAACAGAGTCGATAGTCGAAGCAAGCAAAAAGGGATATTGCGCATACGACACGTTTTCGTCAGATAGACAGAGACAATGTTAAGTATCTAATTTCCACAATACGACAAAAAAAAGCTGCAACTTTGTCATTGCTTTACTTGACTTAAGATCGAGCATTAGCTACCCCTCCCGCAAGACAAATTCAAGCCAGCCCATTAGGCATTATAAATCTTTTAGCTAATGATTATTTGAATTTAAAAAACGTTTTATTTCTGTTTGATCCCTTTGACAGCTTTGGGACCTTTTGCTACCTCTTTGCAAGTTGGTCCTTAAATTCTTTCCACTTGTATTTTAGCATTCCTCGCTGGCAGACAGACGCCTGCTGTGCCAATCGAAAGTTATGAAAATTTCTTTGCCAACTTTTAATTTGGCTTTCCCTTCAAATTGCTGACATCTGTTTGACGGAGATAAATCAAAGGGGAGTGGGCTGTAAGATACCCGGCAGGCAGTGCTAGACAGAGCAGTTACACTTACTCTGATACTGATATATATCATATGCAAATGTAATACTTTGAACACTTTGTATTTTATGAACCGATTCCAATTAAACTTTACAGTTTACTTGTGTTTATATTCAACTACTTCTATGCCATAAATTTATTTTTTTGCTTTTGTAAATTTCGAGTTATGCGCTTTAGAAGTTTGCCATGCTTATATTGAGAGAGTGAATGAACGAAGAAACATTTTTAAACTTGTCTTGGCTATGAATAGGGTGTAGTTATTGACATGCCAAATTTTATAAGTGTAGCTCTTGTAGATCTTATAGATCTTATAGATCTGGGTCAAAGAAGACCTATTACACTGTGTAGTTAATATAACTAGTGTTTTTAAAAGTTCTCTAGATTTCAAAAGGGTAGAGGTATCAAATTTCATAACTCTAGCCCTTGTAGTAACAGAGATCTATGTGTTCAAGTACCCAAAGAGATGTATAACACTGTGTAATTAGTGTAATCTGTAATTTTAAGAAATATTCAGCTCTTAAAGAGCTGAAACTATAAACATGCTAAATTTAATAGCTCTTCCTTTCTAAAATGCCGAGATCTAGACATTTAAAAGCTAAAATAACGTACTACACCTTCTAGTTGATATAAGTTATGTATATATAAAGTCAATATACGTATTACTACTGTCTGGCAGTCTATCATTTCCAATTTAAGTAGCCAACCCTGGGTATAAGTGGCAAACAAAAGATCCGACTTGAATGGCTAGATATAATCTTAGAGGCAACAATAAAATCAGAGATGCCCGACGTAACTCAGGCCATGAATGTTGAGTGGCAATTTGGGTGCCACAGACATTTATATTAAGTGTTTGCTATGATTATGATTATGCGAGGGAGATGGCAACGGAGCAAGGGAGTGAGGTAGGTGGGGTAGGTGGAGAGATGACACCACGGGTGGCACGACGCGTCACTTACGTGTTGGGTATGTTGCGCATGGAACGATGGCGAAAGAATATGATGACAAGTGTGCCGTTGCCAAGCACGCCCACAATGAAGATGAGCGTGAAGAGCACGATGACAAGGTACGTCTCGGGGCGATCCATTGGACGCACGTAGTCCTCCTCCTCGCTGACATTATGCACGGCTGCGGAGGTTGCTGCCACAGCAGCCGCAGCAGCAGCTGGTGACGATCCGTCCAGCTGCGTAAAGTTGCTGACTTGGCTGCCATTGAGGCCCACCACGACAGAGGCGGCTGTGGCAGCGGCGGCAGCTGCCACGGATGCTGAGCTCGAGTAGAGCGGGGCGTAGGCCAGACTTGCCGCCAGCGACTGGCTGAGGTCCATCAGTGCCGCGTACATGTTCGACTTGTTCTTGCTCTTGTTGTCGCTGTATCTACAGTTGCAAATGTTTTTGTTGCTGCTGCTGTTGTTGTTGCTGTTGCTGTTGCTGCTCTCGTGCGTTCGCTTTATGCGCTTCCACTTCCACTTCCGCTTCCTCTTTTGTTGGACTCTTGTTGTGTTCGCTTTTTTGCCAAGGGGTCTACGCTTTATGGCATTTACTTAGCTGCTGCTGTTGCTACTGTTGTTGTTGTTGCTGTTGCTGTTGCTGTTAGTTGTTTTGTTGCCACAGTTGCGTGTTTTATTTTGCACATTTTGTTTTGGCTCTGACCACAATTGTTGTTATTATGCTGATACCCTGTTTGTGTCGCAGTGGTTGCTGTTCTTCTGCCCTTTGACTGGCGCCAGTTGTTGCCATGCTGCAAGAACATAGAGACAGAGAGAGAGGGAGTGGAGTGAGAGTTGAAGCATACGTTGTTAAAGCTTTAAGGGCAGCCACGCTGCGTATACGTAATAAATTAACTATGTGCTACATGTTGCGGCTTTCCTGGCTTCTTCTTCCACCTCTTGATCTTCTTCACCTTCTTCTTCTTCTTGCTCGGCCCTTGTCTTTTGTCCATTGTATTATTTATTTGAATTCAAAAGTGTCCTAGAAAAAGGACACAAAGCTAGACAAGCACGGCCACGAAACCTTTTTCCTACGCAAAATAGAAATAGAAAATCGAAATGAAATGCAAAATTTATAGCTAAGCTAGCAGACAGCGTCGGGCTATCGCTTTTGTGGCTATTAATATCGCATATTTATAGTGAGGTTGGGGAAACTGACAAAGAATGACTTCAACTGATTTAGGAAATTAATAAAGAACATTAAAGTAACTTTAGTGAACGCTTGAATAGAGAAATATTAATATATTTAAATAGAGAAATATTTATATATTTTAATAGAGAAATATTAATATATATATTGGATTAGAGATATATTAATACATTTAAATAGAGAAATATTAATATATTTAAATAGAGAAATATCAATATATTTAAATAGAGAAATATTAATATATTTAAATATAGAAATATTAATATATTTGAATAGAGAAATATTAATATATTTGAATAGAGAAATATTAATATATTTAAATATTAATAAATGTGTATTAATAATGCTTGTCATAGTAAAATGAATAATAATAATGATATAACGAGGAAGCAAGGCTACCTTCCGCATGCCATAGGTTCTTTATCCTCCAATACTTATTATATATAATGGTGCAGAATAGAATGGTATTATATAGACTCAACATTAAGTCTCATTCTGACTGGCATTACTAAGTTAAGCTAAGTACTAAAATCAGAACTGGTCTACATAAAAAAACACTCATTCCAGCCTATTGTTCATATAGGAAATAAATATAAAACTAACATTTCTATTATAAGTAAAATGTTTAGTAATAATAAAGAAATCAATAAATATTCCACGCAGAGTAAATAAACAAAATTCGCTTGAAGTTCCCCCTCGTAGTTTCCCCTTCCTGCCATCGCTTTCACTTTGATCGCTTAAGAAGCGCGTTCGATTTACATAGAAGCGAAATGCAGCTTAGGATTTTCATAGCAAAGCTTTTCCGCTATTTGTTTTCTACCCATTTTTGTCAATTTTCCTACTGCTCTTGTTGTTGTTGCTGTATTGCTTGAGCTGCTTGTGCAATCGAAGCGTCAGCTGATTCCTTTTGATCCTTTGGCTTCTGCTTGCACAGAATTTATTCAATTATTCCCCAGTGTGCCTGTGTGTGTGTGTGTAGGTGTGTGTATCTGTGTGTGTATTGACATTCTTTTGTGCTGTGAGAGGAGCTGACACTTCCGGTGCACGCGTGCCAGACTCCGTTCGGGACAAATAATGGCAGACAAAGTCTTCGGCAGCACAATCAGCCGCAGCTTCATGTGGCTTTAGTTACAGCTGTGTATGTGTGTGTGGGAGTGTGTGTTCAATTTGAAATTGATATTAGATTGTTTTGAAGACTGTCGCCATTGATTCCCGGCCAATTGCGATGCGACTTACTTATGCATTGGCCAAGGCAGAGCAGCAAATTGTTGCCAAATCGAGAGACAAGCTATTTATAGCCCCATTCACTGCCTAGCCCGCTAGTAATTGCAGCCACACAGAGACACAGATACAGACACACACACAGATACAACAACTACAAGTACAGTTGGTCAGGTGCTTGGGTCAGGTGCGCCTGCATTGTTTGGCATAAAATCTTGTATTTATTGAACAGATTCTCGAAATTAGCCAAGTGTGCGAAAGTAATTGAAAGATTCGCACAAAGCAGAGCCAACGAAGAGGAAAAGAAGGGAGGGGGGAAGGTAAGCAGTTGCAGCTGAGCTGGAGCCAGTCAGCCAACAGAAAGGGAACCATTAAGTTGTTTTTATTGAAATTTATTCCATAGAAATAACGCTCAAGGTGTTTCACAAGAACTTGAAGCCGCTTTAAGCTCGCACTTAACTGATTTACCTTTGAAATCTCTTGGCACACAGTACACAGCACACCCACACCTGATACCTAATTACCCTCTCCCCCCCCAGCCTCCCATCCCACCCTCACACATGACAATAAATCATGGGCGGCAAGTTTAAATACTTAATACGAGTCGCTGAAGCTGTGTTGGTAATTTGTAAAATTAAACAACAAATGTCGCTATGATTTATGGGCTGCTATACCCTGTAGCCTGTTTGACAGCGTGGGGTATGACAGGACAACTTACGTTATAGCTTAGATTAAGCATGAAGTAGGTTAGTTTAATTCATTTCACTTATAAGCTAAAGAAAATGTGATATTAATCGGCTAAGACGTGCAGATCTCTGGATTTACATAATGTAGAGTTATGAAATTTGGCACACAAACTGTTTGAAGACAAATAATACTAGACTAATGATCAGAATTCATGCAGAGCTGTTAATGCTCTATTTATACGCAAGAAAATCTATGTTGACTTAGAACTCAGGATCTATATAAGGCAGAGTTAACAAATTTGTTACACAAAGAAACCTAAACTGTATAACAGAATTGGAACAAAGTAATTTACTTTTAAGTTATACGCATTTTCATATAAATTGTGTGCATTACTTATGCTGGACATATGAAACTCCATTTATATATACCTATATATATTGCTACCAATCAAACTCACTTGATTTATCTAGGATAACATAGAACTGCATATGCTCCATTTTAAACTTTCTTCTTAAGCCATAAAATCGTTTATATCGCACGAATCGAGATTGAGTTTCCACTCAATTCACATGGCACTTAAACCGCATTCATAATGTTTTGTGTTTGGTTACGAGTGCAATTAGAAGGTGACCCTGTGCGGGTTGTGGACTGGGAGGGAGGTTGAGTTGAGTAGGGGGACGTGGGATACCCAGCAATTGCCGCGGGAACTCGCTTTTAATGACAGCCCTCTCGGCGACAGCATGTGCCAACATGTGTGTCTGTGTGAGTGCATATATGTGTGTGCCTGTGTGTGTGTGTCTGTGCGTGCGTGTGTTTGTTGGAAATTCGCAATGTGACTTCCGGCATCGGGCGAGCCGAATGTAATGAAAGCTTCGCAATATTAATTATTTTTCGCAGCTGTGGAGGAACGGAATATAGAAGCAGAGGGGTGTGGGGGCAGCCCGCGGTCTGGGATACTTGACAGCGTATTTAGGGAGTGAGTTTTGGCGAAACTTTTCACGTGCCAAGTTTTTATTGACCGCTGCGAGCGTCAGGCAATTATTCAAGGACCTTAAAACTTGTCAGCGCCGTCGACGTTGCCGTCATGCAACATTTTGGGGCAGCAAAAAAGCAACTTCAGTTGCTTTGCCACAAACTTGGGAAATTTTTGTTGCGTGTCGGAAGCGGAGAATCGGAGCGGATGTGGCGGCAGCTTCGACTGCCCAATTGCCAATTGCCCACAAAGTTAAATGTCTGCCTTCCCCTCCGTCTGTCCATCTGTCCGTCTGTCTTTCCGGCCGTCAAATGCCACGGCAGCAGCCTCGGGTAGAAAGAAGCGCCTCGCAACGCATTCACGTTCAATTTCCACAAGGGAAAACAAGCGCGCAGCTTAAGTGGCAGTTTCAAATGTATTAAACATGTTTTTTCGGCAACGAAAATATTATCAAACTTATGGGACACGCCTCAAGGCGCTGAAACTGAACGCCCTACCTCCCCCCATCCCCCGTATTTCTGTCTCTTTCCCTCTGTGACCCCAATCAATTTAATTGAATTTCTTGCGCACTTTCTGAATGTTTTCTTTGGGGGAACATTTCCTAGGTGACTGTCTATTGGCTTTACTTCTCCAGGGTCAGATGGGAGTGCGAAGTTTGGTTTAAGAGGAGTTGGAGAATGTGGATGAGCATTGAGAGTGGGAATGGAATAGAAGTTTCTTGGCGTGCATCCATAGATTAAAATAGTTTCAAATGACGCAGATTTGAAGGTATGAATATAACATCTAAAATACAAAGTGAACTGGCAGCTTATTTACTGTGTATTCCAGGCAGTTTTTATATTAATAGATTACTTAGATTACTTACTATTAATAGAATACTTCTTAGACTCGCCTTTAAGGGAAGAATACTTTATGTAAGTTAGTTCATAGTCAATGGGATACTTTATTTGATGCCTTCTTACAAAATGTACACTAAAGTTAGCTGCAAAATCCTCTCAACACTTGCAGAATAAGAAAGATGTTATCCCAAATACTCTATATATTATCAGGTAACAGTAGAATATGTTTATAATTAATAATAATAACTATTATTAATAATAATTATTATTACATAGATATAACAAAGAAATAAAGAACTACAAACATACTTTGATTATTTTATACTCAGTACTGGATATCTAAGACTATTTCTTTAAATGATTTCGTACTGAATTCCGAGTGAGGAATCTTTCAAAATCCTCTTAAAATGTACAGCATTACTTACTGTATCCCAATGGAGAGTGCAGCATCAAGAAGTACGGAGAAAGGAGCGAAAGAAGAAGCATATTTCATAAATAAGCCGTTTAAAAAACATTCCCCTGTTGAGATATACTGCTAACCACAAATAGACCATGTACCCACGCATTGTATTGTTTATATCGTTCAAGAATATTATATCAGAACTTGTGGCACATACGACACACTTTCTATATAATATTGTGCAGCAACAGAATCCAACGTATTTCCAAAGCCAGCGGCATTTCACGTACCACACAAGAAAGTCAATAAAAGCTCGCACTGAAATTGTATTTTCATTTCGCCCGATTATGTATTTATAATTTAAAGGCCGTCGTTATTTTCATCTCTGACATTGCCTATTTTTGCACGTATTTATTTATGATTTAAGAATGCCGTCGCAACACATCGGAACTGGCAAACAGGCTGTCGCCTGAACGCAATTACACTTGTCGGAGGAGACTCGCCCCTCGAGTCGGGGGGAAAGTCTATTAAAACGCGTGACTGCGTGGCTCGCTGACTGGCTGGCAGGCGCCCCGTGGTTAGCAGCCCCGTCGAGTCTGTCGCTCCCACTGCTGATCTGGCGAGTGAGTCTCGGGAGGAGCAGCTAAGCAGACAAAGGCAGATAAAACATATTGTCGGAATGGAGCGCGCTCGACGTTCTTACAAGGATGTGTTAGATAAATCATAAAGCAAACATAATTTAACACACACAGAGGCACAAGTGCGTGCGGGTGCATGGCAACAGGAAGCAAACCCTCGAGGCATGCGCTGCGTATGTGTAATGCGGCGAGCGTGTTAATCATACGCCACGTAAGCGCAGTCAAGCCGAATAATGAGCCCGTGCCGAGCAGCAGCAAACGGACCGTAGAAAGCAAAGCTAAGCTAAAAACGCCTGCAGCACCAGCCACGACCCCTTTTGTCGTTCACGCCCACCATTTGCCAAATACTAAGCCTAATGGGCCGCTCATTATGCAACGCCTTCCGAAAGCTATTTTAATTAGAGAGCCTCAAAATATTTGCCATTTATGGATGGTAAAAAATGCCCGACATTCATTTCGTATGCGCTTTGTACACCCCTCCCCCCTCACACGCCCCTCTCCAGTGCACCGTTGACACTCCCCCGCAATACATTATGCAAATTTCAACGCGTACCATTTGCTGCCAGCGAAGTGGGAGTAGGTACGGAGAGAGGTGTGAGGGGCGTGGTAGGGTCTGCCAGCTGTGAACATAAATATTGACAAAGTGACGTTACTCCAGGCTGGCACCAGACTTGGGTCATCCATTTGGGGTCGTAAAGCGAAGTGATATGATTGAAGATGATTGAAGGTGATTGCGAATCACGCTCAAGCTCGTAAATCGATTTGAAAGCGATGCTGCTTTATGTTTGACTTTCATAAATCCAGAATAAGTCCTTCGCACGCACTGAAGAGAGCGCAAAGCTGAGCTTAAGTCTAAGCATGCGTATGAAAAAGAGATAAAACATGTCTGAGCTTTGCTCTTTCTATGATGTTCTCTTTATGCGTCGGCTGAACTGACAAACTGAATTGGCAATGTTATTTAAAATAAATAAGAAATTTTAATAAATGCCATTTATTATATATATTATATTAATATATATTATACATTTATATATATTTGATATATATATATTTATATTAATAAAACATTCTATTTTTTCTTACATTTTAATTGGTTATCTTAATTTTTGCATAGCACACGCATTGGTTTTAATTTATTTTACCATACGCTCTCTTAAACCCTCTTAAGTGCGCTAGCTCATTTGCAATTTCAATGAGAGCGCATCCAGCATGACTGTCGCTCTTTTGTGGTCATTGCTGCTCGTTAGCATAATTAGCAGCTTTTGTCATGCTGCACTATGCAAAGATGTATGCATACCAATTAAAGCTAAGTGGCAGTTCACGCAGTTCAATGCACTCTAAAGAGAGCAGGAGAGCGTACCTTGGTAAGTAGGAATATATTGCGAGTGAAAAGGACGACAGATCATCTCTGCTTTTGTTGCTTGAAATTATGAATAAGAAAAAGAAATACGAAATTGTTTTAATTGTGAACTCTGTCTTAACTGTTTTATTTGCATTTTTAAAATTTTGCAATTTTTTTTGAAAATGCGCAAGCGCGTCACGATTTTGGAACCTGCCGTGGTCTACAACATATCTAACAATTGGGGTGAATTCTCATATTCTTCACTTCGCAGTTTAGGCGGAGCAGAGCCAGTTTCGAGTGGAACCCCAACAATCGCCGATACTTTGTCTGCGGAATCTATAAATTCTGAAGGGAATGACAACTTCAATGCAGATGGTAAAAACGTATCTGATAACGAAGAACCTTTAGGATCCGAAGAAGCAGATGAAGATACGAAAGCAGCTCAGAGCTCTGAGGATGCACCAACTTCGGAAGATGATGTTGATGCTGGTAAAGACTCAAAAGTGGGAACGAGTGAAGTATTTTTGTTGAATTCAGGGGGATGCCTCATCTCCGAGCTTGCAGCGTGGCTCGTCGGGGTCTGCATCGCCGGCAGAAGATGGTGTTCTCTGTAGCGTCACAATTCTTGAAGCTGAAGAAGGATTGTATTGGACTCCTGGAGAAGAACGTTGTTTAGTTGAGTTCTATGGTAGAGTCTCATTTCCAGAAACTGATGCTGCGTCTGTGTCTGTGGAACCAGATTGGATTGCCCAAATAGTCGATTGTGTGTCAGTAGGAGAAGCATCCTTCAGGGAAGATCATGTACTGGATGCAGAAATACCCTTGGAAGCAAATCCACATTCAGTTAGTTCAGGTAAAGTAATTGTTGATGCAGTCACTCTTCGCAGCTCTGCTGGAGCCACTTCTCGCAGCTCTGGTGGAGCTTCGCCTCGAGGCAGCACAAAGCGGAAATCTTCCTCGCCGAAGGGATCAAAGAGCGGGAGCTTGACGAAGAAAGTAAGCGCTACGGGATCTGACAAAATCAGAAGCTCCGAGGCTAGCACAGGATCCAAGAAAGCCAAAGAAAACGTCCAAGAAAGCACGGAGAGCAAGACAACGAGCGTGATAAAGGTCGAAGATGAATGCCAGAAGAATAATGCCAGAGTAATCAAATTCGATCCGGAGAAACCGTTTTCAGACGATTGCGTACGCTTCAAGGAGTGTTGTCCATGTTGCCACTGCACTGCCGTGCGCTGCGCCATCAGGAAGGCCTCTTTCTATTTGACACCCCAGGGACAGAGGCATTTGGAAGCGAAGCGGGACATGAAGAACTTCTTCATGGACATCAATGCAATGTCGGAAGTGCGCTGGGGTATCGAGGCGAGGCTGTACGGCACCAAGGATCCGTTTCCCTCGTCGCAGCTGGGTTTCCCCATTTGCATCACTGAGGTGAAGCGCTTGGATAAGATGTGTCTGTGCCTCACTTGGTACATTCACGACTACGACAACATCGCTCACTACGAGATCTGTGTGGATGGCAGACGCAAGAAGATCGTCCACAATCCCCAACAGACTAAGACCATTCTGGTGGATGTGAATGCAACTTGCAACCACACGATCATCATGCGTGCAGTGCCCAAGGTGAACCCCAAAACAGCGCAGGGTGAGAGACTGGTCCAGATACTCTGCTGCGAGGGCGGCCTACAGCATGCGTTCAGCTGTAAAGAGGATCCCTTGAAGGAGGCCCAGCACTGTGGTGCAGGCAGAGATGAACGAAAGAATCTAATGGAGTTCTGGAAGCCCTGTGAGTTCTTCTACATACCCCAATGCAAATGCCAGGATGAATGTGACTGCGACTGGAGTGATTGACATGGAGAGAGGAGCAGAAGCAAGCTGCGATACATCAGTGTAGAATGCGAGAAGAATTTAAAATTCATAAATTTCAGTTGAAAATTGAAAGTTGAAGGGCACATCATTTTTAACATTGCAAATTTATACATTAAATATAAAAATACTGCAGATTATTTTCATATTATTCTTATTGTTTAAAGAAGAAATACAGAAAGACTTTTCAATTCGACTTGCTTGAAATTGACTTTTCGTTTACTTTAAACATGACAGAGGAAAATGAGGACATTAAGCCGCACTCAAGAACAAAGTGAAAGAGGGGGAAGGGGGAGGGGGGAAGAGGAAGAGGAAGAGGAAGAGGAAGGAGCTGTGCATCCGTCAGTCGTGTGTAGAGAACTTTAACTGTCGGCTTTATTTAAATTATTTATCATAATCTGCTGTGAGTCGTCAGAGCGCGTTTTATCAGTGGCCAACAGGCATTGGCCAGGTCAGAGGGAGAGAGAGAGAGGGAGAGAGAGAGGGAGAGAGAGAGGAAGGAAAGACAGACAGTGCTGACGCTGACGCAGGCGCCTCCATTGGTGCCCCTGACGTGACGTGATTAATTATTTGGCAAATATTTGAAATGCCCGAAGAGGTTTCACTTACATTTGCCCCTCACATTCACTCATCTCTGCCCCCTCCTCCACTCCCACTGGCTGGCATAGAGACGCGAATATGAGTGAAGAAAAATGCACGAGAAACAACATGGAAAATCTGGAAAATGTTCACGCAAATACTTTGCCTCGTATATTTAATTAATTTTCACTTTCGGTTCAACTTTGATGGACCGCGTGGCACATTTTCACATTTTGCCCCCCTGCAATTGGCATTTTGTTTGTGTTTTCACTTTCCCCCTGCATCTTCCCCTCCTGCAGCCAAATGCTTTTGCAAATAAACAAAAGCTGGCTAAGTAGTCGTACTTCCTTTTAATTATTTAAAGCATTTTCCGCCAGTTTTCCCCCTGTTTTTCCAGCTATTTTTAATGGTCGCATTCAATTGGTTTTTCACGCCCGCGTTTTATGTGCTGCAAAATTTGTTGGCAAATATTTTAATTGATTTCATGTGGCCAGTCCCTCTCTCCCTCTCTCTCTCATTCTCTCCCCCTCTCTCTCTCATTCTCTCTCTCTCTCTCTCTCTCTGTAACTAGCTCGTTTTATGGGCAGCATCTGATTTGTTTTTTGTTTATCTCGTTTTGTTTATCGACTAAATCTTGAATCTTCATTTGGCACCAACTGCACATGGTTCCACGCATCGGGAAGCGGCTTAAAAAATGCTCACTATGTCACGGCTGCCCCTCCCCCTACGCCCCTTGGGTAAACCCAACATGAAACAAAGTTGAGCGCGCATAACTCGCATATTCTGCCTGGCAAAAAGTGCAAAAGAGAAAGAGAAAGAGAGAGAGAGAGACAAGAATTGTTGCCCTGGCAAATGCCACACATCACTGCGGCACCAGTGCATGACCATTCCTTGCCCTACCTTTTACTTTTGCAAGGGTATAGTACCAAGTAAAGCCGAATACCCTACACTGCAAAAACACCTTAAGAATACAATTTTAATAATTTGCTTTTTTTTTTAAACTATATATACATATTATTAAATTAAATACCAAAATCGTAAACTATTTTAATAATAAAATCAATAACTATAGAATAATATAAAATATCTCTAAAAAAGCTAATAATTTCCGCTAAAGTATAGTAAAAAAAAACAATGATTTAAAAATGAAAATAAAATAAAAATGTCAAAAATTATTAAAATTATAGTAAATTATTTCCACTTGATTAATTTATTTTATTTAACTATAATACCCAATAAAAAACATAAAAACCAATTAAACTTTTAATGCAAGTGTTAAATACTCTTAAGAATTTATAAACACAAACAAAAGTAGCCAAAATATTTGGTTGTTTGTTCTTCTTACTGTGGAATAAACACACAAGTGAATAAAATGAGAAGAGACGAAGAGAAAATAAATAAATAATGAATTCTTTTCTCAAGGAAACTCAATCAATTGCCATCATCAATTGCAATTACCATCAATTATAATAAATCAAATCTTGACAATAAATAATATTATAACTACTTATTCTATTTTCTATATTGGTATTAAATTAGCTGATATAAATAAATAATATGGAAATATATCTAAGATCTACAACTATTTGCTTTATAACTTTTTGACATTTTAAAGATAATTCTCTCATAATCAAGACGTATTAGCCTGACACCCCTTAGGGGACTTATTGCTGAAATTATATATAGTATTGGCATATGGCAAAGTGCAGCTTTTACCCACATCAAAAATTTATTACAGATTGGTTAACTGTGACATATTGTTCCCGTAGGACCCGACAATAATTTACAGTTGTTTTACAAGAGCAACGCACTTCTAGCTAGGGGACTTGCTGCCTACTACAGACTGTTGTACCCTGCAAACGAAGAATTGATATATTGTTCTATATATAAACACTCTTTTACAGATCTGCAGAGACTTTCTCTACAACAATAATAAAGAGAATATGTAAAATGATATTATTTGATTAAGTTTTCGTTTTGTTCTTTCCACACAGGGTACCCCACAGTCGCTTTCATTCTTCCCACTTTATTTTTTGCCACCTTTGCTGGCAATCTGTCAACGGCATAGGCGGAGGTACCATTTCATTTTTCTCGGGTTTTTTTTTGAAAAATGCAGCGAATTTCAATTGAAATTTCGCGATAAATTTTTGATGTAGACGAGCAAAGTTGTCGCAGTTGTCGGAGCTGGAGTTGGAGTTGTCCTTTGGCTGCCAGAGAACAAACGAATGGCTAAAACGGAACGGAATCTGAGCTCGCAATTTGTTCCCTGCATTGTTTGTGGCGCCACGGCGTGTGTGCCACAGCATTGATAACCGATTTGCTGAAGGACAGGGACATGAAGAGGGAAGGGAGCACCTTCTCGTTGAGTGCCGAGTCGGGGGCTGTTTTCCATTTTTTGGAAAATCCCGTCAGCAATTCGGGACCAGGCTAATTGGCAAAATCTGGCGCATAGGGCATGCCACATCAGGCCGCACCAGGCCACAGGCAGCTTGGAAATTTATTGTCAACATAATTCAGGGGTAAATTCAATTTGGGGCCCCTTACGTACGCAGGCCCAACAAAGGAGGCAAACAATTTTCGACAGCTCTAAGTAAATTATGTTCCACGTGCGAGACTCGGTAGAGACTCGACTCGACAATAGAGATGCTATGATATACCGCCCCCCCTTACCCTGAACAGATAGTTCCCAGTCCCAGAGGCCTCGCTTGCATGGCAACAGAGTGTTCCGCATAAATTGCAACTAATCTCCCACTCCACACGGTGGTCAGTGTCAACAGCATACTAGCCTCAAGACACAATGAAGCGTGACGAGCAAATAAGTTGTGTGTAAACAAATTAGATGAAAGGAATGTCAACAACAATGCATAGTCCTTAAACTGTTTATGATATTGCATGACATAAGAGGCAATTTTTCTCTTGAAAGAGAAACAACAACAACACGCAGTCAATGCCTACACAGCCCGTCTCTCCCTTTACCACCTTTCAACTATATAAGTGGCGCTTTTAGTTTACTCTCTTAATTACGATCGCAGTTGTTGTCGCGCGCACACTACGCACAGTTGCATTGCAGGCAATGTTTTCATTTCACTCACACACGCAGTATGCGTTGACCTTTAACTGGGGAGAGCCAAACAAAGCTGAGAGCATAAACAACAACAACAACAAGTGCATCAGCATGTGATGCTCTCTTTGAATTTGCAAATTTAGAGAGCAAAGGGAAATGTAAGAAAAAGTAAGGATTTTATTACAACTTAAAATCAATATTATAAATTAGAGAAAGTTATTGAAATTAAATTTAATACGATAGTGAATATTTGAATTATTTCAATTTTTTTATTGGCATTGTTTGAAGTTTAAATTTAAAGCAGTACGCTTGAATTGCCAAATGAATAACAAGAAAATCAAATACAGGATATTTTCCCGTCATACATTTCTATATGTTCAACTAGCAATGAAATTTGCAGTTAATTATTTTGACTTCCACTACATAAACAAAAGTTGCAAACCACTATGCTCAACTTCTCTTCCTCTCTCTCTCTCTCTCTCTCTCTCTCCCTCTCTCTCATTTGGCATGCACTGAAAAAAAGTAATTAAAATTCAAATTTTCTGAGTGGGTTCCCCAGACATTTATCAAAAGTCAGTTCGGGTCCCCGGCAATGTGGCAACTCTCGGCGCAACTCTCGCATTACCAGATCACAAATGTTTATGCAAATGAAATGTTTTTTCTCTAAGCTTTATTTGCAAGCCGAAAAGATAAATGTAGCGCACTAAATGGAATCAGAAGGCAAAACAAACAAACAGAGAGAGAGAAGGAACAGTGAAAAAACGGAGAACAATGTGCTCAAGTTGTGTAACGCAAAGAGAAGAAAAAACTCAAGAACTTTTTCTCTGTTGAAATGTGTGTGTGTGTGTCTGTATGTGGCTTGTATAGTTGTGTTTATTTCCTTTTGTAGCTCTGCAATTTCCAGTGCATTATTTATAGCGATTGTGGTGGTCAGTGGGCGGGTCACCGCCCCTTGGTTCTAGGGCAATGATTTTATGATAAATGACCGAAGTTAATCATCAACTCGTCGAGTGGTAGCGCAGAAAGAGAGTTGAAATGAAGTAAGGGGGAAACAAGACAGAATGAGAAGGAGATTGAAGATAAAGGGAGCTGAACTGAATGTGGGGCAGGTGGATGAAAATGCTGTTCAACTATTTATAAGAAAACAAGCTACAGTCATCCCGAAGGGTCCGTCCTGACGTCAATGAATAGCAAATGATGTTGTCCAGCCCGAAGAATGGGGAAACTTAACTGCAAAGTCGAAGAAAGTTTGGCGTAATTGATTGATTTCATGGTTAAACGATTAATGCTAAGCCAAATGTTGTACATAAAACTTTAACCTTAACTCACTATCGAAATGAACTTGACAATAAGTCGACCAACTCGTCGAAATTAGCAGCAGATACGGAAGAGGATATGACCGAAGGAAGCCAACAAGTGCGTTCATTTATCACACAAATCCAAGGATGAGTGCAGAAGGATAGGCGCCTCTTGGCCGCCTGTAACCAAATCACATAACACTATTAGTGGCAGGCAGAGAGAGAGGGAGAGAGAGAGGGAGGGAGGATATGCCCCCACACATGCTCAGCCTTAGCTGAGATTCGCCTGCGACAAGCTGGAGAGAAGCTAAAATTACGCACGTAGTCGGCACATTATCCGCATCAGCAGATTGACTGACTATAGCTGAGGGTACTGCCGAGATCCTGTTCTGTCTGCTGTCTGCTGCCTGCTTGTTGCCTGCACAATCCGGCATCGTTTGACAACCTGTCAAGGTACTCAAACTCGTCTTTTCGTTGCCATCTTTGGGGGCGACTGCGAGCACGAATCCTTCGCAATATTGGCATCCTTTTCGCTGACGACATACGTTTCCTCTCCTGCATTTATTTAATTTCCTATTTACGGCAGTTCAATATGATTGACTGACAGACTCAGCTCCTTCCCCCTATTCAAATGCAAACTTTAATTAAAACTCAATGATTATTCAAGCGAAATTAACAGATAGAATGAAACAAACAGAGAAAGAGAGAAGGCTAGAGAGAAAAAGAGAGAGTGACGAATTTCCATTTCGGACCGAAGAAAAACAATGCGTGGAAATCCATCTAATCTCCGAGTGTTTTCATAACAAAAAAAACGCCTTTCAATTTAAACAATATGCCAAACTAACAAATGCGATTATATAAAAACATATTAAATAAAACATAGGAAGATCTTCCTTTTTGTATGTTGGTTAATTTAAATGGACATATAAGTATATAGTATATATAGTATATACTATTTTCTGGATACTAACTTTGAATAAACGTGTTGTTCTTTCTCCTTCACTGATTTCAATTTGTTAATTTAGTTACACTTCTTACATACCAAGCATACGTATATCATTTGTGGACCCTTTACGTAGCTAATTTTGGCAATGAGGCTTGATAAATGAAAGTATATGCGATATATAAAAAGCTGTTCCATATTCATATTGGTCGCTTCTCCATTCCAAGTGGCCATTAAGCAATCAGTTGATTAAGCGGCAGAAAGACGAGGCCTGTAAGAAAGCTGGCGGCATAATTGAGCAATTCGGGCTGTGCTTGAGCCCCCCTTGAGTCCCTTTATGGAGGCTCATTAATAATCGGCAACAACATTCGTCAGTTTAATATGACAAATTAATTTGAGAGTTTTCCCAGGAAAAAATTGTTCATTAAATTTCGCGAAAAAAAAATCGATAAAAAAAGACGAGCGCATTCAATGTGAATACAATGCGGAAATTGACACATTAATGAGAGATGGGAAAATACAGAAAGAGAGGGAGAGAGAGAGAGAGGAAAGACGAGGGTGAGCGATGGAAAACTGCCGTTGACAATGGCGGTTCGGTCGAAAGACGCTTGAAAATTGAATGAAGCGGAAATTATGATGGGAAATTCAGATTAAACGCATTCGAATCGCGTGTCGGAAACAGTTTCGAAAAGAAAAGCACAATGAATAAGAAAAGAATGCCATTTAAACGAGCCAAAGAAAAACAGTTGGCGAACTTTAAGTTTCAATTGGCAACAGAAAAAAAATGTGGCAGAGCTTAAGGAAAAATCACAACTGGCAAAGGAAAATCCTAAGCCGACGAAGGAAAAGCAACTGTCACAGAGGGACTTACAATGGGGAAGATTGAGCGTGTTGGCATTAAAAGGGCCTAGTTGCACATAAATCAGACGAGCCTTTAAGCAAACGGGGTACTGAAATCGGAAAAAATACTGCAACTTAACAGCAGCAAAACTAGCAGATACCCTAGGTATTTTCGTTGAATTTAAAGAAGTTTGGAGTATGCTTATTGCATGTTCTGCACTTTCTGAATAATATAAATAACAATAAAATATTTAATAATACTAAACCACAAGCACCAAAGCTACAGCCGAATTGTTTGCGTACTTTGTGTTGCATACATTAGGGAGTTAATTCGTGACCGAATTGAAATAACAATTTCTTATATAAATTATATGTTAATGATCCGATTGCAACCCGATTTTTAGAAATTATTTGGGCGGTGATAGTTTTTGCGTTTACCAAAAATAGACTTTCCTGCATTAAAATTACGCTTGGAATTCGGCTATCGATTTAATGGAGGCGGAAAGGGGCGTGGGCAAATTCTAAAACAAACTTGATCTGCGAGCAAAAATAACATATACTAAAACCAAATTTGGTAGCCCTAGCTCTCTGAAATCTATGTTTTCGAATTGAAAACAGACAGACAGACGGACCTCATTGCAATTAAGTATTTCTCCAGTATTTTGTAGCATTACTTTTTACACAAATTAACAGAGAGAGCAACCTTTTCTGGACTACTCCATGTTTTCAGGGTATAGAGGAGGCAAAAACAATTGGGCGCACATACATAAATATCAATTTGGTCGGCCTATCGATAAGTTGCCAGCACCAGTAAAATGGAACACAATAGATTATTACCTGGCAGTCAGAATGTGCTACGGGATATAAAAAGAGGCGATAAATACGCGAACAAACACATATAAATTATGGCAAGCGAAGATTAAAGCGACGCCTGCCTGACAAACGCATTTGTTGGCAATTAAAATGCGGTTGCCCCCCCCTGCTCCTCCTCTTCATTCATCGTCCCACACACTCCCCGCCACTGGTTGCTGCCTTTCTGATGTCGAGCAACTTGTGTAGGCCATAAAAATAACAGAACAGGGAAAATTACATGAGCAAACATCTAAGTAAAAGTTTTCCCAATTCAATTGGAGCTACAAACAATTTTTATTTATTTCACAGTAGTCTCACTCGAACTCTCTCACTCACTCTTTTTCACTGTCTCTTTCTGCTGTCTGTCACAAAAGTTGCCATGGAAATTTCTGTTCGACTTAGATATATTGCTTTTAAATGGTCAACTAAAAGGAACTCCACACTGACATATGGCCAAAAGTGACAGAGGGAACATGAAAACTTTGCCACTAAAGGTTACGCAATGTGTGTGTGTATGTGTTGTGGTAGAGGTGTGACCACAATTATGACTATGGCAACAACAAGGAGAGCAAGCTTAAAATGTTTCCATCAATGTTTTCTTGAGAAAACTTTAATTAGATGTTTACCAAACTGCTGATTGGATGATGGAAGGTGGTGCTAGTTCAAAGAGATATTGTACATAATTTAAGAGATATTTCTTATGTGGGCAACTAGTTGGATAGACGAAACTTTTAATGAGTTTTTCGATGTGAAATATTGGGAAATATTTCAACAAACAAAACAAATACATATGGGCATATTTAAAGTATAAACATTGATGAGCTTAAACTATTTCACATTACACAAAGTTTGATATGTGAATTTGCAATTTGGACTTGAAAATACTTCAGGTATTACAGACTCATATGCACCCAATTAAGGAACTCAACTCAACATGTACTCGCACCTCTCCCACAATCAATCTAAATTTTAAATCAAATGCAAATTTGCTGACAAACGGAGACGGAGACAATCCACAAGCGGGTTTCAGTCCATTAACTCGAGAGAACTCTCGACTCTCCTTTCTCGTCGCGTAGTTCATCAGCAAAAGGTGATGAAAGGAGTAGGTGGAGAAGGAGGAAAGGGAAAGGGAGGACAGGCGATGTCGCAGGTGCCATCGGAGCAGATGCAAATGAGTTGGTATAAAGTGGAAAATGGAAAATCATTTGCATAAACTAAACGGGTAGCGCAGGGAAAGAAAACAGAAAAACACTGTGCGAATTTAATTTTAAAGGGAGGCTCACTGTTTTTTGTTATTGTTGTTGCCACTAAGCGCATTTATGACCACAAAATATTTAGCCAAATATGAATAGAGCGATAAATATAATATATTTGTAGTGTGTGTGTGTGTGTGCCTGTGTGTCTGTCTGTGTGTGTGTGCGTGCCGCAGTTTTAATGCCCTGAACGATGCGCGGAAAAATAATCAAATGATTGTCAAGCGCACACGAAACATAAATATGACCCTTAGGGCATATTACGACATTACGTATACGCAACGTGCGCTACGCTGCGCCAATTTTATTAACCACAAAAACTTTTGCCGCACAGCACACGCATGAAAGACACAGCCAGTCAGACAGTCAGACAGAGAGAGAGAGAGAAAGAGAGAGGAGGCCCAACCAGGGCTGCAATATTTGTCTAGGGTAATCAGGTGAAAGGCAAAGACAAAGTGAAAACTTTTGAAGGCAACTTTTGCCATCAAAATTATAAACACAACAAAAAGACAGGGTATACAAAATGGAAGGCGGAGAACATTAATTACGCAAGTTTACAGCAGGTAAAATGGATGAGCCACGTGCCGCCATTCACTCGCTACTGACTGTGATTGCCTGCCCTAATTAGCGTCAACTGTTTCTGCTTCTAACCCGTTGACAGGCAGCCTGAACTGTCTGACTGTCTGTCTGTCTCACTGACTGACTGAAGAGCCGACTGATTGGCTGATAGGCTGATTGACTGCCGCACTGATTGACTGACTCGCTGCCGAGTCTGGCTGATTGACTTATGGTAATTTTGGAAATTGCGTGTCATTCGCTGTGGCCACCGATTGATCTGCAAAAGGCCGCAAGGTTGTGATTGTGTTTGTAAGGGCGGACGCAGCAATTCGCTTTGGCAATTTCAATTTGCAACGGCAGCAGTATAATTATGCGATTTGGTTTGTTTATTTGACTCTCGACCAGTTGCCAGGATCTTATGGGAACACCCCCTCTCCCCTCCCCCCTAACTGGCGTTTCCCTTTGGGCCTTGTCTCGCTTGCTTATCTTATCGAACGATGCCCAGGAATTTCATTTATTTTATGTCATGCCCGCAACGCCTTTGACCTTTTTGTCCCACCAGCAAATCAACTGAGAAAGGGGGTTGGGAGGAGAGGGGGAGAGGGGGGAGCCTCCATTATAACATCGCTCAGTGCTGACACTCGGAATTCACGCAGTACATTTTCTAATTGAATTCAGTGCACTCGTCTTGGAAAATATCTCGACTGATTTCCATTCCGAAACCAAAATCAAGCAGACAGAAGCCAATAAAGATGCTTGCAAAATAAGCTCAAAAGAGAGTTTCAAAATACAGTCTATTGCTAATGAATTGAAATATTTGCCATATTTTGTGTGGTTATTTTATGTTTCTGGGCTCAAAAGAAATTTAACTGAAAAACAAACTTCAAAAATATATATTGCATGCATTTCTAGAGATTGAAAGCTATGTTACATATCAATTGAAGAGGTTGGCTGCTCTGGTTGTCCATACAAAGGTACATAAATAAAAAACCAAACATATTTCGTTAGATTTAATTTAGCTAAACTTAAGAAATACCAAAGCAATAGTTGAAATACATGTCTGTACCTTAGGTTCAAAAAATAACAAAAGGTTTACATTATCATACATTTATGAAATTGTAAAAAACCTTGAGAGAAGTTTGTTGTGGATATTTTACTGTTTAAAGTCTTCGCTTAAAGAAACTTTTCTTAGTTTCCTTCCATTTCACTATTTTCAATAATATTTTTATATTTTTAACCACATTGCAACTGGTTTTAATTTTCTAACCCCAAATTCAGTTGCATTTCTATCGGAGTGAGAATTCTCAACAGAAACTTCTCCACGCAATGAAACTAATCAGACGTAGAACACGAATCTTAATAAGTCACAAGGTGTTCCTGCAAGGTGTGGGTAAGAGGGGTCAGGGTGCAGCAAAGTGCTGGCCACAACTTTTCGTGTGAGTAATTAAGCTCTCGTGTCACAAAAGCTTTTAGTTTCACCTGCGAAAAGTTGCATAAATAAATACTTAGAGCAGGTTTTGTTGCAAATGCAATAAAGGCAAAAACTTTTTATTCTACTCTCGCACTTGGACTAAAAGCAGGCGTGAGTGCGTGTCATGATAAAAAAAAAAAATGACTGGGAATTTGATTTAAATTTTAAATGCCACGCAGAGCTCTCTCTGCACTGGCAGGGAAAATCTGTCATTGACAAGGGGAGGGAAAACGATGTAAGCCCGAACAGGCAAACAAGCGACAGTCGAATGTGTGTGTTTGCCTTAGAACACAAATACATCGATGATGATAAAGTTGCCCGATCGAAGTGAAATACTCTGTTGATTTATGACCCCTCGCGCCTCGGCCGCTTGGGCACTTTTCAACTTACGGGCAAATTTTCCACAGACGCCTGCAAATGATGCAAAAATAAACATCAACACGTTGTAGTAGTTCAACTTGTTCTTGTTTTTCTTCTACTTCTTCTTTTTGTTCGCCTTTGTCCGACTCGGCTCTTTATAAATTTGCGCTGATTTTATAATTCAAACACTTGTCTCGTTGCAGACGTAAACAAATTCAGCACACGCGGCAATACCCGAAAAAAACGAAATCGTTTTCTAGTTTTGCATTTTTTCGAGTAACTCAAAAATGTTCAGAATTTTCGAAATCAACGCGCTCAACACTCGACAGGGCAGAAGCGCGACCGTTTGGGGCGAATCCGTTGGCAGGACTAACTTGGCCAAGCGCAGCCAGCCGGCGTCGAACCCCAATGCGATCCACAATGGGCGAAAGAAAAGCGCGCCAAACATGGCGTCCACAATGAACACTTTGAATGGATGCCACCACGTGCGATTCAACTAAACAGCGCAGTCGCTTTCAGTGAATGTGGAACGCATTCATTTTGTGGATAACAAGTGCTATGGAGTGTTGTGTGGGTGAATGTGTGTGTGTGGAACAACTGTTGCTTCTCATTGAGCGAATTTTTCATTCATAATTTCGCGAGTGACGCAAATTTTTCGCAGCTGTTTAAATAACTGAGAAATTATTTTCTTCTTCGTCTGCCTCCGTCTCCTCTTTCTCGTCGTCGGTTTTCCACATCATTTTCAGTTATTTCTCTTGACTAGAAACCAATGATTTCATGCTGATATTAGCTGCTTTTCACTGCTCTTTCCCCCCTAAAACCACAACAAAGCGTTTGTCAGCCCATATATATATCTAAATGTCACAGTTCTTAAGCTTTAAGTGGAAAGACTTCATCTGTGGCTGTAATTCCGCGCGTGTCTGCACTCTCTGTGATTACTGAAGTAACTATAATTAGATACAGTACAAGACTACAAAACCAAGGATACTAATCGAAAATAAATAAAATAAATATTAGACCGTTCCAGAGATAAGTTAATGAATATTCATTCCCATATCTCAGGAACTGCCCAACGAATAGTAATCAAATTTGGTACGCATTATAAAAATACTATTATCTAGAATATATTGTATATATATACATATTTAATCCGAATTCATAACAAAGAAATATGTAATTTTGTATTTATGGAAATACAAAGTGTTGAATTTGCAAATTAAACTAAGTTCCAAATAATTGTCTTGATTTATAATATTACTCTGATCCAGACGAAGTTGTTGACCTTATAGGTCTCCAGGAGGAGCATATTCCATATGTCTTTAAATATTCGTAAGAACATCGAAGGCATTCTAGATTTTCAACCACAATTGTAAGGATTATAATGAATATAAGCAACCTTGGTGACATTGTTTGATTATATTGAAGCACACCAAACTTAGACTGAAAACTCTGTAATTCCGCCAAGTAATTTATAGTTCTTTTAGACTGCTTGAAACTATAAAAAACTATTTGTTCTTAGACGGGGGAGTGGAAACACGTGTTAACTTGTTGACTTCAGTAGACACGTATTTACCTAGTAATACGTAAGATAATAACTGCAAGTTGAATGACTGAAGTTTGATAACTGTAAATTGATCAAGAAGAAGAAGAATTAACATTCTTCTTCGATAGAATGGAAATCATGGAAATCAATTTTGAACCCAACAATTGAATCAATTGAAATTGGTGACGATTTCTATTATTACTAAAATAAGTCAATATAGTCAGCCCATTTAATCAGATCACGATTAAGCTGAAACTAATATGCAACTTGATATTATATTTCAATAACTACGTGTTAAAGAATTCGATCAATGCAATTTTCATTGTGATCCTTGTTGTCGCACTGCGTTGACGGAGAGGACACGGTTGAAGACGCAACTGTGGACTCAGTTGAAACATTCTCTGTAGAATCGGGATTCGACGTTGTTGTGGTCGCTGTTGGCGATTTCCTTATAAAGGGACAACGCCATGATCGATACAGACAAGTAAGGAAGGAGCCATCTGATTCGCGTGCATTAGAGATTACCAGAAGAGTCACAATTGCCAGATAGATAAAATACTTCGGCGACATCGTGGTATTATCTAGCTCCCTAGCTATTGCGCTTTGTTCCCTGACTCTGTGAACACTTCTTATATTGTTTTCCAGACCTCAAACAGAAGCCTATTATCTACATTCATGTTTATATGAGCTAGGAGGCTAACTTTTTCACCTTTACCTTTTTGTATTTACTGAAACTTCAATTAAGTGATCTGAGTTCGCAAAAGAAAACATCTATTTTCTGACTGTATGTCGAGGGAATCCGAAAGGATTCGTCAGGAGTTGTAGTAACAATATATATTTATAGTATCTTGGAATGCATAAGTAGGAAGGGGCTACTTTCAAATTGCCTTCATATCGGTCAGACTCATACTTATATGGTTTTCCAACAATCAATAATGAGACATTGTTTCAAAAGTCTCTAACTACTTTGTATACGAACACAGGTCTATTGTATAACGTTCTTATTTATTTAAATGAAATATTTGCAGTTAGTACGCAAATAATACATCTCCACGTGCTGAATTCTTTTCATAAACAGATACGCCCGTTGTTGACTGGCTGGGAGAATGGTAATGCAAATATTGCAACAGTTAAGAAATTCTTTAGACATGGCAGCTTCAATATGATCAATAACATTAACAGCACAGTTATCGAAGCTATCGATCAAGCAATTAAACAATGTGCAAGCATACTATGTTTCACTGGAATTCAGACCGAGTACACCATGCCACGATTGTAACTATTACTTGACTGTAATATAAATATTTGTGTACAAAGTCAAGTTTTATTTTGGTTGGAATCTGAGCAAATCGTGGAGACTCGACTATAATGTCGCCGAAGTTGATCATTTTACTTATGTTGTTCGCCCTGCTGGTGGTCTATAATGCGCCTGAAGTGGATGGGTTTTTCTTAACCCTTCTGTGCTTGAAGAGATCTTCATTATGTCCACTGGGCTTTGTAAATACAGGCCCGCTTTTCGGGCCAGTTTTAGGTTCCAACCAACAGAAACATAAAGAAAAAAACAAGCACGTAAATAACGAAAGCGGAAACGAAGATGATGATTATGACGATTATCCGGACGACTTTTTATACGACAACTAAGTTGAAGATAAATCAAGCAAGTTCATCATGCAAATAAATCGAGAAAGAGGCTTTAATAAGGAAGCTCATTTAACATTTTACTGGATACTTAAGTTGTTTTATATTTTATAAAAGTATTTGTTAAATGTCACTAAAGAACTTGTTTTTTTTTTTTGATATTTAATATGATATTTAATATTCCAGCAAATAAAAACACCCAAAACAATAAGAAACAAATCCGTATTCAATGCAAATTATTTATTCATATTCTGTCCATTTTTGTTTATGTTGAACTTCAACTTAGGATGTTAACCAGATGCGGCTGGTGCCGTTGTAGTCGTGGTTCTAAATGGGCAAATTGGTGAGCGTAGCAGGCAGGCGATCAAGAGGAAAGTACCCTCGGCTGCTGGTGTTGTGAAGACCAACATGAGCGTGACCAGCACAAGGTAGAAGAAGAACTTGTTGGACATCATCTTTGTGCTGTTTCTCTTATTGAGCTCTGCTTTCGACTAACTCTAACAGAGCCACCAAGCCATATTTATACGGATTGAAGCTCGTGTGCATACATAATATTTACTCAATTGGCGCGATTAAAATTGTTGTTATGGTCAAAGGGGGTACACAAAGTTACCTCTTGTTGCACAAAAGAACTAACATGTCTGAGGTGGACACAACCTTACGTTACATAACGATAACTGCAATAACAGTTATTCAGTTCTTAATGTTTCTGTTAATTCGCGAATTAAGGATACTTAACATAGTAACGTATAACCAATTTACATACATACGCTCTGTTACTCAATGTGCACTGTTAACATTGGTATTTACCGATCCGTGTGCATTCTGATAGGCAGATAACGTTCCAGGCCGATTGCATTTGCATAATTCTGTTAGCAGTGATTAGCATTAGAGCTAACATTTAGATGAACATTAATTTCAATTGTCATTCCTGTAAAGTACAATTATCGATAAGCTCAGTTTTCGTTCTTATCGAATCTGAGTTTTAAATGAGCAAATTTGTGCCGAAATTAAATTCAACTGCCGCTCAACTGTCTAATCAGATTCGCCCGTTGACTAACTTAGCTAGGATGTTTACGATTTAAGCAGGCCATGGCCAAAATGGAGATTCAATTTCGAATTTCAGCTGTCGAGCTTGCATAATTTTTGCATAAAATTATTCTAACCGGAATCGCGTGGCCACGCTTGCCGGTATTTCCGACTGCCGCCCACGTGGCGTGGTCACTGTTGCGTGCAACATAGGCATTAGTGGCAGAGAACAACCGCAACGCCCACGACGCAGCATGCATAGGGCCATAGTGTCAAGTCATATCCAGAGAGATCTATGATGTGCATGTATACAGTATAAACACACACATACACATACTTATGTATGTACATAAATATTTATATAACGATACATCTTCAATTCATGCTTTCAGCCGCAGCCAGCGTGCTACCTGACGTATGAGTGATATTTAATTAATTTGCCGTCTATTTGCAATTTGCGCTGTGTGCACGCTCGTTTTATTGTGCCTGTGTGTGTGTGTGTGTTAACGCATACGTAACATTGTAGACAATCCAAACAAAGTTTTTACAACTCACGACAGCATGGAAGGGGGAAGAACTAGGGGAAACCTGTCAGCAGCTGCGAATATCAGTTGTTTGCCCACATGGCAGACTTCCCACTCCCCTTTCCCTTCCCACCTCCTCCACTTTGTTTACGAAAAGAAACACATTTTCAAGTCTACACAAAAACTTTGGACAGCGACTTTGTGACGACGCTAAGTATGCTATGAGTAGGCAAAGGACACACCGGAACTCAGAACAACCGTGTTCGACGACACTCAGTTGAAGTAAATATAAATTGGATTTTTTACACCCCTTAGACACTTACAATTTGTAGAACATCGAATTGAGAATCGAGAATTCCACGACCAACTTTTATTGTCACTAAAACTGTTGAATCGCGAATGCGTGCCACACGCAAAGTGGCTTTTATTCTCCCCAATGAAAATAAAAAGCAAAGACAAAGTGAGCAGTGTGCGTGGTATGCAAAGTATTAAAATGATAAGTCCTTTTGCAATTTTCTCTAGACTTTACATCATTTATTTTTTGAGGTTTGATGACTTTCAAATAATAAAATTGTTCTATACATTTTTATTAATTTTTTTATTTTCTTTTGTTTTTATTATTTTTATTATAAAATGCCAACCGCAAAGCATGCAACAGAATAACGAAATGCAGTATCAGTGAGAATGCTGTTAAGCAGTGCACTGCTTGGCACTGCTTGCATTTCAGTGCAACCCACGACACGATCCCTTAATAGCTAAATAAAGCTAGATTTCCCATATTTGACCAGCTTTAAAAAAAGCCAATAACGCTGAGTTGGCAACACTGCCTAATTGGCTAATTTTAAATGTAAACAATTTGCAAAAAAAAAGTATTTTAGGGACTCGCACCATAGTTGATATTTTTGGGTCTACAATGTTTAAAATTAGCATCTGAAGCCAAAAAGGAATTTTAGCTGCTTACGAAATATGCCCAGCTGCTTTCATTTGCCTTTTCCATTAGCTATTTCTGGCTACTTTCCTCTCCCATTTTCTCTCATTCCTTTCGCAGACTTTCCTTCCTTTCGGCTCTGCGTGCAGCCAATTAAATCACAATTGATTTGTTTGACTTGCAATTGTCGCTCGCTGCACACACACAGAGACAGTTGGAAAACATATGTGTGTGTGCGTCTGTGTGTGTGTGTGAGTGTGTGTAGGTGGTTTCATTGGTTTTTCATGCTGCAACATTTGTCAACATTAAATGGGCATTTTCTGTCGACGAAGACAGCATTAAACTGTCTGCAGATAATTTATTGATTTTCATTAAAAAAATACTCTACATGCGAAAGAAATACCCTCATGACTTGCAGGCCTTTAATATCGATTTCAACTATGTTGAAAAGTGTGAAATACTGGCGATTCAGCTAAGCGGAATCGTTTGTCGCCTTCTTTCTTTGTTTTTATTCACAGCAACGAGAGACTCACACACACACACCACAACATTAAGGCAACAAGCGGGACAACAAATGGCTCTGCCTTTTCCTTTTGCTCTTTCCTTCCTCCTTCCACTTCCCTTGCTTCTCACAGCTTGCTTCCTCCTTCACACAGCCCGCGGCCTTTGATTCATTTGCCAATGTTCTGTAAATTGAAAAAAAGAGAGAAAATTTGCGGCTTCTGCTGACGAAATGTTAATTTTCCCGAGTCCAACTGTAAATAGCTTTATTTGCATAGCGGCCTATGCCCTCCCCTCTTTCACAAGCCCCCCTCCCCCTACCCATCCTACTGCTTGTCTTGCGAATTTTCATTTGCTGATTGGGGTCGTCTCAATGGGCCTCTCGGAGAAAATTTACGCCTCTGGCATATGGGAAAATTCACTCAAATGTTTTTCGCAAAATTCGGTAATATCTCTTTGCAGGTGCACGCACACACACACAACATAAGGAACTCAGCCAATTTACATAAAGAAAGCGAACTTTAAATTTAATGAGAAGCCCCACAATAGAAAGCAATTGCTCACCGTTCCGGAAAAATATGAAAAATTACTAGTCAGCGATTGTAGGATGAGCCGGAAACGGCCTGAAACGGTCTAATTGAGGTCAGGGTTAGGTCGAAAATAATGCTTCTCATGCCAAGGGGGAGAGAGAGAGATGGAAAGAGAGATAACTAGTTTAAAGAGGATAACCAGCAAGAGAACAACTCATATTTGCCTTAATTCTGCCTTAATCCCTTATTTAGATAATTTAAAACTTACTTATCGATTTAGTGTTCCTCTTCTACTATTAAATTCCTAGAAAAACCATTGGCACACACAATTGCATACCCTGCTTAAACATGCTCAACATTAAATGTTAGACTTAATATAATAAGATAAACTGACTTTAAATACTCTGCATACAATTTGATTCTCTATTCCTTCACATGACTCTGCTCTTAACAAGTTCTGCCACGCCTTCTTCCTATTGTAACTTACCAGGGTAACTCGCAGTCAATCCCTGCCATTCTTATTTCTTGTGCAGGCCTTGCCTGAGGTTGAGTTTGAGTTCCAGTTGGAGTTAAGTTCAGCTAAGCTGTTCGCACTGGCCAAAGCCGAATTAAGTATGACAATGTCATTTGCCTGCTGCCCGAGGGGGGTGACGGTGACAGCAATAAGGAAAGAGAGGGGGAGAATGCTGTAAGCACTCATTATTGTGGCCATTGCTCATCGGTTCAATTTCAGCTTCAGCTGCGGGCTGCAAGTCGAGTTCGAATTGGGGTTGGAAAGAACCAGGGAAAAGGGAAAAGGGGGAAAGGGTAGTGCTGAAATTACATAAGCACAGCACGTAGCAGCTGCCGCGAAAGTAAAAGCTTCGTCGTTGTTGTTGAGTGTACTTTAATGCGCTTCGCACTTAATTAGTGCAAATAACTAATGACAAACTTTGCCATCGACTCAACTTGAGTCGAGAACTGAAGCGAACTTGAGCAGTCGCCCATGCGGAACTCCTGGGCTGCCACTCGACCTGACGCCCTGCGAAGGGTACTCAATCCTGTCCAGCACCTCCACTTGTATTCACTTTCATTCCCACTTTCCTGGCAATTAAAAGGCAACTGAAAAGTGTTCAAGAAGTGGCAAACTGAGGTGAACCAAAGTGACTTAGTCAATACGACTTTATATATATTGTATGTATTGTGTGTAACCAAGGCAAATCCTATAACCCTATAACCTCCTGGCTGGAAAGCATCAGAAACAGACAGAAGGAATTGATAATTTGCGTAAATTTTATTTCATTTGTCGTAAATTTACAAATGAAATTAGTTTGCTGGCAATGTAATTACTTACTTTCTCTATACATTCCACCCTCCCTCTCTCTCTCTCTCTCTGCTGTCTCACTCTCTCTCTCTCTCTCTCTCTGCTGTCTCTAATCGCTTTACAATTTAGCGCTAATACGAATTGGCCGCAATTTGATATTCCATTTCAGATAAATGTCTGTTGGGCCAGGCCCAAATTGAATTATGTCGCATGTGCTGAATGCATGAGATGATGATGCGGTTCATGTGGTTGGTTATGCTGCAATGACACTGGCCCAAATGGCAGCCTGGCCGACAGTTGCTCATCTAATTAGGCACATTAAAGAGAACAAGAGAGCTGACAACACAAATCAATTTTGACATCAGCTCAAACTACGCTTTATTTCGAATATTTTGCTGCACATGATTGATTATTCTGGTATTCCGTGTTCCGTTTTTCCATAATTCATTCTTCTTTAAGTCTTAGTTCATCAAGTTGTTGTTGTTGTTTGGAATGGACAAATTGCCAAACGATAAATACAGGCGAAGAAGAGGATCGTCGACTCGGCTGTCGGTGCGAGGAGCAACAGCAGCGAGAACAGCAGCCACAGATAGAAGAATAACCCGGAGAAGTTCATAATTGATTTGATAGAATTACTTTGCAAATGCAACACGCAATGCTGGATATGTCGCCGCACTGGTCACTTGGCTCTTTATATAGCCACATCTGGTGGCGAAACTATTTGCACAGTTGCCAATTGAAGTCGGACCAGTTAAAGCCGAGTTGTCTTTGACCTCAATTCAAGTTGGCATTCGAGTTGGCAAAATATTTAAACGCCCTAATTATGCAGTGTTGGGTGTAAGCTGCAACAAAAGGCTATATTAATTAGCTTATGTTTTCTAATTTTATCTTTTATTTTTATTAAGGCATACGGGGAAATCCATTAACCCCTTTGTGTCCTTGTCAGCTATAAAATGCAGCCTATTTAACTAACTTATAAGTTAGCGTTATCTATTTTGCTTTATGTTAAGTCTGTAAGTCCGGAAACGCCTCCAGACGACGGGTCAGTTGATTTGAACAGAATAAATAACAGATAACAAATTGAATTGTATTGCATACCGTGCTGCGTTTATTTTCTGTTAGCGTCAAAAAAACTGTCAATTTTTTCGAGCCGACCCCTGTAGATGATTCGTCTGAGGCGTTTGACTATTATACAGGGGTTCCGGGTTCGAATCCCGGGGAGGGCATGGTTTTTAAAAAAATACAGATTTAACATAAAAACAAAATAGATAACGCTAACTATAGTTAGTTAGCCGGCGCGCCTCAAATGGGCAGAATTAATAGATAAAAAGGACACAAAGGGGATATTGGATTTTCCCCGTATGACTTAATAATAATAAAGATAAAAAAAAAAAATTCGAATAACGGCATTTTTTTCGTTTTTCAATTCAAAATTGCAACGAACTAACCCGAAAGTATGCTACACTTTTTTGGGACTAAGTTTAGTTTGCTGCTAATTGCTCATTGTTTAGCAAATAATTGGCAGCACGATTTGATTTGATACCAAGCCAAGCTGTTTAATTTTTGCCATGCCTCACTGCATGCATCCAGTGCTGATCAAGAATTTGCCGCGGGGCGCCCTTTGCTTTGTTTAATATTGGAGGCGACATGCCTCGTTGAGCTGCTGTCAATCAGGCGGAACAGGAAATTGGCCACAGCGCGGCATATTGATTGAAAGGCGACGGCAACCGGCCGGCATACGTTGCCTGACGATGATAATGCTGAAAAGACGTAACTATTATTACAGCTCAATATAAATTATTTATTCTTTTTTGATTATTCATTCCAGCTATCGACAGCTGTTCACTCTAAACATTGCTTCTACCTTTAATCGATAGATGGCAGTTGATCGGTTCACAATCCTTCGTCAAGTGTGAGCCTACTATGGATGGGTGCGTGCTGCGTGTAAAATCCATCCAGCCATCAAGTATCGATTACAAGTTAAACTTTTGGCAATTAACAAGTTTTTCAGCCGCAATCCGCCACAGTTAGCACAGCGTAAACAGCGTTAGCCGGCAATTTGATTAGATGGAAGCGGAAGTACGCAGCACCGGGTGGGAAGTTTGGCTGCGTGTCACACTGAAGGCATTTCGTTTTTAGAGTTGTCAATTTGCATACTGCTTAAAATGTAAATAGACATTCGACTTGATAAACATTACACTAGCAGACGATGCGTGGGCTTCTCTTGTTGTAGCTGCTGTTGTGGTTGTTGTTGTTGTTCTGTCTGCTTGACAGCTGCGTCATGTAAGCGCGAAGTAAATGTGGCGCGACGCAGTTTAGCAAAGATCCGAACCCTTTCGCTCCAGCATGAGTCCGCCCCCGCCGCGTCATCCGCATGTGCGCATATTTATTCTTTTCACTTTTTTTTTCTTGTTCGCTGTGCTTGGCATTGGACACGCGCCGCAGACACCGCCACGCTCATGAATAATGCAACCAGAAAGAGACAGGAGTGAACCATAAACAAGGAGCCAACCACTTTGTGGGCGTAGCAAGGTGTTGTTGCTGTCCCCGTGCGTGCCTCCTCCACCCACGACCAGCTGCAGCAGCGGCGGCAGCAGTCGCAAATCTGGTAACAATTAAAGGCAAATAATGTTAATGCCAAGCGACAGTTGGTGCAGCCAAATTATGCAAATGCGAATCCATTTGAAGAGGGTTTCCAATGCCGCCGCCCAATGTGCAAATGTGATTCGACTGTGGCTCAACAAAGACTTTCGCCGCGAAAGAGGGAAACCAATTCACAAACCCAACGAGGCATGAATGACTTTTTATGACGCATTATTGCCGTCAAGTTCAAAAAAGAAAACTGGCTACAGTAAATGTTAGTCCTGTAAAAAGCCATAGCAATGAAATAAAATCGAATGGATGCGGATTTTCAGGGTCAGCAGAAACATAACTTATTGCTCCACAAATTTTAAAGTAGTCATAAATTATGGTTGCCCTTGGACAGTGCCTCCAACCATTAAAAGCCTATAAAAAAGCTTGTTAGTATATTAACATTAAAACTGTAAAACTTAACGAAGCAGAAGCAAAGCTTTCCTTTCACATTTCAAGTTTTTTTTAATTTATCACCAAGTAATTAAAGAACAACCCTTATTTCTCTTAAAAAAAAATCGTGAAACTCCAACTTGATCGCTTAATTTTCAACAACTCCATAATTTGTCAGGTTACCAAACCGAAACAAATCAAGCAAAAAAGCAACCCCAGCGCGCATTTAACTAATTAAGTAACTGCCTGAAAGTAAGCGACGAAAAGTTCTCACTTTGAGTACGTGACCTGCATTACCAAGTAGAAATCGTTCCTGCCGCACTGCGACCAATTACAGAAAAAGGTATTTACCGAGATAAAGTCGCAACTCACAGCTAAGTTACCTTATCTGAAGTTAATTTTTAGAAGAAAGTTAAGAATAACGAGATAAGAATGGATTCAAAAAGTCTTTATGTATTTCGCTGATTTATCTATTATACATATATACTATTAAATAAAATATATAAAAGATTTCTGTTACATTTACTAAAGTGGAAATGACATTGTTAAAAATTATATTATATTACAATTTTTTTAATTTAAAAGCTTGCGGAAAATGTCCTTTATCTTTTCGAAAACCTCTTGGCTCGCAACCACTGCTTTATCCACCACAAAGCGCAAATTAAATTAGGCGCTTTACTCAGAAAATACTGCATTCTATTGCGCATTCACAATATATTGTATATCGGTAAGCAGAAAATCGATAGGCATGTTACTTACATTCAGCACTGCGCGTATTTACTGCTTGAAACTCGAAATGGATATAAACAGCGAACTCCGTTTATTGCTTTCAGAGACCAACGAAGGAAAGCAACTTTCCGAATACCATTTGACAATTCTAAATAAGCGCAATATATGCACAGTAATTGATTTTTTGGACGCAGTCAATCTTCATACGCACTTGGCTTTGCGTCCTGAGCAAGTCAAGCTTATCAAACGGGAATTGCTTTTAATATCTGTGAAGAGTTGCAAGCTCAGCGATCTGTACGAGAAAAGTCCATCAAACTATTCCACAGGCATTGAAGAGTGCGTAACAAATTAGTCCATAATATAATAAGAGCCTAATCTAAATTACTTTCAGATTTGATAATTTCCTGGACTCCATTGGACAACCGTTGCGTCCGGGTCGAGTCTGGGAAATCTACAGCGAGTGTGGCATCGGAAAAACCGAACTATTCCACACTTTGGCTATAAATTTTGTTTGCCATCAAGAGCAGCAACGTGAGGTGCTATATATAGATACCAAGCGGGACTTTAAGCACGAACGAATAGAGGAGATTCTGAAGGAACGACAAGTGGATGTGGAAACCATGCAGAGTTGCCTAAATGCCATAAAAGTTGTAAGCGTCATCTCCGCACAGTCACTGATTGCAGCTCTGGAAGACTTTTGCATGAGACTATCGACTGGCGACGCGATTGTTTCGGGTATAAAGTTAATACTGATTGATTCCCTCGCAGCTAGCTTCATATTGTTTCGCAGTGGTTATGACCGCAACGATGGCCGCAGCTTCCTGACCAGGCTGGCGATGCTAATACGACAACTAGCCACGGAGCACGGGCTGTCTTTTATCTTGGCAAATTTGATAATGCCCCAAAATGATGACAGTGAGTGAAAGAGGATTCTTTATAATAATGAATACATATTTATTATTTACACTTAATTTTAAATTGTATGTAACTATTCGGCAGGCGATGACGACGAGGCTGGTGCTATCGATGACATCGAAGAGGCGGCGAGTCAAACAGGCTCGGAAACTCAGGATGAGAGCAACCTTCTGGGAGAGTACTGGAACTCAGTCTGCACGCTGACCCTGGCACTAGAGCTGCCAGAAGTGTCCAGCGGCAGAGACGGCATGCGACTGCTGAAAGTGTTAAATAACAGCTATGGGATCAGCGAGGGCAGCTGCGTGCTGCGCATTACAGATGGTGGAGTCATTTAGTTGTAGCGTCGCTGTTGTTGCTTATAGGATTTTATTACCCGCTTGCCGGGCTCAATGGTATCGCTTAATCCAGGCCGCTTGCGTTTGTTGTTGGCACTGGAATGTGATGTGTACGTTGGCGCTACCTCATTCACCTTTGTCGGCTCATTTTCCGCAGATCTCTCCACGGACAAATCCGAATCGTGTGCATACTGGCAACTTGTGCCAAAGCGACAACGTCCCTTTCTATAATTCCAACAGATCTTTCGTCCATTCTTTAGCTGTAAGTGTGTGTCGTTGTTGACCATTTTGACGTGATGCTCCAGCGATGCCTTCTTGTGCAATTCAGCTTCTAGAAAGGGATTACTGAATACAACCCCGGTCCTCTTGGCCGCCGCATTGCCTAGTGCAGCGCTCGCACTGGGCAGCTTCGGTGTTTGTTGAGCTTCAGGCGGCGGACTACACGACAATATACATGTACTATTTAATTTTTATACAATATGTGAAATCTATATATATTTATTTACGTTGGGGACTTGTTTCCTTGTTCTTTTGTGGACTCATTGCTGCTGCTTTCCGTGTCGGAATCGGAAGAATCGCTATAATCTGCGACAAGCGACATTGTTTACGTTTTTGATGCAAATAGCCAGTGTGACCGTATCGATAGAGCGCAAAAATACCAAGTCGAATCGGTATGTTTAAAATACTGGGTGCACTTGTAAACTCTACCACTAAGCAATGAACATATAGAGTACTCAAACAGCGCAATCTACTCATTTGATGCAATGCGGAGACTGGGAGCCCTGAACACGAAGTGTTTCACGAGTGGGCGATCGGCTCTCTTCGTTAGAAACCGCGAGAAGCGCACAACGAGGTCTCTACTCTCAATGTTTCTGGCTCTGTGGTGGCGGGACGAAAAAGCAACCGGCAGCAACTTCAACCGCTGTTTGAGGTCTCCTCTATGTGTTCATTGCTTAGTGATAACGGAAAGCTAAATTAGTATAAACAATTATTTAAATATAATTATTAATTTGTTGCATTAAGTAGCATACGAACACTTAATTAAATTAACATGTTTTGCAGCTAATAAAATACCAGTATTTATTTGATTCAGAACATGTTTCATTTTTAATGAGTCCATTTTAATTCATAATATGTATAATCACTTTATGCATGCTTTAATTAAGATGTATGTATATGTATGTATATTCGCTATTAACTAATTATTTATACAATTTATATAAATATAAAAAATTAAACGTTTCGTAGACTTTGTTACACTTTGTTAATATGCTCCTTTTTAGCTTTTTATGCTGACAAACACGCCCCTTGTAGACAATTCGTCGTGTGCATTGGTGTGCACGTGTATGTATGTGTGAGTGTGTAAAAATATGCAAAAATTTTAATACAATAAAGGAAACTAGCACAGATCGATTGTACTTAATATTTCCGTGGCAATCGAAGGCGTGTTTTGCCCCAAAAATTATTATAAATGACCCTCATAAATAATGCTTCGCCTGCTTGGCCAGGGTCTGGCTTTGGTAAATCAAGAGCCGCTAATCAATTGGAGGGCGTGCCGAAGGATCATCGCGATCCATGGGCGGTGGTGAGGTAAGCACTTCAACGCTTTGCGCTGGTCCTGCAGTGAGGTAGCCCGCCGTCGGATTGATGCCTTAGGGACGGAAAAGAAAAACGGAAGTAAATACGAATTCAATATAGAATTATCATTGTGCCTCTCACCAGTCAGATAGCCACGTATATTGGTATCTGTGATGAAGAGATCGTGGCGTTGATCCTTGAACTCTGCCCACACTGGATGCTTGAGCAATATTTGCGTTACACGATCGCCATAATTGAGATTATGTGTCATGCCCTTGAGTGCAGCGACAATTTGTGCTTTGACAGCGGACGCATTGTCCACAAACTCCAAACGACTGTCCAGTAATCCCAGCAGAAAGGGTATAAGTCCAACCTCCAGCGATTGGCTGATCAATGAGTCCTACAAGGCAACGGAAACATGATTAAAAGAATGTCAAATTTACAATGGATCCACTTCAACTTACGTGTTGATGCTTGAAAAGGCGACTCAGCGTCTCGCAGGACTTCTCAATGCAATCTCGATTGTGCTCCATGCATCTCTTGAGCGGCGCAACGCATTCCGTTTGCGAGATGGCGCTCACACAGAACTGAAACCAAAATAACGTACATTAGTTAAGCCAAGTTCTTCTAATTGAATCCCCACACACTCACCTCCGATAGCGACAGCTGGTGTAATACTGATAGCGTGTTCTTTGGTTGCACCGACAATAGGTTGAACAGTTTGGGTATGTGACCCAACACAGGTATATCGTCAGCGAGGTTTGGCTGCGAGCGCAACAGCTCTACCAACGCGGTTGTGGATAAGTCCAGCACGTCTTGCTCCACCGAACTCTTGCTAATCTGATCGACCACAAAGTCCAGCAGGTCGGACAAGAACTGTTTGGGTTTGCGGAGTGTCCAGGCGGGATTGCTGACAAACAGACGCAAGTAGACACCTGCCACGACAATCTCATTGGAAACGATGTCTTTAAGCACTTCGGGATCCTTCCACAGTTGTCGGGGATTTGTCTTTTGTAGCTGATAGAATCGGTTGCACGTGTCCGCAACAGCATCGCACACATTGGAACGCGTTGTATCATTCCAAATTAACTCAGGGTGCTCGTGAATGGACTCAAAGAGTTGCACAGACGTGGCCGGTGACTCGATCATGGCATCGGTGAAAAGCGCTGGCAAAAACTTCGATATGGTGATCCGCACCTTGGGTCCACTCAAACGATCCGCTGTCATCTTGGCCAATATCTCAGCGCACATTTCACGTATTTGAGGATTACGCGAATTGCAGAACAGATCCAGCAAATAGATGACAGCGCCCTTGGCCTGCGCCTCCTTGATCATTTCCTGTACGTTCATCAAGCCCGACAACGTCTCCAGCACCTTTGTTTGGCTAGCACGCAACTCGGGATCCCTAAGTGCCACCAAGTAATTGCCTAGAATCTCGCAGGCAGCCACCTCAGAGACGCATTCCTTGTTGCGCGACACCAGAGCGACCACTTCCAGCGCCACCGTCTTTACGCTAGAGCTCTGCAAGTGCAAATCAAAATTAGAAAGATCTAGATCGATGTCCTCAGCTGAATCTACTTTACACGCACATCTGGGAATATATTGTTGGCCAGAAAACCGAATATCATATCGAAATTTCCAATGCACTGTATCTCCACCTCAGCATTCGTCTTGATGACCGCAATCAAGGCACGCAGCACCATCGTAATGTGCAGCTCCAGTTGTCCATCAGTGGCATAGTCATACTTGGCCTGCTGCATGGAGAGTTGATGCTCTTGCTCAGCGTCTGTCTCCAACTTCTTGCGACTCTTGGAACGATTGTAGGCATTCAGCACATCGTCGAAAGTGCTGCCACGCCATGGCGGCGCCTGTTGTGTCTGCTGCTGCTGCTGCTTCAGCTGTGGATGATTGGGCGCCAGTGTGGGCGTCAGTATGCCATCGCTGCCCATTTTGGGTGCAACAGAAGGCGTTGGCGTTGGCGCTGGCGCTGACGCAGGTCCTTGCCTGGTCGACTTGTGCTGCAGAAATTCATAGGCGTGCTTTAAGTACTCTAACAGATCCATGATGAATTGCTTAGGCTGGGCTATCGGGAAAGTGGGCATGTCGTTGTAGATGCGTATGAAGATGCCACCGATTTGCAATTCATCTCTGAAAATAAAGCAAAAGATTGGCAAACGCAGGTGAAGATCAGGATTATGGTTTCTTACTTGTGTGCATCGAACTCAAAGCTGGAGACCAGTTCGTAAACTTGTGCAATATCCTCGTGCGTCTCCTTGGCCGATGCGGTGCGCTGCTGCTCGAGGAAATCCTTCAACTGGGCTCGCGTACCATTGTCCCAAATGAGATACGGATTACGCGTGTTGGCCGTCAGCAGCTTGAGCACCTCGCTGTCCCGCGCCGTGGCCAACTGACTGGCAATATAGCGCGTGAGTAGTCGATCCAGCACCTGTTTGATTAGCGTATTCTTCGCCTCGTCCGCCACAATATACTTCTGCTGGATGGCGTTGGCGCTGCGCACCTGTTGCTGCTGCTGCTGATCGCTGTCTGTGGGAGTTGAGCTGGAGGTGTCACTGCTGACACTGGAATCCTGCTTGCTGAGCACCGCCGACTCCTTCTCCTTGCCCGTCGTTATGGCCAGCTGCTTGTTCAACGGATTCTTTGCATTCTGCGTGTATGTCGAGTTCGAGCTCGATGTCACCGGCTTCGGTTTAATGGCTGGCGCTGGATTCGAGGCACCTGCTGCCGGTGAACTGGACTCGCTGCCTGTAATGGGCTTCTGGCGTAATTCCATGCTGTAGCCGGCCAATGCAATGCAGCCCAGCACTGCCATCTTAGCCAAATTGTTGGCCAACTGTTGCTGATTTGACTTGTCGCTGACCTCCACTCCGCTCTCGTCCAGTGTGAAGTCATAGTCGAACATGAAGAGCAACAGAGACCACAAGACGCCATTGCGGGACAGATTACACTGCAGATCATAGTTATTTGCAGCCAGACTAGTCACCAGGCTGACCGACAGCGTGTGCTTGAAGTAGACAACGCGACAAACATCCGCCAACAGTTGAGGCAATTGAATAATCTTCTGCTTGCACTTCTCAAAGTTGCAGGCGACCTCAAAGCAGCGGGTCACATTCGAAATAACCCGATAATGCAGCGAATCTGGCTTAGAATCAACTCCCAGTATGGATACGCAGCGTGTATATGCCTCTAGCAGCGCCTCGATACCCTCCTCGCGACGCAGCTCTTCGGCATTCAGCGCCGAGCAGTGAACCGTATGATAGCACAGCTCCGAGGCGGCAGTCAGCAGTTGTGCCTCCTTGGAGAAGAGCTCATCGTCGCGCGTTTCCAGGCGTATGGTTTTTATCAGCTGCGGATATCCAGCGTACTTATAGGGACGCAGTACTGAAAGCAAATAAGTTGTTAGTCTTATATCAATGATATCCACACCAAATTCCCTACTCACCATCAGGATAACGCTCGAAGAGAATGCTCTGTGTGCGCAGAATGAGCACTATGTTATTGGGATCCGGTCCGCCTGAGCTCCAAACGGAACGGGAACACAAAAATTCATAGGCTTGATTGACTTTCTCGAAGATCTCTCGACCATTCGGATTCTTATCTGGATGATACATTTGCGCCAACTTGTAGTAGCTCTTGCGTATCTGGGATTCATCCGGTTTGGGCGTCTTGGTAAGATCAATACCCAAATCCTGATAAGCCTGTTGTATGGTCATCTGTGGTGGCTTCTTCTCCACTTCCTTACGCCAGGCATCCAACGTGTGCTTCAGCAGCTGCACCGGATCCGAGATGGGCCAATTCGGAAACTTTTGTGTATCACACAAGTGACGCAGGTAATAGATATGGCAGAAGAGCTCGTTCTCCAGCTGTGGATAGCTAATAACAGGTATTGCCAGATAAGGATACCTTGCCATGGTGTGTCCACGCAGACGTGGAGTGAAGTCAGCAATGTGGGCAGCAATTTTCTCGATCAGCAGACGACGCATTTCCGAGCTCCAGATCACTTCGGGTGTATCAAATTCACCCAGAAAGATTTCCGCAAACTTTTCGGCGCTGTAATTCTCCAGGAAACAAACCATTGCCTCCGGCAGCAGCTGGCCAAGAATACTGCGGTGCATGATGCCCGATTGAGAAGTCTACAATAAAAGAGATACAGTTAAATTTTAGAGGACGTAACCAGGAAACAGTTGCACCAGTGAGACTCACCTCTTCGCTGCGGAAACCCTGCTTCATGTGTGTCATTTTAAGGAAACGTGTAATGGGCAGAATGTTGCTGCCTGTGTACATGAGCATAAAGTAAAACACGCCCGTCATATAGACCTTGGGCATCTCCGGATTGTCTTCCATTATTTGGCAGAGCAGCGTGGCCACACGCTCCAACAGTCCAGGATCATGAGTCAAGCAGACCTGCACAACATGCGGCAAACAAATGAACTCAGAAAGTTTACGCGACAACTTTGGACCGGGAATCAGCACGGCGACTCCGTTCTGCGTGCGACTTGGAAAGAAACTAGTGCACTTGATGAGTATGTCGAGTATTTTGGACGACAACTCGGTTTCATCATACAACGGCGTTCCCTTAGCTATAAGGCACCACTTGAGCTGAGGTATCTGCTGCAATGAACGCCAACCATCCATGCCGATGGCCCAGCAACGTGTCTTGGGTGTGATTTGACCCTTTTGCCAGAGCTCCTTCAATTCAGAGTAGGTTATGGGACCCTGGCGTTCAGCCTTTTGGCCATCCTTCTCGATGTTGTAGTACCAATCCTTCTCCTCATACGCAGCCATATTTGGACCTGCCTCAATTACATTGGTTTTGGTATTCAGCTGAGCGCGTCCCTTGTGCAGATGCGCCAGTGTAATCAGGTCGACAAGGCACTGCACATGATCGATGAGAGCGCGGCAATTGGACTTCTCCAGCACTAGACAGGATATCAGATTGATTAAGGCATCTCGCATGGATGGCGACAGGCACTGAAATAAAGGGAAGAACATGTAATCCAGTACATCCAGTTGACACATCTTCAACTTACGCGATCACTGAGCTGCAGAATGTAGGACATATCGCTGAACTTGCCAATCTCCTTGTGATAACGTCTGTACACCTTGGCCAATGCTTGCAATGAGAATACAGTCATCTGATCGTCATTTACACGCTGCCGACACAACACACGGCGATACAAGGCATTGAAGAGCTCAATCCTGTCAAGAGTTATAAGAATTTAATGCAATTCCAACTAAATATCTTTTTAACTTACGGATCCTTGACCAGATTCTGCGGCCAATCATCCTTTTCCAGTATCAGGCGTATATAGTAATCACCTATTTTAATTTCCTCAGCCAGACATTGATAGCCCACCTCGAATTCCTGATAATTCCAGGCCACAATCATCTGGCCAGCCAGGTCACGATCATTAAGGAACTGACGCAGCTCATTCTCCAGGCACATGCGCAGCTCCTCGCGCGTCTGAAAAGATTTGCTTGAGTTAATAACGGTCATTATGGTCATCTGTTCGCTCTTGCTTACCTTGTGATTCCAAATCAAGTTAGGCAAACTATGATCTTTGGCAAAATTATAAAAGAAATACGGTAAATTGATAATGGCATCGGATTGTTTCTTCTTCTGGCGTCGATTGCGCAGCACAACCGGACGATTCTTGAGCGCCTGAGCAGCGCCATCCTGCTGCTCGATGAGGTTCATGCCCCAATGCTTGATGCCCTGCAAATGCTTCTCTATCACATTCTTGCGAGTTCTCTTGGAATGTTGAATTGCAAATTTGAGATTATCGCGAAAGTTTAACTTATCCTCCTCCACATCCGTTTCGGGTACAGTATCTTCTGTCTCCAGAAAGGTTAACAAACCCGCGGGCTGCAATATGCAAACAAAATATTTACCAAGGTTGATTTAAAACTCACACGAAAAGAACTCACAAAAATGCGTTTGAAGAGCTCCATGGCCTCCTCACTGTCAGTTAGCCAGAGTCCAATCAGATGCCTCGACAGCTGACGATGTGTTGTCAGTGTGGGATCATTGGAGGGCGTATAGAGAGCGACCAACAAGTGGCGACACAGTGCCGCCTCGTCCAACGCCAAGGCCTGCATTTGCTGTGCCACATGCAGCTCGCCCTCTTCGATAATGGCTCTCAACACCAGGCCGGCTCCCTTGACAATCGCCAGCGATGGATGCTGGAATAGTTTGTACAAATAACGTCCACGATCGGCGACCAGTTCGAGCAGTATATCAAACTGTTTCCCATCGGTTGTCTCGCTGTAAGGCACACACAACGCAAAAGTCATGAAATCCAGCATTGCGGAAAGGACAAGCGCACCGCTGCCATGGCTCTGCAACCAACATGAACATGAATTAAAGCCAGATTTTATTTGGAATTAAAGCAATTACTTACCACATGTGTTGTCCACATGTTGAGCAGCGTCTCTAGAAATGATTTCGATGATAATATGGAAGATTTGTTTAATTGCTCCTGCTTCAGATCATGATCCGTGTTCACAGAATGCATCAGTGAGTTGATCATATCGATGGCCGAGTATGTGACAGCCAGATCCTTGCGACGCAATGCGGCTACCACTTTGGTGCCAATGATCTCGCGAAAGCTAAAAGAAAAAGAGGATTAGATGCTGTTACAAGATGAGAACTTCTGCTGATTTGTACCCCGGTAGATTTGTGAACGCAGCGTAGCCCACTTTGCTGGCCAGAAGACGAGTGAGTGCATGGAATATTGCCTCCAGCTCGATATTGTTTAGCTGCGCCGTCGGACTGTCAAGCTCCTTCTGCGCCAATGCCTGCAGTGCGCTAAGTATGAGCTTCTCCTTGTTCTCGGCAAACAGACTCTGCAGGTAAAAGAATACAAAATGTATTACCTTAATTACGTTTGCTTCCCTTGAGCTACTCACGTCTTGTGTGACACTGTAGTTGAGTCCACTGTGTGGCACATTGGCATTGAAACGCTCAAGTATCTCATGACGCTTGAGGGGATTTTGGAAATTGTTAATGACCAGACGCAACAGGTTGGCCTCCGTCTCCTCGTCCACGGAACTATTGAGCGGAACATAACGCTTGCCGCGTGGCGTGTTGCCAATGCGTATGTGCACATCCTGATTGCCACTGGAGCGCACAGCATCCAGAACAGTGGCCAACAGTGAGTCACGATCGTTAGTACTGTAGCTGCGCACAATTCCGTTCTTGTATTCGATGCAAAATCGCTGTAGATTGTCTTTATCGCGCACCAGGGCAAATACATCGGTCAAGGGGCGTAGTGTGCAGACGCTATAAGTCTGAGGATCACGCTCTAACAGGGTTACCTCTGTGAGGCAGAGTATTCGTTTCACTGGATCCGGATGACGTGGCGTTATCTTTTGCACTGTGAATTCTGTCATTGATGTTTGGAACTGATCGCCGCTGTAAGGTAAACAATCGATGAATCATTGCAAATTAGCAAGCAACATTCCCACAGCAGACACACTAACTAACCTGTACTTTCCAAACCTCTGTCGCTCGAATTGCTCCAACGTTATTTGACTCTTGAGTATTTTAGTTTCGATGCTAAGAAACTGAGAGGAGCGTTGAGCTATATTCTGTACGATCTCATGATGATTGAGTGCCTTGAACATGTGAAGACGACTAAAGCCGCCGTAGGCCATAACGATTCCATTCTCATAGTCCGAGATGCCTGCTTAAAAGGTGCGCGTAAACGTAAAAACCACAATATGAGTGCAAAAAACAAAACAGAAAACAAGAACAAACAAAAAAGACAGAGAACACGAGCACATTAGCTTAGACGATGATTCCCAGGCAAAGAAACCTTCTATAGGGAATGCTACTGGTATTTACAAGCCATGGCATAGGTACCTATTATTCCCTCGATATCCTTGTACATATAACTGGCCAGCACATCGTTTGTTGTGGGATCTAATTGGTCCAACGAGCACGGGGTAACCTCCAGCACAGTGGGCAAACTAATGCCCGACCAGTGATATTTATAGGCACTGAAGCGCTGTAGAATTACATAAAAACAAATGGTAGTTATAAGGAAAATATATAAAGTCATACAAAACCCGCATTACCAGAGCATTTTTAGGCTTGTCAGCAAATTCCCTGTGGTATTTTAAAATAGAACTGAGTATATCGTTTCGATATTCCGAGGAAAGTTTGATCGTATCCAATTTCTTGTCTTTCTTGATGGTGAGCACAAACTCGTTGGGAATCTGCATGGAGAGTGTGGTATGGTGTGGTTGGAGTTATAATTGAATTAAATTTAATTGAGCTTCAATTACAAATGCAATTCAATTTCACTTACATTTGTGGTCTTCGAGGGCGCGGCAGACACAATATCCGAGTAGGACCAACGATTTGTTAAATCAAGTTTGTCCGGATTGTAGGTTGAGATGCCGGCGGTGCCAATAGAGAGTATCCGTTTATATTTACCCTTCCAAGAGTGCTTTGTCACAATGAAACACTCCAAATCGACATTCTCTTTTGGCGGCAACATTTTTACACACAAGCGAATCGAGTCGCAATTAATGAACACTAAGCTTTACTCCAGTAGTTAACAAACTGCCAACGAGATAAGAAAATCGAAATCGAAACTGAATTATTGTGATAAACAAACGGTTTGCAGCTGGTGGTGGCTCGGGCTTTGGGTTTGCTTTTGCTGGCCAGCTGATTCATGTTGTAGATCGACAACAGAACTGCTGATTAATCGAGTGGGGCATGGGTATGGTCAGCTTTATCAGTTCTCAGCTCTCTTAAGTGCCAACGATGCGACCGCGGCCCCCGCACACAAAAAAAAACAAAGACCGAAAAGGGGGAGTAAACGTGACGACGATGTCGACGGCAACGGCGACGGCAACAACAACAGCGGCATTGAGTCCAATCAGAATCGGCGGCGTAGCTAATTAGTTTAAGTGTTTGCTTGGCCAATTGCTGTGCTTTTTGGCTTACCTTAAACATTTAAAACATTTCAACTGCTTGCACTAGACGTTTATGCTTATTGTTTATTTGCTCTATTACTATTAAACTTTTTAGCTATTTGCAATTTTTGCATTTGCATTTTTTTACAACAGAAGCGCAACCAATGTGACCGTATGCCAGTTAGACGAAAATTACCGCAACTGTTAATAAGCTTTATAGCAGGGCTGCATTGAAATATCGTTTAACAAGTAAAATAAGTAAATTCATCATTCGTTTAATAAGTAAATTCATCTAAACGAGCATTAATACTGTAATACACAATTAATAAAAATGTATTACACATCATTTAGTTATTTTTTGTTTGTAGCTCACTGCATATAAAGCACCCCCTTTTTGCCGATGGTTTGGCCGAGGACTGCAGCAACTATCGCAATATTTTCAAGCGCTTCATATCGATAACTGTTTTGCAATGTAAGCGCGCATATTAAACGATAAGAAGCCCAAAAAATACTAAAATCAAACTGCGCAACAGGCTGCGATATCTCTCTAAGTGAAATTCTTTTATAATTTTCAATTAAAACACATTTTATTTAGCTTAACTACAATTAAAAAGTTTATTTGATTGCGTGAGCAGATACATTTTTACTGTTGCCTGCCCTAATCAGTGTATTGCGTAAACGTATCTTTTATCTAAATGCAAATAAAGATGGCAGAGTCTATGTGTGTGTACGTATGTGTATGTGTATTTATGTGTGTATGTATAAAAATGCAAGATAAAAAAATCTCGAGTAACAAAAGCAAAACAAACAAAAACAATTAGACGACGACGAAGACGATTCGTATTTTACAAAAATGTATAATGATGCTGCTCTATCTCATCATAATCTGAGCTCAACTATTTGCTATGATAGATAATAGATAGATAAATAGTGTGTGTGGGCGGCTATCATAAAATTTCACGCACTGTCTTAGGTATAAAGTGTTTGTAAATGAAAATAAACAAGGTAAACACTCTTAAAGAAAGACACATATGATGATGGATGGACGACGACGATGACGACGCTAAGTCTTCGACACACTTTACAAAAGATCCTAAGCATATCGTTAACTTAATCATTATCTCTGCTTATCTCTTGGGATTTCACACATGTGGCCCAAGTCAACAGGAGCACTTGTTCTTGCCATCGGCCGTGCCAGCTGCATCTGTCGCATTTAAATTGAATTTATCCGCATCTGTTGCATCGGCAGTTATCAGTTTGTCATTGATGAGTATCTGTAATGTCGATCATTAGTAAGGAATCACATGATTCATACTCCACTACTCACTTTATTCACCAAAGCACGCGCTGCTTCGTCGATGTTGATGTTCTCCTTGGCAGAGGTCTCAAACCAACCAGCGAAGCCATTCTCCCGCACATACTCATCCATGCGCTCTGGCTGCGTCACTATGCCCTGTTTCTCCTGGTCGCACTGCAAGGTAGACAGGGAGAGGGAGAAGGAGAGTGATTTAAACTGATTACAAAGGATAGAGGGTTTCTTTCGCCTCACCTTATTGGCCAACAGTATGCAGGGTATGGGGCTGCCGTCTGGCAGCTGCACCTTGGAGTCAAGATCCTCCTTCCACTTGCTGACACAATCGAAGGTGCCGCTGCGCGTGACATCGAAGACAATGAATGCGCCCACAGCCTCCTTGTAGTAGACGCGTGTCATGTTGCCAAACCGTTCCTGCCCGGCAATATCCCAGAGCTGTAGCCGCACTATCGTATTGGCATCCCAGTGCAACACCTTCAGCGCAAAGTCCACACCGATGGTGGCACGATAGTTCTGGCTAAAGAATTGATGCACATAACGCTTGATGAACGATGTCTTGCCGGTGCCCAGTTCGCCGATGACTAGAATTTTGTATAGATGCTCACGCTTCTCATTGCTGGGTGACATGATGGTCTGGCAGGGAGAGAGAGAGAGAGTGGGGTTGAGATTTAGAACAGTTGAATGACACAAGACAAGGGGGGCAGAGAGAGGGAGAGAGACTGAGACTGAGACTGAGGGAGAGAACTAGTGGAGGGAGACTGCAGAAGAGAGAGACTGAGGAAGAGCGACTGAGGTAGCGGGGCAGTGGAGGGTTGCGTGTTAGACGAGGCCAACATGACACTTCTAGGGCTTCCGCTGCTTATATTGACACGATGACTGCAACAGCGACAGCGACTGCACTGGGGCGTGGCGCCACCTTACCGGTCCCATTTCCTGATCCATGGTCAGATTGCCAAAGGCCGGCATGGATTGCTTGGTACTGGACTCCGCTCGTTCTCCTCCTGCTGCTGCTGCTGCTGCTGCTGCTCCTGCTCCTTCTACTGCTGCTGCTGCTGTTGCGCTGCCTGCGTCCTCTTCCTCGTCGGAGCGCGAATCCTCGTTATACTCGGAGTACTCACTGGCCACCGACTGATAGCGCAATGTCTCTCGCCTACCCTCGATGCTGTCGTGATCACTTAGCTGCAGCTGCTGTTGCTGCGCAAAGCTGTGGCGACGCCAACTGGAATCACTGGGCTCCTCACTGGAGCTGGGCTGTTGTGAGGCTGCTGCGGCCAGTGCCGCTTCATAGGCATCCGCGGCGGGACCACGCACAGCACTGCCGACGGCAAAACGCACCTGTACAGTTGCTGGCGATGATGGCAAAGGTGAGCCGGCACTCTCGGCCAGGGATACCGCGTCCGTTTGTTCCTCCACGTCGCTCAGCTGAAGCAGAGGTGGTGCTGGTGCTGGGGATTGAACTGCTGCTGCTGCTGCTGGCAGTGTTTGATGATGTTGATGGTCGGGGGAAGTTTGTGGCGTGTCCAGCGCCTGCACTGAAATTGCCGGAGTGGCCGTTGTGCTGCTGTTGTTGCCTTTGCTATGGGGTCTGGCTAGGCGATGTCCGCGTTGCTGCTGCTCCCGATCTCGACTAGCGACTCCGTTGCGCACTGTTCCGCTGCTGCTGGCGGACTGAATTGAAATCGTTGCGGCTGCGGCTGCCGCTCGGCTCGGCTTGGCCGGTGCACGTTCGCGTGGCGGCGTGTCGCGTCTGCTCTCAGTGATAACGATTTTCTCCTCAAACTGAGCAACGCTTGCGGGCAAACTGAGACTAGGCGGCAGCTCTTTGGACACCTTGGCCACAATTAGCTTTGTGCTGCGACTGCGACTGCTACTGCCAGTTGTTGTTGCTGCTGCTGTTGTTGTTGTTGCTGCTGTTGTTGTTGTTGCTGCTGTTGTTGTTGTGGTTGTTTCTCCAGTTGCAGTTCCCTTTGCCTTTCCCTTTCCCTTTGCCTTTGCCTTCTCTGTGGCTGGTGTCAGGTAATATGTTTCGTCTCTTTTGCTTTTGCTTTTGCTGCTGGCCGGCTCGACTTTCTTGCCACTTATGGTTATCTGCAGCGTGCTGCTGCTGCCACCAACGCTGCCAATCGAGGGCACCAGCACACGTTCCTGGCTGCTGCTCAGCACGCTGATGTCATCACTGGTCGCCAGGCTGTGTGGTCGCACCTTGGCGGAGAAGGAGCCTGTCGAGGTGGAACCCTTGCGTAGTCCGCCCGCCTGTAGCAGACGTCGTGTGAGACTTTTCTTCTTCTGCTGCTGCTGTTGCTGCTCGACACCCTCAGCAAGGCTGGTCACGTCCTCGCCCCCGCTGCTGACCAACACAGACTGTTGCTCCTTCTCCTCCTTTTCCTCCTTTTCCTGCTGTTCCTGCTTAGACTTTTTGCTCTTTGGCTTGGAGAGGCTGCGAAAGGCAGCTGAGAAACGTGAACGGGATTTTAGTTTGCTCTGCTCCAGATGCTGCTCGCTCTTGCTCTTCTCCAGCTGCTGCTGCTCCAGCTGCTCCAGCTGCTGATCTGGCTGCTCTTCTACTTCTTCCTCTTTCCCTTTTGCTTTGCTTTTGCCTTTTGGCTTGCCAGCGCTTTGCATATTTCGTTGTGTTTCGCCACAGGGGAGGGAGGACTAAGGACTCTCTACTGCATCCTCGACTTGGGTGGGTTATGCGACCGCAACGAAGACTTAAACGACGCGCACTGAAATGGCAAATGTCGCAGTGCGGGTTTATATTAACTGCGCTTCTTGCCACGCCTCAGGGCACGCCCACCTCTCCCCCCATGCCAGCCTCCGCCCAAGTGACACCCTCGCGATCTGTGGTCGGTTTTGCATTACATACATTCGCCGCACGCTTACCAACACTGCTCGGACCAAAAGTTGCGAAATTGCGCGAGCGTGAGAGTCGCCGTCGAGCGTCGCTTTGGCATGTGTCGTCCGCAGTGGCTGCGCATTGGCTTATCAATCGTTTGCACTGATCTTGGCCAGCACTGAATGCAGTCGCCTGTTGCCCAGTTGTACTTGCTCCCAAATTGCCGCAGACTAAGCAAGCGTCACAAGGTTGCTAACCTAGATGCTGCTCAATGGCGCATGAAAGAAGCCTCGTGTCCAGCTGCAACTGCAACTGGTCCACGTATCTGTCGACGGGGGGAGGGACCTGCTTTGTTTTCTGGTCAACTGCCTAGCTAGGTTAGGGTTGCTCCTAGCAGGGCAGGGCGTGTCCAATGAGGCAGCAAAAATGCACACGCCACGCACTTCTCGGGCTTCTACTTTTGAGGATTTGCAAAGAGAATCATCACACTTCATTTATATATACAAGTATGTATGTGTGTGCCAAGGGGGGGGGTGGGGGGATTTGTCTGAACTGGTTACTGGAGCACTTCTGGTGCAGCCCCAGAGTTGCAGTACATAGATAGATAGAATTACCTTTATTACAAAACGTGGTAAGCCACAACTCAAGCCACAAATCGCGTATATAAGATTACAATTACACACATGTGTGTATAGGTGTTTTTGTGTGTGTGTGTGTGTGTGTGTGTGTGTGTGTAGGTGTATAGTCTGACTGCACAATCAACTGGTTTATGCGGAAGCTCAGCTGATGTCATGTCAATCTCACATAACCCCCACTAACACTAACCTAATCTATTCTTAATCCACAACTTATTTCACATAGATCACTCGCTGACGACACTTGCTGCGGTTCTATCACTTGATATGAGATACCCCAATGAGTTCTACATATTATATATTCTACTTTTCAGTTTCAGTCTCATTAAATGCAAAAATGCAAGACATCTCGAGAGGTTTTTCATTAATATACAAAATTTGCTCCAGTTTTGCGTGGGGGGGGGGGGAACTTTGCAACTCAAAGAGGAATATAAAATCATCTGTATATGGTTTCAGTTGCTGTTCTATATGTTATGTAAATGTATTTTATCTGTCATTTAAAATGCAGTTTAAGTTCATGCAGGAAGCATTATAAAGGCACAAATAAATAAAAAGAAAGGTTAACTTAGGCAAGTAGATTCTTATACCCGCGAATTGATCCTATACAAGTGATATATAATGAATTGAATAGAATTGTTTATGTTCAATATAATGTCTTACTTCGATTGGCACTAATAGTACCGGCCGATTGTGCCTATGGCGGGATCGATTTCCCTACCGATGCTGATGCAGAATATATATACTCAATCTCTCTACCCCTCTGCAAGGGTTTTAAACAAAACAAACTTTATTACTCAATCTCTTCAGTTTTCTATTCGCTCAACTCCTTCGCACGTGTTTGCAAAGGGGGTTTTCCCCTCCCCTTGCTACCTATGCAAACCCTTTTAAGGATACCTATTAGAAAGCGTGCAGAAACTTCACGTATTTATGGACAGAGCTCGTAAAACCGAACAACATTAGAAATTCACTTTCGACAGCCAAACAGAAATTCTTTTGTGCCACAAATGTTTGCACGCAATCGAGAAAAAGAGAGAGAGGGAGAGTTGTAGGGCAGCCTAGGGTAGTTGTGGGGGCGTGGTCTGACCCGCAAGAATGAATGTGGGCATGGAGGCATTTCTCTCTTAAGCGTTGCAATTACCAACGACCTCATTCCAAACAAAAAAGCGCTACGGATGCGGTTGGCGTTGATGTGTAACCCCAGGGGGAGTGGGGGAGTAAAGGGGTAGCGTATTAGAAATAGCAACTTATACAGGTCACGAAAAGGGCAAACAATAAACAAACTCGGCAATCTTTTGAGTTAAAGCTGTCCTGCTGCCTTTTCTATTCCCCTAAGTTGAAGCGAATCACTTGAGTTGTGCCACCTGCTGTTGCAATTTCAGCGATTGCTTTGTTTTGCATGCTGCACGGCACTGAGGCAGGCAGGCAGCTTGTGGCATGTGGCACGCGGTGGGCGTTGTCAAAACAATAATAGTGGGCGTGGCAGTGCAAGCATTTCGTGCAAAGTCATTTGTACCAAGAAACACTTCGTTGCCTGCGAAAGTATGCAGCACTTATTGAAGCCGACAAAAGTATGCAGCATTTTTTGTCGATGCATTTTTGATTTGCATGTTAACAGAGCTTATACAGTGAAATGTTACAGTTATCAGAGTTATGTTAAATTTATATTTAAAAAAATGGAAAGAAATGGATAAAATATTTTCACTTTTTCGAGCGAGCTGCTAGTTATACGAATTTTGAAAGCAGTGTCCTGTTAAAGGTCAAAAAGAGGAACAATTTAAATAAAAAAACTGACGTTATTCTAAAGAAAATTATCTGAAGAGTGTTTCTTATAGATCTCGGCGAGAGAGTGTGCAAATAGAAGTTTAGAAGATATACCAGGTATAAAAAGACTTTTTTGTGATGGGAAGCATTGTAAATAATCTATTTAAAACGAACTCGGAAGTTAACAAAATAAATAACAATTTATACTATTTCAATTGTTCAATTATACCCAATAATAAAAGATTGTTTCTTCTTTTTTATTTACATATTCATCACATCATTATCATATTCATATCATTAGTCTTATGTATCTTTTGTACGTGATCTTGTCAGTGGCTTTGGCTATAGAAATCTTCAATATGCAACTGAACACTGCCTCTTCATCCCCCCCCCACCGTCACAATTCCAGTCTCTATCTCCTCTGGCAGTTCGTGTGCTGATTTCAATTCGCCCGCATTTCAATTCGTTGCATTTTTTCACTCCGATCGAGTGTGTTAGGCTATTGTTTATCAGCTGAAGCTGCGGTAATTAACATGTTAATGCAATCGCAGCAACAATAAACGGATCAACAACAACAACAACAACACGACTGAGAAGAAGAAAAGCGGCCACAAAGTGCATTGGCTTGTCAGCCAGGCAGAGATTACGAACTTTATGTGTGGCCAAATAAAGCATAAAGTCCAGGAAGCAGAGAGAGAGAGAGAAAGATATTGTATGGAATTTTGTATGCTCTGCGATTACTCAATGAATTGCACACGCGGCACAGCTGTCACTGATATTCCATATACCATATACTATATAAACTATACAGACTTCGACTCGCCTATCAATATCTTATCTGGCCATGTCGAGTCATCAATCCGAAAAAGAAATAAGCAAAAAAAAACCTTAGCATAGATAAGATATAGCTAGAGAAATGCAATTCCCGATGATTCAACTGTATGAAATGCGTCTAGAGCACACACTATTTTAATTGGCAGTCTTTAATTAAGCCACTTTGGACCCTATTCCTCATCCCACACACATACTTTCGCCTCTTTCCACTTTAATTGACCTTAAAACGTGACGTTAAAACGTTGTGAAAACGTTGAAAACAGTAGCAAGTGGTGAAGGGAGGGGACGAAGAGGGGAACTAGGGTAGTTCCCAGCGCAGCACAAGGCATACTATACAATATCTAACTAGCAATCGTTTAAGCATGGCCGGAACACACCCACCCACACATACACACACACACACCTACATATACATATAGTATATGCACAGTCGCCTCATCGAGAGTGAAATTCCAGTGACCATAACACGTGTCTGGGGCGCTCGCTCGTCTTGTGGCAACTTTGATTATATGGTCTTGTTTATACAATGTGTATAGAAGGGGGGAAACAATTTCGATTTCATTTCCTCTTAATTGTTTCTTGTTCAACTTTTATGACATAAGCGGGAATTGTTTTACTTCTCTCAATTTGCACATTAGAGTTTCTCATATGGTATTTCTCACTGTAATTTTAAAAATATAACAAAATTCGACCTCAGCTAAAATTAGCACTTCATCTTGATAAATACCGAGAGAAGTATTTATGGTATATACTCGTTTCTTTATGGTATTTCTGTAAGTTTTGTTCTCATTTATTTTTACAAATGTTTTTCACTTTTTAATTTCTTGAAATTTTCTGGTTTACTTCATTGAATTGACCGTGACTTACTGGAATTAGTTGTGCAACTTTAACACACACACACACACACATACAGAGCATGTAATGACAACAAGTTATAATTTATAAGTTTATTATGGAGGGCTTTGTAGGAAATGTTGGACACGGCGCGACGCCCGTTTTAATGCAAAACAACGTAGACAACTCTGTTTATTTTTATTTTTCTTCGGTATTTTGCTGTTTGCACTGTCCTCTTACAGCATTAACATAGGCGAGAGCAGTTCGGTAAGTATGCGGAATTTATATGGATTATTGTAGCAGAATTTCGAGGTTAGAATAAAAGATATTGAAGTTAAAGATAACTTTCCTATAGTACAAGCTTAAATCAGTTGAAAATTTCAAATAAAACTGATTGTTTTAAATTTAAAGTTATTTCTATTGTATTTGTTACTAGAAATCTTCAAAATATAACAAATAAACAAGTTCTTGCTGCATATTTTGTTTAACTCTGGCAACCAGGGCTGCCATCTACCTCACAAAAAGAGCATAGAAAACCTAAAAGGACAGATCTGTTGTCCTGCTGACAACCCTAGTTGTTGTTAATTAAATTCAGCTAAAATGATTATCATTTTTAAATATTTGTCATCTCTTTAATACTTTAGAGCTCTGACAACAGTTCCGCATACTCTTCGAACTTCTCTCGTTTGCTGGAGCTCTCCCCAATCTCAGTTGACATTTGCTCGCCCCTAGGCATACTCACCCCATTGTAAAGATATCCATTATTCCGATTGATATCCATGTTGCTGCGTGCTGCGTGAATTTCCTTCTCCTCCTCCGCCTCGATGGCGCAGAGATCGATTTGTGGCTTCCGCTCGGCGTACGACGGCGTCGCAGTACGCAGCGAAAAGTTGATGGAGGAGCCTCGTCCAAGTATGGGTGACTGCTTGGCGCTGAGTGTGCCCAGCGAGCCGGCACTCAATGGTTGATCCTTGTACTCCACGGGCTCACACGTATTCTGCACGTAAGTGTGACCAGGTTTACGCACACTCTGACAACGTAAACAAGCGCAGCACGTGCTGCTGCTGTTTGCGGAAGGGGGCAGAAGGCAGTCAACGGAAGTAGCTTTGGTTTTCGGTGCAATCAGAGTGTGATCGGCCAGCGAATCGCAGAGGTTACGGCGTCCGGCGGAAGATGAGACTACGACGCTGCAGCGTATAACGCCGGCTGCCATGCAGGGCAGGTATAGAGGTTTGGAGGGAGGAGAAGCGAGGAGAGCTGCTGCGTGTTATTGCTCTTTAGACTTTGACAAATTGATAGCCTCCGTTTTGCCCTCTCTTACTCTTTGTCTTCTTCTTCTTCTTCTTCTGTGTCTATGTTTTATCACAAACTGCTGCTCTGTGCTCTGTTTGTCTTCCCACTCAAGGTCATTCGCACTCGCTTTATCTACTACGTGTGTGTGTGTGTGCGTGTGTGTGATTGGCAAATGTTTTGTTTAACCAATGTTATTTCACTTATTCAGATTACTCTGCGATTGCTCTCTCTCTCTCTCTCTGCAAATCAACATGTGGTTCTTGCTCTCTTTATCTTGCTTTTTTCGCTTTGTGGCTAGAACGGTAATTAAAGCTTTTGCTGTGCACTTGAACTTTTGTACCTTTGGCGCGCACTTATCAAAAATGCACCGAAATTATTTAGTATTTTGCTGCACTTAAGGTTTATTGAACTTTCTTGCTCTTTGTTTTTTGTATTTGTAGTTTTGTTTTGGGCAAATTGCTGCACTTTTTTGACCATCGCCAAATGTCAACAACAACAACTGTAGCAACTACAAAACAGGTTTGGCGCACCGAAAATGGAGCAATAAATTAACATTCACCTGGAACTGCTTTTGCATACACGCCTTGCATAAGGCTTAATGGGTTAATTGTCAACGCGTATGTATTTTGTTGTTGTTATTGTTTTTGTTGCTCGTGCTATCATATCACAGGTTATTAATTTAACGTACACACGTACAACGACGACGAAAAACGAGACGAGAACAGCAACAAAACAATAGAACTAGCGCCAGCACGTCCGCACGCCGTTGCATTCGATTGTGAACTGAACGCAAAAGCTGCCGCTGCGCTGCGCTGCCGCCCGCAAAAGAGCTTTGAAATATAACGAAACGGTTATTCGATAAACGGTTCGAAGCGCGCGCCACTTTGCAGAGAGTGGGAGTAAGAGTGAGAAAAATACTGCGCTCTTTACGACTGTCTAAGTAAATTGGAAGTATTATTCCAGTATAAATTGGAATTGGAAACGTTTTGAATTTACCGTTATTAGTATGGAGGCCACAAAATATGCAATGCGAAACGGTTGACGCTGAATATTTAAAATGAAAAATTAATAGTGTTTTTTAAACAGTTTCCTTTGTATTTACAACAACTATGTGCACAAATATAGAACTTTATCAGCATTACTTAGAAATATTCATGTTTCACTGAGACGATTCAGTTATGCGTACAGGAATTTCAATATTTTAGATACATATGAATGTATTAACTGCTTCACAAACTATTGACTAATTCAGGAATACCGCACACGTTAAATAAGTTAAAATAGTGTAAATATATCTATAATTAGTAGTAGTAAATAACAGTCAGAAATCGTTAAACTAGTTGACGAATGAATGCAATTAGCAAACGACTTTACAGTCATTTCAGGAAGAATTCTGGATTAGCCACAAAAAATATGTGTTTTCGTTTTATTTTTCATTTGTGCTCTTCGGACTTTCGGTCTTCATATCTAAAACGGCTCTTGTTTTCTTGTGGGCCAACATGTAATGCGAGACATTCTCGTAGACGAGGAACGTGATCATGCAGGCGGGCACCACGCGTATCAGGTTCGCCTGAAGACCCTTGTAGAATCCAACAGCTCGCTCGTATCTGCAATGAGAAGCAACAGGAATACGGGGGGGAGTTAGTTCATGTCGCCATGGGTCTTAGCTACTTACAATGCCTGCGTGTTCGATACGATTCGATTATCGATTTAGCAAAGAGATTCTGCACAATATTATCACATAGTACTTAGTACTGCACCGGGTAACCTTCTCTCACTCTCGTTAATGTATTGTACTTACTACGGGCCGATGGCGACCAGTTCAATTTCAAATTCAAAGATCCGACGAAATGAAAAGACTCGTATTGAAGACTTGGAAACTTTGTTATTTTTTTTTTTTCATTCATTCTTCTTTTGGTTCTTGGCATTTTAATGTTTTACTTGGGATTGTTTTCATTTTCGTTTACTCTCGATATATATCGTTTATCTTTCATATGTTTTCTTTTTTTCTCTTTTATGTTTTCTCTCAAGTTTTGTTCACAATGCTTTTGTTTTTAATCGATATATGCTTATGTGCTCATAAATGTCAAAGTTCTATTATAATATATATACATATATATAGATCCAGTTATATAGTATATATAATAGAAGTAAACGATTTGCGAAATTATGAAGAATCTTTTTGCCAAAACGAAAATTATGCTATGTTTTTTTGTTGTTGTTGTTTAACATATTTACATATATGTATGTATATCGTTTATCGAATAAATAATTTAACTAAACTATGAACTAATGTTGTGCAATTTCAGTGCAATAGTTGCTAATGAAATTAGATTTCACATTCAAGGACACAACTCAAGAAAACTTTCAAAGTTCTTTCGAATTATACAAGTTATACATGTCTTACTAAGCCTTACTATGGAATTAACTTAAGGCTAGTTTTATCAGTAGAAGTCTTAATCGAAAATCAACATAATAGAATACAAATAAAAAATGGGTTTAATTTTGTCATGCTTAAATTCAGAGTGTGTGTGTTTCTATGTGTGCCTTTTGTGCTAATGAAGATTCTAGATTCTAAAATTGTAGATTGTTGTTGTTGTGCATTTTTACTAGGATGGTTTAATACTCTCAGCACCACTCTGCTGCTGCTGGTGCACCACCACCACCACCACCACCATGCTGGTCTAGCTGGTCAGCTTTTCCCAAATGAGCATAACCATGCAAATGTTGGGCGTTACATGGACCAGATACGGCACGAGTCCCTTATAGAAACCGCCCATGCGTTCGTACCTCCATGTCTGTTTGATGCAGTCCCAGGTGCCGCTGTAACGATGATGATGATCCTGCAGGCGTGCCCGCACCACCTGATATGGATATGTTGCTGCGGCAGCAATCAGCTTCGACATCGCTGCGAATGCCAGATATTCGCTAGTGGCCTAAAGAAAGCGAAAGATAATTAGTTGAAATTGTCAAACGACCTCTAGATTCGTATTGTGTGGGAATATATGCCGGGCTGCAGCTGTTGAACAGCTGCCAAATAGCACGGGCAACGGATATATACGCGGTATATATCAGTATCTATATATATACCCACTGTATGTACGCACTTGCGTATGCCACGCGCTTTTTGGTCATGTGATTTATATAATGCATACATACCAATTTAGTATCGATAGGCAGCTTGCGATACTCGTTGTAGGCGTTCTTCATCTCCTCGTAGGTCATAAACTGTATGGCTCCATGCGACACGCCCAGCATGCCGGGCACAAAGCCTCGGTACAGTCCACGAATACCCTCTGTCCTATAGATCTCGGCCAGGGCATGTACCATGCCACGATATTCGGCACTGCTAGCAGTATCGCATTGCAGACAGAGACGCGTCTTAACCACCCAAATGGGATTCGTTAATAGCAGCGTGAGGGCGCCAGACTCGGCGGCGGCCAACATGTGCATGGTGGGGCCCAGAGGCATTGTTGAATTGCCGTCCTGGATGAATGTCTTGATGGTGTTGTAGCTAAAGAAACGTACGTTTATCAATGAAATGTTCTCCGAGTTCATTAGACGACCGATTATGGGACTTACAATAAAAAGTACAGGCCCCACGATGAACCCGATCCCCAGACATTGGGTGTAACACCCTTGTAGAGACCTCGGAAACCCTCTTGCCGGAATATGGTGGTAAAAGCACTGCCGAGTCCACGATATTGCGGCACTGTCGCGGTGCGTCCATCGTTTACTGCAAGGGAAAATCAAACAAAAAATTGTTAATGATAAAGGTTTGTTTTTTTTTTTTTTTTTTTTTTCGTTTCTCTTTATGAGTGTGTTTACTCAATCGTCTAGACGAAAGCCTTGAGACGTAGACGGAGATAGAGACAGAAACAGGGCGAGACTGGCTGTCGGCACTCGAGTTTCCGAGAGTACTGAGACAATTCCGGTTTATTTCCGACTCTTTTGAAAGCGGAAAAATTTGGAAAACAGCTGAAAATGTTGTGAGAAGTTAACTAATTTACAGACTGTGGTAAAGAGTGAGTCAACTGTGAACCAGTTAAGTGGAGGAAGCTTGAGGGCTGGGATACACTAAATCAGGCAACAGCTGTTTTTGGCAATTTTGGGGACTGTACCAACAGTCGGTACCCACTGCCAGGCCCTGGCTGGCTAATGGCCCGAATAAAATATCGACAACAATAACAAGGAGAACCACAATCGAGTAGAAACAACAGCAACAAGTTGTTTTCGTTATGCCTGTGTGTGTGTCTGTGTTGTTGTGGCCATAAGCGAGAGATAGCGCTAATTGCACGAAGCGACGGATGTGATAAGAGGAATCCGTGGAAATATAAGCTGCTGCTACTTATGCGGGCATTAGCATGCTAATATTACTGTATTCTTTGTATACTATATATACTAAATATATATTTGATTAGCAATAAATGAACAACAGGCAATAACACTCGCTGACATTAGCTCCTGATCCCCATTGCCTGACAACAGCACAACACACGCTCACTCACACACCCACACACACACACACACACATATGCACACAAATAGGGGGGCTCGTCAATCTATTTTTAGCATATACTAGTGTGCGTGGCGACTAACCTTGAGCATGATCCCAGGAACCGGTAATAGCGCACAGGGTATTTTTACTGATTGGCAACAAAACAGCAGTGAAACCACAACAAAAAACTACGGCTACGATTGAAACAGCAGATGAGAATGCGAACCCGATAACCGTTAATTGCAAATCATTTTTGACTTATCGATATCGGCTCGACTTACGTGATTTATCACAAAAGTAAATACAAATACTAATGCGGTATTTTAACGACACTTATTAAATACTTTCGTTTTTGTTGTTGCCAACCTTCTAATTACCAACTGGCAAACAACAGAAACAGCTGATGTTTAGCGATAAATACAAAGTGTAAAAATAAAAAAGCTGTTGACAATTGCGCGCACTTGGCAACACAAGTTTGCAAACCAGTTTTGCACTCGTGCGTGCGTGCGGGAGTGTGACTGTGCGTGAGAGTTGCGACAGTTGCCGTTAAGTTATGAAAAAAGAGACCATACTCTGTTCTGTGTACAGTCACACAGCACGTTGGTCACGTGATCTGACGGCGCGAAGACACAACGCGCCAGTGAGTGAGTGAATGTGTTTGTATGTGTGTGTGTGCAAAAGAAAGATAAACAAGTTTACGCCAATCGCTGACGTTTGCAATTGTTGTTGTTTCCCTCTCCACAAAACTATAGTCGGTGCGTCATACAATACATATGCAAAATTGTCGCGCGCGTGTGTCGTATTTCTGTTGTAGTTTGCAAATTCTAGGCAATAGATGGCGTCACAGTGTGCGCATTTAGCTTAAAGAGTTGCCTGATTATTTCGCATAAACAACCTAATTTGTTGTTGCTGTGTTGAGGGGTTTTTGCCCGTTACCAATGAAATTTCAGCGGATTTAAATGTAAATATTTTTCACTCTCTCGGATATTGGCGGTTGTCATTATAAAGTCAAGTCAACTCTAAACGAAAATACATTTTAAATACACTGATATTGTTTATGTGAATGCGATAACCTGTTGTTATTATTGTCGATTTATTATTTAAAAAAATCTTTGCATGCGGAAACAATGCGAACAACAACAGTAAAACCGAGGACAACTATGAATATTAGCTGATATGGAAGAGAGTATGGGAAATGGGGAGGCAATAAACAAAAGCAAGAGAGAGGACAAAAACAACTAGAAGGCGCGAGGCAAGTCAATAGCGCTGAGTCATCATCGAGTAAAGAACAGTTAATATCGAGCTTTGTACCATAAGCCATAATATAAATTGCACCAAAATACTGCCATAAATTTCCCAGAACATTTGTGGGCGTGTGCTTCCAGCTCTTTCGTTTCACGTACAGATTATGTGCCCTTATCATTTCTATTTTTTTCTAAAAATGATATGCCTAAAATGGAATATAATCGGTCACACTTATGCCAACTGAAGTGAAATTGTCAACAAATCAATAAATTAATTGACAAAAGAGGGAAATGAATGAAGTGCACATTGTGTTTGTATGTGTTAGTTGGTCTGCGTTTGCGTGTGTGGGTGTGGAAAAGTTTCAAGCAAACGGAAATAATGCAATGATAAGCAGTGCGGCGACTTCTCAGTCACGTGACAACCCTGCACAGTGTTCATCTCACACTCTCTTTCTCTTTCTGTCTTGGTTACTCACCAGCAAAGCGAATTTTGATGAGATCCAATGGATGCAGTATTAGCGTCGATGTTACTCCCCCGGAGACTCCGGCAACAAGATGTTCGTACTTGACATGGGAAAATACCTTGACTTTCATCTTATTGGTACTGGTCGGCGTTGCGCTAGTATTCATTTTGATCTGATTTGCTTGAGTTACTCTTTACGGCGAATTGATTTACTTATTCCTCTGCTCTGTGCAACTTGTGCTACTATATATAATATTTCTATATTGTATTTTTTTATTATTTACAATCTTTGGCGTCGAATTTGATTCTCAAATCGAATTGAAATCACAGAAACTCGTTGCACATGGCAGCAATGCGATATGTCTTGTTGCTAGGCGCCGATTTGGGACTGTGACTACTGTGCTTGTTGTTGTTGTGGTTGTTCTTGTCGCTGCTGCTGCTACGGTTGTTGTTGCTGCTGCTACTGCGAATACTTATACATTTCTGCCTTTGTTTTGTTGTTGCCGAGCACATATTTTCTCTTTGGCAAATTTCAGCTGTTTCTTTTAGTTATTTCTTACTCTTACTATTGTTATTCTCATTCAAACATTCATACATGTACATGCACGCTCATGTACGTGCGTGTGCGACAATGTGTGTGTGTGGCTGATGAAATATATCTGAATCTCGTTAAACAATTTGTTTTTGCAAATAATGAGTTTGTGCCATTCGCTTATGTAATGTTGCCAGCTGCATTATTTCCCTCGATGATGTGCCACAATTCGACTTTGCTTCCGTCCCGTTTCAGTTTGTATATTGTATGTGTATATATAGTTACACTATTTGCTACACGTGAAGCCGATTAAATAACCCTACTGGATTTTTGAATGCGCGTGCACAATTAATTACTTAGTTGGCGCTCACTCTCGCCCGCGCCTCTGCTCAACCGAACGACGATGAAAACACGAATGAATCGTTTGCCAGCCGATTGGGCTTTTTGTAGGTGCTTGCCGACGAGGGTCTAGGCACGTTTCGACCGTCAAATGTCAAGTAACGAAACACAATCGGTACATCGGGCGATTCATCGATATACCGATCAACTTGAATTTAAGCTTGGCGGCATTTGGTGTGAATGGCAAACGTAAATTTGTAACAAAGAATATTAATAAAGTATTAATTTATGGAACTGCTTGATTGTGAACTCAAATGATGTAGCTTACAGTAATTTCTCAGTATGGTTGTTGGTGTTTTTACAAATATGTGACGTAAATAGCAGTCTTTTTTAAACTTGATTGTAATTTATTTCTTCAATTGCATAAGATGTATTTAGAAAAGTTTATTAAATTTACAATAACTTGTATGTATGGCAACGTCACATGCGAATGACAGCCGCGTAGTTGGATAAGTTGGTTTTGTTGGAGCAATTCGATAATCGATATTGAAATGTGATTCGATATGTCACGAGTTTTCATTCCGCCGTTAACATATCAATTTATCGATATTGTAGATCGCAATGGATCTTATTTGGACTCAATTTAAACAATCTGGCCATATCGATAAGAGCTGTGTGACCACCTGAAAACCCATTGGAATAAAAGAATTTAAAATTACGTTTAACTCACATTTCAATTTGTGTATAATTTATTCCGTATCAAATTGTAAATTATTTATACAGAAAATTGTCAGCACTTTTACATAATTTATTATTGTTGCATCTGTATTTGCATTCTGTTTGATTGTCATAGAATCGATAGGCAAATTCTATATGTAAATACAAAATTCCGACAGTATTTGAAATCGTTGGTTTTCTTTTTCATTCATTTATTATTACAAAATACAACTTATTATTAGTTAGAACGAGAAAAATGTATTATGAAAGCGGCGGCGTTGGGTAAGGGAGGATAATATGAGGGGGGTAGTTAAGTATAAATTTGTTTTTAGATGCTTAATCAAAGCTATTGTCATGGATATATAGTGTATAATGTATAAAGGTATATGTAGATGTATTGCCTCGACGCGTTATAATGTTTTATATGCGTATGTATATAATTGGTATGTAGTAAATTGGTAGGATATACAGTTATTATGATTGCATTTTAGTCTATAAATCTTGAATTTGTTAAATTTACAACAATTTCACACAGTCGAAAAGTTGAGGGACGTCGAATTCCTTCTCTCTTTCTTTTTCTTTCTCCCTCTTTTTCTTTTCCTTTCTCAACGATTTTGGGCGCAATTTGTAGGTAGTTCGTTAGGTTCACTATATATTTTTGGCAGGATATTGTGTGTGTCTGTGTGTGTGCGTCTGTATATGTTATATGCATTATGTGTATGTTCTCTGTGTGTGTGTGTGTGTGTATTGTGTGTGTTTTATCTCTACTACGCTCAACTCATTTCGCTCGTAAAAAGACCTAACATTAAATTATATAAAATAAATAATCGAAATCATAATCATTATATAGACGACGACTCTCATTTAGCGTGTACAAATATAAACGTAATTTTTCTTGCTGTTTTATCAGAGAAATTGAAACAATAACGACGACGACGGCGACGACGAGCTTCTTCCAGCACTTTTCTCTCTTCCTCTCGCTTTCTCTCATGCACTCCTGCAATCCTGCCTTTCTCCACTCTATCCCCCTCTCTCTCTACTTGTTTATACCTGTGTCGGGGGAGTAGGATATTTCTAATCCTCGTCGTGAGCATTATCCGCCGTTGCTGCTGACGCCGAGCCGGCATGATCATTGGCACTTTCGCTGGCATGGCTGCTGTCCGCTGCCGCCAATGCCGCTGCTGCTCCGGCGGCTCCTGCTGCACTGCCATTCTTATTGCTGTTGCGTGCATCGGTCTCATCGCCACCAGACGCCGACACCTTGCCCTCCAAGGCGCGTATGCGATTCTCCTGCTTCACAATGATCGCCTTCATTTTGCGTATCTCATCGAGTATGTTGCGATGATCCTTCTCCTGCAGAGAATGACGAGAAGATGAGTTAAGTTCGAGTCTAGAAGAGATAAACTCCACTGTTACTTACCGTAAATATCGCAGCTGGTGCATCATTGGACGCCTCGTTGTTGTTGGCAGATGAATGATTGCCACCGCCGCCGCCGCCGCTACCACCGGTGGCCAAGGCATTGCTGGCGCCACCTCGCGATGCCGATGCCTTGTTCAGTATGTTGGCCTTCTTGCTGACGGACAATTGATTGCTGCCCGACGAGGAGACGTAGCCACCCTGTACAATGGAAACGCGATCCTGATTAGGCTTATAAGAATCACTGTTCATCTTGGGTTACAACAAAGAACAAAGAACACAACAACAAGCGCCACGCAGCGTGCGTGTTAGGGCGTATGTTTCAAGCTGTCAGTGTGTGTGTGTGTGTGTGTGGGTGTGTGTGGGTGTGTGGGTGTGTGTGAGTGTGACTTGTGTAGTATTTTGTAAAGGGCGCGAACGGGACACAAACGCTGAGAACACACATCAAGCAAAGCACGGCAGGCACAGAAGCACAGAGTCAGCAGCAGGCAGACACACAAGGAAAACAACTTCTTATTTTGGAATACAATTATTGTCGTTGATTGTTGTTCATTTCATTTCCAATTCATTCCTGTACGCTCCTCCATAGAGCAGCAACTGCGACATTGAAGTACTTTGGATAAACGACAATGAGGCAGCGCCAAAAGCGTCTGTATTCCAAAAGAGTATCTAAGGGGGCGAGCATGGCAATCGCAACTGGATCCACTTACTTTGAGGGAGAACGTCAGGGGATCTGCATCTTTGCCGGCAATCCATTCCTCGGCCGTTATGGCCGCATCTTCCGCCAGTGTATCGGGATAGAGGTCCTCCTGGAAGAGATCTGATTTGCGCGGCACCGTCATCGAGATGACCTGGCAGAGACCATTGTTGTTCAGCCTATAGAATTTAGCTATTTCGCAGGTGGTTACATCGCAGCCACGCTTCGGCATCAGACCAATGCCGCGCTGTGGATCTGGAGTTTGAAATGTGTTGATGTAGTGCACAAATGGAGGCTCTGGTGTCACCTAAAAAATGAGTAGACGCCATTAGTAAGAGTCGCCTCACTGCATATGCAGACGTCCTTAACTTTACCTCGAAATAACGAATCACAGAATCGCCTTTGCCGCACAAATAGATCAGATTTGTATCCGGATCGTATAGCGGGAACATGACACCGTTCGATGTGTCCAGCTCGACCATGACAATGGGATCGCTGAGTGCGTCGGGTGTGCGCAATGAATATTGACGCTCCGAACTGCGATTGAAGCCGGTGGTAAAGATCAGACCGTGACGCAGAAAGATGGCGCGCGTTGCCTTCGAGCCCTCATGGCACATGGCCTCGCTCTCCAGTTCGGCAGTGCGCGGATCGTAGATACGTATCTTTTTGTCCTTGCACGTGGTGACCAACTTTGAGCCATCCCAGTTGAAGCATGCACTGTACACAATATCCGGATGCGAGTCAATGTGCACCAGTATCTCGCCAGTGCCCACATTCCAGATGACAACCTGCACAACAAAGGAGATTCATTTTATCAACAATTTCTATACAAAAAGAGAAGCTTCCTCCTTCCTCCTCCTCCCTTTCGGCTTAGCTTACCTGATTGTCCGAGCCAGCTGTGAGCAGTACATTGAGTGCCGATGGATGCCAGAGCACAAGGCCAACACGTCGCTGATGGAACACCAAATCCACAACAGGTTCAGTAAGTGTGCGCGACAAGCCGCCATCGGGAATTTGCCAAACCTTCACCACACAATCCTCCGAGCCGGAGGCGATGACATTATCGTTGTGCGGACACCACGCAATATCCAATACGGGACCTTTGTGTCCACCCACCAGTGGATGATCAGCTGCAATGCGTCCAACCTGTTCAACAAAAAAACAGAACAACAACAATTAATTCATTTATTAATTGTCCGTCACTATGAAAAAAAAAAAACCATTAGCCCAATTTCTCTAGCTAGCTAGCTTTATTTTTAGCTTGAATCTCTCCTCTCTGGCTGAATAATCTCATAATGCCAAACTTCATGGTGACTGCCGCCGCTGCATTAGGTGCGTGAAGATAGCAATTAATAGCAGCACGTGTGAAACACTTGACTAGCTGTTTCTCCTCCCCCTCACACACTCCGTCCCTCCTCCTCTTCATCTTCCTCACCCACTACCCCTATATAAGTTATTTATGCCAATGACTGTACACACATGATTAAGCTGATTAAGACAGACGACTGCGACTGCGACTGCGAGGGTCATTTAAGAAGTAATTCGAACTGCACTCTGTTCAAATTCAAATCGTTTATCGATATCGATAAACACATGGCCTCATTTCTGTCGTCGCTTCAGGTTGCAATGTCAACAGACAATTCAAATTACACTCAGCTCATGGCAAAATGTTTGAAAATAAATAAATTAACAATTGTTTATTGTACATGACTAAATTACGAAATTGTTGTCGATTATAATAAATAAACATGTCAAGTCAATTATCAAATTTCGAAGAATCTTTAGTATACAAAAGTTTCTTTATACCCCCGCTGCCCCATGGGCTACAAGGGTATTATAACTTCGATTTTAAAGACTATAATAGCTAAGATTTGCTGTCGTTTTGTTATTATTTATCACGCTATCGTTACTAACTGTATTACCAGCGTAATTTTAATGCAGTACAGTTCACTTTTGGTAAAAACAATAACTATCTACGTCCAAATGATTTCTGAAAATTTAATTTCGATCGAATAATTAACATAAAAGTTATTTAAGCAACAATTTCAAGAGTTACTGCACCCTAATGTATGCAACACAAAATACGCTAATTATATAAGTTATATATTATATTTAAGAAATCTTTATGGTCAGCTGGATAGTGAGTATATAACAGTCGAGCATTCATTCGACTGTTAGCTTTCATGCTTCTTTTCTATTCTTCTGAAATTGCTCAGCTTTTCGGTTTACTGACTAGTCCAGTCTACGTCTGTTTCACGATAACTGTGACTGCTCCATCATAAAGAATGTATGAGTTGCATAAATAACTGAACTGATAAACGTTTATAGATCGTTGAAGGGACACAGATGAAGATAGAAGGGCTATATATGTATAAATTTGCAGAAGAATATATAAAGAATATATACAAAAGAATATATACAGAGGTATATATACAGAATGAAGCTAACAGGAATATACGATATATATACATATGTATATATGTGTAGAAACCTCTGCTAACTATATAACCTGCCTGATCCTGTGTCCATAAACTGGATTTTCGGCTACTAATCTCAGTACACGATTAATCAATGGCAATTAAACCGCTTTTCTAGCTACTTTTCTGCGAGACTACTACTAGACAGCTTGTCCATTTAATTGACACTCGGTAGTGCCAGCTAATCGCCCAAGACATATAAATCAGAGCGTGTGAAAGCGACTCGCGCTACTTCCAAAACACAACCACCAAATCGGGCAGCTGGAGCAACTTTCGTGCGTGGCGTGGCGCACTTTGCATACAAATTTGGCCCAATTAGAACAGACAGCAGACACACAAGGTGGAGCCTCCTCCCCACTCTCCTTCTCCTCCTCTCCATCTTCTTGGCATTATGTGTTTTGGCCAAATGCGGAGAGATCACACAGTCGGCTGCCCGATTTGGGGTTTACGAATGGTGGGTGGGGGGTTGGAAGAAGAAGAGGATTCGCCCACGCCGAATCGCAACGATGCCGATGACAGCTGAACGGAAGTTCGATTTTTGGCGCAGTAGCAAAATCTATCGAAAACTTTTGGCTATTTCCACCAACGAGTGTGGAAATTCGAAAATCTCTATATAAAGTTGAAAATTTAATCGTTCTCTTTCCCTCTTCAATTCTACCTTTCTCTCTCTCTCTCTCTCTTTCTGTCTCTGTCTATCCGAATGCAATGATGATTATTCAAAATATCAATTTTTGTTTTATTTATTTCACTGTTAAATTTAGACAAGTTGGTGTGTCATCTTGGCCAGGGGCCAAAGACAAAAGTGCGTCCAAGAGAGATACGACTAATGAGAGAAACTATCAAGAGAGTGGAAGAGAGAGAGAGAGAGAGAGAAAGAGTGTTGTGCAAGAGAGATGGGGAGAGCGCGCGCCTGCATAGAATTCATAACTATACGATTTAGCTTTATTTATAAGCATAGGATAGAGGGAGGGGGGAGGGGGGAAGAAAATAAAGCACGCGCATGTTTCATGCCAAATCACTCGACGTCATTTCCTACATACATAGAACGCGGCGTAGCAACAACAAGCCCGCAAATGGTCGCAAACATTTGCCGAAAACCCTATAAATAGCAGTAGGCTGATGATCCATTGTGTTCTTTATAAATAGTACTACTACAGTGGGGCTTCGATAGCAGGAGAGAGAGAGAGAACTGCCAAAGAACGGAGGGAAAGCTAATAAAGAAAATCCAAATGGATTCATTTGTATCCTTCAAACTATCGATAACAATCGAAGTACGTCCAATTGCTGACATTCTATAGTGGTGACAATGAAATGATACTACCCAACTATCGATAGTTACACAAAGTGTATCAAATACTGGCATACTATCGATATTTCTATCTCACAATAGTCTTCTCTATTAAGGTAGGCTGATGATCCATTATGTTGTTTGAAGAGAGAGAGAGAACTCTAAAAACGGAGAAAAAGCAAATAGAGTAAACGAAAAAGATTAATTTGTATGCTACAAATTATCGATAACAATCGAAGGACGTCACTTACTCACATAGATAGTACCGATAATAAAATTATAATACTCAACTAGTGACAGTGACGATAATTAAATGATACTACCCAACTATCGATAGTTTAACATTTAAATGATATACTGACATACTATCGATTGTTCCATCCGACAATAGTCTTATCTATTAAGGTCTCACTGTACGCTGCATACCATGCGTCACATATTGGCAATGCAACCTCCCTTCCTCTGTTTCGATAGTTTTGAACGTGTTCAAACGAATGAGGGGAATACTCACTTTATTGTGTGGCAATACAATGAATGCACCGCCGCCCGCTGACTCAACAATGGTGGCCAAGAACTTTGGATTCACGGCACAGAATGTGGAATCCCAGCTGGACTTGGAGACACGTATATTATCGTAGCATTGCTCCCGTTTCAGTGACTGTCCATAGACGTGACGAAATTTTGAGCTGCGAACCACACGAAATGACATCTTTTCTTTTGGTTCACGAAATTCTCTAGTGTCTCAGTTCGGTTCGGTTCGGTTTCTTCTTCTTCCACAACTCTCTTTGCTTGAGTTATCAGCCCTGTTATATATAGGTCTTCTTCTCGTCTGTTGTTGTTGTTGTTGATCCACTAAATTTTTGCAGTTGTTGCGATCATTCGGTGTCAGATTTAGTCTTGAGGTTCCGCGGCTTGTCTACTTCTTAACTAATTTTATAAAACTGTACAGCGTCTGTTTTTCCTGTTGGTGATAAGTATAAAAGAATGTGTGTGTGTGAGCATAAGGATTTAACTTTAATAGTAATAGTAATGACAGTTAAAGCAAAGCTTAATAGTTTTATATTTCCCACTCGAATTTTTGATTAACATTTAAATTATTCCTTAGTTCTCTTAATAAATATAAACAATTTGTGATTTTATTTCGCAAATGCTTTTCATTTCTTTCCCACTTACAGTTTCTGTTATTTAACATAGCAGCAAGTTGATGGCGCTCTGTTACCAAAATGTGACATTGCTTGTCTTTACATGCATCTTTATCTAACATTTTTATAGGCCAACTTAAACAATTGTCACAGCATTTTGCATAGTTGGATCAACATATTCAATTTCAACGTGGATATGAATATGTAATCTCCGAATTATTCGCATATCGATAACTATGCAACAGCTATAAATACATATTGTATCTGCGTAAAGCGCAGTGTCAAATGCGAAATCGCAGCCGGCTTTCAGTTGTTGTTAAATCTTTCAAAGGAAATCAAACAACAACAGCAACAACAAATACAACTAAAGCTGGTTTATCTAGCCGGTCGAGCGCCACTGAAACTTCGCAAGTTGTTTTGCAACCTCGATTTGTTTAATAAATTTGCATATTACGTTATAGAAAACAACAAATCAATGAGCTACATTTAGTTGGAATTTATGCGCAACAAAAAAACTGTGGCATTGTTTGAAGTTGTCGTTTGTTCGTATTGTGTGTCTGTGTGTGTGTTGCACAAAGTTGTTGCAACTTTGTAGGCAGAACACTTTCTACGTAATCGTATCGAACAACGTGTCTCTAATTAATAAAAAGAGTTGGGTGCGAGGGGCAGAGACTTGACTGGGTTTGATATGACATCATAGGGCTCGAAATAAACTGACTAGGTGGCGCACGTGAATTATGGCCAAACAGACTGACAGCAGAAATATTCGCAAAACTCTCAACTTGGGTTGGCCGCAAACCCATATACCACACACCGAACCGGGTGTGTGCGTGTGTGTGTGTGTGTTTGTGCGACAAAGCTTTCGTTTTTAATCAGTTGTGAAGAAAAGAAAAAGGAACGAAAGAAAACTAAATACAACAACAACAACGAGTCGAACAAGCAGTAAAATTATTAATATGCTTTTTATAGTCTTCAGTTTTTCTTTCATTATGGCTGAAAATGTTATGTCTATGTGGCATAATGGATTTGTCATTGACCTGGTTAAAAAAATATATATACATATATATATTGTTTATTTATATTTTAGACACAAGGTAAGCCCAGTGGGTGTATGGACTGCTATGCGTGTGTTTGTTTGTGTGTGTGTGAGTTCACCTTAATTTGGTGACAATCATTTGCTGATAAACTATATCAGCTAAAATATTATAGTACAAAAAGCAGAAACCAACTGCCTAAAACAAACTTAACAACAAAAACAATATTGGTAAAGCACTCGAAAACTCTTGACTCTAGAAATCGCCATGGCAGATACATACTGAATCAATCTAGCTATAGCTATGTGCTATACAAGCATACATACATACGTACAATATATGTGTGTGTGTGTGTGTGTGTGTTAGTATGGTGTTTATATGCCTCAAGAACACCTTCGCTAGAAAATTTTAAATACATTTCTCAGCTGTTGAAGGTCAAACTTATTAATAGAAAATTCAATCATCTTGCTTAAAATTCAATTTTCATATAAATACACACACACACACACACACACAGTCACACCCATCGTGCGCGTTGTAATTCGCTTTTGATGTGTTTATTTGAAATTTCCTCTCTCTCTCTCTTTCTCTTTCTCTGTTTCTTCTCTCTGTTCTTTGCTGATTTATCGCAATTGCAAATTGCAATATACCCAAATATTTCGACTGCCTCCCTCCCCCTTATACGCGCCCGCGACCGCCGCCAATCATTGCCTGCTTCACACATGTCGTTTTTCTTTGCAACTCGCGAGATAATGTGTCGCATATTTATAACGGAAGCTGATACAAAATACTTAATACACAGTTGAAATACTTGTTATGTGCGGGTGCGGCGGGTGTTGTTGAGGGTGCTACGCAAGCTACCCGAGCTGTTAGTACGATTGAGTTGTCAGCGAGTGGTCACAGTGCGTCTTAAAAGTAACCCGTATGGGGTGGAGGAAACTTGTTCTCCTACCACAACTTATCTATTTGTAATATGTAAACAATTGGGCATTTGTCATAGTTTAACTTGAGATAAGATTACCTACAGAGCTTGCATAAATATTATATCTATAACAACTAAAAGCAGTTTCCTTCAGAAAGCCATCAATTTTATTACGACAACATAATAAAAATATGTTGAAGAATAAATATAGACACAGTAAATATATATAGATAAAGAAACTATAGCTAGTTTATTTTATAAACACATTAATTCTTCTACTAATTGTCAGTCGAGGGCGTTGATTACAAATACATAATAAAACTTGACAAATGTTTCAAAGAACAAACAAAGATATATGGTATATCGATATATATTTCACAATTCCCCTGTTCAAATTATGCATTGCAAGTGGCGCAACAATTTTAGCAAGTGGTGTGCGAGCAACTTTACGACAGCTTCTCAACCACAGTGCGCACACTGCTTGTTGGTATGCACTGTGCGCTGGGTGATGCCAATGCTGATGCTGCATCACACAGTCGATGATTGTAACGCGCCAACGACGACTGGCCACAAAATTGACTTAATGCTTGATTGCAAATCTTAACGCTTTGTCGAAACGTTAACCGGCAATGCACAATTCTAATTGCTAACAAATGTACATAGTTGTAAAAACGAAACACAACAAGCCGCAGCGCGATTGCCATTGTGGCCAGGGGCGGGGCAGGCAGCAGTCACATACAGGAGCATTTTCCAGTCGCCAGTCAATTAAGTTCAGCGTGCAGCAAATGCAATCGAGTGTAAGAAGTGTGTAAAAAAAAACTATGACAAACGCAGCGGTCAATGAACAAGAGGCAAGTGGCAGAGAGCAACAAGAGTCGAGACGAGGCAAGGAGTGAGCGAGAGGCAAAACGAGGCATGGTGCTCCAATTGGCTTCACACTGCTGACTCTACGCTGCACAATGCTAATGTGCCCGCTATAATCCAACTGTCCAGCATCTAATTAGCTTACAACGGGCAGCGTGAATGTGTCATGCTGTGCAGCCTGTGCAGCACCATCAATAACAATAACAACTATAATAATAATAACATTGCACTGTGTCTACATTCGCATACACTGCACGACAAGGCATATGCAAATATCAATGTGAAAGTGTGTGCACACACTTTCCATTCTTTTAATTCGATATTAATTAATCAATAGCTAAAGAAGTTTAAACTGCAATCGATAATTAACACTCCATTCTAAACTAATAGTAGATATTGATAACTTGGAAACCATTTTAAAGAAGTTTGAATTGTTATCGATTGTTTTGCTGCTAAGTGTACGCATAAGTATGCATTCCTGCACATTTGTATGTATGTATGTGTGTGTGGGTGGCGTAGTGAATCAGCAGTATTGCCAGACGTCAATGCTGATAAGCATCAGAAGCTGCTGCAAGTGCGCACTTTATCAGCTGCCTACCATCTATGGAAACTTTCGCCCGCCTGCATATTGCAGCTGCGCAAGGCGCTTGATGATGATGTCATTAGGCATTACTATAATTGCCAATGACAGGCACCAACAACAACAACAGCAGCAACGGATACAACAAATAAATAACATCTTCGTCGTCATCGAATTGCCTTGTTGTACTTAAGTTCATCAAACTGCCACTGCCGCTGCTGTTGCCACTGCCTCTGCTTGCCTGCTGCTTGTGTGATTAACTTAAATCTTGACAAAAAGCGCGCAAGTGTCTCTGCCTGCCACAAGGCGCTCAGCGGTTGACAACACTTCGCATAGTTAGAGATGACAGCGTGACGTTGCAGTATATATTTGATTTGAGGTGTGACCAAATGTCCACAAGATAATTAAACTTTAAACGATAAGCACGTTTTTATGCAGCTAATTAAACCAAAACGAGCACAGTATTTATTGATATTAAAATATATCGACTGGAAACGTTATCGATGCTCATTGCTTTTATGTACATTCGGGTGTGTGTGTGTCTGTCGTGTATGCATATTAATTTCTATTGACGTCTTGTTAGGCGATGTATCGTGCGTGTTCGTGCCAACGCAAATATCGCGACACGCACCAACTTAACATGCAACAACAACAACAGAAAGAGGGAGGGCAGAGGCTGAGCGGCTTGGTGGGTGTCGGTGTCGCCGCCGAGTGAAAGTGGAACTCTGCTGCTAAATTTAACTATGCATTTGTGCTGCTGTTGTTGTTGTTGTTATTGTGTGTTGTGTTGCTGCTGATGTTATGTTTGTTGTTGTTGCTGTCTTAATTGCACGACGCTTCTCCGTTTCGCGCGTCTACTTGTTGCTATGTCTGCCGCATTTGCTCTTAGTCAGACTGGCGGCGGTTGTTGTTGTTGCTGTTTTTTTTGGACACTGTCACTTAATTTGCATACATATTTGCGCAGACATTCAAACACGCACACACACACATTCATATGCATATACTGCATGCGTTTTTCATTTATATTTTGTCACTAATTGGCATTGCTGTTTGTCCCAGCTTTTTTGTTGTTGTTTAACCCATTTTTGGGGAACGCCTGGCAACAAAAATAAAAAGAGTTAACTGTAAACGTATCAACAACAACAAAAACAGTGCGTGGGGGCGTGCTCGCACGCGCTCCTACACTTTCTACGAGAGCGCAGACGCAGAGGAGACAAAGACTGCGGTCGGCGCTGCTGGAGGTCGTTTGTTTTTCACACTTGTTTCACACACACACACGCACACAGCAGCAACACGCAGTCATACCCACACATGCATACAAATAAGAAAAAAAAGAGACTGGAACTGTATGTAATTCTACTCTTGGGCCAACTTGAAGCCACGTTTCTTGGCAATTGCCAATTGCCACAATATTTCAATTACGGCTTATCGGACTGCGTTTGCGCCCACAACTCAATTTGTTGACCAAACTGAGAGAGACACCGAGAGAGATAGTGAGAGACAGCATACCCCCGCGGAGGGATTTGGATTTGTCCGACTTGTTGCTTCCAGAGCAACAATTGGGCGCTCTCCCACCACCACCAACACCAGCACATTCTCTCGCAATCATTCTCTCTCGTCCTCTCGCTCTCTCTCTACCTCTCTTATTATCGGCTAAAACTTTTTATAAACAAGCGGTCGACCGTTAGCCGGAAAATGTATACAAAACTTACAGCTAAAAGCGAATATGTAAGAAAAAAAAGCACAATTAATTTAAATATACATATGTGTATGTGTGTGTTTGTGTGAGAAACGCAGAAATAATTTGCTTGCTTGCTTTCGTTTCGTTTTTGTTTGCTTTTCTTTCATTTTGCAACATTTTTCGGCGTTCGGTATTTTGTTGTTGCTGTTTGGCTGTGTCCAAGACGCTTCTCATTTTTATTCCCTTTTTTGGAGTGTTGCGACTCATATAACACTGTGTGGAAGAGAGAGCGCATGTGGCAACATTTTATAGCTGCACTCCTCTTTTGCATTGCGCGCACCACTCACTACGCATACACGTACAAGCGCGCGGGCACACATACAAACATACGAAGGCACACATACACACACACACACAATTGTCGCACTCTTATTTTATTTGCCGTGCCGTGATTTGAATGATTTTGTAATACGCGCGTTCATTATATTTTAAATGGTATTTCTTCTTTATTTCTCTTTGGCCAACTAATTTTCATATTATTTTAATAATGCAATTGAAATGGCTGACAATTGATGTCTTGTGGTAAAATTGCCAGTGATTCATTGACATTTTGTATCGAAATGCCAAAAGTTGCCGCAACAGAACTAACAAATTTAACCCACACATAAAAAGACACTCACTTCAGCTTAGCATTAATTCATGCGTGTTTGCCTCTTTATTTACAAATAATGAGAACAAGAAATTTTGAATTTCGCACTTCGTTGTTTGTGAACTGTTTCAAGAATTTGCGGTTACGAGAAAGACGAAACGTAGCAAAACGCCGACGACCAAGACGAGAGAAAACAAAACTGAACCAACTGATCGGTGTGACCGAACTTGAAAGACTCAAATATGCGGCGAGCAAGCGCTGTCAACCTGCTTCAAAAAATACCGAATCACTTTTTCGAAATATCACCATATTCTATGGTCACTCTACGAATCAAATTAGAATCTATGAATTTCAAATATTTTAATTATAATATTTTGTTTTGTTATTGTTTAGTTATTTAAAAACGTTAATAAACGGGTTTAAATTTGTAAAGTGTACTTTGGTATATTTTTTCCACATATGTCAACGATAATTAAATTCAATTTGCGTTAGTGGGGATGATTTTTCCTTATCTGAAATTTTACAAAATTATATTTAAATTATTTTTAATTATTAATGTATTTATACAAACTTGTATTATGCATCATGAGCAGCTTCAAGATCTCCGTCAGGGGGTATTCAAATAACAAAGCCATAAAAAAAGCCACAAGTTGTGTGAGAACAAAAACCAACAACACATTTCCGAACTAAATTAATATAAAATGTATAATAAACAAAATTGATATATATATAAAAAACTTACTAAAAAGAACTGGCTGATATAGACAGGATCTCGAAAGTATCCCGCGACTAGTCGTATTACAAAAATGTGCCATAGAAAAGCCTGAAAGGAAATGCGTGCCAAGGGTCGGAAAAAGGAAAGTGAACAAAACTCGTAGGCAATCCCTGGGAAATGAAGAAACTAACATATTGAAAATACTAAACCACGCCTTCACTTACAGCCCACTTTGGAGGACATGCAGCAGACAAATCCGCCACAAATCATGATCCAAAGATTTTTTATCACGCCCGCATAGATTGCCAGCCAAACCGAAGGCTTCTCAAAGTCATACTTGATAAAGATGAACCCGGAGAAGAGTACGAGCAGCGTCGCAGGAATAAGTAGCCACAGTCCCAACTCAAATTTCCAGTTGCCCTTAAGGCTGCCGCCACCAGGAGTTGAACGCAATTTCAGATATAAATGTCCGCACAAAAAGCCCATGAAATAACCGCCCAAATTTGTGTAGAAAGGCGGATAAATCTGATAAAAGGTCTCCGAGTTGCGAAAGTACAGATAGCGATAGGTTCTGCAAGTTAAATATACATACATATATAGAGAAACTTAGAGTATGCATATATATGATTATGATTACAGATGGAACCTACTCCGGTTTTATATGATAGATTGCATCTAATTTAAGAAAATAAGTCAAGAAGGCGGGTACTGCAAACGTTGCTAGGAGCAGCAATAAATATATATATCTGGTAGTGCCTGTATGTCTATAAGAAACTATTAAAAGTCATAGTTACATAAAATCAATGTTATCTCACTTTTTAGTAATGATAATAACTATCAAAAAGAGCTCAAAGAGTTGCATATCCGCTGCCATATACCAAGTTTGTTGAGCACACTGAAATGAAATGGTGTTATTAACTGATATATTCAGGTTTTAAAGTTATAGGACTATCGGCAATACTATCTATAAAACATTTAGTCTAGCTGAATCCTTAACAGCTGCAACTTAACAGAAAATTTTAAAGTTTTGTTTTCTCTATTCAATAGCTTTGCTGATAGTTACACTTACACTATCCTCCAACAAATGGTTGTTGACAAAGAACACATTCTTCCACCAGTTCTCGCGACAAAAGACACGTTCAGCCTCGGTCAAATGTCGCCAGAAGGGTCCATTTCCCAGCCGTGTCAATATGGTTCCATTGAACAAGATTAACATGACCAGCGATGGCAACAGTCGGAAATATCGATTAAAGAACACGCGAAAATATATCGATATGCAGGTAAGCGTATCTGTTTCCTTGCTGATATACTTTGCCTGTGTAAAGTTTACATAGAGCAGAAATGCACTCATTACAAAGAAGATTTGGATGACGGCGCTGCCATTCTGAAAGATGGAAGTCTCAAATTTGTACAGAAACTGTTCATAGAACTCGGGATTCTGTATCTGCACAGTCATAAAGACCATCAGTGTGTGGCCCAGGATGACAAAGAAGACGCCAACCACACGGAAAGCATCAAAGAAACGCAAATCTCGCGAGAATTCACTGTGCGAAGGAAGAATGAGACGATAATAGTTGCGGCACAGCGAGAAGGCGCAAAGAAAACGTTGGGCTAATGAGGGAAATAAGATAATAATTATGTGTCTTTGTTATATGTACTTCAACATACCACGTGATTTCAGGTGCTGTTTATAGAATAGATTGCCCCGTGCTAGCGCAGGATCAACTTGCTTACGCTTAAGTTGAAGATCGTAGCAGCTGGAAAATATGGTGAGCAGTAGCAGGAAAATCAGTAGAGCATAAACAAACACATCCAGTGCATCTGAAAAGGAGTTCAAGTTGGGTTAGTCACCACCTTAACTTACCCCTTGATGCTGCTCTTACCGTGCTCCAATTGCTCGTCCGCCCATTCGCAGTACTCAATGTTGCTACGTAGCCTCAGCTGGAACTTCCGTTCGAAGTCGCGATTCAGGCACGAATTGATCAAATGTTCATAGTGAATGCGCTCATCCGACGGGCGCTTGTGCACACGGGCATAGTAACTGCTCAGCTGGAAGGAAATACAAGAGCGCAATCAGCTGCTACTCACCTTTAACTTCCTGTGCACGCACCTCCACATCCGTCACTTTACCCTCATACAGCTGTTGCACCTGGAAGTGGCTCAGCTCGTGCAGTGCCCGCTTGCAGCGTTCCAAGCATACACCCAGAAACAGATGATCGTGTCGAAAGCGATGCTTCTCATCACGGGACAACGCCTCGATCTGTTGCCATACGCTGCTGCTCTCATTGTGCACAACTTCGGCATAGACCAGGCAGTAGGTACTGTGCGAAAGTAGATGATTCGGTGGCTTATCAAGGCAAAGATCGTAATCTTCCAGCTGATATAGGGGAGGCATCTGCTTGTAGAGTGTCACTATGGTTAAAGCAAGAGCATTAATTACAATCCCAGAAACATGTATTAATGTTCTGCTTCACCCACAGTTAAATTGCGTATACGTAACGTTGGCACTGCCCCGTTGGCAATGAAGCCAAAGTAGCAGAACGAAAGTCGCCAACTGCTGCAGTCCGTGCATCTTGATCAACTGTTCAAAACTTGCACATTTTGGGGACTTTTACACAGGTCGCATTTGTAAAGTATTGCGTGCTTATCCGTTTCGCTTCAATGATTTAGTAAATGCATTTCTATAAGGTCATTACAAATCAATCAAAGTTCTCAATTCTTGAGACAATACACGGAAGAAAGCACTGAAACTTGACATACAAAATCAAATTGAGTTTTATATTTTATAATAAATGCATATTAAATACAATTACTATAATAATCGCTGCAATTTGATATTTGTTCTCCTAAACTCTAAAATGTAATTAATAAAATCCGGTGTGAATTCATCCTTCAAACTACTGCAAATTTAAATAGTACCGCCAATGAAAGCCTAACAGAGCGCTGTTAAGCTGAACAGTAGCCGTGACACGCACGCCAATCGATACGCGCAGATTGCCGATGTTTGCAAATGTGCTATAAACTTAATTATCGATAGGCTGTCTGCACTAAATCGCCGCCATATTTTTAAATGCAGAAAAGTATTGCAAGCCTTGTTTATTTATTACTGTGCAAAATGTGTAATTTTTTTAATATAAGTTAAATTGATGAAATGTATTACTTTCCAGTGACTATGTTAATCGACATTAATGTGACTGTTAATCAATGTCAATTTCATCGAGCCGACCACGTACGCGATTTTTTCGCTTGTGCTTTTTTGTAGGCGGCGGCAGAAAACTTTCCAGAAATTCGATGGTAGTCAAAATAGTCTCTGAACTAACGTTGCCAATGTAGTTCTTGTCGAAGTAAACAACCGGTACCGTTGGCTCTGTGGACACCAACTTATTGCAGTTGCAGCGTTGCTGTTGTTTTTGCGCATCCAGAGTTTCCACTTCCGAGTCTGTTGTAGTATTCGATTTATCTGCAATTGCAACTGGGTAAGAAGAGACTAATTGGGGTCATTTATATACGTAGATCATACCGAAAATTGGCCTAAAACATTCCTTAACCTGAATCCACTTGGTGCAGAACTGTTTGATGAAGCTGTCGTTCTGATTGAAGAAACCTCTGGCGGCAACATTAACACGCGATTTCATAAATCCCGGCACATAGGGCCACTTCCCCTTGGCGGCATAGAAGCATATGATATCTGGAATGAGGTAATATAAGTTGATGACTTAGGACATTCTTATTTCAAGGATGTTTCTTACACGGCACATGAAAGAGATGTAGAAAAGTACGCTGGTGCTCCAGGCTGGAGATCAGATGAATGCCACTCGATCGTCCCGTCTTGCCCTTGTATTTGCCGCCCAGCACGCTAGCCATGCGCTGCGGCGTACGTCTATAGGGTATCTCCTCAACGCGCACGCTCTTCAAATAAGCCTCGCTCATTGTCAGCAGAAAACCGAGAACAAACAGTGGAAAAATCCACAATATTATTTTGCGTGCCAGTTGCATTTGATATGACTGTCCCAGCAACACTCCCGAATGCGACTGCCCCATGCACAATAAGGTTCCCGCAGGATATGCCCGAGCCCGAGTGTCCCATATTGATTTTAATTGAGCTGCATGTTGACATAAATCGGCGACACGGTTGCCAGTTTGCATGTGCTAACCCGATTCGTCAACGAGAATCCATTGCAAAGCGCACTGAACTTTGTACTAAATATTATTGAGTTTCCCCATTAAAGGGAGCGAAATAATCTACCTTTTAATATGTTAACTATATACAGAACTTAATGATCATCAGCGCAAAATAACGAATCTGAGATTAGGTGGCGCCATTAATAACAGCAAAATCAATAAATAATATAATCTCTGTATCGCACGACAGACAGATAAATGAACTCAGAGGTGTTTATAAAAAAAGCGGCAGTAAAATGTCGAATATCAATTGTAGGAATATATAAATAGTAAGCACACATCAGAGATTCCATACCATGATTTATCGTTTGATTTAGAATCTTTGTGAATTCTAATAAGAAAAAGTTTAAACAAATCTGATTTTAGTGACAAAGGTCGAGTTGAATTTGAAAATATGTATCAAATATATATCAATTATTTATATTTATTTACAGGGTATATTACGAAATTGTCTTATGATTTACAAGATAATCTGATATTTAATTGCCTTGGGTAGATAAATATTATATTAAATTATTTGAAAATTATAAAATATGTATAACTATAATATAACTTTAACTAAACTTTATATTTTATATTATATTATATTATTTCAATTTATTTTTACCGACAGAGTATCCCAGTTTCGTCTTGCCTTGTGTGCGGTTCACATGACGTATACGCGATTATAGTTTCTCTTATGTGCTAAACAAGCTTTTATTATGACATTTAGCGGCCCCTCTGACACGCCCCTCATTACTCATTGTGAGCGCGTGCAATGCGTGCTGGAAACTGGAACCATTCAACAACGCAGAGCATCAGGTATCCCGCGAACCATTCAACAACCATTCCCCGCCCCTTCAATACAAAGGAAGGCATCGATGAAAGACAACGTCATCAGCTGTTTCGCATATCGGATAACTTACTCGATGTTGTGTTTGTGTCTAGCAAATGCTAATGAATGTTAATCGAGCACAAGACCATTGAAAGGGGGGAAAAAACTACACAAAAAAAAAAGCTGTACATATAGATAAAGTATACGATATACCATATATTGTAGTATATTTGTGCAATGTAATACGATTTTATTGCTGTTTCTCGCAGCACGCGCACGTGTCGGGGCCCGTTACTCGTTACCCGTTACCCGTTACCCGTTACAGTTAGCTTCTTATCAGTCTGACACACTTTTCACAAGTCTGACAAACACACGCCAATAATTGGAATTCCTATAAAATTAGACGCCATGGCGTGCAATCTGGACGAGACGAGACGCAACTTGAGGAGACTGCATGTCAAGTAAATGTTATACAACTTTAAGAACTACATTGTTTATTACAAAATACTTAAATAGAGACTATACAATGAGAGAGAGAGAGAGAGAGAGGGAGAGACTACACACTAAATACGTATACAGACAGCAGCCTATTGGATTGTATAAGTTAACAGTTTGATAAGCTATAAATGATATGATTTTGGTTGCTCCTCCTGCTCCTCCTTTAGTAGGTCAGTCCACAAACGGGAAGTTTGTGTGCGATAACTTTGCCCCACGTTCACTTCAAATGGATATTCACTGTTGCCGATTGTATTCTCAAACACCTGGTAATCGCAAATTCCTTTGGGTCGTGACTTTAGAACTGTCTGCGAACAGGGTGTTATTGCTTCAACATTCCTAGGTTTACTGCCGGCGACAGACAGACAGACAGACAGACAGACAGATAAATTGATTTTGTTAAGCTCGTTAAACAATTTACACATTATTATCGAAGCTTACCCGTACTTGGCGAAGTGCACAAAATACCCTACGAAAGACTGAATGACACGGGAATGTGTTGAGTTTGTTGGAAAGTCGGGAAAGAGCATTGGACTGCGGAATAGATAGATAAGATCATCGCAATGCACTACGCCGTATTTGTGGCCAACATTGGCGCTTGTGTAAATAGAGGCGTAACTGTAAGGGCCGAGGTACTCAAAGCTGTACATGTACAATGGATGCTCGCTAGTGTTGACTGTCTGCACATAATCCCAGACGGCGTTATAGAGTGGCTGCTTGAAGCCTCGGTCTGAGATGAGCTGCGCGGGGTAGCACGAGATTCGTATAGAGAAATACAAATATTATGATCTACTTACGTCTAGAAAGCCCTGGACAGTGGATGCATTCAGTTCATGTTGCTGTTGAAAATATTCCGCATGAATTTGTTTCATCTTCTCGGCAATTTGTTGCTCACTGAACTGCGCGGGCCACTCGAGCAGCTTCAGCAGCAGCTCATCGAAACGAGAATTGAAATCGTGACGCAGTGTGGAGTTCTCCATAATGTTGACTACACGCACAGCACCCTCTTGTGGCACTGTACCCAGCAGCCAAGGCACCTTGCGATAGCTGCCCCGGGCCAGCAACTGTTTGGGTTGCACAGTGAGGAAAGCATCGGTGGCATTGGCTTCAACCACAGCGCGATAGTTTGTCATGTGATCCACATTCCAGAACTTCAGACCATCGCCAGCATTGAGCAAGGTCCTCACGTCGACAGCTCGCAATGCACGCGCCAGTTTGGGTGTACTCAAGTTTTGTGCATCCTTCACTTGGCAAAGTTCTGCGGTGCGGCGTGCCTGCTGCAGTGGCTCCTCGGCAATGGCAAAGGGCACATTGGCTGTGCCGCTCATGCTGATGGCATGCTGGAAGAGTCCCTCCGACTTGGAGCTCAGCATGTGCAGGTGGGTGGCAATGCCGCCAGCACTTTGGCCGAAAATGGTCACACGTCGTGGATCCCCACCGAAGGCCTTCACATTCCGTTGCACCCAACGCAGCGCAAGCTGTTGATCTTTAAGCCCAAAGTTACCCGGTATGACGGAGTCCTCTGTGGACAGGAAACCTAAAGAAGGTAATTGATGTGTTCAGTTCTAACTGGGATTTATTAAAACTTTTCAATTTACTCACCCAGCGCACCAAGTCGATAGGCCATGGTGACCAAGATGACCTCACCGTTGTCCATAAAGTACTCGGGTCCTGTGATCTGTGGACCCGCTGAGCCGCTAAAGAAACCGCCGCCATGTATGTACACCATGACAGGCAGCAGCGGTCTGGAACGACGCTGTGAAGGCACAATGAATGGATGAGCACTGCTCACTGACCTAGGGTAACCTCACTTACCTCCGGCCTATAGAGATTCAAGTAGAGGCAATCCTCTTCGCCATAAATCAAGGGAGTCGGCATCAAATAGTTCTTCTGTATGCAATCCGCTTTGGCACTGCTGGCATTGTAGATACCCTGCAGTTTGGGCATCACTTTGGGATTCTAAAATGGATAGAGGATTACAAATATATGAAATATATGACTTGCCCAGTACGTTCACTCTCTACTCACGCCAAAGCGCAGCTCGCCCACCGGCGGCAGGGCATAGGGTATGCCCAGATAGGCCTCAAACCGTTTGATCTGATAGCCCGGCATATGGACGCCCTTCAGGCAGCCCAAACTGTTGCCGCACACAATGAGACCCTTGTGGGTGATGGCCAGGGTCGCACTGCCCAGGGTCGTACCGACCACCAGCAGAAAAAGTATAACAAACCCCGTCTGAATCATGACTGATGACTGTCTGTGGTGGGCTGCGGCGACGCGACTACTTAAAAGAAATCAAAATAACCAAAAATAGCTGCCATTAATTATGCATAACTCATTTAGTTTCGTTTTTTTTTTTTTTTTTTTGTTCATTTTGTATTTTTCGAGCATTTGTTGTCGCTTCTTTTACCGATGATGTCAACACCATAAAAGGTTAGTGTTTTTGTTCATTTCTTTTACTCGAATGCGAAAATGTTCCCACGGCAAAGTAAGAACTTTTTGGGGCTTATCGCAGGATTTGAAGCATGAGAGATATAGATCGATCTTAACTTACCTTAGTTCTTTGGTTTATCTTCACGCTTTGAGGCAGAAACTAACTTATGACGGGACAGCGTGCCAAGTGTATCTGACGGGTTTGTAACCAAAGCATTCAGTTTTATTCAAAAACACAAATATAAGAAGAAAAACTGTTGCCGTTTGCTGTTGACTCGCGTTGTTATTGTTATGGTTATTGTTGTTGTTGCTGCTGGTGTTGGTGTTGGTGTTCGTGTTATTGTTGTTGTTGTCACGCTTTCAGCAACGCTTGAAAACGCTTTGAAATATGTAGATCGAGTGTAATTTGTATTCAATTAAAATGTATTCACACGGCTTACACGGCGTATGCTCAATGAACATAAATCTAAAACACTGATCAGATAGATCGATCGATTCTTAGTGTTCTTCTTCTTCTTCTTCTTGTTATCGCTCTCCCTCTTAACTTGTTGCTGACTCGAGCGAGACTACGCAGCAATCGACGTTCGCTTTCACTTTTATCCTGCTCCACATAATATTCGATTATACGAATACATTCAACAACTACTCGTGTACTCATTCGTTCCCCCCCTCTCTCTCTCTCTCTCTCTCTCTCTCAGGCTTTGTTCGTGAAGAACGCGATAAGCCGTAGGTTTTTGAGGGGCAACTCTGCGCGAGACTTTTCACTTACTATACATATCATTGTAGAAACTTCAATGCATCCATAATAAACAGTGCAGTCCCGACTTCACATACAGCGCCGCGCAAGCAGATAGAAACTGATTTCAGGGTAGCAACAGCTCAGCGATATCTTTAGCTATTTTAAGTAGCCACTGTATCTTTATATCTAGTCTCTATCTCAGACGACATGCTATCATATTGTTATTGCATTTAATATTCCAGACTTTAATTCAACTTTATCGTGAGCAATTAAGGAGATAATAATACTTTTTTAACAGTTTCACCAAGTTGAATGGCCCACATATGTATGCAGATAGACTCGCCCTGCAAAGTCGCCCTACTCATGCGCACAGCGGTGTATGGTACTTACAATAATATACATATATGCATTATATTCATATTCGATTGTAAGTTTCGCCAAGTAGTTTAACATTATGGAAATGCAAGTGACCTTCGTCTGGAGTATAAACGAGTTCCAGGGCTAAATGGGTCAACGTTTCTGCGTTGAATCTTCATACAGATGAATGTCCAGCATATCGGGAATATAAATAATGCAATACCTTGATGAAGATAGCTGTAAAGCGCATATACACTGTAATTGTTGAAGTTCTTGCGTTGATTGTAGTGTAATGTAAGTTTCATTCAAGTAAAATTTCATTTTCAAATTCCAAATGAATGAATGAATATAAATAATTAAATCATTTCAATCATTATCAAGTTAAAAACTTTACTGTATTTACAAGTATTATGTTTGAATACAGCGAAAACAACTGCTGCCAAACGTAGACTTAATTTGTAACAATTCAATTAGAACTAAATACGCATTTAAACAAAAAGAACTTATGATAATAAGAGTTACAATTACTTAAATGATCGTTCTTTCCAGCTACTCCCTCTCCCTACCTCCTTCTCTCTCACTTGCAGTCACTCTGTAAACTAACAAAAAAAACACGAATTGCCAAAAGTGAACAATAAGTACCAGACGCTGCTATGTACCGTTATGCCAGACCTCGTGCTCGAAGCTGTCGTCGAAGATGAACAGATCGCCGGCATCCAAGTGCTGTAGATGATGATAAAAAGAGAAATACCCCTTGGTGTGGTGAGTAATAGACAACGATACAAATCCAAATGAAACCGGAATTATGCGAGCGATCCGGAACCGGAACACAATATAGAACTGGTTTAAATTGTTTTATTATATAATAGAGTTGATCGGTCCGAATTTCCCTTTAGGGAATTTAATATTGGATAAGACATAACATAAGTTCGCCAAGATATAAAAGACATTGTACCGCGGCCGGCGAACTTATTTCGCCTTTAAGTGTCTTGCTAACTTGCATACATATGTATGTATGTATGCATATACATATATGTATGTACATAATTCACGCAATTGGTAGAACTTGCTCGTGTCAAGCGGCGCTAGTTCTGCATGTGTGTTGCATATGTAAGACATGCGCCCACTCAGAAAAAAAAGACGGTTCCTGTTGCACTGTTGCAAAAAATCAGACTAATTTAAAGTCAGGTTAAGCCTAATGTTATCTTATAAGCAGCCTGGAGCACATTGAGGATTACCTCAATTGGCGACAATTGGCTGTGGTTCCTACGTGATCCTCCTGGTTAAGAATATGCCTAAGTGGGCATACGGAGGGGCCGATTCTCTCAATGTATTAGGTGTTTTGCTTTTAGTTTCGTTGGTCATTCTAGCGTATTTCCAGTGGTTTATAGCAAGGTTCCCATTAACCCTACTAAATGAAACAATACAATTTTTACTCAATTTCTGGTAATTAATACAAAATGTGATTTCTGAAAATGTGCAATAGGTTCTTATAGTCTCGATAAAGATACATATGCTACTTGTTAAACAACTATATGATTAGTTTAAAATATATATACAAATATTAACCAATAAAGATATAAATTCCTTATACAATAAGCGACTGTTTAAAGCTTTATTTTAACGATACTTTAACTTTGTAAATGTTAGTATCGGCCAGCCGCCACATCTGCCAGGCGTTGCCAGACTGTTAAAACAAGGTAAGGAAATTGGACTGCATAGCGCTGCCAGACTGTTCTTTTAAGTTAACTCAGCGTTCGCTTTGCTTGAAAATGAAAGTTTAAGAAATTATGTTAAATAAATATAAATTAATAGTACAATTACTTGAATAACAAATATAGAAATGTAGGAAATGAATCCGCCACACGATTACCCCTATAACATAGCTCTGTCTGTTACGTTAACATTGGTCGAACGTAAGCATCTGTTAAGTTCTTGAAAAGGTCTCTAGCGGATTAAAAAGTAAAAATTATTTATTTAACCATTGCATTCATTCATACAGCTGAAGTGGTCACTCACCTCTTAGCCAAGCAGTATAAACTGTTAGCCCCACGCGATGTTAAATATTTAATAGACTTCTCAGTGCGACACAAGCCGAATTCAGAAAAATTAAAAAAAAAAAAACATTACAAAGTTGACAGGGAAAGGGAATTCCTTCACTCTGAGCGCGCATGCATATTTAAAATTCTATTACCCCCACAGTGAGCACTCGCCACGGACTCACTTTTCACAGTGCGCTAATAAATTGTATAATTCTCCTATTTTTTTTTTTTTTCTGTTGCTGCTGCTTGTTTTGGCTCGACAAACTTGCGCCGTGTACTTTCTTTGTGCATTCTTAGCTGCAGCAGGCAGGGACAGAACGTAGTAGGGGCGGGTCGGAGTGTGGGTAGGGTCAGTCAGGGGTGTGGCACGGTTCGGTACTGTGGGAGAACACTAGTTGGAATGCAGGAAAAAATTGCTGCGGCATACCGGAAACGATTCAAGTTGCTGAGCTCATTCGTCTCTGCGATTTGTTGGCATTTTAACGCGTTCAAGCTCCGTCCAACAAGTTGGCTGACTAAGCGGGCTGGCACGACTACAGCCTACCCTGTAGTATAGAAGCAAGTGCAGCAAATATTCATCATTATATTTAGTATTTATAGCTAATTAAGCGTTACATGTTGCCAACGCAGTCGTGCATACACCACTGTGCGGCTAACAGCTACAGGGTATAACAACATGGCCTGCAATTGTGCCGCGCTGCTCGTCAGCTGCTGAATCCATGTGCCGGAATGGAGCACGGCGGCAAGTGGCCTCAGCGTTGGCGGGGGCGGCAGGCAGGAGGCGTGGCATGGCTGCTCATGCAATGATAAATGAAGTTTTAGTGGCTTTTGACCCATTTAATAAATTGTTAAAGTTGAAAAATGCGCAAGAATATGGTAAACTTTTCTACAACTCGTGCACGGGGATAAGGAAAATGGGTGGGGAGAGGGCGGGGCAGTGTCGAGTTTGCCATATAAATTGCACAATATATAAACAATTTTTTCAGCCAGCTCCTGTTGCTGCCACTGTGGCAGCTGTTTTGTTGTTGCTGTCGTTGTCGTTGTTGTTGTTGTTGGAATTAGGGTTAATTTAAAAGTTGCCAGTGCGCCACGCTGACCCATGGACTGTGAGTTCAAGTTGTATTTGCACTGCTTTGTCGTTGTTGTTGCCACTGCCCCAAGTTGCTGCATGTTGCAAAGTTTTCAGCTTGCCCACTTTTTAGTCATGGCAAAAGTTGTAGAATTTTAAATAATTCTGTTAAATTGCATAACGTGCCCTGTTGTCCGGCCCATCCGCTGCCCCGCCCACCTCCTATATACCTATATACCCGCCTGCCCGCCTCCTTTGCTGTCCTGTTGCAACTTGCCTTGCTTATTAAGTTTGCGGCGACAGTTTGCAGTTAATGTGATTATGTGCCATTAGAAACTGTAATTTCGTCTTCTTCTCCTTTGCTTGTGCCAGCAAAATATGCATAGATTAATAGGAGTGGAGCGAAGGAGGGGAAGGGGGCGGAAACTAAAAGGGATTGGGGGATAAGGGGTTTCATAATAAGCAGCATAAAAAAGCCTTTTTGGCAGCGAGTCTATTAGAGTCTGTCTACTTGAAGTCCTTGTCAGCTCTATGTATGCATGTGGCTGTGGGTGTGTGTGGGAGTCTATGTGTGTGTTGTAAGGCTATATAAACAATTTTCTATTATGCAGAAATAACAAGCTAAACAACAACAGCAACAACAATGCAACTTTGCATAAGAAAATCCCCAACTGAAGTTGAAGTATGGCCGAGGCAGCAGTCGAAGCTGCAAATGTCTCCTGCCCGTTGCTCTCTGACCCACCTGCTGCATTCTCTCTTACTCCCTTGACATCTATAATAGGAAATGCAGAACAAGCTGCCAGCTGAGCCTCATTTCGAATGCGCTGCAAGTGAACCTCTGTTATGATACTATGGAAATTGATGATATAATCTAAAGTAGAATATGATAAGCTTGTAAGAGGCATTATATCGTTAGATTTGCATTTAATATTGGTTTAATTATATACCTCCTATAAGAATACATTGATTTGCATTAAGTGGCAGGTCGATAGCAAAATTACCATATCGATAATTATCGCCGTCAACTCAACATAGCTTTAACATAACAGACGGTTAACAGTTAACATCATTAAATTAAAGCTTTCTCAGCAGATAAAGAAAGAGAATTGTGTATGGACACAGTACATTACTAATTGCAGCCGAGGTGAGCTGCATACCTGCCTAGGAACTATCGGCCTGCTCTCCTCGGCCTGGATAATTTCAACTGCGGCTGCTGATGGTGTTGCTGCTGCTGCTGTGTTATGCCATCTGACCGCAGTTGCTAACTAACTGCAGCAACCCAAGTTACCTTCATGTAGCGCCTTCCCACACACACCCACAGAGAATGAGATAAAGATAGTTTGTGTGTGTGTGTGTGCCACAGCAGCAGGATGCACACAGGATATTGTAGGAGCTACATTTGCAAGTGAAGCCACAAGAACAGCAGACGGCACTGAGACGCGCCAGCCACAACAGTGCATAATGCCACGAAGTGTAAGCAGTGCCACGACAGACGACCCTCCTGCTCTCTCCCTATATCGCACTCTATCTCTCTCTTGCTGTCCGTGTGATCTGTGCGCTTCTTGCTGCTGCTGCTGCTGCCACAGGATGAAGCAAAAACGCAGTTGTCGCTGGCGTAGCGAAAAGTGCTGAGCATAAATAAGACATTTGCGTGTGTAAGCACACAGCAACAACAAGAAGAACAACAGCAGAAACAGCAACAATGCAGCCCAAGCAGCACCACAACAACAACAGCAACAACATCGACTTAAAATAACTCTACACGCAACATTGAAATGTGGTCGAGTTGGCAAGCACAACGACAACAACAATAGCAACAGCAGCAACAGGGACAACAACAAGGATAACAACAACAACAGCAAGAACAAGGAGAACCGCAGGCACTGCGCTGAGCTGAACTGAAAGACAATAATTTCAAACTGCTTTCAAAGCAAAGTCGCCGGCAAAAGTAATGCAAAATGCAAAGTCATCGCACCGAGCGCACATGCCAAGTGGCTGCAGCTGATCCGCCCACCCAACCAGCGGGGGCACCACCTAGCATTCAGCACAGCAGTGGCAGCAACATCGCAGGAAAGAACACCAACTCCACCCTGGCAATTGTTGAGATTTTTTTGTACACTTGCAGTGGATCTTATAAGTCCATCTGATTTCGAGGAGCTTGTTTAGGAGTTTAATGTCTCATATTTATTCTTAAATAATGTTTCTTATTAAAATACTTTTTATGTATTGCTTTTTATTTGTTATCGATCAAATCGATGATCAGCTGTTAATGTTCTAAGCAGTTGCACTCTGGGCAGTTGTTAAGTTGCACTCTGAGCAGCTGTTAAGTTGCACTCTGGGCAGCTGTTAAGTTGCACTCTGGGCAGCTGTTAAGTTGCACTCTGGGCAGCTGTTAAGCACCTGTTAATGTATACCTCGCAACTCTGCCTGGCAACTCTTGTTTACATTTTATTTATATATGATATATATGATATGATGCAAAAAGTATGTATAAGATACTTACTAATATAAGAAATATGTAACATATAAATGAATATAATACAAAATATAATAATTTGTAAAAAATAAGAGTATTGCAACAACGGCAAACAGTGGCGAATCAGCCTTGCTCTTTGCCTCTCCCACTCTCTCTTTCGTACCCACAATTTGAGCTGTGCTGCTTTCTCTAGTGTGCGGGCAGCTCGTGCACATGCATTTATTTAAATTCCTTTTGTCAGGCTGTGTGTGCCGGTGTCTGAGTGTGTGTATGTGTTGCCTCATTTTCCCAATGTATTCATTGTCTGTGAAATTGTTGTGCGGTATGCCGGCGCATAATGTCTTTCTTTCACTTCCTTCGCCTTCCGCAACCTCCTCCTCCTACTGCTACTCCTACTCCTAGTGCTGCCTGGCATATCCTTCATTGTATCCTTGTATCCTTGTTGTGGAGCTCACGATTTTCCATGCTGACTGCAGTTTGCGGTTTTTAACTTGTGACAGTTTTAAGTGGCCGCCGTTTGTCTACCACGCTGCAGCTCGACTGCTTATACCCTACACACCTCCCTCCTTTTTGTTTCTCTCCTTCTCTCTCTCTCTCTTTTCCAGTTTTCTTCCTGGGAGACTTTGCTCAGAATATAATGCTTCTTATTTGGCTGCGTTTATAAATTTCACTAGCATAATAAATACCTGCTACTGTGGCTGTTTCTCTTCCCTCTTCCCTCCTCTCTCTGTCTCTCTCAGTCTTTCACTCGAGCTTGAGTTGAGTTTTCCTTACTCACTTTTCATGAGATTAGCTGAGATTTTCCTTGTTGCGTTCGCTTGCAAATTGGCTTTGTGGCATTTGCTCTGACTAATTGCTTGAGATGCGAAAATCTGCATGAGGTAAATTAAGTTAACCGTTAGCCTGGCCCCGCTCGATACACTTTAATCGTCTATCGATAATTGTGAGTGTTGTGTGCAGTTCTAAATTTAATGGTGAAGAACATATAAGTAAGAATGAACGATAAATTGAGAAAGTAGTAGTAATAGAAAGAAAGAGCGAGAGAGAAAGAGGGAGATAATGATAATACAAGGGAAGAATGACAATGTGACAAGAGACGATGAAGAAGCATTGAAGAGAGATAGCAAGACTAATATAGAAACTTATAAAGAGAGAGAGAGAGAGAGACAGAGTGAGAGAGAAGTATGTTACGAATGATCATCTTAAAGAAGGAGGGTTTAATAAAAGTTACAGTAATTTCAGCTAGGCAGAGAATGCTTTCCTTACTACTATAAAATATTTCTTCTTTACCTGCTGGATTTCATTGGACTTTCCATACTTTTTTTCAGTCAGTTACATTTCTGAACAGCTATTCAGGTTATTCAGCAACAACAACAGAGGCAGAGCAAGGAACAAGATGCAGATGAAGACAGCACAAGAACTACAGCACTTTGCTTCCTTCCTGGTAAGGGAATCTTCCGTCCGCCAGCTGCTTCAGCTGCCATTCAATTTTCAATCGCGCTGAGATGGGCCCAGTCGGGTGCCGTGACCCATTTGGGGGTCTTTCTTTATATGCCGTGTGCAACGGAATCCATTGTCATTAGGCTGTCGCCTTACACCTGCTGAAGCTGCCCCCCCTCCCACACACACTCACACACACATATATAAGAAGACACACATACATAATGCTGTTGCATAGTTTCCTGTCGCTGGCAACAACCTTTTGCTTCTTGCTTTTGTTGCTGCTGCTGTGCGCCAAACAAAAGGAAAACAATTTTCATACGTGCATGAGAAAAATCAAAGGAAAACACACAGAGACACAGACAAACAACAATGCCTATTTGTGTGATAAGAAAACGGGCCGCACATCAACTCAAAACAATTTCCAAGTGCTGCAAACGCGCGCAGGTAACATGAAAAGCCTCCACAGGGAGGAGGCCCTAAACAAAACCCCGACGACGACACTCGCCGCCTAAGTGGCTGCTGTGAGGTTTTTTCCGCAATAACTACATTCTCTGCACGACGTATGTATACCCTAACTGATGTGGGTAGTGAAGACAGAGAGATAAAGAGAGAGGAAGAGAGTAACAACTGTCAATACTTTACTGTTGTTCACTTTCAACAGAAGTCACACTGCAAATTGGAGTTTCCCCTTGATAACAGGGTATATGCAAGTCGGCACCGCTGACAGTGTGCAACTCTTACAGTTCTTGTCAACGACAGACGGGGCCAAGCATTGTCGTGCGCTGGTCGGCAACGCTATAAGCCATTTTCCGGCCGGTTGAATGACACGCCAGAAATTACGTATACGCATATGTCGTATGCACACACACACACACACACACACACACACAGAGGGAGGCTCACACATATGTACATACACATACACATGTATAAGCGTATGATGTTCTAATATTTGCTAGGCAAAGGCAATTAGTGTGGAGTGTGAGTGAGCGGAGAGTGGTAAGGCGGGGATGTAGTGGGGGGGGTGATAAGGAAGCGCACAAGTAGCCTCGATTTCAACGAGCTCATTAAGCGTTTAAGCATAAATGCCAATGGCACGCTAATTAACACGCCAACAACAGTAACAAGAACAACAACAAGAAGAGGCAGCAGAAGAACGCGGCAAGTGGCATTTGCCACTTGGCCAAGTCGCTGCCGCTGCCGCAACCGCAGCCGCAGCCTGCGCCGCTCGTCGTCGAGATTTGTGGCAACGCTTGCCCACCTGGCAAATACTTGTCGAAACTTTTATAATTATGTTCGAGCTATGGCAAAAGTTTCGACGAGCGCCGGCAGCGGCAGCGACAGCGGCCTCGGTTCAGTCTGCTCATTTCTCAATTCTTGGCCAAGTTTAGAGGCAGTGAAAGTTTTCTATTTTTTTCTCATTTGCAATGCTTGAAAATACCCTGTAGATGCCAGAAAGAAGCAGGGTCAGCTTGGTGTTTGTTAATATTCATCAAGTATACATATGAATAACAATTTACAGGGTATCTGTAGGTCTACCCTATACCCCATACCCTGCATTTGCCAGAGAGAAGTAGTGTGTGCTAAAATTCTCCAAGTAGGCATATTAATAACAATTTACAGGGTATCTGTAGGTCTACGTTATACCCTATATCCTGCATATACCAGCCAGGAGCAAGAGTGACTTAGTGCCAGCTTATACTATTCAACTATACATATGCACGTGAAATTACAGGGTATTTATTGGTCTGGCAATGTGTCTGGTTCCTCTTTTTTGCAACTTTTACAAGTGGCTGCATGTGGGCGTGGCCAAGTTGTCAGTTGCCTCCGCCTACACCGACGCCAACAAGTTAATTATGCGCTCTCTCTCAGCTCGCCGCGCTTTGCTGCGTGCGGCGCCACTTCCGGTTCGCCTGACGCCACTTCCGATGCGCCCAAGGAAATTAAAAATGTCGCTGCGGCAGAGACGCAGGCAGCGAAAAACAGAAAAAAAATCAGGCCCGTCAAGGCGGCACTTTAATTAAACAGCCCAAGAACAGGCAATAATGAGCGAATGAGCTACGCCTCCTGTCCGCATTCCGTCCCACTGTGCAGCCCACTGTGCCATGTACTGCATCATTTTTTAATCAATTAAAAATGCCTCTTAAATGCGTCGCGCACCAACAAATATTTTCATGATTCGATGTGTTTCACTTGTCGCCACTTGGCTGCATGCCACGTCCACTTCCACGCCTTCGTCCGGCTTGCTGCAAGCAATTATCGAAAATTTAATTAAAGCGCCAAGTGTCACAAGAAGCTTGTCCTTGCTGCAGCTGTGAGTATGTGTGTGTGTGTGCGAGTGTATGTGGTCTATTTTAAAGTTAACGCTTTAATGCATCATTAAGCTGCACTGCAACGTTTATTGGCTTTCAATGTTCAAAGAATTTCCAATTATAATTTGAACTGCTAAGAAATATGCTCACAAACAGTATTGCCTCAATGCGTTCCTTAATTGTTTAAACAATTGTTGTTTATTTCTGTTTAATTGGTTTTTAGAACGTCACAAGAATTCTTCTTTGCATTTAACACTACTGCAAATATCGATAGACTCAATTTCTGTTAAATAACAGCAACTCACGATTAATTTAGATACATAGCAACAGATTCTATATTGTCTCATGTTTTTAAATGCTTCATTCTACATGTACATACAAATTAACAGTAGCTATATTATTTTAAACTCTGTTTGCAATATGCAAATAGAAGAGGAAAATAGCAATAATAACGGAATCTCTTATGTATCAAACTTTAACATTCCCATTCACTCTACGCCCATAAATAACCATTTCCAATTGAGCACAGCTGACTGTAAATAACATGAGCTGGGCAAAAGTAGATCTCTCTCTTTCCTCTTTGCGTGTTCATTTTAACTATCAACACATTCATATGAACCAGTGCATGCGTTCATTTGAACACCTTTGCTCATTAAAACTTGCTGTGATCTTCGATTGATTGAACTTAACGACAAAAGGAGGAGAAATTTAATTACATTCTTTTCGCTTCCAGTCAAATATGGTAAATTAATAATAAAAGACATAAAATGCAGCAATTTCCTTCTGCAAGTGCAAATTAAACAATTGAAATACCCAAAACGTAGATTCGCACACTTCATTTGGCAGCTGTCTGAGTCGGCTGCGGCTGTCGGCCAATAGGAGTCGAAACAGAGTGCTCGGACTAAATTGAAATGCAAGTTGTCGCCGCTGGTGATCAGGACGTGGAATGGGAATGGAATAGGGAGCTGGGGCTGCTGCTGCTGTTGTTGTTGTTGCTGTTGACAAATGCAAAACCATTTGCCAAATAAATAAGCAGCTCAACGTAAATAAATATGCTTTCGCCACGCGCATTTACACTCAATAAAGATGCTGCCAGCCAGCGAGGGAGCTGTGAACTACGTCAGGGCAGGGTGGGGTTTGGTGGGGAAGGGTAAAGGAAGATGGCACACGGGTTGGTGATGCGGGAGATGCCGACAGTCAAAGGATAAGTCTGGCAATGCCAAGCATAAAAATTGTATTTTAATGCGCGCGCATAAATAACGCAAACAGGACACAACACACACTGGGATTCGCACACACACACACATACACTCTTACATAGTTACACCAGGAGACTGGCAGCATCCTCTGCCATTTTATCAAATGCTGAATCCAAAGCTGGAAGCCAAAGTCGCTGTCACTAATTTAGTGGGTTTCCGTGGCCATGCTGAAAATCAACAGGAAACAAACAGGACGAGCACGATGCTGGTGATAATGATGAGGATGCTGCTCTTCCTGCTGCTCCTGCTGATGATGGCATTGCCGGCAACACCGTTTAGTGGCAGTGCCACGCCTCGTTGCACAGCCTGCGTTGACAACATCAAGCAAAGGCGAAAAAAATTACTTTCTGGCAGGACTGGGGGCACGAAGGGGCCACCGAAACGAAACGAAATGATATGGACGCCCGGCGTCTTCATCATCTTCATCAAGCGGCATATGTTGGCATTGGCGTCGGCGTTGCCGGCGTTAGCGATGGCAACGTTTGCGTTAGGTGCTCATCAATAAAATCATCGAGGTCATTAAGTGGATTAACTGCAGGCCATCAGCAGCATGTGGTGCCACAGCACAAAACGCAAAATGCCAAATACGCACACAGTCAACGGGCTAACTCGCACACACACCACCAGACAGACAGTAGCAGGAGGGGATATAGTGAGAGAAAGACAGAGAGAGAGAGAGAGAGAGTGATGGTCGTCATCTTTAGCTTTTGCTTTACACTTTGCACTTCATAACAGACAACAGCAGCGCACAGTGGAAATTGCAGCTGAAAATGCTAATAAAAAAGTGAGAATAATACACACATTTAAAAATAAAAATATTAATTAATAAAATAAATACAAGTAGTAAATAATTAAAAAAGAAGGAATTATCTAACTAAATAATTTAATAAAGTAATACAAATAATATTGTAACGAAAAAGAATAACAAGAAATAAGATATGTATAGTATGTATGTACCAGGTACATTATATATTAATAACACAATTAAAAACAGTTTAACATTATACATTAAACACATTATATTAGATTATATATCATATTATATTATATTTATAATTATATTATATTATATTTATAATTATATTATATTATATTTATAATTATATGACTTAATATTATTTTATGTGTTTTCAAATAGATACTTCCATTTACATTATACCACTGTGCGTAATTCCCTGCACGTTTGCTCAACTTCACATTTGTGTGTGTATTTATGTGTGTGTCTGCTTGTGTGTGTCTTGCTTTTCTTGCAAGAGGCAGCAGCAGCTTGTCTTGTCCTGGTTCCTGTTGTTATTGACATGTACGAATTAGGTTAAATTTATTTACTGTCAGTTCAGTGAACTGCAAATGGTTTTAGTTTATTAAATTTGGCCAAGGGTCCACAGAGAGAGTTCTCAGAGAGTTGGCAATCTGTTTTAAGTTTGTTAAATGCCAAAAAATCAAGATTGCGCCGCTTGATTGAGCCATTACCCAGTGTATCTGTGCTGTATCTGAATTGCTGTATTCTCTCCCTTTCTCCCTCTTCCTTCTCTTATTCTCACTCTTTCTCACCCTATCGCTCTGCCTTTTCTCTTCAACTTTTCATTTGGAGCGAAAGCAGCTGGAAATTAATTTCAAAGCTGCCGCCGCGAGGGCAAAACTCAATTGCGGTTTGATTAATCGTGTGAAGCACAATGAAACGGGTACTCACACCAGCACTCGCACTGCCACTCGTATTCGCACTCACACCCACCTCCGCACCCAAACTGGATCCGCGCTCGAACTCGTGCTCAAGTTGCATTAATCAGCAAAACGTTGAAACGCTGCTCATTTATTTGCTAAAAGGCAAATGAGGAAAAAGCGAACTGAACGGTTAACGGTAAACGAGAATGTAGATTTTTCCGAAACCACTTTGCCAAATCGCAGTCAAAGTTAAGTTGAGCTGCGGTAAATTGAGTTAAGCCGAAGATGTGAATGCTCTAACAAGTAACATTATTGATCATTGTTGAAACTGCACTGAAGTATACAAAATAGTATAAATGTAATTACTAGCTATTGATCAAATTGATAATCAGCTGTTAAATCAATGTTCTAAGCAGCTGTTTAGTGACATTATTACCAGCTGTTAAGCCCCTGTTAAACAGTCCTAGCAGGCACTATGACACAATTTATATTTGTTTAAATTTATTTATGTTTATTGTTAATATCTCTTTAAATCGCAGTCATTAAATTTGTAGATCTGCAGATCCCTGCCCGTTTTAAATACTATTTATGTATTTCTTAGTATTAGCTATCGATTAAATCGACAATCTGCTGTTAAATCAATGTTCTAAGCACCTGTTAAGTTTCAATCTTGGCAGCTGCTAATGGCCTGTAATTTCTACCATCTATCTGGCAACAGTGATCATATTTAAATCACAGAATGTTAATAAATATACAAATTTATCCTTATATCTTGAACTTCCACTCACATATGCTCCCTTCAACTGTTACAAACACATCAATAAAATCAAAATACTTTGCAACGTGTATTTGTATTAAAAAAAATACACGTCCTTGATGCATTAAAAGCTTTGGCAAAAAGTTTGTTAAGCATCAGCGCAGCGCAAAAAGCAATTGCTCTACAAAATCAATTAAATCGAAATTACGCATACGACATGTGTGCAAACAGCGGCAGAACGAAATGGGGCAGCAACCAAGGGGGCAGTCAGCAGGGAAGGAAAGGAGGAAAGGAGGGAAGGAAGGAAGGAAGGAAGGAAAGAAGGTCTGAAAGGACTTTCGTTTTCTGATCTGCTGTTTGAGTTTATTTTTTGGCAAATTGAATTTTGGCTTTGCCTTGGCGCTTAAAATGTGCCAAACGTGACGTTTTCTAATTCGGTCACTTGCAATTCCAATGTGGCGAGAGAAATAGAAAAAGGGAGAGACAGGGGAAGAGTGCGAGGCATATTTGATTTGCGAGTACATCAAATTGAATTTAAATGGGGTCTCGGCATCGTCGGAGGCCTCAAGATGTGCTTCACTAATTGCTGATGTTGCTTTAAAATATTTATATTTATATTACTGGCTGGCGAGGCACACATGGCGTATGCGTTATATGCGCCCGCATCTGCTGTTTGTCGATATATGCAAGCACACACGGTGTGTCTGTGTGCATGATAAACAATAACCAGGAAGACAGCAGCCGCGCTGGATTTATGTTGTCGTTTGAACGAAGCCACACACACACACACACACACACACTCGCCGCCTCAATTTGCAGCATATGCTATATACATACATAATGTAGCGTTATGCAGCAGATGCTACTCTCGGCTGCTCTGCGGCTGTCTGACCGCAACAAAGAGTTGCTGCTAGCGAGAGGGACGGGGGAGGGAGAGAGTAATATGCATATGTATAGAAAGTGTTGCATATTTTTTAGCGCATCCTGCTTTACGGCTATTGTCAGCACCTTTGGGGCATGTGTAACTAACTTTCTATGTAGTTCATAAAGTTATAATTAACCTGGCCCACAGGCAAATCCTTCGGCCACAAAGCCAAGCGACAAGGAGAGAGCGGGAGGGGGGAGCGAGGCGAAAGAGTTAGCTAGGATAGATAGTTGTGTAATCTGCATGCCAAAAGTGAAGAGAAAAGTTAAGCTATACAGGAATTTATTAATAAAAATTAATCAAAGTAAACGCGAATTAATTATGATTTTGTTTATTATTTATGTTGGCAAATGCTGCGCTTAGCCAACATTTTTCAACCCGCTTTGCAACGTATTTTTCTTTCATCTTTGGCATCGCTTATGAATTCTGTCGGCAACAACGTGCAACAATTTGTAATTGCTTTTCCTCAATTCTCTCTCGCTGCAAATAATTTGCAACGTGCCACAAATGATACACACATTGCACACAGTTTTTGCACAGTTCTTCTTTAGCGGAGGGGGGAAGGGGGGTAGAAGGAGTTTTCTTAAGGGGGAAATACACAAATTAAATTTTCAACGTTTGCTCAGCGACTTTGTTCGTGCGGTTGCTGTTGACTTAACTGGCGGCATTGTCGTTTATTTACACACCGCACACACGCACACACATATGTACTTGCTGTGCAACTTCAGCGCATGATGTATGCGCCACACACACACACACACACTTGCACACACTCTTTCTCTGGCTGCCGTGATGTTTGCTTTTGCTTGGCACAAAATCACAAAAACAAATTAGTTGCGTGTAATTTAATTTGAAATGCTCGCGCGTTTATCAAACAAAATGAAAACTGTGAAAGGGAGACGAGCCAGCCAAGCCGCAAAGCCCGCAAAAAAGCAAAGAAAATGCTAATTAGATTTTGTTTTAGCATGCGAGGCAGGCAGACTGCCAGACTGCCAGCCTAACTGTCTCACCTGTCGCCCAAGTCATGTGCGTGCCGTTGATAGCCAAGTTAATAAACATTTAAAGCAATTATGCTCTTGAATTTTGATGCCACAATGCCTTGGCTGTTGTTGATGTGTCGGAGACTAGTTAAGCCACATGATCTGCTCTTGATTACCCAACAGCAGCAGCTTAATTGTGCTTTAATTATTTGAAATTTAAGTAGAATTTAGCCAAATTAAAGAGGCATAATATACATCATCTACTCATAAATATATTTCGCATTTCATATACAATATTCTTCAGTTATTTCGCATTAAATGAGCTAAAAGGAATTGCCTGCAATTGCTTAGCTTGCTTATTTTATTTATTACACAAAATTCCATAAAATCTGCAGAAAATTCTTCGAATTTCTATAGAATTTTGTGAACCTCTTTCAATGCTCTTTCATCATTTGCTCTTAATCAATTTGATGTGCCCCAAGCTGCGCTGTTTTAATTTCTTTTGATATCGCTGATTCTTCACACCTGCGGGATGACAGGCTTAGCTATGTGTTTGTGTGTGTGTGTGTTGTTTGCACACTCGACACAGTTGGCTAATTAATAGGATTAACTACCAAAAAGCAAACACAATTGGCTGCTGAGTAAACAATAACACAAGGCACTCAACTTTTGGGTACTCTCTGGGCAGGGATGGGGATGGCAGAGCTTTGTCAGGCCACTCGGCAGGGTGGCAAGTCCTTGAGCAAATATCATACACACAGGGGAAGAGGAAGAGAGAGAGGGAGAGGGGGGAGAGAGTGGGGTAGACAGAGGGGACGTTTCGGATGTCGGCACCTAACGCGCTTTAATGCAGGTGATTAATTGCTTTTGAGGTTCGTCGGCGGCGTGTTGGAAAATTTTCAAAATTTCATTAGCTCTCAGTGAATGTGAGAGAGAGAGAGAGAGAGAGAGAGAGCATGTAAGTGCGACTCTGTGTGTGTGTGCGTGTTTGGGAGTGTGTGTGAGCTGCCTTAACTTTTTGTTGAGTTTTCTGGGGCATGACTTTTGCAGACAATGCGATTGCTCCCTCATACACCCTTGTGCTCTGTATCTCCCTGCGCCTCTTTCTCTTTCTCTCCCTCTCCCTCTCTGCCTCTCTCTCTGTCTTTCTGCCCCTCTCCTTCTCCCTTTCTCCTGCCTTCTGCACTGCGTCTGTCAGGCCCATTTCTAGTTGGCTTAGACGAGCTAATTAACTTAAAGTTGCTGCCTGATTCTGCTGGTGATCCCTGCCACGCCCCTGCCTTCGCCCCATCTCAGCCCCACTCCCGCGGTCTGCTCTGCTCTGCTGCTAATGATGTCCCGGCCGAACGTGCTTTAAATTGTTTTTGATTTACTTATTTCCGCGCTGATAAATTACATTTGCCCAAGCTCGCGAGGCGTCGCGACTAGGACAAAGTTCGAGACGACATTTTTGGCTAATGCGCAAAGTTTTTGGCAGCGGCAGCAACAACAAAAACAACAAAAACAACAAGAACGACTTGTTTTGTCGTAGTTTTTCAGCGACTTTGCGCCAAATTTGAATAATTTATTCATATGTTACGTGGTTTGACACCGCGCGGCACGTGGCGACATTTTCTGCCTTTCTTGCGTTTCCGCCTGCCTGTCAACAGTTAACGGTTAATGGTTAACGGTTCTTCTGCTGCACGACTCAAATGCAAATTTAATTAGCCCCGCTTCGAGTCTATTAAAGCGTCATTTTGCCATTTGGCTGTGCTATAAATCATACACAAACTGAATAAACTGAATAAATTGAGTAACTGTACAAACGGAGCCAAGTTGAAATCATTTCAAGCTGAAATTTATTTGTCAAACTGCATGAAAAATTGAAAAGGGGTGTACAGAGGTGGAGAGGGGAGGAATCACAAACATGTTCTGAACGTAACAGCCCAAAGGGGTGGGCAAACAATTGTTATACCCTGTACGTGCAGTAAACTCTACATGGGGAGAGAGAAGAAAAAAACGAAGAATCTTTGTTTGCGAATGATTGCATTTATTTGGTATACATGTTCTATATATTTAAATGTATATTTAAATTTATGACTAATTTCATAACTCTAGTAAATAATTTGAGCATCCTTTACAGGGTATTCCCGACTATTCTACACATTCTAGTTATAATCAGTTTTTCTATCAGCGATTGCATTTCTCATCTTGCTCGGAAAATTGCTGTATTAAAATTGCAGAATGTGCAGAAAGAAGAACACCCTATTCGAGTGCAAGAAGTACAACAAGCGAGTTCATGTGTATGTACATACATATGTCTATATATATAAATACATATATATGTGTGTGTGTGTGTGTGCATTAATATCTTAAGAGCAACAATAACTATTCAATGGCAGGGCAAATGTATTGAAAGAATATATCAGATTATTCATAGTAAAATATAATTTATATATATAAATGAGTAAATAAAATAATAAATAATAGTAAATATAAATGAAAAATTAAATAAATAGATAAATTAATAAAATACAGCCCAAAGTTTTGAAAACTATCATAGTTCTTTTTTATTTCAATTTAGTTCTTAGCTTGTTTTGCACTGTTTTATTTTTATTATACAGTTCTAATGACGATTACCTTTGCTATAAAGCAATTATTTAAAATTTTACACAGATCTTCAAACTTACATATGTTTTTTTTCTGAAACAAGAAGCTTTTGTACTTCCGTAGTTTTGTGGTAGTATACTTGTGGGTTCTGTCCCTATCCCGTAATGAGAGAATTAGGGGGGTATTGACGTTGCAGTCGAAGGAGTCGACACTTTCGATGGCCGGCACCCCGCGCTCCTGCAAACACTTTATGATGCCTGCCCCAACGCAGGGCTGATACTGCCTCTCTTCGGCGGCCATTTTGGTTATTTTGATGGAGTTCTGCAACATTTTATGAAGATTTAGGTCATTCCTGCGGCGACATTCGTCGCGCTGCTCGTACAACCGGTAGGGAAGATCGGCCTTGGAGTGGTAGCCGGGCCAGCAATAGTCTCGCAACTTGTTACGCTTCACACCTTTACCCTCGGGCACGAAATCGATCTCGTTCTTTTTGCGATATTCTTGCACAGCCTGTGCTATGGGGTACATGGGACGACCGGTCTTACGTGCTTGCACCATTAAATTAACGCCTGCTTCGAAGAATGCCATGTCGTCATGCAGCTGAGCATCATCGTCACAGGTTAACATCCGCACTAGCTCTGCATCGCGACGCTTGAGGAACTCGTCACGCTGTTTGGTGAGTATCTGCTTAAGATTCTCTCTCTCGACTTGCTTTCTGCGTTGAGCCTGCACCTGGAACCTTTCGTTAGTCTCCATGTTCTTTAAGCGTGTTGCAACATCAAAGCGATGGATCTCCGCCTTGCGCTTACGTTCCTTCTCCAGCCTTAGAAGGTCCTCAGTCTCATACGCCTTGCGCTCTGCACCCTTCATTTGCAGTAAACATTTGCGACGCTCCTCATCGAGAAGTTGATTGGAATCGTGTTCCTCCTCAACCTTCAGCGCTTGCTCCTCCAGCTTGCGTCTCTGCTCCACCAGCTGACTACCCAGCCGAGTGGCCATCGCCGCTCGCTGCTGGATGACATCTTCGCACTTCTTCCTGTGCATCGCAGCCACACCTATGTTCAGTGCGCGGTTCATCACATTGAGCACGCACAGCCTACGATGGTCGAGACGTTCGCAATTGTTCTCATCTGTAGATAAGGTAAAATGAAATTAAGATACTAATATTCCCGCTCTCTCTCTCTTACGGTCATCTCTCTGGGCTTTCTGCTCGAGGCCTGCCTGGAAGGCCTGTTTACAGAACTCTTGATTTGCCTTCTTCTTCTCCTTGACTCCCTTCTGCTCCAGGTCATGCAGGCACTGATATTGCGCCCGCTCGATAATAATCTCAGTTTCCTCCTGCTTCTTTTGGGCCAATCGTTGTTCACGCCTCGCCGTGAGCTCCTGCACATAATAGTCGTGCAACTCCTTACGATTCTTCTCCTCCATGGCTTTATCCTCTTCCTCGGTAGTACTGCGATATGGTATGAATACCTCGGGACAAAGCCCCTCGCCGTGCTCGGCAGCCTCGGCAGCCTCGGCTATTTCACGATTGAGAGCCTCGTTAAACTTGCGCTGATAGGTCATTTCGCTAATGAGCCTTGCACTGTGTAGTGCTCGATGTTCCGGCTTGAGTGCTTGCAGGATTTGTTTGGCGCGCACGATGCGCTCCTTCTGAGTGCGTTCGTCGTCTATTATGATTTGCTTACGCCGCATCTCATCCTCGAGCTTCTCCTGTTCATCACGCATTATCTGCTCCACTGTCTTCGATTCGCGATTGTTAGCAAAATAATTATCTATAAAACAATTGTCTTCAGTCAAGGATTGACTTTCCTCATCTTCCGCCTGGTCAACCCACTGAATGCTGCTGCTTTTGCGTTTCATCTCCGAGCGATGCATCATGTTATCGAAGCGCTTCGCCGACAAGATAACCAGCGGCACTCTTCCATCGTATTTAAATTGTTTGTGTCCCGGCCAAGCTCGACACGCTGTGTCCAGTTTGTCCATCGTGGGGTGAACTAGACTGTTTTATAGTATATTCTGGTAGTGCAGGTTGTAGTATAGGGTATAGTAAAGAGTATTTTATGTATGGGGTAAAGTATAGGGTATTTTATAAGGTATATGTATATGTATATGTATATGTATATGTAAACTGTTGCCGTGGAACAAGTGTATTGTACTGTGCTCGTAACTGTGAGCTGTGTTTCGGTTGTGTGTACTGCGAGTGTTGAAGGTGTAATGGGATATGTGTTAATGTTTTTTGTGTTTGATGCATCAAAATGTTACTGAGTTTTTTCAATATTCTATATTAGAAATATAATCTCATATAATACAAAATTAACGGGAACTACATTGGACATTTAGAATTTAAATAACCGTTCACCTTACCTTTTGCTTTTTAATATAAACAAGTCACAAAAAATGTTTCAAAAAGTATTTTCTAATTGATAAAAATGTTAAAATTGCTGTCTTATTATTTATGCATAAATTGGAAATTGAAATTTCTAACCACACCCATACATACATATATTATGTACAGATGTTTATTAACGATTCTCTTGTGTTGGATAAATAAAGCTACTATTAAAGAAATGTCGCACATTTTATACCCTGTAATAATGGTATTCTGGAACTTGGTAATTTCTTTGCACTGCTCCTTATGTAAAATTACAAAATAAAAGGGGACTTTAAGAACTAATACGGGTGTATACATTAATAAATATATAAACATTAAGTGTAGTTAAACGATCGGCAGGCGCATTAACTGGCCGTGTAGCTAAAAATAAAGACTCTCTCATAACATAAACACTTGCCGCTGATCCGATTAATTAGAGAGTGCAAAGAGCGAAGGCAAACAAACAAGTTATGTAAGTGAGGGAGTGAGAGAGGGAGAGCAACAGCGGCAACTCCAATGAGAACCAAACATTCTGTTATCGATATCGTTTTATTATGTTTTTATTGACGCTCTCTCGCGTAGTCGTTGCCTCTCTCTCTCTCTAACTAGATTAGGCAGCATAACAGAAGCAGAAGACGGGGAGAATTTCACAACTAACTGACGCTCATTGCGTCACTAGTCGCCGCATACAAATTTGGGGGCCAGTCGCAGAGCGAATTCAGTGTGCGGCGAGCAGTTGAGGTGGCGACACGCAGTGCAAATTGACTTAGGACGAGCCTACGCGATCTCGTGCGAAAAGAGAACAAAACAATAACAAACTGAATCGTACGCGAGAGAGTCAAACAGCAAAAGAGTGGGACGCAGTGTAATGCAAATAGTCACAATGACTCAGCTGAAAGTGTTGGTCGGCAGCAGTGCCGTTAGAAACTGTTTGAAGACAACAACTGAGCGAACCGGTGCTGTCAGCGTCGCCCAGCGATTGCAACACGTGAGTAGACACACCGCTGCACATACATATGAATAGAAACAGCTTATGACAAACTCTGCTGCCTCTCTCTCTCACTCACTTTTTAGCGGAAGCGTGATTATAGCACAACAACAACGAAGGCAGCGAAACCACTGAATGAAATGCCAGCTATAAACCCATTGAAAATACTGTGGAATTATCGACCAGGTGGAAAGTATATAGGATTGGATTTGAATGAAATAACCAAAGCCCTTCTGAAAGAATCGGGCAGTGATATAACTATGATGGCCGGCCTATTTGGCAAGCCTCCCATTGTGCTAACACAGAATCCCGATGATTTTGAGACAGTCTTTCGCCACGACGGCCCTTGGCCCTATCGCAAGGGTTTCGAGCTGATGAACTACTATCGTACAGTTTATCGCAAGGATTATTTCGGCGAGGAGACCGGTCTGATTACATCACAGAACGAGGCCTGGGGGAATATGCGTTCGGCTGTGAATCCCATTGTGATACACCCCAAGAACGTGAAGCTCTATTTGGGCTCCCTAGATCGCATTAATCAACAGTTTATAGATCGGTAAGTAAAACATATGAATCACTCAAGTTACAATAGTTAATTATATCTTGATTTCAGCATCAAACTGATACGCGATCCACAGAGTCTTGAGGTTCCAGCCGACTTCAAGGATGAGATCAGCGCCTGGACTCTGGAATCAGTAGGCATGATCGCACTGGATTGTCAGCTGGGTCTAATAGACAAATCAAATCCGACGGGTCGGGACTTTTTCAAAATGCTGCAGCGGTTCTTTGATCTGGCTGTGGATCTGGAAATAAAACCCTCGTTGTGGCGTCAGTTCAAGACGCGCAAACTGAAGGAGGCCCTACACATTATCGACGAATCATTGCGCATTATTGACGGCTATGTTCAGGAGGCAATTCATCGCATTGAACAGTCGACGGAGAAGAAAAGCGATTCGGAGAAAAGTGTGCTGGAAAAGCTGTTGGGCATCAATCGCAAATATGCCGTCATTATGGCCATGGACATGCTCTTTGCTGGCGTCGATACGGTACGTATAGAGGGGATACAGCACTGTTCTGAGTTATGTCGAGACTAATCGAGAAATTTCCTCTGTTTGCAGACAACAAGCACCTTTGCCGCCATCCTGCTGTCCTTGGCTCAGCATCCCGAAAAGCAAGCGAAACTACGCGCCGAGATTCGCAGCATTTTGCCCGAGAAGGATACGCCACTGACGGTTCAGTCCATGAAGAATTTGCCCTATTTGCGTGCCTGCATCAAGGAGAGTCTTCGCTATTATCCTCTGACATCGGCGAATGTGCGTAGCACACGCCAGGAGCTGGTGCTCAGCGGTTACACCGTTCCTAAGGGCAGTGAGGTTGCAATGATTCATTTGAACATTTGGCGCAATCCCAAATACTTCTCCCAGCCGGACGAGTTTATACCAGAGCGTTGGCTGCGAGAGAAGGACGTGGATGGCGGCGATACCTCGTCGACAGGTGGATGTCCAGTTGCGACCAAGCCTAGCCATCCCTTTGCCTATCTGCCCTTTGGCTTTGGTGCACGCAGTTGCATTGGACGACGCATTGCCGAAATGGAGCTAGAAATCGGAGTTGCCCGCCTGCTGCGTCACTTCGAGGTGGAGTTCAATCATCCTGCCGATAAGCCCTTCATTGCCTATCAGCTGGCCACGCCCCGCATTCCGTTGCAGTTCAAGTTTACCGACTTGAAGGATTAAGTCTGCAACTAAAAAGTATTTCCATTATGCAAGCATTTGCCAGAAAGGGGTGTGTACGAGCAAGTTATTTGCATATCTTTCTGCAGAAATAAATAATGCAATTCTATATGAACAATCTGCCTTATAGAATTAGTTATTTATAAAGATATTTGTTAATAATATACTTATTATAATTATTGTAATCGATCTCGTGGTGAGTATTTATAATACCGATAATAAGGGGAATTTTAAAGTTATACAATTAAAATGTAAATTTCCTATTAATTTATTCAATGTGTGTGTTGTCTATGAATAAATTGTGCGCTTCCTGGACTAACCTAACCCAACTCCGGTAATGGTTTCTGCTTTCTGGCCACAGACTGTCAACTCTTTTTAAAGCGGAGACATCTCTGGGAAATTAGCATTAAATGGGCATAAATAATGTCATATTACAGCAAATAATTACAACTGTCGGCTTAGGGGTTGCCTCGGCCAAGGGACTCGCTATGATGACGATGATGATGATGATGTTCATCTTCATCATCATGGTGACTAGCGGGAAATGCTATCCAGATAATTATGGCATGCAAAAGTGTGCGTAGTGTTTGGTAGTTTGAACAAAACGCCGGCAACTGTAACCCAATATAAATTCCATTTATCATGGTGTGGGTAGGGAGGTGGCAACAGGGGCGTGGCCAGTGGTAAGAGGGGAGGGGGAGGGACTGTGTGGTGACTGTTGCTAATAAATTATAGTCCTGAGCTGGTCGTGGACATGTGCCGCACGCAGAAAGCAGCAGTGGGAAGGGAGATAGAGAGAGAGAGAGAGAGTGACAGTCAAAGCTCCGACACGGCACTGCCACACCCCCCGCTCCACCCCACGCTCCAGTCGGTACGCCCAGCGCGCCTGGCGTTGACAGTTTGAAATTACAAACGTTGCCTCGTTCTCGGTTGCAGTGGCTAATTAAGCCGCACATTTTGGCAAAGTCAACTCATAATTGCAACGGTTCTTCTTATTAGCTTTTTAATTGCCACGGATTTGGCATAATGAATTGACCTTTGACCGCCGTTGTTGACACCACAACAAATGGCACATCAAAATCAAATTTGTTATTTATTGCCTGTCTCGCTTCGTCTCTCTCCCTCTCTCTCTCTCTCGTCGTTGACACAATTATTTATTTATACTCGTGTGTGGCCCCATCAGCCCCATTACCTGAGCCTGGCCTCATTTTTCACGTCCCGCCCATTGAATTGCGCCAATTATGCGCTGACAGCCTCAAGTTCCGTATGGGCAGGCCCGCTCCGACTCGGGCTGCCTCTCTAAGTGGCAACATGTGCGCGCACAATTGGCTATTGTCGTCGCTTATGGCGCACAGATTTGCCACACGGCAGTCTGCCAGCTTTGAGTTTCAGCCTCATTCTCCATCCACAACTCACCAGGCCTACAAGAGGAATTGGGTATTTTGTCAGCAAGCTGAATCTGAGCTAGAAAATTAATGGCACAAATTAAAGCTGAATGTTGTGTTGGGAACTATGAAATATATTAAGATACAGCAGGGTTCAACAGATATTGTTAGACTGTAAAAACCCACGGTCAGATACCTAGTGAACATAGAGGTGTTCTGTATATGATATATTATATATGTACTTATAAAATATATTGTGAGACTGTAAAAAACCTACTGTAGCAGCTGAGCACCCTAGCACACTGCAATAACGATATCTGTTAAATAACATACTCTGTAAACATTATACATATATAAACACTCTGTAAATATTAGCCATAAGAAACATATGGACATATCTGTTAACATGAACATACACTGTAAAAGGAGAATAAGAACAAGAAGAATAAAAGACAGCCTAGAACATAAAGCGAGAGAGACGAGACCTACACTACTGAATAGCAATGTGTTATGTATGTGTATACATACTTATATTTAACATTATGTTATCGATGAGCCACTTAAATTTAATTCGGAACTTGGAAAGAGATACTTGGTTGAGCCAAGGTTGCTATTGCAGCTGTATGTTACTCTTAGGACCCTTTTCCAAATTCATCAGCTGCAGCTGCAGTGTTTATCAATGGAACCTTTATCTTTCTAAAGTCCTCCTTTACGCTTCGAATAGCATTGTGAAACAAGAGTCTTATTATAAACATATTTAAACATTGACAGGGAAACACATTTTTCAATTCATATAAAATCATAATTACCTTTTAATAAATAAAAATATATTACTAAATACCCAGAAATCATTTTCATAAACTTAAAAACATATATGTATATTCATTAACAGTTTTAAATCATGGGAACTTATTGAATCCCATACGACCGCTGATTGGTAATCAATTTGAATAATAATACAAATGAACTAGTATAGAAAAATCCGAAAAATCAATTTTACAGTAATTAAAAGAAATACTGTCCTTAGGATATCCCATGTGAATTTATCATTATAATCGAAATATGACGTGATTGTGCATGCAATCATAAATAGAAATTCGAAGGAAATATCAGAAAACAAAAAAATAGACGACTTGTGCAATCTTTTTGACAGTTCTGTCAGCTGTTTTCGTGCGACTGGGGAATGCAATACATGCAGGCGGTTGTTTGCCTTGCCACGCAACGTCGTGGCATGTCAAGGTTCTTAAATCTGTCCCTTAGCTCCCCCCTCACCCCGCCGTGCACCACTCCCCCAGCGAGTTTGCTGACAAAACACTTCACAGATAAAATGTATTTGTATGCAATTTGTTTTTGTGCTGTCGTTGTCGAAAAAATATATAAAAATTGTGCACTTTTCATTTGCGGCGTCGCATTGTTTTGCACTCATCTGCGAGTACATGCCGCTCTCTGCCTCTCTCTGCCTCTCTCTCTTTCTCTTATTTATTTAGTTTATATTTATACAGGAAGAAGGGTATGTCAAGTTTGTGCAGTGACTGATATGGCGGCTATAGTGTATGGTATATACGTTGCAAGGAAAATAGATAGTTTGTTGTTCAGATTTTGTTCATCTGAATAAACTTTCACATCTCAGGTACTAGAAGAGCTAAAGATGTGAAATGTTGTTGAGCAGACACTTGAAAACCTCATCCAGATGGAGGTCATTTCAATTCTTACGTAACTATTCTCCATTCTATGAAAATTGAGAATCATAATGTGCCTATAAATTGTAACTATCAAGTTAAGGTTTGAGTTTGCTGAAAACTTGTACCTTCTGGTAAGTAGTGAACAATATAATATGTTATCCAGTTTTATAGGGTATCTCAGAGCTGCGCTCTTTGCCGATTTGCGTACTTGAGTTGCCGCATTTGTTTGGTTTTTTGTTGCCATCTTTTATTTCGCTATCCGCAGTTGTGTCATGCACTTCAATATGCACGTCCATTGTTTGCGCTGGCCCAATGCCGTGCGGCTCTCGAAGGAGAGGGTAGTCTTGTGCCACTCTACCCCAGCCACCCCCTTCTGCACACTCTTTTTCTGTTCCTCTCTATGCTCGTATTCGCACTCATCGTAGTATGTGAACATCATCGGAATTGTCGCTTTGATGTTGCTGCAAGCAACACACTCGAGCATTGGCCATGGCCAAGTGGGTTAATGGCACAAATGTTGTGTCTGTTCTCCGCGTGGCGCCACAGACAAACAATCAAGTTTAACATACAACCAGAGAGAGGGAGAGAGAGCGAGAGAGAGAGAGAGAGGGGGGTGAGCCCCGAACGTGCACTTCATGCAACGATATGTTGGTTCCCTCTTCTCATATGCCTCATGCACTTCGTCGCTCCGTAAATATTTATCATGTTTCTGTTCCAGCTTTTCACTCTCCTTTGCTGTTGTTGTTTATCAAAAACACGACAGCAAATATTAAATTACATGTTTTGCGAGGCGCAACAGGAGACAGCCGGAGGCTCAGTTGTCCCGTCCAGCTGGGAGGCGACCTGGCGACAGGCGACACGAGGCAGACCCGCTGTAAGGTGCGTGCCCCGTCACATGAAATGAAAAAGCCTAGACACAATTTTAGGATCCAACAAGCAAAAGAAATGAGCTCAGGTTGACTAGCAGATACCCTACCAGAGCTAATGTTTAACTTGAGCCGAAAGATCTTAATCAAATAATAATAAAGATTTTAGATTACTGTTTAAACTTAAAAATAAAATATAATACTGTTACTTAAATATTGTTATTTAAGGCTTATAATATACTATTTAAACTGTTACAAATTCATAACAATCGGTTGGATGCTTCCCTTAGGTTTTCATGGTAACAATCAACCAAAATAAGTTAACTCTTTACTTAGGACTTCCTTTAATTGTGTAAGATAAAGTAAAGAAGATGAAGAATTTTGCCGTTTGCAGCTTGATAAACCCAAAGATGGAGCTAAAACATTTACCTGTGGATGTTACATACTCACTAAGAAATGAAATATACCCTATAAAAAGGTTTACAAAGGTAGTATTAGAAAGTGGAAGTAAAAACACACGCAGATTGACAGTTAATAAAGCGGCGACAAGTTGCCAACCGGGGTGGCCACGGCCGGCTGGCTGTACGCAACGTGGCAACAGTGACGTTGACAACTTGACCCAATGTACTAAGCGACTACCCTACACTCTCCCAACTCCGCAACTTCCCCGACTCTCCCCCCTCCCCTACTCGACAGAGAAAAAGTTTGAACGAGAAGTAATAAAGCAAAAATTTCAACTTGAAATTGTACAAGCTGTCAAAATATTGAATTTCAAGGCGTGACACACAGATGGGGGGAGGTGGGGGCGTGGCAGGGAGTCGTCTTTCAGTGTTTGCCTTGAATCAGCTGCATAAATGAATTGCACATTTGTCAACAAGCGGGTGGTGCAACTGAAAAGGGGCAGCAAGAACAAAACGAAAGGAAGCAATTAAATAAACAATGCCACTTGAATATGCCCCATGACTCATGTGGCATGTGGTATGCAGCAACAACATAAATGCCACACACAATTGACACAAAGAGCTTAATTGTCGCACAGTGTCGTAGGGATTTACAATCGACAGAAAGGCGATTTCAATGCAAGAATGCATCTCTTTATGGCAAATATAATGAGATTTCAATTCGTTTCCAGTGTTAACTATAGTAAATGTTTAAATAATTAATGCCATGCAGACTCATATAGCAGTCGCACTTGCTGTAATTACATATATCGAACTTGAGTTCGATTCGTTAGGCAGAACCCGAGTTCAGTAGGTCAGTTTACAGTGTATACGAGATATTGTGGCTTTTCATTAAGTTATTTCAGTTGTCTAACAAATATGGAAGATAATCAATATCATAAATGGAAAGATTTAGATATATATGATAATATATTTATAGCAGGTAGTAAATAAAAGGTCCCCAAACACATTATTAGACTTGTCATGCTAGCATACAGTTTTTATTATGCACACAACCTGCTGTCATTTTTGGGGGTTCATTGCTCAAGTTTGATAGCATAGTTTCAGGCGCACCTTGACATTGCCGGGTCGCTACTTTGCATGCCAAACGAGGGGGGTGAGGTGTGGTGGCGCTCTTCATTCAACTGCTCAGCCTCATTAAGTTGGTCGAGTGGAATAGGGGCATGCAGGGAGGGGGAGAGTGTTGTGTAGTCTGGTAATGGCACTCAACACATGACAAGAAACAAACTGAGACACTGCATTTCCCCCCACCCCTCCCCTACCTCTATCCTATTGGACTGTCAAATGTTTTTCTTTTCCACATTTCGCTTTTCTTTTTTCTTTGGTAGCGTCGCCAAGTAAGTTTTCTTATGTACACCCTCCACCAAAACTAGCGTGTCTAATGAGCAATTCAAAAGTTTGCATTTCCCTTCGTCTTCCTCTTCGTTTTCCATTTTCCGAGACGTCTCAGGCACAGTCTCAGTCTTCCCTCGGCAAAGTGACAGCTTGAGAGGTACATTTTCCACGTTGCTCTACTTGGGATCATCTCGGTCAGAGCTAATAGGCCGCACAGACGCGAAAATAGTTTTAGCCCCGCCCACTCCTTCTGCCCTCTCTGTCGTGCTGCCTCTGCGAGTGGCTGAGTGAGTGATTCACGTCAACTGAGGCATGATTCTATGCAGCTAAATGAGTTGTTGCTGTTGTTTTTTGTTTCGTCGTATTCTCTTGAGTGGGCGTCAAGGAGGGGAGACCCTCCTCTGGCCTGCTCTTGGCAATGCTTGTGTAGAGGGTGCCTGGCCAGCTTCAGTAATTAACAAGCTGCATGACGAACTAAATCACTTGGAAGAGGCAAAGAGCAGAGATAGGAGAGAGAAAGGGAGGAAGAGAGAGAGAGAGATAAGAACTTATGTTCATAGCAGAGAGTGGGGTGAAGATTAAGATTAACTGTGTTCAAGGGTATTTGGGAATCATCACATTGATTTAACTTTATAGGGTACATGTTAGGTTTCCACTTGCTGTCAGTCTTTACTGTAGCATAATAAAGGAAATATTGTCGCACATTGCACGATTTTCATATTGTATTTCTCTCTCTTTGCTTCGTCGTTGTCAAATCTTCCATTGCTCTCTGCCAGTTCAACAAATATTTGCGCTTAATTTGCAGTTGCAGCGCTTATTAAATATTTGCAATTTTTACAACTTAATTTATTTAGCAAACATCCAGCAGCAAACTACAACGAAAACAACAACAAGATGGCAAGCACAACTGCAGCAGGGTTTAAGGACAACTAAATGTGAATTTTTATTAAATTTGCAATAAGCAGAAAGCGAAAAGGGGATTGCAGTAGGATATACCCTGTACAGAGGTTAGCTTCTTTTGGGGTATTTATATATGTATTCACATATTTTATTAGTTATTTATTTATTTTTTAAGTTAAATTATATGTGAAGTAGCTCATTCTTCAATAATGATATTAACACTTGCTTTGTATTGAGATTTCTAATTCTTCAAGATTATCAAGTCTATTTGGATGATCCCAGCAATTAGGGCAGCTATGAAATTTGTTAAATTTATTTATTAGTAAATAAGTATTTCATTCAGTTATATTTCTTTATTAAATAAGTTAGAATTCTGTTGTTCATTCATTGGTTTCTTTCTACGGTCTCTGCAATTACGCAAGCTAAAGCAATTATCCTTGGTATATGGCAACTTAAGTCAAAGATTCCTTCATTAAACTGCTAAAAGAGTGTAACATGTCTGTAACATATCAGATCTGTTAGATGTCTGTAACATTTCTGTAACTTGTCTGTAACAATTCTGTAACATGTCTGTAACATGTCTGTAACATGTCTGTAAGAAATCTGTTAAATGCCTGTAACATGTATGTAACCTGTCTGTAACCTGCCTGTAATATGTTTTTTTAATATGTCTGTAAGAGGTCTGTAAAATGTTTTTAACATGTCTGTGAGAAGTCTGTGAGCTGAACTCATTGTTTACAGAGTATCAGCTAGTCGCATCTACAAAATGTTCCTTTATATTTTTATGCATTTTATTTTTAGAATGCGACTGCTGCCAGATTGCTGTTTCCTCTCCAGCCCGGGGCAGGGGTTTCTACGCTTCTCGGAATTATGTGGGGCGACTAAATGGAGCACAGTGGCAGCTCCGTGGCATCGTCTGGGATGGGGAACTTGGCAAGCACCGCGTGGGCAACCTACCTGGGGTACGTTCATGTTGCAGTTGTTTGTCGGCTGTTTTTGTGCATTTTAATTGGCTGGCAGGCAAATTGCTTGACTTAACACACCATCTACCCCCCTCAGCCACGCCCCTGGGCATTGGGAGTAAGCAGCTTACTAAGTTGGGCAACACTATTGAAATGACATTGCTAAGTTTTTAGCTAATAATAAACGTGCAACTGCCAGCGACAAGTGGGGCAAGTCGAAGCAGAGGCAAGTTGCTTTGCCACCGACTTTGGATGTCATTTCGTTTATTTGTTGTTGACTTTTTGCACCAGAAATGATATTTCTGCGAGCATCGTTAAGCATGTGTGTGTTTGTGTGTGTGTGAATCCTCTGCCCATTTTTGCAGTCACGTTTGGGGCATCAGAAACAGGCGGTGCCACATTTGCCACAGCTACAAAGTTCGCAGCACGCGCCAAATGATTTGCTACCAGCCCCCCCCCTACCCAGTCCCTGTAGAAAAAGGAAAGGGAAGAAAACTATTTATTGAAAATTATGGTGTAATGTGCAGTCAGAATTCGACAGTTACCACTCTCCCTACGTCCCTACCCCCTTCTGTCCCCCTCTTGTGGTTGTTACTCCTTATCGCGTGGCTTGTGCTAAGCCAGTACAGAGCTGCGAAATGTTACACGAAATCTCGACTAAAATAATAAAAGGAAAATGCTTTCAATTGCGTGTAAAGTGTTACCCCTCCCCCTTTTCACTACACCTGCCTCGTCTTATTGCTTCTCATTTTCACAGCTGCTTTCATGTGTTTCAAAATATATACATTTCTGTAAATTGATTTATACCTTACCAAACCTGTAAACAAATATATATTATTTTGAGAATATCATATATATATATCACACTCTCCTCACAACATATTCAACCTATGCAAATTACTTTGCTCTTTTACTAATTACAAACTAAGTTCAACTTCTGTGCAGCACATTTTCACCTGAAAATACCTTTATAATCTGGCAAGTTTATTTATGCAGCCGCTGAGTGTGGCCAAAGCTCATTAAAAACACGTTAGCACCTGTCCGAGTGTCCCGGAATATACCGAATGTGCCATGTTCGTGTGCTAAATGTGACTTAATCCAGTGCAACGTCAAAATTTGTCAGTTCTGAAAGGCTTAGCGCATAATTAATGTTATTTAAAGTTTAACCAGATATACGAGGAATATATACACACACAGACACACATACACATACATATACATTTATAATGAGTGTGTTTGGCCATAAACTTTCTAAATATGCCGTCGTTCCTATGCGCGGTGCAGAGTATGAAGAACGATGGCTATGTTGTGCTAAGGCAAATGTTTGTCAATGAAAAGAAGAACTATACAAAGTAGATTCTTAATCTCCGTAGTCAGACTTTCTCAATTACTTCTTTATCTTTGTGTGAGTTTACAGCATAACTGATAGTCGGGCAGGCCGAGGAACGTGCAATGTTCTATGCTGTATGCTGTCGGCTGTCAGAAATGTTATTCTTTGTGGATCTTTATGGGTCGAGCGACGTTGTGTGTGTTCCGCTTGGTTTCGTTTCATGCAGATACAAACAAGCATAAGCACGTCCATATGTATGTCTATGTGGCGTATATTATACTATATTTATCTGTATACATATATAAAAATGTGCGCCGATGTGTATCTCATTTTTATGCTGTCTCTTTTTTGATGTTTATTGTGACGTCACATCCATGATCCATTTTATCATCATTTGATAGAAGTGAGAATATGAAGGATAGGTTAGCGAGGACAGGTTGAGGGTAGTCCAATTAGCTGCTTATGGCATAATGCTAAACCCTATTATTATGAGCAGCACCTTTATAAAGAGTACAGTACCTTTATAAAGAGCACTATAACATTTAAGCCCTTATGGCTTAAATTTAATATCTTTTAAAAGCTATCAAGTTTGTAGAGTAAATAGATTTCTGTGTTTAAATGTTGAATCTGTGTGATTTGAATTAAATTTATATATCAGATTGTAATTATAGTCTAAGTTATATGACCAGGTTATCGAAAAACAATATATAATCGTGTATTATACGATATATGTATGTTATTAATTTACTTATTCCCACCTATTAACATCGCACTGCATAGAGACAGATAAACATAGCTAATCAGACTCACTTCTTGATGTAGAACAAGAATATATATATCATATACTTCATAGTGTTGAATAATTCTTCTACTATGAGTTAACTTACCATACATATTCTCTGTTCGAGTATGTTTACACTGTACTACAAAGCCATTGGAAATCAATTAAAGAAATATTTATTTATGCACACAAAAAGTGAATTTTTTATTGTTGTTTTTATTGCATTATCCCAATGGTTAACCGCAGATTGTATAATTCCAATTAGATTTTAGCTGGGAAAGCTGTTGAGGGGGAGGCGCTTAATGCATTTTCTATTGTTTCTGATTATTTTAACAATCTGCAAATGCGATTTCACAACCCCCGCCCGCACGCCCCTTTGGCAATCAACATTTGAATAGCGATTTTCATTTCGATTCCATTTTGATTCCATTTTGATTTCCAATGCGATTTCATTAATTATGACGACGTCACACCTCTCGGCGCCGCAATAGACAGTTAAATCCATTGACTTTTTAGCGCTATTAAAAACGAAAAAAATTGCATAAAAAGAATTATGCAAATTTCATTGTATTTTTCGCTTTTATTGGAATCTATTGATCAATTATAAACTAATGAGTGAAATATAAAAATAATGTTTAACTATTTAGCTTTTTAAAGCTAAGAAAATTGTTGAAATTTCAGCTTTGATCGGCTTTGTGTTGGATAATATGCTAAACAAGCATATCGTTGCATCTACATCGGTTTATACTGGCGATGGAAATGCGAGAACTCTCGCCTAATCCACAGCCAATAACAACAATAACAAACAACACATTGCGGGCTTACCGCACATGGCAAAATTTGTTGTGTGCATGTACATTCAAGTCCAGACACGAACTGCGACAACAACGACAACCGCAGGAGCAGCAACAATAACAACAACAACAACAGCAACGACAACAACAACAACAACAGCAACAGCAACTACAAGAAGTTGTAAGAGTAATAAACAAAGCCACAAATGCGTTTTGAGGGTGAACAAATGACAACGCGAATGGGTAGAGGCAGCGAGAGGGGAATGGGGAACAAGAGTGGAGTGGGGAGGGACCGAGAGAAGGGGGACATGGGCACAGAGTGCAAAGGGGGTGAGGGTTGCCCAGCTAGCGCAGCTGTAGGCCGAGTACGAGGGGGGACAGGACTAAATTCAGTTTGCAGTTGTTGTGCGCCTACCAAAGGGGAAGGGGAGAGTAGGTACAAGAAGGGGGCAGGCGAAGCAGTGTAGCAGGAGCAGAACCAGAGGCAGAGGGGTATCAGAAGGGCAGCAGTTGGAGGCGTGGCAGTGGCGGTGTTGCAAAACTTTCTGTGGGTTACGTCGAGAGAGGCAGCAACGCTTAATTAAAACGGGTATCACGTAGCCTCTACCCCCCTCCACCTCCCTTTACCGCCCACCACCGCCAGTTCCCCTGCGCACTCGTAATGCTGTCGCTGTCACTTTGGCCCTGCTCTTGGCCCGGCTTTTACTTTGCCAAAGCTAATTTGGCCACTTTTATTTCGGCAGTAGCCAACAAACAGACCGATAGGGCGCCAGAGAGAGAGAGAGAGAGAGAGAGAGAGAGAGAGGAAAAGAGAGAGAGAGGGAGTGGGAGACGAATGGAGATGTAGAAAGAAGGCCAAGCATAAAATGAAAATGCGAGTGTCAAAGTGCATGGCAAATGCATTGCGGAACATTAATTGCATAAATTGCGACGTCGCTTTGACAGAGCCACAGAGAGAGAGAGACATATGAGGGGGGGGAGCGGGCAGTGACGGAAGTGCAAGAGTGCAAGGGAGGGGGAGAGCGAGTGCGGGTAAGCGGGAGGCAAAGCGTGCTGCAGCAAGCAATGCAAAAAGTCATTAAATGTAGTCGGTGCACCTGTTTGTCGGCGCCAAGAGAGAGCGAGAGAGGCAGAGCGGGAGGGGGAGAAAGAGGAGAGGTGGCAGAGAGGTAAGGTGGAGAGAATGTACTCCCCCTCGGGGGGTCAGTCTGGTTTGAGAGTGTACCGCTGTCTCTCTGTCATAATTTGATGCCTAACTGTGTCAGGCGCTGCCGCCGCTGCAAGTGCTCATGCATAACGCATTTATGCGCAGCTGAAAAGTATGCTATGAAAATGTAACTCGCATACCTGTTGCCACGCCCCCGCACACACAAACACACACTGACACAGTAGACTTCCTTTCGGGGCGCCACGCGCTTTAAATCAGTGCCATTTCATTAAAATGCAAGCGCTGCATTTGCCATCTCTCCCTTTCCCTCTCTCCCTCTCGCCCTTTCGGCCTCTTTTTACCTGCACCTTTTTTGTCCGGCCTTAAATTTAGCGTTATGAAACACTTTCATGCTTGTTGTTCCGCAAAGAAAAAGCCCACGGAAATTTAATGGATTCATTGCGCGCTTTTTGCACACGGCAAACACACGCGATGATATAAGGGTTAAGTTTCAGAGCTTGAAAAAGTGATAAAAACATGAGCTAATTAACATGTGAATTCATTTACTCTAATTGGCATTGTTTTTCACGGCAATACCAGAAAAAATACCAAAGGGTATTCGCCAGTAGAGCACTCAATTAGCATATCATAACTCGCATTAATAACACACCTAATAAATTGACAATTAATACTGGTTAGCAATTATTTTAATACTGCAACTAAACAATAAAATACGATATAATGAATAGTATAACACGAAAATGTTGTTTGATAAGACTTTGTCATGATTTAAATACTGCAACAAGCTGAAAATTAAATACAAAATATACTAAAATTTATAAAAATACACTTAATATTACAACTCAATAAAAAAAGGAAGAAGAAGAAGAAAAAAAAAGATAAATAAATAATAAATAATTAAATAATGCAAATAAATAATAAAATATCTAATTACAATTTAGAATACCAAATATACCGATTACATACCAAAATAATATAATTATCAGTTAATAAGCCTTTTATTTTAATACTTTAACTAATCAATATACTACCAAATACAGCAACAATTGTCTAACAATGCAAAAATGTATTAATAATTCAAGAAAATAAACAGCTACAAGTCTTTCCGATTGTTTAAACATTGCAACTAATATATTCCAGTACAGGCGAATTTTACGAGGGAAGAAACGCAAGTTATAAAAGTGTGCTATCATTTTGATACGCATCTTATATAGTTTATTAAGACCAAATAAGTGAAGTTAAATACCCATAATAAAATAATACAATCAAAATACAATAACCTTATTATATATAATAAATTATACCAATTACATACCAAAAAAGACGATGTAATTGCCAGTTAAATGACATGGCATACATTTTAATACAACAACTAAACAATAAACTACCAAATATACCAAAAACTATTTACAACAAACAAATACGGCAACTATCAAGAAATATATTAAATATACAAGAAAATACCAAGATGCAGTACTTTTAATTTGCTTAAATACTTAACATAACTATAAAATACAGCAAATTAAATAATACAATTAAAATACAATTAACTTTATAATATATAGTTAAAAATACCAAGTACATACCAGAAATTCTATGTAACTGCCAATTAAATGCCTTTGCAATGATTTGAATACTGGAACTAAACAATAACCTAACCAAACATACCAAATAATGAATGATATACTAGGGAAATACCAACAACAAAGGCAGACAACTCACTCATTGTATTCCCACTAAGCCTTTCAAGCATAAATAACTGTAAAATATTGCAGCGTGACGTCACAGACAACAAGAAGAACAACAACAACACAAAGCAAGCTACTTTTGCATTTGTTTTGAGTGGATTTATTTATTTGCGAGAGCGAGAGAGAAAGAGAAGAACGTGAATTGGATAAGCGAAATAAAACAAGGCGAATCAAGGAGAAAAATGCACAAAAAATGCACGACGTGAAATACCGAAAAAAAAATATAAAAAAGAAGAAGCCAACATGAATAGTTTTTTATGGAAATGCGAGAGAGAATGCCAGGTGGGAAATGCACACGACGCGGTGTGTCGGGACTCCTCTGTGTCCCTCTATGTATGTGTGAGTTTCAATAAGACAACAACAACAGCTGCGGCTCATGCTGTTGCATTATTGTACTGTTGTTGTTGTTGCTATTGTTGTTATTGTTGTTTGTCTGCCCGTCTGGCTGCCTGTTTGGCAAATGCCAACTTTATTAGGAATTTTGCAGTTTGCCAGGCAAATGTGTCCTCAGTCAATATGCGTAGAAAGTTGAAAGCGGAATACCGAAAGGAAAGCTCAATGCTGCCACTGCGGATGCTGCCTCTGTCTGCTGTTGTTGTTGTTGCCTTTGCCTTTGCATTTGCTTTGGCTGAACTCATCGGGTATTATGCACGAATATTCTGTGATTTCATTTTGCTCAATGAAACGCTATGCCGCGCGTACAAATGTCAACCGATTGACTCTGTGTGTGTGTGTGTGTGTGTGTTGCTGCCCAGGTGTAGCAGGCAGAGAGTGGGAGGCAGCCACACTCAGTGCTCTTTTTTCTCTCAGCCAGCGCATGTGCCTTGACTGCGCGAGAGAGCGAGAGAATTTCCCTGCGTTTGCCTGACAGTGCTGGCCATAAATATTGTGCCAGACTTACAGCAAAGGGTACACTGTCAGTTAGTTGATTTATTTACAAGTTTACTGTTATTAAAGTACGTTGGCAAATATGTTTAATATATACAACATCTGCTGACCTTTATTAACATTAAATTGAGCTGACTTTATTAGCGCACAATTGAAATGTTCGTAAAGCAAGCACAACACAAACAAAAACATTAGAAACATTAGCACATCATAAGTATAAATTCAGCTGGGTCATAAAAAAGGGAGCTCCCAACTAATGGACGACATTTAAACCACAATAAAGCAACCCAAAGGACACGGCTCCTGCCACTTTGCCTTGCCCCTCAGCCCTGTTAAGTGCTGCCAACCTGTCTAAGACAAATAGCAAATTGTCGTTTATAATTGACCACAAGTGGCAGGGCCAGGAAGGGGGGGATGGGGAAGGAGAGTAGGAGGAGAGCATGTCCAGTAGAACGTTATTGTGCTCTGGATTCATGGTCGTCATTCAAAGTAAATGGACAATTATTATTAACTGCAATAAATTTCACGCACGCATAATTTACATACAAGCGCACGCGAGCGTGCATGTCGGAGTGGAGTGAGGAGGGGCACAAGGGGGTACAAGAGGGGGGCACATTGTAGGGACTGGGCACAATCGACGTCACGTACAAATCGTTTAAGTGCAACACATAATTGTTGAAGGACCCCAGGAAACATTTTCGGCAAGGATAATTGTGCCTTCTCTCTCTCTCTCCCTTTCTCTCTCCCTTTCTCTCTCCCTCTCTCTCTCTCACCCTCTCACTCTGTTTGTGTGTCTGTGTCTGTCGTGTGTCAATAGCAATTATATTCTGGCCAGAGCGGCAGCTACACTGAGAAAGCGACGTTAGATAATTGTTATAATGACTCAATATAACTGGGAACGAATCTGACCAAGAAATTGATAAAATAAAAAGGTGTTAATCTTAACTAAATTAAAAATACTAAATTGCTTAGAATATTTTAATGCATTTAAATTAAGAATTAAAAAATAATTATAGATAATTAAAATTATATATTCTTTTATTATTACTGTAACTAAATATTTCTGCGAAATCTGTGAGAGAAATTTAAAGAATTTAATTTAAAAACACTTGACAAATTAAATTAATTAAATTAAACGACTAAAACGTGGAAAGAATATTTAAATATAATAAATTCAATGTAAATTGAAAAAAAGTATGTGTTTATATATTTATATACCATCTATTTATTATATTTAATTTATTTATAATATATTTGTATGGAAAATGGAAACTGTTATTTATTTATTTATTTTATTTAATTAGTTTATAGTCGGACTAAGGTCAGTCGACTGTTTAAAAGTAAAGAAAAAAATACAATTAATAGTTATAATTAATAATTTTAAGTTAAAAGTAAAATCTTAACTGTGAGAAAAGAAATAAAAATTGAATTGAGTTTACATTGGGATAAAAAAATGAAAGAGCCGATCCAACATTTGTTGCAGAGGATTGGGGAAAACCCAGAAAAACCCAATCAGATCAGGAGAGTTAGTGTTAGTAAGCAAAACCTAATCAAAATAGCGATTAGAATGTTCAAACATGCAGTTAGTTAAAAAGTACTACTGTTACTAGAAAGAAGATAAGTATATATTAAACTAGTTACTAGAAAGGTGAGTAAGGATTTGTACTTTTAAGCAAGATACAGAATTATTGTTGTTGTTAGCGATAATGTAATATAGTTTATTATAGTCCGAACATAGTACCCTGAAAGGCTCATGCAGGGCATAATTCGAACTACAATTGGAAAGTTTTAGAGGAAGATAGTTACGGGTGATTCTACCAGGGACAGAGAAGTGTAGTCGACTAAGCAAGTCGTTACTATCTATGTCCCCTTGTATAAGGTTATAAATAAATACCACACCAAGCATAGTTCTACGATTGGCTAGGGAAGGCAGATTTAGTAACAAAAGTCTACTAGGATAGGAAGGAAGTCTTGAATTTACGTCCCAGTTAAGGCCTCGCAAGGCAAAAATTAAAAAGTTTTTCTGTACGGATTCAATGCGATCCTTGTGAACTGTGTACTGAGGACTCCAGACACATGATCCGTACTCTAGAATTGGACGAACAAGCGAGGTGAAAAGAGTCTTAGTTAGGTAAGGATCGTCAAACTCCTTAGACCATCTCTTAATAAAGCCGAGCACACCCATAGCTTTATTAACCATTGATGATATATGTTCGCAAAACTTGAGTTTGCGGTCCAAACGGACACCTAGATCATCAACCAGGGAAATTCTTTCCAAGGTACAACCACAAAGAGAGTAAGATACGTACTTTGGACAGGCTCGTGAGAATGTCATCAGCTTGCATTTGGAGCTGTTCAGATTAAGGAGATTTGCACGACACCAAGAATAGAAACAATTTAAGTCAGATTGAAGGCGTAAATGACAGGAGTCGTCTCTAAATTGAAAACAGAGCTTGACATCATCAGCATACATGAGAGTACGGGAATTAAGTATGACCGTTGGAAGGTCATTGATGAAAAGTGTAAAAAGCAGGGGACCTAAATGGCTTCCCTGAGGAACACCAGATGTGGCATGAACGGGGTAAGAAAGATTATTCTTAAAGAGGACTCGTTGGGTTCTGTCATCCAAATAGCTCACAATCCAACTAAGAAGTTTTGGTGAGAAACCGAGAAGATTCAGTTTATGTGCAAGAAGAGAATGGTTGACTGAGTCAAATGCCTTACTGAAATCAGTATAAATGACATCGGTTTGAAGATTTTTCTGAAATCCTTTTACCACAAAGGATGTCAGCTCAAGCAACGTATACTGTATTTAGTTTAAATACAATAAATATGATTTGTGTAAAATATATATACAATATATATATTTATATAGCATTTATTAATCATATTTATTTTCTTTATATTTCATACTGATATTACATTACATGTATACTTTATTTCCCTGCATTTTGCTACTTGTTTCACACCACTAATTTCTCGCAGTGTAGTTAGTTGGATTCAGGTAATAGAATATTTGCGCCAGGGCTAAAGAACTTTTCCTTAACAAGTTCTACTTAAGCTGCCACAAACAATGCGCAAAGAATTGGAAAGTAATTTCCACTCACAACTAAAGACTACTTCGATGCCCCGCTGAGTGTGTGTGTGTGTGTGTGTGTGTATTAACACCCACACTCAAAATCCATGTCATTGCTGGTTGTTGTTGTTGTTGGCGCTGGCTCGTCCATTAGCGCGCTGTTTAATTGAATTGTTGCAATTAAAGTGCTTCAATTGATTTTAATCGGAAATTGTGCTCATTGTTGGCAGCTGTTGCTGCTGTTGTTGTTGCTGCTGTTGTTGTTGCTGCTGTTGCTGTCCGTTTGTGTAAGTACAGTTAGGCATTGCATACAGGTCGGCGCTTCGCTTTGTGCTGTTACCGTTAATTGCTTGACAAGAGCTGCTTCATTAACGCGCAGCCAAAAGGAAATGTGCAATAATGTTCCTTAGGCCTTGAGGTCAACAGCAGCAGCAGCAGCAGCAGCAGCAGCAGCAGCAGCAAGGCTAACAACAGCAGCAACAACTTCAGCCGAAGCTCAACAGGCTGCTCTTCCTTTTTTGCGTACACCGACAAATTTCCCCAAACACAAAATGTACCAACACAGAGAGAGAGAGAGAGAGAGAGAGAGAGAGAGAGAGAGAGAGCAAGAGTGCAGAGGGTGCTCTCCCACTGCCAGCGCGCTCTCTCTCCCCACACTCCCATCTCGCTCTCGCTGTGGCTCTCGCTGCATAGCCAGCACAGTGTTATGCTGCTGTCTGCCTGCCGCAACATGCGCTCAGTACGCAACGAACTTTGCACGCGAACGGTTGCTTTCACGGCGCTTTCTCTTCGGCCTTTCCCACTTCGACTTTCGCGCGCTGCTTCTGCTTCCACGTGTGAATATCGAACCCAAAGAAGGAACCCAAAAATAAAGCACGCGCGCGTTTCATATGCCTGCATGTGCGTGCATGCGTGTGTGTGCGAATGTTTGTGTGTGTGTGCGAGTGTGTGTGTGTGCGAGCGTGTGTGCGTGTATTTATATTTAAGCAGCGGCAAATGTAAAGTGAAATATAGAAAAGAGAAATAATTCAAATCTATAAATATCTCAGGCTGGCTGCATTCAAAAGAAGCGAGCAAAAAGGTTGACAAAAATCGAAAAGAAAAATAAGAAAAACAAAGCGAAATGAAAGCGAAACTCAAATACGAGCAGCCACTGCTGCTGCAGCTGGCAGCGACAATCTGCCTGCTGCTTGCGCTGGCAGTAGCAGCAGCTGAAGCGCAGCCAGCCAGCTCCAACTACGGCGCCTCCTTTATATCAAATCCAGCCATCTATGCCTACACCGTGGCCAATCAGCAGAAGCAGCAACAGCAACAGCAACAGCAACAGCAACAGCAGCGACAGCAACAGACAGACAGCGACAACTACATCAATTTTGACACTGGCAATGTGGTTGGCAACGCGATTGCAAATGCAAATGTCAATGTGAATGACGATTATCGCGGCAATCGTAATTTCTACTACACAGATGGGGACACTGCAGATGCAGCAGCAGCAGCAGCAGAAACGCCTACTCTAACCACGCCTCAGGCACCGGCACCGGCTCCAGTGGCAGCTGCCACACAGCCTGCCCCACTCACCGGCTGCACTCTGGATCGTTTGGCTGTCTATAAGGTCGTTCTGCACACCTATTGGACACGCGAGCTCTTTCCCAAACATTACCCGGACTGGCGACCCACAGCTCAATGGACCAAGACACTAGGTAAGTGCAGCTCAGAGCCGCAGAGCTGTTAACAGTTAGCGCTAACAGTTCTTTGCCACGACAAGGTTTGCTTTATAAAGTAAGGACGAGGCTCTGTGATAGGACATTTATAAGGAAAAAGGCACATATCGTATCAACATCAAATGAAAACTTTATAAATAAATAAGAAAGATGTTCTTGGCATATTAGAAAGTTGATAAATAAAATAGGAATATTATTTATTAAGCTGATATGAAAATCTAATACATTAATTTAAAATGAATTGAAAGAAAAACCAAAAAAATAGGTAATAAAATTATATTATATATTATTAATTTTGTTATCTATTTTTTTTATTTTGAATAGTAAAGTAGGGAAATTAAGGTAGTAAAGAAAATTGAAGATAAATGTTTGTAAATGGAATGACAACTATTAAATAAAGTTCTAGTCCTATTAAAAAGTTTAGGAATATCGACTTGACTGTGATATATCCGCTAACTGCCTGACCAAAACGATTTTTAAATTCTATTTTTAGCGTTTTTTGTGTTGCATACTTGAGGGATCGCTTTAGAAATCAGTAACTAAAAATTATTTCTATAATAACTTCCATGTCAGTTATCCTATCGCAACCAAAATATAGTTATTGTGATTATCAAAAATGAACTGTCCTGCACGAAAATTACGCTTGGTATTCGGTTTTTTTTTTCGGTTTATGATGGCGGAAGGGGGCATGGCCAAAATACAAAATAAACTTGATCTGCGTGCAGTAATAACAGATATTGACACCAAATTTGGTAGCCGTAGATCTTATAGTCTCTGAAATCTAGGTCTTTATGCAGACAGACAGACAGAAAGGCAGAGTCGGCTATTTAAAAGTTATAAAAATAAAAAAGGAATTGCATTATTCAAAAACTAAAAATGTGCTTAATAAATACCAAATAAATTGCAAGTTAAACCAAAAAGTTGAATAATAAAATATGAATTATATACACTAAAAAAGCTAATTAAAAACTTTATCTTATTTTCACATACCAAATTCACTCGAAATTGAATTTTTATAGCTATCATATATTGAAATAGAGTTAGCGAATTTCTCTGCCCATGACAGGCATATAAAAAATAATAGTCAACGATTATTATTTTTATTAGGAAAACTGAATATATTGATTCCCCGAACTTAACTCGTGCCTCGTTGTGCCAGTTTTCTATCGCTCAATTAAGTTTTTCTGCCCAAAACGCTGATAAAATCGTATAATTTTTGCCAGCTCAGCAGCAGCAGCTGTAGCAGCAACAGTGGGGAAAGTAGCAAGAACAACAAGAGGAACAACAATAACAAAAGACACATAACAAACAACGAACAATAACAAAAAACCTAAATACTAATTTGTCACAATGCTCGCAACTTGGCAGACATATAAAAATAAATCGAAAAGCAATTTCGACGTCGCTTCTCTTGCTATTGTTGCTGTTGTTGTTGTTGTTGTTGTTGTTGTTGTTGCGTTAAATAGAAATAGAGGCCAGGCCCAAATAGATGAGATACAGATATAAACACACAGATACAAGATACAGTATAATGGGGTAGAGAAAGTGCAGGCAGGGAGAGCAGGCTGAGAGGGAGAGAGGTTGATGGGAATCCTTGGAATCCTTGGCCGCATTGGCATGTCGCTTGTCTTATCATGTTTTTGCAGATTTAGCTGTCGATTTATAGCACACACACACACACACACACACACACTCAAATACAGACACACAGTCACAAGTAAATCTGACAGCCCAACAAGCGTTGCCTTTCACTCGAACATACTTCCAGGCTCGTACAAACACACACATGCACACACACACACACACACACTCTCTCACTCACACACACGCACAGGCTCGCTCTCAAACTCACACTCAGCCTTCCATAAAAAAGGATAAGGCCAGCAGCGAAGGAGCGCCTAAGAAATGCGATTTGTACGTGCTTATGCGCTATATGCTTCGACTCAGCGCAAAACACAAGAAATTGGATAAAGTTGTTGCTATTGTTGTTCTTCTGCTATTGCTGCTATTGTTGTTGTTGTTGTAGTCCCAGTTCTTGTGCTTGCCGTGAAGCCCCTCAACTTTTTGATGTTTTGATTTCGGCTGCTGTTGCACTCGAGATTCTTTTTATAAGATTCCAATCGTGGTTTATTTATTATTTTGTTTGTTTACCAACTAACAAGATTATCAGTACAAAAATACAAATTTACACAACTGTCAAAAGAGAATTTTTTGAGTTTATTTATCACAAGAGAAGGAGAGAGAGAGGGGGAGAGGGAGAGACGGAGATAGATATTCGCCCAACTTAGACTAATTAAGTGCAGCATGTCTGGATTTTATTATAGCTCGTTGTGGCTCGTTCATCTTCCAGTTTTCCAGTTCACTTTGGTTTATTTTCAGCCTCTTTCTGTGCGATGTTTATAGACTCTCTGGTCTCACTCTCTCTTTCTCTCCCTCTCGCACTCTCTTAGTTGATAATTTATAGTACTTGCAGTGCGTATACGTGATTTATGTTAGACTTGTGCTGAAACTAACGCACGCTCTCACACGGGCTATAACTATTGATAGAACATCAAATAATGTGAATCTTCTTGCCTGATATATCGTCTTCGTATGGCAAACCCATCAATTTTATTGCTCAATTCCAGATTTTCAGCGAATATATAAATCCTAAAGGGATCTATCAGATTTACTCATAATTCATAGTGTAAGTCTTGTGCAATTTTATTTTATGGCAACTAAAGTTCGAATTGCAAAGTCAGAAGACAATTGCAATAAGCTATAAATATATATAGAACAGTATTTGAAGAATCAATAAGTTGAGGTGAATTGAGGTGAATGGGAGTGCAATTTAAAAGTGAAACTTCTTATATAAATGTCCAAACTTGATATCCTATCCTATCTCATATATGGTTTATGATGACATTTGAAATTCCTTAATAAGTTTGGTTCATATTTAATGTTGGCTTTGAAGTGCATATTTTCTATGTGTGGCATAAAATATTTAGACGAAGATAGAGAGAGACAGAGAGAGAGAGAGAGCGTTTTTGTTGTCACTACACTACTGGCGCGAGTTTTAGCTAAGCCAACGGCAACTTAAGATAGTCCAACCGGAGCCGGAGCTGCCGGCATTAAAATGCAGGCAAGAGAGTTGAAAAAAAGAGGAAAGATGAAGCTTAGCGTCGGGCGGGGAATGGGAGTGGGGGGAGCTGCTTCCTGGCTGTCATATCCTGTTTATATATAAAGTTCAGGGCGCAGCTCAGCATCCGTTACATTTCAACTGCACGATGCAATGAGCTGTGCAGGAGCAGGCCAAGTAAAAAGTAGTGTCCTGTATATCCCAGCGGCAGCATTTGCTTTTGTTGCTCAGATCCGAGCTGGGAGCCTGAGCCTGAGCCTCAGCTAGAGCCTGGCAGCGTGGGAAGAGGAGAATTTATTATGAATGTTCAAAAACAAGCAACGACAGCAAATACATTTCTTGTGCTCCTTTGTGCCCAATGTTGAAAGCGAGAGAGAGAGAGAGACCAACGGCGCACCGGCGCATGCAGCTCACTCCCAATTCTCGTCTAGTTGTTAAATTTCATTTGTGGACATTCGTCGAGGCGACTGTTGTCGCCATTTGGGCAACTTGCCGCTGTTTTTATCGCAAATTGAAACCGAAATAAAGTTTTTGCTTGCCGCACACGAAGCCCAGTTGCAATTCAACTAGCATATTTCGCTCATACCCAGTAACAACTTGGAAAGGGGCCTATTAGCTTGGCAACTGAAGGCAGCATAGCGAAGGCAATTAAGTTCATAGCTTGTACCTTTTCAGTTTAGTTCTAGAGAGTAAAAGAAACATAAAGTAAACTTCGCTCACCTAGGGTATTTTATAGTTCAGTTAATCATGCTTTAATTTGCTCTGCTTGCCAAGAGAGTTCTTTTTTGCCCCGCATACTTTAGAGCATCGGGCATTCAACACTTTTTGTTTAGCTTTTGCAGAGCGCAAGTTTTGTGAAAATACATTTTTGCTTCTTTTTGTTGGTTTTGTTGCAATTTTTATTGCTTGCCAAGCTTTTTGTTTTTCACAATTCTCAAGTGCTTTGCCAGGATGCGGCCGGGCATATCCTTGACTGTTGCAAAATGAAATGTTGCCGCTTGCTGCAATTGCATTTCAAATTAAGCACCCACTGCAGGCGACTCGTGCCGCAACTTTGATTCGAAATCGATACAACAACTCCCCCTCAAGGGGTGTGTATGCGTGTGGGTGTGTGTGTGTGTGGCAGATAGTGGCAAGATATTGGCAATTAATACGCAGCAAATAAACAACAACTCGAAGCAACAATGAGAATAGCCTCATGTAAAGTAAACACGCACATCAAGTGCGAAACTTTCCCCGGCGTGGCCACCCTCTATCCCTCTATCTCTATCTCTCCCTCTCTCTATCTCTCTCTCTCACTCTCACTCTCTCAATCTGCTTGCCACCCGCTGTTGCAGCCCGTGCCAACGTTAATTGCCTGCGTGCCTGGCAATTATCCTGTTTGACTTGGCCGCCGGGATGCGTGCATGAGCTTCAACTCTCTCTCTCTTTCTCTCGCTGTCTCTCTCTTGTATTTGGAGTTAAATGTTCAGCCTCTGGCATTTTCACGCCTTGTGCTTTATTGTTTCAGCCAACAACGACAACTGCGGGCAACTTGTGCAAATGAAATGCCAAAATTTCGCTTGCTTTTCGTGGGAGCAAGTGAATTATAAAAGCGCTCAAAAGTGTGCTACATAAATATACAACGCACTCTGTGCCTAATACCCTGCACTAGTGCGCTCACCTTATGGGGTATATTTTATGCAAACACTCGCCAAACAGACTCTTACTCCCTTATACACAGATACACACACACACACACATCCCCCCAGGCTGTCTAGTCCGTGTCATTGCACCTTGTTCTCGCTCTGCGTCAAAGCAGAAAACTTTTGCGTTCCACGTCGCACACTTTAAATTTTTGCAATTTCGTTTTTGCTATTTTTCCGCAGACAAAGACAAGTTTATAAGACGCTTGTCTGGCAACAATTCAGCTGGAAAATGTTCAAGAACATTTCATATTTGAGGAAAGAGCTGCGTATTTGTTATGGTCCAGGGAATTCAATTATGAAAGTACAAAATGAGTTATAATTAATGTATTAAGTTAAGTTCTGCATTGGCATATAATATGGTATGTTCCGTATGTATAACATCTTATGTTATATGTCTCAACGCTTTGCTGACAATAAGAAAGTTGAATTTATTTCGTTAGCTTGGCTATCTGCAGATTGGCAGCATCTCGGGAGGGCTTTCTGCCGCCTTACAGGCATCATTACAAATTCATAATGCTCTCACGCGGCACTGTGTACCTGCGAGAGTGTTGGCACGCAAAATCATAGCACACTTCTGGGGGCAGCATAAGCACATTAATAATAAATGTAAATTTTTTATTTAGTCACTGCAGGCAAGGAGATTGAAAGAGAGAGCGACAGTGAGAGAGAGAGAGATGGCAAGAGGCAGACAGAGAGAAAGAGCGTCGCTTTACCGGCTACTTACAGTTACTTTGGAGCCGCGTTTGCCGCCCTGCAAAGTGTTATAATTAAAAGCAGCAACCACTGAAGATTCTTTTTTGGGCGTTGTCTTACAAAGTACACGCCGCCATGCCACGCCCCCGCCGTCCCAACAACAAGCAGCACATCTCCTGTTTCCACTGTAAACTGAGCCCGCCACGCATTTTTTACTTGTCCTCGTGGTAAATCACAGTCGGGACAGGGCAAACAAATTTGTTGTTTCACATTTTTTGTTGGTGCTCAAGTTCTGTTTTTCTGCTTTTCTTCTTATTTCTCGCTTGCGCATTTACTTGCATGAATACATTTTTGGGCTGCATGTCTTTTATGTGCCTTCCTTCCTTCTTCTCTGTACATTTTGTGCTTTGTCAAATTCGCGTCATTATTCATTCATACATGATTAGGCAACCGAACACAGCGCAGAACACAAAACAGACAACAGACAACAGCAAACAGCGGAAGCAAACAGCGCGCTCAGGTTTTGAATTACACGCTGCCAGGCAGCAACTTCAGCCTCTGAGTTGGGGTTGCCAGCCCCAGGCTGAACGCTGATGGATAGTCGAAGCCAAGTTGAAGCTGGAGACGGGGGCGCAGACAGGCGTGGCATTGCCAAATGGAAATTAATGAATGAAATTTGATATACTATGTCAGGCGCTGATACACCAACACTCTGGCCATGTTATGGTGGCCCAGGGTTGCCAGGCGCATCAGGTTTTTAATTTAATTTATGCGCACGTGCTGCACACGCATTACACGTATCAAAAGATATAAATTTCGATATATATTTTTGGTATTTATTCCAATGCACCCAATTTTAATTTGCCATTTAGTAAAAAATTAATTTTTCATTATCATATTTGCATGCAAATGCCCCGTGTGCGCCGACAGACAGTAGAGAGTATATACAGTTCAAATATAAAATAAATAGATAGCAATAAATGAAAGTAATAATAGAGAAAAGTTAAAGAATATAATGTAAGCTAAATTGAATAAATTTAAATCATGAATTAAATCAATATCAACTCTCTGCATATTTCATAGAGTACTATTTATAACTTCTTTTCTTCATTATATTATAATGATACTACAGTATTGTCTCCCATCGATTTATCAACGTATGCTTAAAGGTTTTAAAATACCCACAAAGCACTCTCGCACCCCGCTCCGTCTCCATGTTCCATGTAAATTGGAATAAATTAGTCGCGCTAATTACGAATAAATTGCGCAATTTGTTTTTGTAAGCCACGATGAGACCAAAAACAATAACAACAAGAACAACAACACTAACTGGGATTGTTGTAATGTGACAACATTATCTACATGATTTCAATTTAATTAAATATCAAACGTGCATTTAATTCATGGAATTATGTAAAAAACGAAGAATGTATACCTAATATTATTATTTTATAATTATAACAATTAGGTTGGTAAAGTGTGTGGTATTTTATTGGTATTTTACAGCATTTGCGAATCGATGCAAATTGAATATTTAATTGGCAAACGTTTAATTACGCTGCCAGATTTTTTTCTTTATTCACTTACATGGGGAAATGTTATTTTAAATTAACTGCAAAAACAAATGCGCGCTAAACATTAAATCTTATAAATTGTGCGGGAATAAAAAACTGTTTACGTTTTGTGGCACTTAATATGCCAGAATAATTGCCATAAAATAAATGCTTGTCTATTTATTTTCCCAGCACTGTATGCACAAGTTCAAGTCAGGCTTGCTGCACTACAAGATACCCTAGAGTTGCCAGAGGTTACGTGATGGGGAGCAGTAAAGGCTGCAGTTATTTAGTGACTCTTTATACAGTCAAGTAATATATACATAACATTAACATGCAGCAACATATTCCCCTTTGCTGACATTGTCACTTTACAGGGTATATAAATTGTGCAATTTTAATTGTTATATTTATGACTGGCATAAAAGGGATAGCACAGCAAAAGGACAGGGCGTTCTCTGTCTGTTTCTGATTTAAATATAATATTTACATAGTATAGCTTTATTGTTGTTATTGTTGTTACACACATACATACACACAAATACACACACATGTATAGCCATTTTTTGCATGGCATTTGCATTTGTCAGCTGAAATTGGCTGCCATTTGATTTAATTGTTGAGCGTCTCTAGAATATCTTGCACAAGGGCTACGCATGTTTTGGCGTTGCTAATTAAGTGTCGCACACAAATCAAACCCCACAAAATGCTCATTAATAATGCATTTGCATACCGCAGACAAATGAAGCCCAGAGAAAGAGACAGACAGAGAAAGAGAGAACCCTTTTTCCGACAATTTATGGCAAGGAAAAAGGGAAAATCTTTCAAGTCGAGCCTTTTTTGAGTTATGAATGCGGCTAAAAATGTCTGACCGAAAGTTATACGGCTGCTAATGGCAGCCTAATTATGCTGACCACAAGGAATGGCCCCCAAATGCGAACCCTTTGTGTACCTCCCTCTCTCTCTCTCTTTCGTTCGCACGCTCTTCCCATCTGCCTCTCTCTTTCGCATATAAATTCACATTGCTCCTAACTTTAAGACGCGCACACCTTTTGGACTACATAAATCTTGGCCAGGTGGGTGCGTTATGTGTGTCTGCTACACCCTGTTACCTTTCGATTCCCCTCCTACCTCCTTACCTTCCTCCCCCCTCTTCCTTCTTCCCCTTACACACGCGCAGGCAGACAGGGCGCAGACAACATGCGTGTTGCCTTCCTTAGCCGGCAAAACGACACAACGCACAAAACTTTGTTTGTCTGTTTCAGTGGAGAGGGAGTGGCAGGGGAAAGACTCTTGTGTGTGTGTGTTTTTGGTGGGGGTTGTCTGTGCATTTGTCTGTGCCTTTTCGGGTTCTGCTTTTTTGTTTCGCCCCACGGCAGGCGCGTTCTATGAAAAATGTCTACAAATTACAGGCGAATTCCTGCCTCTCTACTTTGAGCCCCTGCAAAAGGAATTCCTAAGTAGGTATTACAACTTTTGCATCAAGTTTGTGGCACATACAAATCTGCGAGTGGATCTCATTTAACTCCGAACTTAGCTTAAGACACTGGCAGGCCGAGGGGTTCACGAAATAGTCTATATATAATGCTGAAAATGGAGCAGCAGTGGCTGAAGATCCTATGCCATGTATGTTGTAGGCTATCTGTAAGTTCCATAAATATTTGCAGGGTATTTCACTAACGTGTTCATCCATAACTCTGTCACAAGTGTATAGCAATTTGCTTATGCCGCGGCACGCTTTCTTATCAATGTGTCTGCCACAATTTGGGGCAATAATTAAGGACGCAGCCGCGTGGTCACAGAGTATTATGTGTTGTATCGGCCAGCAGCTCGCCCAGCTACGTGACACGTTCGTATGGATTTTTATATACACTTCTTTTTTGTCTTGTTTTGTTTTGGGACACCCTCATCATATTTGAGGGAATGCCATGAAACAATATAACATAAATTCATTTAATTAAGCAATTTTATGTGGCAAGACAAGAACGCAGACATAAAAATAAAACTTAACAAGCTGCCAGACAGGCAAGTGGAGGAGAAGTGGGAGAAAGAGAGAGAGGTAGAGAGCGGATGATAAAGTTTTGATAGTGAGCAATTTCTACGCATTCGACCCAAGGGAGTGGCAATATTTCTTGTGCCAGTTAATGGCAAACGAAACCAAAAGGAGCAGAGAAACAGAGGCAAAAAAAGAGAGGAAATGAGAGAGGGACAGTGAGAGTGAGAGGGAAACAACATCAAAGTGCTGTGTGAAAATTATACAACTTTTCATTTTGATAGCCACGATGCGGCTCAATTTTGATGGTCAATCAGGCGTATAATAAGATAAAGTCATTGCAATCACATCGACTCAGTGGTGATGATAGTCGATGGAGCCAGAGAGATAAATGAGAAGGAGCTGAGCATAGATATGCTGATGGATGTCTAGGAAGAGGAATAGCAGATGATGATGAACAGAAAATTACCCATTACAATTGGCAATCGCAATGCATTCAAGCGGAGCAGGGGTGCAACAAGAACTTGCCCCTGCGGCAACCACAAAGAACGCCTGCAACTTCAAAGCAAAATGGTTTAAATTAAATATTAGACGGTATTTTAGACACTGCAATGCAATTACAGTGGGCGCAGCAATGCAATTTGTACACAGTCTGCTGTGATTTCACTTAAGTTGTTGATGTTTGTATACTTTTGCAAAGGGTATATTTATTTTACTGAGGAGTTTGCAACGTACCTTAGTGGACCCCATAAAGTATACATATTCTGAATCAGCATCACCAGGGAAGTCGATATAGCTATGTCTGTCTGTCTGTCTGTCTGTCTGTTGCAATGCAAATAAGTCGCTCAGTTTTAGAGCTAGCTTGATAAAATTTGCTAAACATGACATGACATGAGACATTATATTGAATATACACATTCATTCATATTGGAAAAATCAGAGGAGATAAGAACCTGCAAGAGGATAAAACTTTCTTCTTTCTCATTATACAATAGATTTATTTATATTTATCTGTTTATCATATTTAATTATCTCAACTGTATTTACTGGCTCTCATTTTATAAATATTTAAAGACTATTTTTACATTTTAATAACTTAACACATTAAAAATTAAGCCAAACAAGCTTGGCTGCTTTCTTCAGCTTCACATGTCACAAACTTTTCACCTCAACTTGTCGATTTTTCTCTGGCAAACACATTAAATATTTATTTATCTCCAACATGTGCTTAACTAATTTTCGACTATTAACAGGGGAGGCATTCCCCACGCATTTTAAATGCGTCACAAAACTTTGAACAATAAAAAACAACAGCAAGCATTAAGGGAACAGCAACAGCGGAGGAGGAGGGTGTGCTAAAGCGTTAAAAAATTGACTTGCAAGTAAAAGTAAAAACTTGGCTAAGCGTAAATAAAGCAAATAAACTTAGCAAACCAACGCAACCAGCCAACAAGAAAGTCAACTTTGCTAAGCTGCCCCTCAGCCGCACCCTGCTCGTTTTTGTCCCCTTCTCCCATCCCATTATTGGGCAGACAAACTTGCGTTCAAGTTGCTCTCGCTGAGACAGTTTACAGTTTGCTTAGCAGCCAAACAAAAAGCGTAGCATACAACGGGGCGTAGCAGCGGCTGTGGCGTTGTTTTTGGTGTGAATAATGTTGCTGTTATTTATGCCTCAATGCGCCACGCCCCTTGGCCCCGCGCAGCAACAGCAGCAGGAGAGGCGGCAGCTGAAGAAATTGCAATTTCCACGCCCAAGTTTCGGGCACTTTCACTTTATGGCCCAGCACCGAGGCAACCCTAGCTGCCCTGCAACCTCCTGCACCACTTGTCCCCTTCTCTCTCCTTCTGTCCCACTGCTACCCCTCCTTTGTCCCCACAGGGAACCACCCTGAGCTGCTTTTTATTAAAAGTTTCTTGGCCAACAACAATGGGCACATTTTTTAAAGTGTTTTTTATTGTCGCGTTAACCGACCGCAACGACAGGGGCAGGGGCAGCAGCAATAGGAGTGAGAGAGGGGGCAGTGGTAGGGGTAGGAGTGGTGGGGTTAGCGGGGGTCGCAGGGCAACGCAACTGACGCTAACTTTGCCTCGCTGCGTAAGTGTAAATTATTGTTAAGGTCAGAAAGTTTTACTCGACAATGTCTTCGCTCTCGCTTGCACTCGTGCTCGCTCTCAGTTTTGCTGTATTTATTGCCTTCTCGCTCACACTGTCTTCAGCTTGCAAGTTTCTTTTGGCTAGTTTTGGGCTGCGCGCAAAAGTAGACTATAAGTTAATGCCGCCAACTAAGCTGGGCAGAGGGCAGCAACTGAGGCAACGACAGCGACAGCGCTGCATAATTTTTGAGCACATTTCACTTAATTAACGGCAACCGAAATGCGTTAATAAAAATGCCACATTAACTTACAATTAACGCAGTCTGGCACGCTCAGTTGCTGCACAGTGTGGCAAAGTGTAATAAACACGGCAAGTTCTTTAAACACAAATTTATGTGCAGCGAGAGAGAAGAAGAAACACTTTCACTGCTCTGCGCCTTAAGCTGTTGCCAGCCTGCCTTCCTGCAAGTCCTGCCCCAACCCCCTTTCAACCCCTGATCCCCGTCGGCCTCACTTGACATTTGAAATATGTTGGCGCATTTTATGTCGGTCAGGCTGGACCCAGGCTAGCAATTAAATGGCGCAGCCGGCAGGCAGAGCCGAAGAAGAAGAATACGCAGCAGCATGAAAGGTTTGGCTTTAAAGCCACCGAAGCTGGTATACACTGCCAGAAATTGTGGAGGCAGTTATTAAAGAATGATCTAAAGTGACAAAAGCGCATTAAATATTCGTTTATGTCTCTCCCTCTGTACGCTCTACTCTTTCTGTCTCTTTCTCTGTCTTTCTCCCCCTCTTTCTCTGTCTTTCTCTCTTGCTGTGCCACAGCTTTTTTTCGGACATCAAGAACTACTGATATAAATTCTAGTTGACAACTGTACTTTCGCCTCTCTACCAACTTGACAGAACTGTCGAGCACAACTGTACTTTATGGCACTCTCTCTATATGTGTGAGAATGTGTGTGGCTGGCGTTGATGGCTTCACATGATTTGTAGCCGACAATTGGAGGTTTCTGAAAGCTCAAAGCGCAGTCAAAGAAAACCCTTACAGCCCTGGGCGGATGAAGGAAATGAAAAGACGCACTGTAAGGCGAGTCAGCATCAAATTTTAATGCTTCTCATAATATTTTCATGCACACAATGCGCAAAGGTTAAAAGTGCTACCAAAAATAAATGCCAAATCAGTGAATATACTCACACAAAGTGGTGTGTAAGTATGTGTGTATGTCTGAGATACATTAATGGCACAAAGTTGAAATGAAAAGTTTTCTTGTGTCGGCGTTGCTTTTCGAAATAAAAAAATGCGATTGAGTTCAGTCACTAGGAACGGTTTAGAGTATAGTGATTGATTGTGCAGGGAATCTGAGAAATAACATTGTTATGTGATAACTATTTATATAATGATAAATATATGTACACAAATATATACAAATATTATATATACTCACTCTTAAAGTGTTTGCTTCACTGGCACTTAAATCTATATTATACTAGTTAAATAATGTTTAATTTATGTGTGTTTGCTTCACTGGCACTTAAATCTATATTATACTAGTTAAATAATGTTTAATTTATGGTATATATAGTATATATGTGAATATATAATATATTTCTTCAGTTCTTACTTTAAACAAAAGATTCACTTGAAAAACTTATGTCCATCAGTCATTTTCAACTCTAGTTCACTGTTCGCTTTTAATATATTGTTATACGATACTTTTAGTATAGTACATATCGGCATATTATTATTAAATATCATATCAAAAAGATCCCTAACTTGAAAAGCTTAATATCACGTGGTTCACGCACACTTCTTTCTAGTGCATTGTAATATGAAATATATAGTTTAATATATAGTACATAAAATAGTATAGTATTGCTATTTACATATATACACTTGTACTAGTACTGTGTATGTATCTCCATATCTCAAATAAACAGATTCTATCAGCATTTACCTGACTTTAATCTAAAGTTTTTTCAAACAACTTCACTACAACATTCACATTCACTGTGACTGCTTCCCTGCCACGCATCTCTATAAGTCTGAGGCACTACACGTGCCCATACAATGGAAACTGGCAACTGCCATATGCCATATGCCATTTCGTTTTGTGGCCGACTTTGAGTGCGCAACTTTTCTCAAGGGTTATACAAAAGAGGCTCGAAAGGGTTCTGCTGATTGTTGTTATTATTATTTTGCAGTGTGTGTGAGTGTATGTGTGAGTGTGCGAGTGTGTTTGCTGGTGTGGGAGTGTGCTCCATTGAGTTATATGCGATACAGTAAACAAACAAACAAACACGGATTGAAAAAAAAAGCAAATTGATTGTTGCATTGCACAGGTTTACCCACATTCCCATCTCCCTCTACAACCCCCTCCCCTCTTCCACCTCACTCCTTTGAGGCTGCTGCGATGCCTTACAATACGTTTGCAATTTGAGATCATAAAAATTGATGTGCCCTTAACACAATGCGAATATAGAGGGCAGAAAGGGGGGAAGGGTATGCGCTGCCTCTCTGAGAAGTGAAGTGATTGGCAACGCTGCTGCTGTGTGTGTGTGTGCGTGGGTATTGGTGGGTATAAATATCAGTGCCACCTTGCCACACGGTGGCAGCAACGTGTAGTTGAGCGTGAAACGTAGAATTTATTATGTTATCGCTTCAGCGATTTACTTTATCGATTTCACAATCAGGCGGCTTCAGGCCACTAACACACACACACACACACACACACACAGGCTCAACAACTCGACCTCTTCTCCCTTCACTGCCCCTTTCTCTACCCCCTTTCAAGCGCTGCGAGCCCTTTTGACGTTACTTTTCCCCAGATTATTTGCAGTCATGTTGTTGTTTATATCAGTAAATATGTTTGCAAGGTTGTGTGTGTATTTGTTTATTTGTCTTGGCGTTTTAACGTTGTCTGCTCTATGTCCGTAAAAGGGGCGTGGCAGGGCAAATGCCTGTGGCAGTGTGGCAAATATTTTTATTTGTTTAAAATTTAAGTCAGCCCCAAAAGTGAGTTGACTTCCCATAGACGCTCACGGCGCCCTGAAGTAGCACATTATCCTGGGCGAGGATGGCAAATAAAAACCGATTTATTTATCGGAACTGGCATTTGTTTGCCATTTGTTGAGATGTTTACAATTGAAAAAAATTATTATTTTTTATTATAAACTATTTGCTGAAAGATGAGAGAGATTGCTCAGCAGAGATTGCTTATCTTTGCTATTTAACAATTGAATTAAACTTATTTAATGAATTAAAATTGTTGCAGTTATTCTATTTGAATAATATCGAATACAGAACTATAGCAAAATAGTCAGTAGATAGCACAGAAACTAAATAATAACAACTTTTAAAATATAGCGAAAAAGAAACCAGTTGTAGTTAGACTTTTATTATAACAATGATTGCAGGACATAGAGGGACAATTAATGATATTGTTTGTGGAATAGTTGATAGTATGTTGATGCATTTTTAATGAGCAGCCCAAGTTTGCATTTCTACTTTGATGTAGGCACAAAAAGAGTTGCCAGGGAGAACACATCAATAGGCAATTTGCCAGCTAAGTGCTTGCTCTGAAATCCCCGAATTATAATATAATTTCTTTACTTTCTCACCCTCTCCCCCTCTCTCTCTCTCTCTCTCTCTCTCTGTCTTTACAGGTAAGCGATTTGGTTGATGCAAATTTGATGATGGAAAAAAATTCAATCAACTGGCGGCGTGTTTATTTATAACAAGGCCGAGGGGCAGCTGCGAATTGAGCCGCAGGACGTGGCAGGACCCTCGGCCGCAACCCTCGTCCTGTCACTGATTTGATAATAATTGGATTAGCGCATCATTGTGAAGGGGTGAGGGGGAACGAGAGCGTGCTTTGCAGCTCGCAAGTTAGGGTTAATAGTGCCCCAAGGCATACGCCACGTTGCACACGCAGCGAAGCAGCCATACGATACATACATACAAGTGTAGTGGGGGATTGTGTGTGTAAGGGGTGTATGTAAGGGGTCTGTGTTGCTGTGTGTGGCTTCCCTCGCTGTGCAAAAATATTTCGCTAGCCATATTTTTCAATATTTTTGCGTGGGGCAGCGCGTTGCGCTTCAGCAATTTTACAATTTATATGGCCAGGCCAGGGCAGAACAGGCCGGGTCGACCTAAATGTGTACACTTGCATGTGTGCGTGTGTGTGGTTGTTGTGGGGTATTTTGGGCAAGTTTATGCGCCCTACAGTATTCATCACTTAATTTCCACGTGCCGGCAACGCTGCTGCTGCTGCCATTGCAAAATTTATGACTTTACGCGACGTTGTCGTCATGGACTTAGTCCTAGATCCAGCCACAAACATACACACACACACACACATACAGTATATATATACACAGCCACACGCACGTTGCGCATACAAAGTTGTCAAGTTTTAAAACCCCTTCGGCAAAATTGTGTTGCCGGCGTTTGCCAGCTGTCAGCGCATAAATAGAATTATGTCAGCTAATTGAATTTGCTGTCGACTTGACATGGATTTATGCACTAATGCAGTTTCAGCTGGGTAGTAATCAAATTTCTCTACAGTTTGCCAGCCTCGCCCCCCATCCTCTCCCCTGCTGTTGGCCTTGCCACAGTTGGTAGCAAGTTGTTGAGTAGTTTGTGGCAGCTGTTGGTCATGTTGTTGCGCATTGTTGTGCAGAGTGAGTTGAGTCCTAATCGAGCTTGTTTCTGTTGAGCTTCTCACTTGCACTCAACAGACAGCTCACATTGGTGTTCAGTTCTTAACTGCACCTCAGATTGCTCAATTTATTGGCAGTATTCATAAACAATATTCACATTTGATGAAGTGCAAATAGAATAAAACTCACAACTTTACACTGTACTGTGCCTTATCAACGTCAACACGGCACACAGAGACTTTTAAACTGTCATTTGTCTTGTGGCTGTGGTTGCAGCTGTGCTTCATAATGATCTCTTTGTCTCTCTCTCTGTCTATCCCCCTCTTTGATTGATTTTGTGGTTATGTCTGGCTGTCGAAACGAAGCGCAACAAACAGATTTACACAGCCTGTGGAAGCAACTGAAACTCCAAAACGTTTATGATGAACCGCAGCACAAAAATAATGAAGAATTTCGGTTGCTCTGTCTGTGTGTGTGAAAGAAGAAGGGAGGAAGGGAAAATGTTGCCTGGTTCAAGTTGGTTGCAATTCAATTTGTGAGCGTTCAAACCCCCCAAAGAATCATGTAACGCAAATTGTACACAATTATATTTGTTATGGCATACACCCGCACACACACCCGCACACACACCCTCGCAACGCACAACGATTGCTGAAATGAGCATGAAATCTATCGAAACGTAACGAATTGTATCGAACGTGCCTAACTGTTAATGCGGTTATAATACGCCAGCGGATTATCATTGATTATGGATATGATTGTGCGTATGTGTGCGTGTGTGCGTATGTGGGTGTGTGTGTGGGCTGGCCCTGGACACGCCCAGACAGCAAAATAACTGTTTGTTGTGCGACAGAGGAACTGGCAGTGAAACCATTGCTGACTCTGCCGTGCTTATAAAAGTTTCTTCTCCACTCTCTCTCTCTCTTTCTCTTTCTCTTTCTCTCTGGGCATAGACATAATTTCAATTTTCATTTCGTATTAATGTCAGTGTGTGTATGTGTGAGGGTGCCGCAGTGTTGCGTGTGTGTGTGCTCCAGTTGCAGGTTATATATGACTACAAAATGCGGAATTGGCAAATTCCCAGGAGCGCGCTTTAGATGATAGCTGCAAATAGAGGGACAATGCTAGTTATGAGCATAACCCAGCAACGAGTGTAGACAACGGCTGGTGGGCGGAAAAGGGAGAGCACTAACAGGCGTTTCTATATGTGTGCGCCGTGCTGTTGGGCAATGCAAATTTATTGAAATGTTTCTGTTTCAGTTGAGCAAAGTTGTAGGAGTTTTATGAAAATATTTGAATTTCTGTTTGCAAATTACCAAAGTTAAACAATATAAATAAATCAAATAAAATAGAATCTGCAATAAGTTTAAGATTTAATTCAATTTATACATATCTTGCCGGAAGAAACAGTTGTTAATTTACATTTACCGCGACCCTTCGGGTTCTCTTTGCGTTGCAATTAGCGCAGGTGATTGAATTAATTCCATAATTAAAAATCAAATAATTCTTCTCTTCTTTTTTCACTGTTTCCTTCTTTATTTGCTACTTCGTTCCTTTAGCAATTTCGTAAGCTGATAATTTTCACTCAAATGGTTTTTAATTAAAAATAAATACAGCTTCAATCAATTGCGCCACGCCCAATTTAAATTGCAAATCAAAATCAGAAAACTGAAAAAGAAAATGTATAAAATCTGTGAAAAATCTCCAGCGGCGAGACGACGCCATTAAGTAAAGCAATCAAATTGCCAAGTTAGCCGCAGCAGCCGCAAGAAAAACTCATCGCCGGCAAAAGGAATTTAATAATGGCAGGCACTGTAGCTACAGACTGGGCCCATCAAATGTGGCTGGCAAATGCAAAATACAAACAGATTGCGTGCTGTGTTGTCTTGTGGTAAGGCGCGGAGAGGAAGAGGGCGCCAAGTTCAAACTCCAAAATGAAGGTGGCCACTTCCGGCCAAGATGGCGGACAAGACGCGCCGCGGCTCGCTGTTGCGTGCTTAATTAAATGATCATCATTTGCGCGCAATCAACGCACAAATAAATTTTCCCTCTTGCTATTTCTATCCTTTCCTCCACTCTCTCTCTCTCTCTCTCTCTCCGTCTCTCTTTGTGCCTAACCCGCGGCGCTTTTTGGGTAGTTTGTTTGTTTGGCTGGTTTCCGCTTGAAATTATACGCCATTCTCAGTCGTCTTTTGTTGTTGTAGCTGTTGTTGTTGCTGCTATCTTAATTAATTCCTAATTTCGTTCTAGACAACATTCGCTTTGACTCCTTTTCGCATCTTTAATTGAAATTTCCCCTACAAAGCGCATGAAACGAAGAATCGCTCGCCTTGTTGCCAGCTTTTATAGCCCCAAACTCACTCTCCCTCCCTCTCTTTCTCTCTCTCTCTCTCTCTCTCTTTCTGCACTGCCAGCTGTTGGCCATTTGACAGCGCAGGGGCAGAGGGAAGAGGCGTGTTTTATTCATTTGCATATTGCTTTCGCACTCGGCTTTGTTATGGCTTTGTTTATGCCTTCGTATTACGCTCTTCTTTATTGCCTCACTTCAATTGTTGTGCATAAATTTGATTACAGCGCTGAGCCAGAGCTGTCAATTAGCTGACCATTTCGACGGAGCCATCAAAGTGAAATACTGCGCGATTTCAATTTCTATTTCAATTTCAAGTGACAAACTTCCTTGAGCCTTATGCAACTCTAGAACAACAATAACAACAGACAGAGATACGAGTAGTTTATAGCTTAATTAGCCTTTAATATTTATGGCTGTGCCCCACTCACACATACATTACGCATACGCCTCATTTGCCTGTGAATTCAATCAAATATTTAGCTATCATTTTCATACATAATCAATGCCAATGCATGCACTCTGTTTCTCTCCCCCTCTCTCTTGTGCTGCATTTGTAATGTGTGTGTCTGTCTCTCTCTCTCTCTCTGTCTCTCTGGGGATTATCCACATGCATATATCATTTTAATGCCGTTTTATCCACAACATTTGCTGGCTCATTTAATATGCCATAATTTAATTCAATTCACAATTTTTAACGCAAGCAGCTTGGCAAAAATGCGCAAATGTCATTAAGTCAAACTGTTTTGCAGATTGCAATTATCAGACAGAGAGGGAGAGATATATATGCGTATCACTTATGCATTAAGCTCAGCTCATAACGTGCTCTCAGTCTGGTTCTGTCTAAGCAATTAGCCCAGTTTCTGTTTCTGTTTCAGTTTCACATTCAGTTTCAGTTTCGAGCAAATTAGTTTTACATGCTGCAGGTGCGGCAATGCGATTACTAAATAATTAGTCGATTAGTCGCAGAGTGGCAGCTGCTAAGTGGCTGCCAGGTCAAGTGAGAGTTATCAAGAGCTGCTTGAGTAGAATTGAGTGCATCTCAATGAGATAAACAGACATAAAAAGGCTTGCTGAATATTGCATTCGGTTAAGTAGAGCGCAATGAGAAACAAGATGTGAAGGGATACTTTATACATATTCTATGTCTCTATTAACTCTCTCTCTATCTTGCGTCTCCTTCTCTGTTGTGATCTACAAGCACTCCTTCCTTTATATTACCATTCTTTACTGCATTACACACTATCACTCTATACTTCCTTCGCTGTCTAGCCCTTTTTTTATTTAAGATCGTACTCCTTCTCTTGATTGAATTCTCTTGATTGCGCTCTCTCTTTCTCTATCTTTCTATCTCTCTTTCTATCTATATCTTATTTAGTTAACTTTATGCTGCCATATCCTACTTTATCTTTTCCGCTGTCTTTCCCTATCCTTCCCTATCCCCGTCTTTTTATAGCGATTCACGTATTTCCCTCTCTTACTCTCTCTCTCCCTCTCTATATGTCTCTCTCTGTCTTTATCTCTATCTGTCTCTTTCTTTCTCTTCTTCTGCCCTGTCTCCTTCTTTCTCTCTCCTACTCCCTTGTTGTTTACTCTTCTTCCATCTCCCTATCTTCCCAGCTCACTTCTAACTCTTAACCCTAGACCATTTAACACTATTCACCTCTCGCTCTAACAACTTTCAAGTTATCTTAATACTCTGCAGATGAACATAACAGTTAAGTGACACTTTCAGCTAGTGTTATAGGCAGATATACCATATATATTAGCCGAGATAACCCATCGCATCACATCGCATCACATTTTGCTGCATTTGCACATAAGTTGCCTCTCTCTACGGTTCTCTTTTTATGCTTGTTATGCCACACGCCCGCTAAGTGTGCCCCTGGGTGTGATTATCACATACAACACACGCCAACACACACACACACACACCCACGCACACCTCTTCAACACATCTACAGCCACAGAAGTGCGAACACCTCTTCTGAGAAATCAGGGCATATTTCGGTTTTAGCATTTCAACTGTCAATAAAAATTATATAAAAAGAATGAATTGTAAACCAAAAAATGTTGGAAAAACCCAAAAATTCTATTAAAGCTAATTCCCGTTGCAAGAAAACAACAAAACAAAGCGAAAGCAACAACAACAACAATTGGCTTGAAAAGCAAAACAAGTCATAAAGATAAAGGAAATTTATGGCGCAGCATTGTGCGAATCCTGCGCCACAAAAACAACAGCAACACGCAGTGAGCAACTGTGGGAGTAAAGCCAAAATTAGGTTAACGTTATTTCACTCAGTCTCTCTCTCTCCCTCTAGCTCTCACTCTCCCACTCTCTCTCTCTCTGTCTAGCTCCCTCTATCTCAACTTCTACTGAATATGTTTTGACAACAACAACAATGAGTAAATAAAGTTGCGACTATCTTTTGTTTTTGTGCCCTGGCACAGTTTACAGTTTAAAGTTGTGTTAAGGAAAGAAACTGAAAGGGAGATGTGTGAGCAGAGAGAGCAATATGTGTGAGCAAAGAGGCAGAGTGAAAGAGAGATAGAGAGAGAGAGAGAGTCAAGGCAGAGATGGGGAGGGAGCAAGGAGGGCACAGGGAAAGCAAACAAATGTCGCCTTTTATCGCTAAACGACGCCTAAGTGAGGCCCGTCTGGCCGTGCTGCTCTGCCTCATTTCCCCTCTCCCGCCTCCCTGCCTGGTGCCACCCCTCGGGGCACATTAGTCGACAAACGACATCGATATCCTTTTTCTTTTTGGCTGAGGTCCTTTTGTTAATGTCGCCACAGCCGGAGCCCAATTCGCTTTTCATTTTCATTCAAGAGGGAAAATTTCACAATTTGCGGTTTGCTTTACAATTTGGCCTTTTTTGAAAGAAAAAATTAACTGAAAGCCGCCAATAAATTTCAACAAAATCTATTAAAATCCCTAAAAAGCAGAAAAGAAGAAAGGCAGAAAGGGAGAAGAAAATAAAATTAATTAAAATTAATTGCCAGGAACATATTTGCCTTTGCTCTGCTCAGCTTTATTGCTGAATTGCGGGAATTTCACAATCTTTGTTGTGCAAGCTCTGATTACATTTCACTCTTTGTCTCCCTCTCTCCCTCTTTTTACCACTCCCTGTCTCTCTCTTATAAAAACATTTGTGCTACACAATACACAAAAGGGAGCAAAATGTGAGGCAACTAATACATGAAATATCAAACAAAAAGCAAAGTTCACCCACTAGTAAACCACTCACACACACACACAGACACACATACACATGTGAGTGACCATGAGTGCCTCTATACCTAAGTGTGTGTGTGTAGGTGGTTGCTGTGGTCGAGAGGTGCCTCAGCTGCTGCTTCTGCCGTAAGCAAAGGTCAAGATAAGCCAAGCTGATGAAGTCTGTTGTTGTCAGATTGAGTCGTCAGTTTGCCCAGTTGGCAGTTATCCCGCATATCCGTAGTAGAGAAAAGTGAAAAGGGAAGCCACAAAAACTAGTAAAAGATGAGTTCAAATTGAAAACTCCAACTAAAAAATGCACAGATTGAAAGTGGAACCTTTCTATGATAGAGAACTTTGAGGAGGAATTGCACAACTTCATTTCACTATATCCCCCTTTAATAATCATCTATAAATCAACCTTTAATATAACCCCAACAACCTCAACCCCATTTTTGAATTAAAGAAACTGTTGCTGTTTTTTCTTCTTTTCATTCTGCATTTCAATTGAAGGCTCGATCGCATACTTGCCCAGGGCAAGTTAACAACTTGCAACTTGACTGGCAACAGAAACTACAAGCAAATGTACATATATATACATATATATATATATATATATATATATATATATATACATTTGTGTGTGTATAATTATGTTTTCATTCCTTTGCGGTTCTGCCATCAGCTGCCTATAAGTATTTTCCGCTTTTCTCTATTGAAAAATGAAAATTTTTGCACAACTTGCGGCGCGCGTCTGCCTGGAATTCCAGTTTGTTTTTTAGTATTTTCTTTTTGTATTTGTAGTTTTATTTTATAGTCTCTGTTTTTCCACGTTATTTCTGATCCCTTTTGTTTTGTTAGTATTGCTGCAAGTTTTGTGCGGCTGCTGCTGCTGGTGTTGATGTTGATGTTGCTGATGTTGCTGCTGCTGCTGCTCGGTTGGACTGAGGTCAAACTAAGTTTGAGGCCTTTTAGGGTTTGCTTAAATTGCCCAAATTGTTACCATATTTCGATATTGTAACTATTTCCATTTGTCAGGTATTTACGGAGAAACAGTTAGACGAGAAATGAAGACTCATTTGAGCTTCGCTAAACGCACGCTAGATGGCGTACGAGCTGCACCTGCTGCTGCAGTTGCAAATTCAGATTCGTGCGTCGTCTGCCATGTCTAACATTCTGTTTGCATTGCAATTCCTTTACGGTCTGCTGGGCAACAACATGCCATGCCGGCAGCAGCAACAACAGCAGCAACAACAGCAGCAACAACCACAGCAGCAACAGCAGCAGCAATAGCAATGCAATCTGCAGTTGTTGACGTGCTTACATTGTTGCTGCTGCCGCTGCATAAATATGCTAAAAATGTAAATACTGCAAAAAATATTGCACAAGCAACTAGGACACACATACATGCATAGGCTAACACACGCACACACACATAACTCACACACACACACACCCACTTCCACAGAGCACTTGAATATCCAACGGGCTTCATTTCAATTTGACAAACGGCGTATGCGTAATATTTTAGATGCCCTCACACAACCCCAGACACACACACACGTACACATTCACACATACACATACCCTATGCAAATTGAGTGCATTATTAATGCAATTCGATTTGACCGAGCGGCGTTTTAATTAAAAACGATTCGGAAGAAGTGAAATCAAAATTGACAAAGAAAATAAATATAAATCGATTGCATATTGTAAATACTTTCATAGATATATATATATATATATATATATATATGTGTGTGTGTGTGTGTGTGCTTGTGTTTGTGTTTGTGTATATGTTTCTAGTTTGTGTGCCTTTCTGTCTCGAGGGTGCAACGTGTAAACAAAAGTTTTTTTAAGACCTCAGTAAGATAAGCGCTCAAGTGTGTGGAGAGTTCCGCTCTTCTGTGTATGTGTGTGTGTGTGTGTGTGCTGCATGTGTATTTGTGTGCGTTGACAGTTTACATGGAGCGCAGAGCAAAGTTTCAAGAGTTTAGCCAACAAAACTGCCAAAGGAATTACAAGTACACACACAGCGAGAGAGAGAGAGAGAGAGAGGGAGGTAGAGAGAAAGCGAGAGCACCCACACTCAGTGGCAGAAAGCCAAAAGCGCCACGCGGTCGCCTGATTACAAAAAACTTTGAGCTGCTCTTCTGCTTCTACTACTGGTGCTTGCGTTTCTTCTACTTCTCGCTCCTCTTCTGCTTTTGCTTCTGCTTCGCAGGTACACGTCAAGTTCTGCAACTTTGATTAAAAATTCCACTAATAAACAAACAAAACACGCAAACAAACAAATAAACAGAGCAATGCCATTCCCCAGTTACCTTTCTCTCTCTCTCTCTCTCACTCTTCACTCGTTTGCTCTGTGGCTCCACCTAGCGTTGTCAGCGTGCAAGCAGGGTATTATATAGAGTGGGTTGCGTGATATGTGGGGAAATAGTTGTGGTAGAAAATAAATCGCTGAGTGATGAATAAGGTATAAATTGCAATATTTTGAATGTTTGGCATTTGTTTTTAGTGTGAAAAACATTTGTGAGTGTTTCTAAAATATTTAAAATACTTCTGACTGTTTTAAAAATATATTTTATATTATCTGTGAGTTTTTATGTTGTTAATAGAACAGAAACATGCGCTTGGTACTTTTTAAAAATGTCAGAATGGACTCTTACATTACTTTTTCATCCACTCTTAAGCCACTCACGTGTCACGTTGCATCACGCACGTCTCTCGTGACTCACGTTGCCATCGCTAGCTGGTTACCTGAAGACGCTGCCCAAACTTTTGGGACGCTCAATAAACATTGCGTTTAACAAAACTTTGCTTTTATATAACGCTTCTTTTTTCGTTAGTTGCTCTTTGCACTGCACTTGTGTGTCCGCGTGTATGCGAGTGTCTGTGTATGTGTGTGTGTGTACCACCATTTTGTTGTGTAAACTTGTTTCATGCGAGCAACATGGGAGAGGTGGGAAGCGGGGGAGAGAACTGGAGCTGAAAGTTTGTCGAGCTGCTGTTGCAGCCATTTTGTAAATTTTATGTGTATTATATTTGCAAATTTGCCTTGTTTATTTATGCGGGAGAGCATAACACACACACACAGAGGCACACACACGTGCATGCTACATATGCAGGGAATTTGGGGCTATTCGTGTGCGCGTGTGTGTGTGCATAATGCAGCCGCCATTGTTGAGTTTTGCACTTTAATTGCGATTGCAGCACTGGCAACAATGAATTATCAAATTGATTAATTAAATAAATGGCAATTAAGGCGGCAACACGCCCATTTGCTCGTGTGCAAATGTGTGTGTGCCTGTGTGTGTGTGTGTGTGAGAGGGAGCTCACTAATTGCATATTTAATGAATTTTAACGGTATACTTGACTTATTAATTGATGCTTCGACTAGAAATACCCTGGAAATGAAGAGCAGCTTAATGTGAATGGCATATGATGGCGGTAAACATAGTCTGAGAAGAGTGTGGACAGCCGGTATAGGGTATTTTACCTCCGTTCACTTGCACCCTATCATTGTTTTGCTGTTGTTGTTTTCTTTCAAGCAGCAAACGCTAATTAATTCCACTTGCTTCACTGCAAGGTCCAAATTAGTTCAACAACAGCAACTGCAAAAATAGAAAAAAACCACAGTCGCGGTGCACGCGACAGTGGTATACCCTTCATACACATATACAAATGCGCATGCTTTTCAATTATTGCCGACAGATGGCGCTCGCGCTTTGCCCTTGCCCGCCTTCCTTGTTAGCTGATACAAGCACTTGGTTTTATGCACATACTTTCTTAAATAACTTCTGTGTTTATTGTCCGATCGGATTGCAATTTCGAGAATACGTAGATATTTTAATGAGCTTAGTATATGTTAAACTCAGAAAGTTGTATCTTTTATACAGCGCTTACAAATTAAGTTCAAAAATTAAATTATTGATTTGCGGGGGCGGTGGGCGTGGCACCTAACATTTGAAATAAACTTGATCAGCTTATAGTACACAGGAGTCTTCCTGCCAAATTTGGTAACTCTAGCTTTTATAATAGCTGAGATCTGTACGTTCATACAGACAGACGGACAGACAGACAGACATGGCTCAATCGACTCTGCTTGTGAGCAAGAATATATATACTTTATGGGGTGTCCGACGCCTCCTTCTGCCTGTTACATACATTTGCACAAAGTTAGTATACCCTTTTTTGACCATTTTCAATGGTCGAAGGGTATAAAAAAGATTTTCACATCAACGAAGTGAAACATTTTGATTGCATTTGGCAAATAACAACAACTAAAACAACAACAACAATAGCAACAACAACAGCAACAACAACTAATCACACTAATCAACAGCAAAAAATGCAGTATTTGATGCTTTCGATGTGTTTTTTAAAATTTAATTTTAGCAAATTTAAATTTGAATTTTGGATTTGAATTGAATTGGTTTCCTATAAATAAAGTTCGTGGTATATGGCAATTAATTTAGCATGTTAAAGCTCTTAAGTGGAATTTACATATACTATTTTATCTCGTTTGTCAAACATTTTTATGGAATTCTTTGCAAAAGGCATTTTCGGAAGGAATTTTCGCAGAAATACTTTTGAATTCTTTTCAAACATTTGCTCGCTGCTCTTAAATGTCAGTTTGCTTTCTTGCAAGACATTTAGCATCACTCAAAAGTCAGCGGCATGCACAGCGTACTCAGACATGCACACACACACACACACACAGCCTCTGACGCGCACTCACATTTATTATATTATGAATGTCTGGCACATACTCGTCGTATACTTGATACTTGAATTGTGCTCACTATTCGAATTGCTGTCTGCAATTTGCTAACATTTTCAGCTGCTGAGTGGCAACTGAGTGAGGGGGAGGGGGTGGAGAGGCGTGTTAGCAGGGTGCAGGGCACTTTCCATTGGCACTCGGAGTGCCCATTTTGAGGCACTCAAGACGGTGCTGGCTCACCCTGGCAACGCATACATCAATCGATGTGATGAGAACTTGAAGAACTTTGGCAACTTTTTTGCCGCCTACTTGTTTTCCCTCTGCTGCCCTCTACTTCCTCCTCTTCATTCTCTGCCTTTGCGTTTTATTTGTTTTACAATTTTCTTCAATTATTTTAATGCAACAAATATGTCGGCGTATTTCGTGCTCAAAGGAATTTTTCCAGTTTCGGCTCAACGTTTCTTTTTTTTTATGACTTTTACTTTTGCCAGTTTACGACACACGAACACCCACACACACGTGTAAGGCAAACTGTGTCACTGTGTAAATGGGGGAGCAAGTCAGAGGGGGCGGGGTGTGGTTGCAAGCTGCTGGCGACGTCGCTGACTTGCCGCAAGAAATCAATCAAATATTGCCGCAACAAAAACAAGCAAAGTAAAGCAGGAATAACAAAAGGCGCACGCGATGCTCATCAATTCGTCCTTATATAAGTTCTGATCATATGTGAGGTATGCAAGTGTGTGTGTGGGAGGTGTGTGTGTGTGTGTTTGTGTGTGTGTGTGTGTGTGGGGTTTGCCTTGTCAGTCTGGCTTTTGTGTTTGCTTAGTGCAATGCAAACAAAGGACAATGCTGCCTGACTTGCACTGTAACTGTGAGCTGCAGTCAACTGTCATTGCACTCTCTCCTCCTTCCACACCCTCTCCTTCTCCCCTGTTCCTCCTCTCCCCCCTCCCCAGCCACTGACGTTGCTAAGCTTGTTGCTCTTTCTGACACTGCCTGTGCAGCTAACACGACTGACACACTTTTCATGCTACAATAAGCCATTATAATGAATGTAACCAGGCAGACAGTGCCAGAGAGAAAGAAAGAGAGAGAGGGAGAAAGAGAGGGAGACAGCATAAGCCCAAATACTAACACACACACAGAGACAGACACTGGCTATAAGCAAAAGTTAGAAAATAAAACCATAAACGAAATGAAACTAGCAAATGCTGCTGCTGACTTCGTAATGCTCTTTGTGATAGATGTCCCAATGCATTTTCATCCATCACAAAAAGCACGAAATAAGCTGAATGGAAATGTGCCTCATGAATGAAGACTCGTGTGTGTATGTGTGTGGGGCTCTTGCATAATTACCCAATTGTATCTACAGTTGCCAACAAGGACAATTGCAGTGCCATAAGAGACCAAGTTAACCTCGAAGAGACGAGGCAAGTCAACAGACGCACGATAATCATCATGAATATAGAACGAGAGATAGAGAGAGGAAAGAAGAGGTGAGAGGGAGTGAGGCATGCAGTCTGTTTGTATCATGAGTTTACCTATTATTATTTACAACTTGACCAGGCCTGCGGCTTGAGGAGCTCAAGTAATTGGCACTGAGACGTTAGCACAATGGGCCGCAGCACACACGCCACACGCCACAAGAAGATAAATGACACATGGGAGATGGACAGCTAGAGCAGGAGAAGAACAGACAGACAGACAGACAGACAGATAGTTGTGTAGGGATGGGCTGGACAAAAGGAGCTTAGGCACCCTCATTTGTCACGTGATTTTATAAACTGCAAATCTTGCGAGCGTGTGTTGCCATCGTCTTGTTATGTTGCTGGTCAATTTTGCTTGTAATCCCTTTGAGCCTCGCACAAACACAGACACATACACATACTGTATACACACACACACACACTGGCACATCAATATGGGTGCACAGAAGTGACAATTCTAATGCCAGCTTGTTTGTTTGTCTACATAATTGCCCCGGCTGGGATGATAAAAGGGAAGGATAGGACAGGAAAGGAAAGGGCGACTGATTGGGTGTCTCATTTGCCTAAATGCCGCATTGTTGGTCTTAGCCTCTAGGCCAGGCTTAAGCCGGTTGGCTGTGCATATAGGGGATTGCTTGTTAGCTCTCTTTCTCTATGTCTCCCTCTCTCTCTCCCTCTGCACACATTAATTATAAAAGATACGACCCAAAACTGAAGCCACAAAATTGCAGTTGGCATTAGCTGGACGAGCACAAGTTGACAGTGCTCTCCCCTCTCTCTTTATAAGTTGACTATGCTTTCCCCTCTCCCTTTATTAGTTGCCTATGCTCTGACTTCTCCCTGCTCTTACGTAAGTTAAAGTAATGTCTAAATTATAGTTGGAACTGCGGCTCGAGCTCCCCGTCAATTTGGCTTGACTGTCTAAAAACTTGAGTGAGCTGCAGGCAAAACAAACGATGTTAGAAGTAACTTGATATCTTATCTTTTTCTTGCTATGCAGCTCGAAATTACTATTATCAAAAGCGTACGCTCTTCGCCCGCACCCCCTTCTCTACTTGCATCAAACTGTCAACATTTTGGTTGCTTTATTGAGCGCATGAAATGCCCCACATATATTTCATTTCTTCTTTGCATATGTGGCGTATGTGTAAGCTCGCAGCTCAACATTCTTAATATCTTTCACAAGAGAGTGGATGGGTGTGGGGGGGGAGGAAGAAGTGTGTGACAATGTCGTAGATTTCCAAATGCAGCGCACGAGTTTTGCATTTCAAAACGGCTGCAGCGGGAATTTCTGATTGTCTCTGTTCGTTGCTGACTCTCTTTCTGCATCTACAACTCCTTTGCTATCTCTATCTCTTTCACTTACTCCTTTCTCCTCTCACTCTCTTCTCTTGTCCTCTCTTTCTCTTTTGCTTTAAAATTAAATTGGCGCTTGCCTTGGCCTGCAGCTGCTTCGCTCACTTGCATTATATTACAGTTGGCATATATTGCGCATACGCCTCGTTGGCCAACAAAATTAGCAAATTGCAAATATTTATACCGCCTCAAATGATATATATGACATGTGTGTATGTGTGTGCAGATGTGCGTATGTGTGTGTCAGCCTGTCTATCAACTGTTGTTTGCACAAGGCAACCGAAAACTTTCCTGTAGCATAAAAATCACGCATACGCCAGGTGCCTGCACACTTTCTGTGTAATGTATTTATAGCGTGCCCCTTCACTGCTCTCCAGGTATGTGTCTGACTGTGTGTGTGTGTGTGTATGTGTGCGTGTGAACTGACAAGCCAATTAAATCTGACATACATAATTAAGTGATATTGCGTCGCCCAAGGCGGCAGTTGAAATATTAAACGGCTATGTGAATTGCATTTTTAATTATCATCGAAGTGGAATTTATTACCGCATCGTTTGTCCCTCTCTCCCGTCAGCTGTCTAAACTGATGACTATTTTAATTAATTAATAATAATTATACAATAATTATGCAATCAACGAGGCATGAAATGGCAAGGGATTTATGTGAGAAACAAGTAAAGGAAGATTCTATTTTGAATATATTTAAAACAGTCAATGAAATCTAAAGTAAACTGTAAATAATATTAATTTGTTAAATATATATATTAACAAATAATAAAGTATAAATGGAATTCTAAGTAATGTATTTCTAAATAATTTCATACTAGAAATACCACATACAATGTTCTCTTGCTACCTCAGCAATTTCCAAACTCTTCTTTTATTTAAATACAATTTAAATACACATTTAATAAAAATGTAAATATAATTTTATTTACATTTCCCACTCGAAATGTTGCTATATATTTGTCTGCTTGCGCACCTGAGTTTGCGCACTTTTACTTTCTATAAATACTGAGAATATTGCCAAAACTGAATATCGTATTTCATAGCCAAAGCAGAATATTTAAGCACTGACAAAATACATGCGACATTTTGAACAGACGTACGTTTGAGCAGACTCACATGGTATACCTCCTTCTGTCTATGAACGTGTGCATATGGATGGCAGCACACACACACACACACACACACACACACACACACACACACTCACACATACACACGTAGTAGTCATCTGTCCGTTGTGCTGGCACGTGCTGACAGCAATGCATCCAATCAGCTCGTTGAGGCTGTGTGACTCTGTGGCACCCCCGGGCTCCATCATCTGCAATGCATATGGTACATTAATCTCAGCACCTCCCTCCTGTCTCCCTCTTATCCAGCTCTTTCGCTTTGTTCTTAATGTCGTACTATTAAAAACAAATTTATTGCCTATAATTAAAATTCGTGCCAACCAAACAGCGAAAAGAAAAGCGAAAAATTCAAGAAAAAAGCGCAAAAAAATAAAGTAAAATTCCACAAGAGTTTTTGCGGAAATCGCTGGAAATCAAGCGTGACAGAGTTAGCAAAAAATGCTTGCATGTATGCATGTGTGTGTGCGTTGTTTTTCTTTTGCACAATTTAAGCCAAATTGCATTAAAACGATGGCATAAAGTGTGTCAGCTGTGTGTCACAATTTCAACGAACTGCCCCCGATATATGTGTCATCTGGCCACGCGTTTATTAATACCTGACTCTGAGGCGTGCTAAAATGTCGCTGCCCAAACAAACGCCGGGCAGCGCTGATGATTCATTCACATGAAATTGAATTGACAACGCTGCGGATGAAAATTATTGAATGATTCTTACTTTGTGACTAATTAGTTGGCAGATGGAAATTGGCAATTGAGAAATATAACTGATGTGGAAGTAGATAACTATAATTAAAGTAAATATATATAATATGTTATGATATATGTATGTGTATAATATGTTATGATATATATGCATATATAATATTATATGACTAGAGAAGAATCTCACTACTAATCAATTTCAATATCAACTTCGGATACTCTACTTTCTCGCACTCGCGTTTAATGCCTCTTTATATTGTATGTTTTCTCTCTGCTCTCTTGTTGATTTGGCAATTTTGTATTAATTTCTGGCTGTTAGCGATTTTCAATTATGATATGGTTATGATTCGATTGCCCTGCCCTCTGTCCACCTACCTAGATACCTTTTCGTGCTGCAAACAATGCGGCGTATGCGCAATATAGTTTTATTTGCAGGCAAAGTGTAATTTATGGGCCATACGTGGCGAGCATTTATTACGTGACCAGCGGTGTACAACAACACTGCCAGGTTTTGGCTTTTAATGTGCATAATTAAGCATTAATTACACTCACGTTCTGTCTCCCTCTTCCTCTCTCTCTCTCTCTGAATCTGTCTTTCTGTCTTGCTGCCTTGCCTTGCGTTCCTTTTCATTGTTTGTTTTTACAGCGCTCATTTATCTCATTCCCAGACAACGGAGATCTGCGTGGCTGCTGCTGGCCACAGCCCACATGTGGTCATTTAAGCGATGACCATTTGACCAGCCCGACCGCTGCTGCTGCTGCTGCACGGCACATTGGCAAACCATTTGCACAATTTAAGCGTTTAATTGCGAATTTATTATGCTTATTTTGTGGCGAACGCGTTGGCTATTTCGTAATTGATTGACCTGCCCTGATATCGGTCTGAAAGTGAAACTGACCAAGGTTCGCGGCCCGCAGCCGCAAAAGCCGACAGGGCCAAGCTGCCTGCACATTTGTCATGACATAATAACCTTCATTTCGTCGATGTTGTTGATGGGGAAGGCGAGTCAAAGATTGAGCAAGGTTTGATTAGTTTAATGTGGATAAGGATATGGAAGGGCATTGAGTAGGGCAATATTCTACTTTAAGTAACAATTAACTGCCTTGAATATTATTATTATTGTAATAAAGCTTGAAATTGCTTTCATTATTTGCAGTTTTAGTTTCTTTGATGTTGCTCTACTTTTGCTTGAGTTTTTTATAACTTCTTTGTATTGCTTACCCGGTAAGGGTAAGAGAGAAAGAGGTATCATTTTTTTTGTTATGTTTATAGGGTATGTACAAGCCAACTATGCCACCTCTAAACGTGCTTTGTTATGTATTCTGTGGCATACTTTAATGGATTATATTCTCTTCATATTTTGCTTTCTCTCTTTCTCTGCTTCTTCTTCTTCCTTTCTCTCACTCTTTCCTGCTTAGTCTCCTTTTTGAAAACAAAAAGTCATTTTCAATGCCCACTGCCACAGAGTAATTTAAAGCGTTGCGCTCCAATTCGCCGTTAGGCACTGGCGATGTCTTTTTTGCCTCAACGAAAATTGTCACACGCTGCCGCAGTTGCTGCCTACACCGCCCTCTTCCCTGACCATCGCCCCTCCTCCTCCTCCCACTGTCCACTAGCTGTGCGGCGCTATGTCATGGCCACGCCCACTTTGGCACAGTCAATGCAAGCGCCTTTGAAGTTTTCCGCCTTTTGCGGTTTTTTCTTGTTTTAGACGTCGTCTTCTCCTCCTCTCCCCCTCTCTCTTTCTTCTGCTGGTGCTTGGCTTTTATTTGTCTTCAATTAACATTGCAACATGCCACTTGTGCCACTTTTCTCTGTGCCTTGTCTTGTTCCATTTGGCATTTTCTTCTTGTGTTTTTTTTTTATATTTTCTTTGCGTTGGTTTTTCCTTTTTTCTGCCCCGTCTTCTTTCTCTTTTTACGTTGTCTGCGGCACCCGCAGTGTGTCAGCTTATTTATTAGTTTTGTTCGGTCCCGCTGCTTCTGCTTCTACTTCTCCTTCTCCTTCTGCTACTGTTGCTCTGTCCCTTTCTAACTTATTTTTAATTTACAAGTTTTTTATGCGCTGCTTTGACAACGCCCTGACAACGCTGGCGACTAATGAAAGCCTCAACAACTACAAAGCAGCAGCAGCAGCAGCATTTTTTTTGCCTTTTCAACTTTGCGCTTTTATGCAACGCCGACGGCGGCCCTTTCTTCTTCATCTCTCCCTTCCCCTACTCTTCCTCTCTGTGCCCCTTTTGCGGCCAACCTGGGTTCGAAAGTGTGTCAAATGCAATATTATTATTTATGCTTTGACTCGTTTCATTTCTTTGGCTTATTTGCCTTGCACTTTGTGTAATTGACAAGTTTGTTGCATACTTTTCGGCTCCAGTTGGGTCGACTGGAGTCGGTGTGGGATGGAGAGAGGGTTGCCTGCCAATAATTGCAAATGGCGTTGCCGGACAAAGTTGAACAAAGTTGTGTGCAGTGGATGAGAGAGAGAGAGAGAGAAAGAGAGAGTTATGCAACTGTTGCCAGCGCGCATTCTGATTGAGATTGGCTTTAATTAGCTAAAGTTCTAAAGAAGAAATATACTTATATGTACTTAATATACAACAAATTTTCTCAATTTTCAACTTTGATCTGTGCAGAAGTAGATAATGCTGCCTTATCTTGTCTTGCCTGCTTCTTCTCTTTCTCAAGTCTCTCTGCAGTCTTTTATTGTTTTTTTCTCTTTCTCAATTCACTTTGCTGACGTAGAGACAGCAATTGTCTTCTATTGCTTGCTTCGGCTCTCTCTCAAGTCAGACGACAACGGGCTTATGCTGTATTACTGTAATTTGCAGCTGAGCTGATTACCAAGTCACGCTGCGTATACTTAATCTCGAGTCGTGTATAGCCTAAATGTTTGCACACTTTCGGGCATTGTTTTTCGCTCTTAAAGCTCATTAAATGTTAATGACTCACTCTCTCTTTTTCTCTTCCTCTCTCTCTTCTTCCCGCAGGTCGCACACACAATGCCAACTATGCACTCTACCACATTGGGCAGCCCGCCACGGCGGGTGTCAAACAGTTTGCAGAGACGGGCAAAACGGAGCTGCTGGACAGCAATGCTGGGGAGCAGCAGCAGCAGCAGATGCAGATGCAGGCACAGAAATCGCCAACAACAATGTCAGCGGAAACCACGACAGAGCGCAGCGTATTCGATGAGTTTATCATGCCGGCCATACAGCTGGGAGCGGGTCGCAGCGAGGCCAAAGTGTTTGTCGACAGTAATCACAGTTTGGTATCGCTAATGACGCGCATTGTGCCCTCGCCGGATTGGTTCATAGGCGTCGACTCGTTTGAGGTAAGTGAGACGTGGAGAGGGACGGGGCCAGAGTCAACTCCAGAGTAGAAATCAATTGCAATGTGGATTCTTTCTTGCAGCTTTGCGTTGGCGGCTCATGGATTGACACTGTCACCGTTGAATTGGATCCACTTGATGCGGGCACCGACAACGGTTTCACCTTTACCGCACCCAATTGGCCAACAGCACCGCAGGGTGTCATTTATCGCATAACCTCGCGCTATCCAGCCCATCCGGCGGGCAGTTTCTACTATCCCAAGAGCAAGCGACTGCCGCCCATTGCCACGTTCCAGTTCATCAAGGTATGTAGCCGGAGAGAGAGAGAGAGAGAGAGCGCTCTTCAGCAATATAGTATATGCTTTAACAAGTTAATTAACTGCAAATTAGCAGTCAAAATGCTCTCCCTACTCCACACAGCGCCCATTTACAGCCCTAACGAGTTTTCATGCAGGAGAAAAAAAGCCAAAAAAGAAAAAAATAACGAAAACAGGCGAGAAAAAATCAAAGTGCTAATGAGCCATTAGCATTACAATGGCCCCCTAAAACATGTGTAATGGCATCCTCTGCGTATGTGTGTGTGTGGTGGGGGAGAGAGAGTGAGATAGAGAGCCAACTGTGTGTGTGGTAATGTTGCTGCTTATTATAAATCAGTTGCTGCAGCTGGCGCGAAAAGAATTCTGCTTAAAGAGAAAAAAATAATGCTAATTACATTAAAATTATATGCATAAGCTTGACATGTGTGAATTAGTGCAGAAAAAACTGGCTAATGTAATGAATTTTTTATGTTCTTTATAATGCGAACAGGTGTAGTTGGTAGACAACTGTAATGGCAGGAGCGTAGAGCTTTCAACTGACAGAGAGTTTGTACTTATAATAACTTCTGTTTTTTTGGTACAAATCTATATTTATTTTGATTTTAAGCCAATGTTCTACTACCTATAGTGGCAGCTTTACCAGGTTAAACATAAACGTACAGTAACAAACAAGCAGAGCAACTGTAGCATACTTTTAAGTGCAATTTAGCACAGCATCTTAAGCTCTATAAGGCATATTGTATTGTTGGGCAATAACAAATGATTTCATACAGCTTAGTTACGTTATGTATCTTCCAATTAGTTAAAACGACTTGAAAGCAAGTACCATAAAGCTGTAAGCCATATATTGCATAGGGAACTTAAGAACTATGTGCATACATTGATCATTGCTGCAAATATGGCAATCAAATTTGGCACATCTTATCTTTAGAATATACTTCATAATATCTCCAAATTTTACCACAATAAGACAAGGATTGCAAAGCATTAATTATTTCCCTTGCACTTCCAACGCAAATGCTTATCAAATACAGCCTAACTACCCTTGCTGCGCACCATCAACTTCATTGAGCTCATGTTGCGTTGTTCTTTAAGTGCCTCTGCGAGGGCTGTGATTAGATTTCTCGCCTGAGGAGTCGCCAATTAGAATAACGAGAGTGCGCTTGGGCATTCAATAAATTATAGGTAAATCGCCATTATGCTATCTTAGTTGCATTATCTTAGTTTGCCATAACCATTAAAGGCGGCCAGGGTAGGGTGGATGGAGCTCTGCCTTGTTCTGCCTTGGCACTTGTACCGCGTCATGAAAGGGACCTTAATAAACGCCAATCCATTAGCTGCCACAAATCGTGAACGTGCAACATTACCGGACACAATGGTAATGCAAAATTTGCCATGCTTAAGGGATGAGGGAAAGTGGGTGGAGTACAGCAAGAGGAACAACTGGAGCTGGCACCCCCACACACACACACACACACCCACACACACTCACACACACACAGAGCAGGCAATTCGAGCAGTCAGGCATTGTAATTATATTGCTGGACGTACGAGGTTCAGAAAGTGCGGCACTTACACTTACAATACAGAGGCGTAGCCACAGCTCTCCCCCTCTCTATGCTCCTGCCCTCCTTTCTGCAATGGGACAGCAACAACCGACGCTCATCAAAATTGCTTTTATGTTCGACCCAGAGACGCACATAAAATTTACGCCCTACGCTTCTGGCAGATGTTTCGACTACGTTTGCATAGTTTACTTGCCTCAGTCGCAGCTCCAGGGCTGCCCACTGGCGTGGATATTTGTGAGTGGGTGGAAGTTGGCGTGGCACACTCCTGCTACTGCCATGCACACGCTGTACGTGTGGTCATTATTCTTTATTTGTTGCCCAGCTTGGCAGCTTTGCTTTGCTATTGGCTACGCTTCTAGTAGTTTCTTCTTCTTCTCCTCCTCATCCTATTGTTGTTGTTGCTGTCGTTGTTGCCATTGTTGTTGTTGTTGCTTCTGTAACGCCTTTGTGACACTACTAATTCTAGTTTTATTTTGTCGAGTCGTGCTGGAGGTGCTGGCAAAAGCCCTAAAATTGTCGACTCCTTCCGTTTGTCTACTTTTGGGGTAGCAGGACATACGAGAGCATTTTGTTGGGTTGTGTTGAGGGTACTTACGAAACATTTGCTGGATATTGAAAGAGGAACCTATATATATATAATGGGACTATAAAAAAACTGTATTTAATTAAGATGATTAGACTTCTAGCATACTTTTGAGTAGATGATTACCCTGGGAAGTCTTTAAAGTAAAATAAATGTTAGTTTTATTTAAGTAGAGAGAGATCTCTTCTTCTGCAGCATTAAAGGGTACACAATCTGCGTTGTGGCTGGGCAATAACAGAGCTCTGCACTGCTCTGGTCCGGTTAGCATTTTAGCTACTTTTGTTTATGGCCAACGAAATGGAAAGTTATTTACTAACGTAGAATGCTCGTCTGCTTCATTTTATGGCCAAGACATGTGGGCGCACCAAGGCCAAGTTCTAAGTACAAGTAGTTATACTATAGACCTGCATCTGTGTATGTGTATGCATGTCTGTGTGTGTGTGTGTGTGTGTGTGTGGGGCGTGCTGTTGGGGTAATTATGTGTTGATTTGCTCGGGCATTAAATTCTTAAATTCCCGTCGAGGCAAATGCCAGAAATGTTTGTGTGCCATTTGGCGCAGCAAATCTCGGATTGGAATGAAATGGCAGGGATAAAGGAATGCGTGGGGAGGACGTGTGGAGGGAGAAGAGAGGGAGGGGGGTATATAGCCAAGCAGGCCGTGATGTTGGGCTGAGACTGAGGTGGATTTGGATCTGGGTTGGTAATCCACAAGGAATTTCACAGTTTGGTTCCTTTTTTTTTTTTGCCTCGCTGTTGTTATATGCGGATTATGTCTGTCTGTATGTCTGTCTGTGTGTGTGTGCATGTATTTTAATGCCAGCAAAGCAACACGCGGCCGCTGTCGACGCATTTGCAAAAGTGAAGCTAGCAAAAGGTAGACCTACGATAAGCCTAAGCAGAAAGCAAAAACAGCGCAATAACAATGAGCAGGGTGTGGAGAGAGAGGGGGGCAGGCAGTGAGGGGTGTGAGTGTATAGAAAATGACAGAAACCCAAACAAATAAATTAAAATGCGCGACAGCGCGCGCAGCAAAAGTTTCAGCCAGCCTAGCCTGCCTGCTTGTCAGCCTGCCTGCTACACCAACACAGACCCTACAGCTATATGTGGTATATAGTATATATATAGCTTACTGCCTAAGCTAGACACACCTGGGCTGCTGCAGTTGTGGCACTGTCTGTGTGTGTCAATATTTGCCACAAATTGAAATTAGCAGCGCGTTAGACGCACCTGTACTCAGCATGAGGAGAGCATTTGCCCTGCTCTGCCTGCCTTGGCTTGCTTTGCTTATGCCCTGCACATAATCCGCGTAAATTAATATTCTGCACACATACAAACAGACACACACAGGCAGACAAGTAAGCAGACAAACATAAACACACATACACACACGTGCCACATTTGCTTTGCCCAGTTTGAAACGTTTCTGCTTTCTGCCTTTGCAGCTGAAGGAATATGAGCTGAGCGAGGTATTCAACATTGCCGAGGATGATCGCAAATACGAGACAGTGCAAACGCAAACACACCTGGATGCCGAGCACAATCACGTCGAGATGAACAACGAGCTCTCGGCCAGCATCGAGAGGGAACGCCAGCAGCAGCAGCAGCTGCAGTTGCAGCAATTTGATGACGAACGGCAGCGCATACGCTCACAGCTGTTGGCCAAAATGAATCCCATGTGAGTAGAAGAATTCATATTCATTAAGGGGTGTCTATAAGCTGGCTTTAAAAATAGCATACTATCGATTTGTACACTCCGAATATAGCGCACTCTCTCTGTAAGCGTTAATCAATAAGCAAGCGCCATTAATTATTAATGAATTAATCATCAATGGAAGGTGAAATTATTTTCCGCTTAAGCTTAAATATAGAACAAGTTGTGATAATGATTTATTGGTGTGGCAAACAAAGGCAATGTGGCGTATACGTAATGTTGTGACTTTTTTTTCTACTGCTGCTACTGTGATTTGTTAGCTATGCAAACTAGTTAAGTTGTCTGTTTGGCCAACGTGACGTATGCGCAATGTGAGCGACGGCACGCAGCTCAGTTGTAACTGCAATGTGCAACGGCATCCGCATAGAGCCAGCATCAATTTGCCGCACTTAACATATGCGGCAGGTGTGGAGTGCAATGGCAGGGGGAGTGGGAAGGGGGAAGGGGGTGTGTGAGTGTGGGGCAGATTGCGAGGCACTTTCAACACATCTCAAGCAGTTGGCAGCCGGAAAACCCCCAAAGCAACAAACAAACAAAAGCTGCTTTCTAGCACACTTGAAAGCACATTACACCACTTCGAGGGGGCAGCAGCAGAGCAAGAGGAAGACAAGGAGGAGGAGGGAAGGGAGGGGGAAGGCAGGCAGCTCTCTGAGTGGCATAGACACTGGCTGAGATGGTGGCACGTAGCCGGTTAATGCTGCATCTTTAAAAAGCTTGGCCCGAACTGAGGCACAACTAAAGACTGCAAAATCCAACTTCAATGTGGGTGAACTGAGGCAGGCAGGGAGCCAGGGAGGCAGGGAGGCTGGCAGAATGTCCCCGACGTGCGAGGGAGGCGGGCAAGGGAAGCACGCAAAGGCAAACTACAACTAATCCAGTGCCAGCTACACTAGGTGCTTCGTCCTTCCTCCTCCTTGCATGTTACTTTGGCTGCTGGAGTGGATTTTTGGCACCATTGGCACTGGTAACCTGCATATTTAATGACAAGCCCAGTCCCCCTGGCCAGGGGCGGGCCTGGGAAGGGAGCAAAGGGGGCGCGTACGTGTTCGAGTGCCAAGAAAACAGAATCCAAACCCGAACAAAGTAGAAACTCTGCCAGGCAGCCCGGCTTAAGTGCCTGCCCCACCACCCTTGCCGCCTCTGGCACATGCGTGGGCGTGGCAGTGCTCAAAATCAACATGAGGGTGAGAGAGAGTAGCGTGGGGGCGGAGGGGTTGAGAAACAAGTGCGAAAACAAAAAAGCAATTGGCAAGCTGACAAAAGCGCCAACAGCGCCAGCTAAATCCAATGCCAAAACCTGCTCGGACAGTGTAATTACTTGCAATCTTATCAATGCTGCGCACTCCGCTCTATAAAAAGGCATAAAGCACTTGCCAGACCCATCGCCCACACGCAGTGACAGGCAGACAGACAGTGAGGCACACGGCAACAACATGCTCGCGGTGCTGCCAGCAACCATCACGCTCATTGCGCTGAACAGCGCTTGCAACATGCCACCACGGCAACAGCAGCAACAACGGCCACAGCTGCAACTGCAGCAGCGGCAGCTTCAAAGTGAGCATAAAGAGGCTTAAGGAGGCTGTTCATCTCTTTCAAAACTCAACTAATTCACAGCTAAACAGCAGCAACAACAACAGAAGCAGCCGCAGAAGCAGGTGAAGGCAAAGAAAGTGAAAGCGCTGAAGAAGCAGAACACGGTGAAGGCGCCTAGCTATAGAAAGCTGGATGTGGATTAAAATACTGCACGGCATGAGATTAATAAAGTAAAATACTGAACAGCTTAAGTAAAAAGTGTTATGTGATCAATCAGTCAATGAAATCAACCTCAACTTCATAGGGTACTTAGCATTCTTGGTCTTTGTTCTTGAAACCTTTCATTCTCTTATTTCTTCTTTCACTTCTTGGTCAAGTGCGCTCTATATAAGTCAAAGCTATTCAAAGTGAACCACTCTAATGTGAAGTTAAAATAACTAATGACATAGTTCATAGATACACAAAGATTCCTCAAGCAAACTGAACACACTTTACTAATATGATGTTGTCCACATTCTGTTTAAAGGGTGAACTGTAAAAAGATTACCTCTTCTGACCAAAAGATCCTCAATGCAGATCCTCAATTCGTTGCCTTGTTGCCAAGAGTCAAAACTCAACACGAGCTAGAACTATATCTCTAACTCTAAAGCACACCCCTACCCTCAAGGCACTCCAATGAAAGCCAATGAACTTTGTCTATGCTTAAACTATAAATATATATCCATGACGTCATGACTTCGCGTCGTCTAATCAGTAGCCACAACAAATAGACAATTTGTAGTAGCGGCACAGTGGACATATTTGATTCATTGTATTGACTATCTTATCAATGCCCCCCGTTGGTGAAGATAGCCTTATAAAACTCGAACAATCGTCGGGCAAAGGGAACAGTTAAGCGAAGACGACGCGACAACTCGAACATGTCCGTTCCGCCAACAACAATTGTGATCATTGGCGCCGCTGCCAACAACAACCTCAGACAGAAAAGAAGCCAACAAAAGAGCAGTAAGAGGAAGAGAATTAACAAAATTAATCGGCAATATAATATGGTAATTCTTGTAATATCTAGAAGCGGCAAAGCAAAGCCAAACAGAAGCCAAGGGGCAGCAGACAGACCAAGGGAAAGAGAAGGTGAAAGACAAGTCAAATAGTTGTCGAATCAGTTAACAGATATCGGCAGGTTTATCTTATCGGTTAACATTGTGACTAGTTGGCGAGGAGGATTTGTGGCATGAAAATATATTTGCAATGACATAAACCAGAGACTATAAATTGACTTGGTCGCGACTGAGGAATTTTAGTCAAGTGACATAACGAAAACGAAACGGAACCGCATAAAGAAAGAAATCGAGGGAAAGAAGGAATATGCAAGACACGACAACAACAACGACAGAAACAACGACAACAATTGAGGAAATTAGCTCAAATGAAACAATAAACGAAACAATTGAAGTTGTTGAAGCAACAACAACAACAACAACAACAGCAGTTGCCACATCGCCAACGCCAGCACATCGTTATCATCATCCTCATCATCATCACCATCATCATCATCATCATCATGAGAAACAACAGCCAAGCCAGTCGACTTTGGTTATAACCGATGTCAGCGATGAGCAAGTTATTGTCGCCACAGAGTCACAGCCGGAACAGCAACAGCAACAGCAACAAGAACAGCAGCAACAACCACAACGACGACAGCAGCAGCAAGCACCACAGCCTTCATTGCCACCACCATTACCCACCTCAACGCCACCGCAGCTCACACCCACTGATGATTCCATTGAGATTGTTTGGCAAACAGATTTGGATGTGGAGGCAGCGCAACCAACAGCGCCCACGACACGCACACGACCTCCACCCATTCAACTGCAACCACAGCCCGTCGTGCAATCTGCAGTCAGCAACAGTAGCAGCAGCACCTTCACAACTGCAACAGCCTCCGCTCAGACCTATCCAGCAGCAACAGTACAGCCAGTGGCAGTAGCAGCAGTATCTCCAATTCAACCTGTGCAAACGGCGATCCTTATAGAGGAGACTATGCAACCACCTGCACCTGCACCTGCACCTGTTGCCACCACAGAGCTGATACTCGTCGGTGTGGTATCGGAAGATTTCACTGACAGGCAGAGCAAGAGTTACAGGGTAAGCACAGATTTGGCGGAGCCACCACTGCAGCCCAAGCGACGTTGCTGCCACTGCGTCATTGCCTGAGCGAAGCCAGGACTAGAAAGGAATAAATAATAATAATAATAATAAAAAACAAAAAACTGATGGCTGGCACATTGAACTGCAATTAAAATATATTATATAAGACTTGTAACTGGTTTTAGTACCAAACTTTGTTGATTGCTGCCTTCTCTCTCACACATACATACCTATATATAAAAATTTAATCAGAAAGTATGTTGTTTGGTTTTATCGTATTGGTTGCAATTGCAACCAATATTGAAATCATTATTAGCTGTTGAATAAACAATTTCTAATTTCACTTAATAAATACAAAGATAGGCGAGTCGCGTAGGCGTTGGGCGTGGCACTCAGCATATAAAATCTGCTCGAGCTGAAGGTAGTAAAAAGGCAACTTCGCATCAAATTTGGTGTCTCTAGCTGTTAGCACAGCTGAGATTATCCCGTTCATACAGACAAATTCAATAAAAATGCCTCTGGAAATCAACTAAATATATTATATACGCTGGCAAGGCTGCTGCTGTCTATGACTTAGTTAATATTGCAATTGCAATTTAAGCTGAAATATTAACCTTTCCCGAGGGGGTTTTCCTCTGGGTTGGGCAAAACAAGCGTGCGTAGGAGTCATTGCTGGGCGATGACAAAGCTGCTTTATCGGCATGTGAACTTAAGCTCTGCCTGCCACTGGCTGCAGGCAGCTTATCTTATCGCAGACACAGAGCAAGTTGCCAGCGAGGGCAGAGCGGGTGCTGGGGCAGACAAAATCACCGTCGCTGTCCAGGCGTAATTGATAATTAATTAGCTTGCGAGCGAGGCACAGCTCGAGGCGAACTCGATAAAAAACACTTGACGGCATTCAGTCAACCGTCTGAAGCCGCTGCGCAGAGATGCCCCCACCGCCACGACATGGCTATGGCCCGGGTCCTGCATTCGGGCCCGGACCGCAACGTATGCCTCCCGGACAAGGTTTTGGCCCCAGACCTGGCAACGGCCCCGGACCAGGATACGGTCCTGGACCCCCACGAGCGAATGTGAATGTGGATGTGAATATCGGAGCACGACCACCGCCAATTGGGGTGGGCATTGGCTTTGCACCGCCGCCGGTGGTAATTGGAGGACCACCAGTCATCATTGGTGCCCCTCCGCCACCCGTCATTGTGGAAACATTTGGCCCACCACGACCCACTATTGTGGCAGGCGTGCAACAGCCCGTGGCCACAGTGTACTCGCAGCCAGGAGCGGAAGTTTGTTGTTGCACCATTCTATAGGCCATGCTGCAGCTGCATGCGTGTGTGTGTTCCTGTGTGATTGATTGTTAATTGATTATAAATCTACGTGCCTATAACACTATCTAGTATATACTTCTATATATTTTGAAACTATGAATAAATTTGTTAAGTTTTGTGAGCGCAATTCGTTGAATGATTTCATATTCAATGCTGAATTTGAATAGTGGGAAATGCTATCTAACTATAAAGTAACATATGTATATATTTGTACCATATGCATACTACATAAATAACTATGTATACATATGTTTATGTACCCATTCTATAACTATGCTTATTAAATCAAACTAGAAGAAACAGAAGTTCGCCGACAAAATGTTTAGTTCACGCGTTGATTGATAAGTTAAAACTATGTTTAAACTAGACGGGAGGTTTGGTGATAAAAGGTAAAGTGTATACAAAGTACACTAATATTATATAAACCTAAATTATATTTGTATATATATATATACCATATGTATATTATATACATGTCAGACTGTATTTATTGTAGACTACAGTCTAAGATTGTAAGAAACTAACGAATTGCTGTCGAATCTGACATATAGCTATGAATATTCTCCACTATGTGCGAATACTTTCATGCTCCACTGTTGCTTTGCAAATCCATCACAATCATGTACATGTTACGCCATGTCTGCCTACAGAGCTGCCTCTGGGGGCTGTTTCTTTCCGAATGCAAAGCCAAATTGCGCATAAAATAACATTAACTTGTTACAGTTTGATGCGCTTGCCTAACGGTAATTGCCATAAACATGATCAACGCAAATTGTTGCTAATAACTGCCTTATAATACATGCACACACACACACACACACACACCAATCACACACACACATCAGTGAGGGACAAATTTCTTACTTTCTGAAGGAGGCACACAAAAATAATGTTTGAAATTTCAATTTGTGAATTTTCTTCATTACTTTCATCAGTCCGTCGCCTCGGGCGGAACTGTTTGCGATGCCTTTCCTCATTTTCCACGCATTTCTTTCTCTGTGTTGTGTGTTTGTGTGTGTATGTGTGTGTACTACACGTTTTCAATATTTTGTGCCAATTTTCCTTGGCTTGGTTGTCTGCGCTTCCTGATTCGCTCGGCCTCCCTGCTCACACGGCTGTTCCCTTCTTTTATTATTATTATTATTATTTGCGCGATTTTGCACGGCAAACGATGGTGTCAGGTGTACGGCGTAAGGTGTACGGCGTACGCGGCTTGTGTATGCAAATAAACGAAAAGTGCAGGAAACAAAACACGGAAGTTGGCCAGGAAGGAATGACGGACGGTCGGACGGACGGACGGAAGGAAACTGGCGGTGGCACAGCAAATGTTGCTTCTTCTACCTCTGATTCGGGACAGACACACACACACACACACACAGACACACACACATGGCGCGCAGAGCAGCAAAAGGCAAATTTAAATTGAAATTGTCTACAGCTGACGTGCTGGAATAAGAAACGCGTACACAGCGAGCGGGAAAAACTTCTGCTTCTGCTTCTACTTCTGCAGGCCAACGTGGCGTATGTGTAATCTGTGATGTGCTCGCAGTCAGTGTGTTTGCGAGTGTATGCGAGTGTATTAAGGAATGTAAATCGGGCTTGTAACGGAGCGTTGTACACTGCAAGCTACTTAGCAGAGGCATAAGTCAGTTCAATTGAGTGGCGATTAAATTTAAGTTATAATAAAGAATTGGGCTTTAAGTAATGAAATTATGTTATACAAAATAGGTATATAATACATTTGTATATAATATATATAAAATAAATGAAGTGGAATTATATGAAAGTATTCAATTGTTGCAATAATTTATTGGAAATCTAAAATCTATTGAAGATATATATCAATTTGGATATATATATTCCTGTTCAACAGCATTAGCTGTACCGATCTAGCTATATTAGTAAAACATAGTATAGATATTCATATACAGAATATATATAACAGAGCTGGAGAAACATCGATGTTTGCTGAGGTTTTTCATATGAAACATTGATGTTTATCGATGTAACATTGATATTTCTCCAGCTCTACTATATACAGCTAATATTAATTGACATTTATCGAAAGCAGACTTAGTGTAACTGCTGTTCACGATGTTCCCTTTATGTTCTCGAAAAAATTTCATCAATATTGTACTGTTATATAGCTGCCTGATGGCATATCAATCTACTGGCAATCCTCGCACAACATTGAATAACAATCTGTACATTTTGCTTGTGCTTCGCAGCTACAACAACAGTCAGCAGCCTCTGCCGCTGGCCGCAGTCAGCGTGGTGCCCAAGAATGACAAGCATGCGCTCTTGCAGAGCATTGCCAGTAGCTACAGGCGCAACGATGTGGCGAATTACAACAACAACAATAGCAACAACAACTACAGCAACAGCAGCAACAACAACAACACGGCAAAGGAGTCGGCAATGGGAACGTCGCCGCGTCGTCGCGGCTCATTGGCGTCGAAACGGCGTCGCGACTGCCGCGTGAGCCACTGGTCCGAGTGGACGCAATGCAGCAAGAGCTGCGGCATCGGGGAGATGCATCGATATCGCAAAGTCATCAAACATGGCAAGCGCGGCGGCCGACCCTGCCCGCCTCTCCAGCAGTCCAAGTGGTGCGGCAGCGAGCGCAACTGTCATGGCCCGCAGAGCTATTTTAATTGGTAAGTGTGTTCCCCTCTCTCCCTTCTCCGCCCTTCCTCTTGCTACCCCATCGAAATATTCATTTAATTTTCAACAAAATGTCTGTGCCTGCAGGTCCGATTCCGATACATGAACACGCGCAGTGCAGGACAAACGCGATATATAAATATAATTTTAATTTAAGGCGTAAGAATTGCTTTTTGTGGAAAACAGATGGAAAACAGTTGGAGAAAAACAGTAGAGCGCAGTAGAGGCCCCCTGCGGAGATACCCAAGCAGCAGCAGCACAGACAGCAGCAGAGGCAGCGACAGTGGCAGAGCGATTTTAATTTAAATTTTAGTCTACGATACGAGAGAATTCGAATTGAAAGTTCCCAATTGGAAAAATCATTTTAAAGTGCACGCATAAATTCACTCATAAATTCGATAAATTCAGCAGAAGAGAATCGCATATGAAACCGAAGACTACTGACAATATATATTTAAAACAACAACAAAAAATGGGGAATGAACAAACCTACACACACACACAGATACTAACAGAGTCACACACACATACACACAGATAAAGATTTGGCTAGTTTTGTCGTTTGAGTTGCTTAAGCTAATTTTAATGTATAAATCAAGCAGAAATTTCAACAAAGAATAATATATATATGTGTCATATATGGGAAAAAAAGAAAAGAAAAAAAAAAAACAAGAACAAAGAACAAACAAAAAAAATAATACTATTTAGTAGACGTACAAACTTAAGATGGCGGAGCATGCGAGGGCGGTTCAACAAATACAAATATCGAATAGAAGAAACAGAGAGTTCGAAGTGCGATGCTTGCAATCAGTAACTTATTGAACTGCCCTCGCATCGTTAAGTAGATTAACTAAATCAAAGAAATACCAAAAACAAAAACAAAGCGTGAACATTTGCGTAAACAAACAAGGTAAAAAAGGGAAATAAAAAACCAAATATTCACTCACACACACACGCATACTCCAGGTGCGTGTGTGTGTGTGTGTGCCAGCAATTAAGCTAACGTTAGATGTAAACTAAGTTAATAAAACTACAACAATGCATTGCAATAAAGGCAAAACCACAACAAGAACAACAACAACTGTGCAGTCTATTAAAAGTTAGTAAAAACAGTTTGAGAGCCCCGCGCACGGTTTTGCAGTCACAGTGTGTCAAGCAAAGCTGATCAGGGGTTGACATTGAGACAGTTTTAGAGGCAGTTGTATCAGGCAGCTCGCACATCACAGTTTGAGGGTCACATCCACAGTTTGAGAGGCCTGCAAAAGTGTAAAATAAATGTAGATGCAAATTACTCAAAGCGTGCAACATTTTGTAAAATACAAACAGGCAGAACAACAACAACCAGCAGAATAATATTTAAAATAATATTAATAAAATTACATAAAACAAATAAAACCGCAATGTATCGTAGACTGTAAGCCGTACACGCTGCGTATACTCAATTTTTCTTGTTGTTCTGTCGATACTTGACCCAAAATGGTAAGATTAGCTTCAAACTGCCAGATAGCATGATGCAAACCCCAGCAAAGGCAAATGCCGCTGTGTAGCTGCCAGTCTTGCTCACAAGAAAGCCGCCCAAGGTGGTGCCAATGAAAACGCCCAGTCCCATGGCCAGGGCAGTGATCCCAAAGGCGTTGGTCAGCTTCGACAGGCCCAAGTAGCGCACATAGATGAGGGCACGCAGTGTGGCAAAAACAGCTGTGGGAAGGGAGGAAGAGAGGGGTGAGAGGGAAGGTAAGTAGGGGCACAGTATATATATCAATATATCAATATATCAATATATCAATATATCAATATATCAATATATCAATATATCAATATATCAATATATCAATATATCAATATATCAATATATCAATATATCAATATATCAATATATCAATATATCAATATATCAATATATCAATATATCAATATATCAATATATCAATATATCAATATATCAATATATCAATATATCAATATATCAATATATCAATATATCAATATATCAATATATCAATATATCAATATATCAATATATCAATATATCAATATATCAATATATCAATATATCAATATATCAATATATCAATATATCAATATATCAATATATCAATATATCAATATATCAATATATCAATATATCAATATATCAATATATCAATATATCAATATATCAATATATCAATATATCAATATATCAATATATCAATATATCAATATATCAATATATCAATATATCAATATATCAATATATCAATATATCAATATATCAATATATCAATATATCAATATATCAATATATCAATATATCAATATATCAATATATCAATATATCAATATATCAATATATCAATATATCAATATATCAATATATCAATATATCAATATATCAATATATCAATATATCAATATATCAATATATCAATATATCAATATATCAATATATCAATATATCAATATATCAATATATCAATATATCAATATATCAATATATCAATATATCAATATATCAATATATCAATATATCAATATATCAATATATCAATATATCAATATATCAATATATCAATATATCAATATATCAATATATCAATATATCAATATATCAATATATCAATATATCAATATATCAATATATCAATATATCAATATATCAATATATCAATATATCAATATATCAATATATCAATATATCAATATATCAATATATCAATATATCAATATATCAATATATCAATATATCAATATATCAATATATCAATATATCAATATATCAATATATCAATATATCAATATATCAATATATCAATATATCAATATATCAATATATCAATATATCAATATATCAATATATCAATATATCAATATATCAATATATCAATATATCAATATATCAATATATCAATATATCAATATATCAATATATCAATATATCAATATATCAATATATCAATATATCAATATATCAATATATCAATATATCAATATATCAATATATCAATATATCAATATATCAATATATCAATATATCAATATATCAATATATCAATATATCAATATATCAATATATTAATATATCAATATATCAATATATCAATATATCAATATATCAATATATCAATATATCAATATATCAATATATCAATATATCAATATATCAATATATCAATATATCAATATATCAATATATCAATATATCAATATATCAATATATCAATATATCAATATATCAATTTATCAATATAAATCAAAATATTAATATATTTAGTTATCATTAATGATATACTGATATATTAATATTTATTGATATCAATATATATATATCAATATATATCAATATATCAATGTATATTAATTGATATAAATCACCAGGTGCCACGCCATAGATCAGTCCGTAGGCATATTGAAACCAGATGAGATCACTGCCATAGAAGGCGCTGACAAAGACTGCTGTGCCGCCCAGCAACATGCCGCCTCCACAGATGTAGCTGGTCCAGTCGCGAAGCTTGTAGGCCGCGAAGCCGCAGAGGATGCGCACTATAAAATTGGTCGCTCCAATCGCTGGGCCTATCCACTGGGCATAGGTGAGAGGGATCGTGGTGCGTGCCTTCGAGTACACGAAGGGTATGTTCAGGCCCATCGGATAGAGGAAGGCGGAGGCGAGCAGCACCTGAAACTCAAAGCTGCCCAGCAGATGCACGTCGAAGAGACGATTCAGAGCAAGCTTGCTCCTCGTGTGCAACCAGTGACGCTTCTTCTTCGGCTTCTTTGGCTTCTTGCGATGCGGGGAGTGGGGTGCGGTGACCAGGTTTGGTGCAAGTGGCAATATACCATGCGAACTATCAGTCTCGGCAAGGTCCACGGCATCGTCGGGGCTCTCGTAATCCTGGATATTATGCAGTCTATAGGCGGCTCTTTGAATCTGCAGGCACAGGCTTAGGCACGTTAGGCAACTGAGACCAGTCCATTGACTGTCTTAGCTTACATGCGTCTCGGAGCCCACCAATTCAAACTCCTTGCCATCGAACTGCTCCATGGTGTGGGGCGTATCGTATTCAGCTGGTCCCGTATAGAAGAGATCCTCGCGCTGGAGAGGATCGGCTCGTACCACGAAATTGCGATCGGAGCGTTCGTCATCGGATTTATAGACACGTTCATTCTTGGATTTGCCCTTCCTACAGCAAGGTAACCAACGACACAACCGACCTTTGCGGTGCGGAAGAGGAGGGTTGTATGTCTCCAAAGCGGGATGCGATTTCTTCGAGGAGTTGTCAGCGTCGTTTATGAAGTAATGCACATAGAAGTTGCCATAGAACTCATTCGAACTGGTGTCGGTTATGCGACTGGGATGCACCACACCCACGGGCGTTGGCAACACCTCCCGATAGGCCAGGGCTATAAAGAAGATAAGCAGAATGAGCACGACCTGCACACGTATCGTGTTCCGCCACCCAATGCGATAGACCAGCAGGCCGTTTGTAATGCTGAATATAAATATGCCCGCTCCGGCGCCCGAGCACGAGAAGCCGCTGGCAATCGGACGATAGCGATCAAAGTAGTAGCCAATGATCAGCTGTGAGCTCACCCAGATCATGCTCAATGCGGGTCCACCTGCGATAACTGCGTCATTTGTAGTTTGTATGGGGTGCGGGTGGGTTAATCAGAAACCTACCAAGTATGCTGTAGAAGACGATCATCATGGGAAGATTGATACTAAAGCTGGCCACCATCATTACCAGCGCCGAGCTGAATACACCCATCATGGCAACTGGCCGAAAACCGTAGGTATTGATGAGGGCACTGGAGAAGGCGCCTCCCATGAAGTAGCAACCGATCTGTATGCTGCCCACAAGCACCACCTGAGCGCTGCTCACATTGAACTCGGTACTGATGAAGGGCAGCAGGATGCCAATGGAGAAGACGATGCCATCCACAATGAGTTGAGCGATGAAGCTCAGCAGCAGCACCAACCAGCCGTAGCCTCCGTCTGGCGGTATTGCCATGTAGATCTGTAACAGCAGATGAGTAGCAACGGGCAGGGGCAGCTGCAGTGAATGTACTTACAAAGGCCAAGCCGGAATCCAGCTTAAAGCCATATGGGGACAGCGGAAGGTCTGCCTCCGGTTCATCTTCGACATTAAACGGTCCACTGGTGCTGAACAGGCTTGAGCTGCTCAGCTCGGAGAAGGTGTACGCCTTTGTCACGTCCGAGTCTGCAGTATCTGTGCCGATGCTGTTCGAGAAACTCATAGTATTCATTTTTCCTTGCAAACTGTTACGATGAGTATCGAATGAATCATCCGAGTCGTAAGGTGCAGGATTGGCCAACTTGCGATCTGTAAGGTAAATACAGTATCCATCAGTCATCAATCGATCATCAATCAATGCCACCACTTACTTTTCTTGTATACCCTCACCACCTTGGTGGTGAGCTGATTGAAGTCATTATCATAATAATTTGAATTGTCGCTGGTGGAGCGTGGAGTGGGACCCACTGCCACATCAATGCCATGCGTTTCATCATTGCCACCGTCGGTGCTCTTTGATGGCCTGCGATTGCCGCTCTTATTCCTCGACCCGGAGGTTTGGCTACCCTCTGACTTGTTGCGTTGATCATCAGCTGGCCGTGCCGTCGTCGATGTCAGGCTATGCTCAGGGCGGGCAGGGATCGCGGTTAGTGGCTGGCAGCCAGTCTATACAAGGACACACTCACCTACCTGGGTTACGTTTTCTGCTCATTTTTCGGTTCAACGACAACGACAACGACGACAGCACCAGTTGACATTTTTCTCAAATCTAACTCAGCTAAGCTGTCTCCCTCGCACCCTGTCTCTGAGCCTGTCTCTCTCTCTCTCTGTCCCTTCTTTGCCACTCTGGGCAATCCCAGACCTAATGCCAATGACATTGCGTAAACTTTCAGTATGGGACAACCGTGCACCGCAGCAGCAGTCACAGTTGCCAGCAGAAGTTGCAGTTGCAGACTTCTTCTAACGTTGCCACGTGCCACGTGCTGCAGCCCAAAATGTCCTCGCTGCAATATGAGAAATTCCTCGTTGCAGACCGCGAAACGAAGCTGTCGCCGTCGAGAATGCTCTGTGTGAGTTGTTGTGAGTGACAGGCAGACAAACAACCCACGCCCCTGCCACAAATTCCTACTTGCAAGTTGCAAGTTTGCTTTTACTGCAACCGTTACTTTAGTCCGCTTCAGTTTGTTGTTGTTTATTTTGGCCCCCGACGACTACGAAATTGCATCAGTGCAATTTCATTGATTGCAAGTAAATGAAATCATTCCACAGTCGTTCCCATTTCCAGACACCCTCCTTGTCCCTCCCCCTCTTCCTTCTGCTGTCCCTATTCTCCTTTATCCCCCTCTCACTCTCTCTCTCTCTTTCATTTTGAGTACTCGTCTGCAGTTACTTCATTTGCGGCATTATTTATTCAAGCCCAGGCAAACGCCTTAATGCACCGAGCTGAGCATTTGCTGCTCTAAAATTCTCTTCGTTTTTAGCTCAGGTGCCAGAGATATATCCCAGCAGGCAATATTTGAATACTATATATATCATATATATGTATATATCTATATCTTGTGATACTAGTTCGTGTTTAATCTTAACTTTATTCATCGCGTAGATGTATTTCTCTTGTTCATTTGCTCGTCAAGGCTTTAACCAACTCATTCTCCTTCCCCTTCTTCCTCTCTCTCTGTCTTCCCTTATCTCTATCTCTCTCTCTTGCCTGATCCAACTGAATTGAATTTTGCACTTTAATGGCAGCTGCTAAGTCGCGCCATGAGGCGATACAACAATAAAAGAAGGCAAAAAAAAAAACCAGAAACAACAACAACTCGTCCATATAAAAGTGTTGTTGCTCCCTGCTCATGCATTTTTGCAGAGCACACAAAAAAAAGAAGTGAGAGAAATACACGTAAACAGAACGCGAAAAAGTATAAAAAATCCAATAAGTATACGCCGCGTGTTGCGCGTCGCTTGGACAGTTAACTGGCACGGCCAGTTTTCGCTTTTACGCCGATTTTGTCCGATCCACCACTGGCTCTGGCCTGAGATATGCATGAGTGCAGGCCCATAAAATTGGGTCAATTGCTGTTAACAATTTGGCGGCGCAATCTTTTGGCCGTTTCGATTTCAAGGCCCCTGTGAAACCCGGGCATCCTTCAGGCTACAATTGGCAGCCAGCGCAAAAAATAACCCGGCACGTTCCAAGCTTTTTCAGAAAACAATTTCGAATAGAGTTGTTCGTGTAGCTGAGCCTCGTGGAAAATCTCCGTTGCGCACAGACACTTGACCCCAAAGCACAAGAGTGGAATTGGGAAGGAGACGGAAGACCGGACGGGAGAGGCGATGCTTGTCAGGCTAACGAAATGGCCGCACGCTAATTAATTGCTGCGCTTCGCTTATTGTTCAAAATTCAAAGTTTCCGACAGAAGGCTCACTTGCAACTGAAGGTTTGACCAGGGTGAAGAGTCTGCAAGGTTGTTAGAACTATACTAAAGCTACGTTAACAAAACTGTGCAAGTAGACGTTGTCGGAATGAGGATTACATTTGGATTGCCAGAGAACTCAACTAAAAAACGAGCAAAGTAAATTAGAATATAATACTGTGACAGTTGTCGCATGTATTGTCACTTTGTTAATGGAACTTAAAGGCAACTATCATAAATACGATAATAATATTGGATTACATCGTAGCGTCACTCTCTCCCTTATCATCAAACTTTATATACCATAAGCATATTTAAATAACTTACACAATTCAAAAGCTTATCGAATATCGTAAAATCATTTTCCGCAATTGAAGTCAAGGTAAATAATAATATTGAATATCGTAACTTTGTCTATGATAATTCAAATAAACTGAAGCAAATAAAGTAGTACGTGAAATCGTATTGAATTGTGTGATCATTTTACCTTTACCCTTCACTTTTTCCATTATGAGAATAACTGCTCAAATAGTAAATTTAATAGCTAGTCGATTATCGTATAGTAGACAGTATAGTAGACAGTCAAAGCACTGTCTTCTTCTAATGTTTCAGTATAGTAGACAGTATAGTAGACAGTCAAAGCACTGTCTTCTTCTAATGTTTCATCAATCATCCAGCAAATTAATATTTATTTGCACAGTCCGTTTGCCCCTCATACCATACCAGATTGTCCGCCTTTTTCCATATCTTGAGGCCGCAGTGAAGTGCAATTTGAAGTTGATGTTAAGGCTGCTTGTGTTGGTTAATTCCTGAATGCCACTCAAAGCCAATGGGATGTCTCAGCTTGCCAGCCTTGTGCCTTATCCCGGGATCCTCTAAGGAGCGGAGAACCAAAGCAAAGCAGAGCAGCAGCTGCCCCACAGTGAAGTGCGTTGCTCCTCTGCTGCTGATGCTGTGCCTGGTGGCGTTTCTAAAAGGGATTTGCATGCCGCTGAGATGTTTATCGTAAATCGTTGCCGTCAGCGTACTCCGCGCTCGCATTCGCGTTTGTTGCCTCCTCCTCCTGGTTCTTCTTCTTCTCCTCCTGCTCTTCCTTCTTCTCCTCTTTCTGCTTCTCCTCCTCCCCATCTTGTTGTCCTGGCCGTCTGGGCGCACAAATGTCAACAGCACAAAGCGCTGACGTTTACATTGAAAGTCACTTTGGGTGCCAGACTGCACGGCGTGGGCGGTAGCGGGGCGGTGTCAGCGAAGCATTTCGGCTAATGAAAAGCGCCAACAACAAAATCGCAATGCATTTTTCTATGTATTTATTTAAATGCAAATGTTTATCCTGCGCATTTTCACAGAGAGTGCCCTTAATTGTTGCTGTAGCCTCGACATTGAGATCGATGAACCTCGACTCCTGCCTGCAAATTTGCCAAACATTTGTCCCAGCTACAAAGTTGTCTGGCTGTTTGTCTGGCTGTTTGTCTGCCTGTTTGGCATGGGGTATGCCCCAGAGTGGCATTTCGCACAAATGAAATGTATGGCTGAAAACTTGTCTATTTGGGGGCCAAACAAATAATTTTATTATAAAACTTTTTCCATGCATGTTTTGCCTTCCGTTCGTCTTTCGGGCGAACTTCAACAGAGTTCCTTTGAGTTGTGTGTGAGTTGTCGCTGTCACAGCAACAAAATGAAGCTTTACGGCCAGACAGGGAGAGCTGAATGAGACATAACACGTATACGTCAAGTTTAATGCGCCTATTTTTTTTGTGCTAACTCTTGATAGTCCTTATTTCATTGTATATTCGCCTATTCCTTTTTATAGACTTGCTCGCGAAATTCGTAATGACCCTCGAGGCGCATCAACTCACTTGCCGGCCAATTGCGCAATTAGCTGGCCCCCTGCCCTTAATTGCCCCTGCAACGGCACCTGCACCTTTGAGTGTAGCCCTCTGCTCTTTGCACTTGCATACGTTCGCACTTCCCTTTGCAGCTGTTTCCTCTAGAGTCTTCTGCACCCACATAACCATAAATGTAAAATGCCACTTTCTTTTTGCCATTTCTCTCTCTCACTCTTCCTCTCCCTCCCTCCCTCTCTCTCTCTCTCTTTCTGTCTCTGTCTCTACTCGCCATAGTTGTTGCTAGATTGTTAATATTATTTTATAATTTCTTTTTATTGCCAGCGTATTGTTTAAAAACAGTGCTGTAAACATCGTGTGAGCACGAAAGACTAAAAAAAGCCAAACAGCCATTTAGCGGTAACAATGCCGTAAACTGTTACTGGCTTTGCTGTCTGCAGATTAAGCCATGTGAAATCCTTTTACGTGCCTGTGATATGAGCTTAATGAAAAAAAGACTGTCTGCAGCTCGGCAACTGATTCAGAGTCTAAACGAAACTTTGTAGAAAGAGTGCAGAGTATCTTTAAAATATACTTAAAGTAAATTTGGATAAATTAAGCTTAAGAGAGTCTGCGTAATTTCTACTATGTATTTCTATTTGGAACAATCAAATTAAAGACACATCTAGAGGCTTCTGCAGAATTAATTCGCTTGCTTTTATCTCTCTCCTTCTTCCCATGCCTCTTTATCTCCCACTCTTTCTCTGTTGATACTTGAGAGTTGTGAATGCCTTGAAGCATTCGCTGTCAAACTGGCTGAGATGTTTATTGACATTTATTTGAGCTGGAGCTGAAGCTGACGCCGCAAATGGCCACGGTTTGCGGGGCAGACGGGGAATGGCGTTGAATTGTGTGCGATTCTATTGACATACTCGTAATTCAAATAGGCAACAAACGTGCCGCGCAATTCAAAGCGCACAAAACGCGTCAAAATGTAAATTGGTTACAGCCTGCGCGGTAGGCAATCGGAAGGAGGTGGTGATGGGAGGAGCAGGGATGCTGTCTACGTGCTGACGGCAGACAAATCAATTTGACAAAACGCAAAAATTTGTAATCAAATACTGTGTGTGTGTGTGTGTGTGCGAGTGTCTGTCTGTGTGTGCAAATTTTTTGGCCATTGTGACAATGACAATGCGGCCAGAGAGACAAAGCAAAAGGCAGATAAAAATGCCAGCCACAAGCTTAACAAGGCAGAGAAGGGAGGAGGCTATTGTTTCAGCTTAAGCTACAGTCATAAAGTTGGTTGAGAAAGGGAAAGGGATAGCGAGAGATAGAGACACACAGCGCAGATCTGGGGTGAGGTAAGTGCACACATTGTGTGGGCAAAAGAGTTTAAGCAGATGTTGTCTGCTGCGCGTCTAACTGTCGCTCATTTGGGGCCAGTGAGAGGGAGAAAAGAACTCTGGCTTATTTGCAGCAGTTTGACAATTGTCATGACGTTGCGTTCGCTTTAATTATGGCATTAAAAATTCGAGTTCATTGTGCTGCGAGTTGGCGTTGTGTGAATTTTATGCGCGCACAAAAGTATGCAACAGTTTTTTAGCTGCTTTGCATGCGAATATTTTCAGTAGCATGTTCTGGTTTGTCTCTCTCTCTCTCTCTCTCTGTCTCTGCATGTGGGGAAATTGTGTACACTCGCACACACAGGCACACACAAGCATTAATAGAAATTCATATTGTATGCGAATTGTGGAAAAAGCGAGCATCCTACATAATAAACCCATTTCGTGCGGCTTTAAAATGCCATTTATGAAACATGTGCTAGCATTTATGCATATTAAATTAGTTGGCTTGCCCTCGAAAAATAAACTGGCAAAAGGCATCCAAAGTGCCACAATAAACTGACACAAAACACACGCATACACACACACTCGCACGTTCACACAAATTCAGAGTGCGAACCCTTTTTTATGGGGCATCGTCGCCGACCTAACATTATGTACGCACAAATGGCAATGGGCGCTGCGTTTGCAGCTGTTCAGAGCGCTGCCATCGGCTTCATATTCACAGACATTAACACACACACACCGAAAAGAGACAATAATGAACCCAAGGACCACGCAACATGCTTAACACGCCTGCATAATCATCACACCATAGAGATATGGAATAAACATATATATTACATCATTATTTAAGTGCTTCATTCCGGTATTTATGGCGAACATTATCTGATTTTTAATCCATCACGAAATATACATTTCTAGACCCAAAAAGGTTCCCCAATGCGCACAGTGCACCAATTCAATTCGCCATTCAAAATATGTTTATCGTTTATTCCGCCTTCCCCTCCCCGTCCTCCGCGCAAGGCTTACAGCTGCGCGCAAAACAAACAATTTTAGAAAAAACTGTATCTACATATATGGGAACATTGTATAGAATAGTTGGATCGTCTTTGTGTGCGACTTGAAAACGCATGTTGAAAGTTTTCAAGTGTGAATTGCTTTTTATTTTTGGTGCAGACACACACACACACAACGTGTTATGCTTCGCGCCCATTTATGTTGCCTACTTTTGTGCGCAGCGAAAATTGTGAGGCATTTAGAGCATGTGTGAGTTGCGCGTGTGTGTGCGTGTGTGTGTGTGTTAGGGTGAGTGTGTATGAGACGCAGTTGTAACAAAAAGAAACATAAAATAAAATGGCAACGCCAGAAATGTTTTATAAAAATTTATATGAGCATAATTTGTAACAGGCAAAAAATGATATGTAACGATGCCCTGCGAATGTGTGTGTTGCTGTGTCTGTGTGCGTGTGTTAAGGACGAAGACAGACAGACGGACAGACAGACGGCAGAGCAGACATGCTGAGAAAGCAACCAGCTAGGGATTTCAACATGGAAACACAGAAAACATGTGCGAGAGCATCGATTTGAAATTCTGGAAGAGCAAAACAGAAAGACAGAGTGAGAGAGAGAGGCATGATAATATTTTTCTTAAATTGGGCATATATTTATACGGCCAAAAACTTTCTGTCTGCAACTAGAAAATATTAAATTTTGTAATTTAAAAGTTAAATTTAAACAGAGTGAAAAGAATCTCAGTCGCAAGTTTAATTTGTGAGTGATTTTTAAACACTTCCCTAAGACAGTCGACTGTAGACTATCTTCTGTATGTATGTGTAAGAGTGTGTGTGTGTGGGTTTGTATGTTAGTTCAAAAGGTAGTAGAATTACAGTGGCGCTTGTCCATATCCTGCAGCTATTTGCTTCTCTGCTCACAAGCAACACAATTAAGATGCAAATTGTTTTTGCACGAAATCAAATTCTCCGCTCGGGCAGACGAAGGAGCAACGGTCATATCAGTTTGCCACTTCTCGTTGCTGCTGTCGATGTTGTTACAGTTGTTGTTGTTGCTGTTGTTGTTGCTTAAATGTCGTGCAAGTTTGTGAGTTAAGTGCACTACGTATGCAATCGACACATGTGTGCAACAAAACTCGTTAACACTTGAAAAGTTTCATGGCCCTGGGCAATTGTAGTTGCTTGGCTTGGCTTCGGCTTCTGCTTGCTGCAACTAGGGGATTATGTGTGTGTATATTTGTGTGTGTGTGTCAGTAAGTAATGTAATGCTGCTAAAAAACACTTAAGCAGCAAATAAATCACAGGGACAGACGTAGGAATTACTTTGACAAGATGCTTGGCCCAAAACAAACAAAGTTCAAGTACGTGACAAGGGTTGCCAAGGTATATTATAAATAAAGGCAAGTGGATATTGAGACTGTGATCTGTGATGATGATTTGCGAAAAAATGAACATAACTGAGTAACCTACACTCGAAAAACCTCATTACAGTTACAATGCCCAGTAGAAACTGTGATAGTCAACTTTACCTTCAATGCCTTCTATGTTTATTGTCCGATTGGATTGAAATCGTATTAAAGGAAATATAGACAGTATATTCAATGCGTTGCTTTAGTTTAGAAATTAAAATGTTAATGATAACATTGAATAAGAATAAACTGTATCTGCCTATGATACACAGACTCTGTTATGCTAAATTTAATGTTGCTGACTCTTAATAATACTTGAGATCAGTGTGTTCACACAGACAAATATGGACAACCTATACGGCTATCAATTCAAAGTATTATGTGAGGTCTGAAACACCTTCTTCATCCTTCTTACATTCAATACAGAAACTTAGCTCACCCTCTTTTTGTAGTTTTCAAGAGTCGCAGGATAAGTTTGTGTACCTTCCAAATGCCAATAAATATTCTCAACACAAGCAGACAATTTTCATATTTATTGGATCGTTTAGCATTGAAAACAAGCTCAGAGTTTAAAATAAAAATTTGAATCGGACTCGATGGTCAATACGGCGGGACATCACGTTGCGGCCACCACATTAGCTCAATTCTTAGTCCAGACCAACTTGCGCAGGAGCACTCCCCAAACATATAGAAAGCTGCGTCAAATTGTCTTGAAGTATGAGCTGTGCCACACGACTGCTACCGATATGGAACTTACAAAGCAGGAGGTGGAAGCGAATGATGTGATTATGCGACTGAAAATGGATAAGTACAACATGGGCATCAAAGATCCGTATGTGTTTAATCCGGGTTTTCATATCTTTGAGCGTCTGAAGGACATACAGAAGTCACCGCTGTTTCAACTGATACGCAAAATGCCCAAGGGAGGAGCCCTGAAGGTAAACGATACGTCCATATGTAGCACAGATTTCCTCATCAAGTTGACGTACAAGGAGAATCTCTGGGTATACACAATCGCTGATGGGAAGAAAGAAAAGATGAAAAAGTTTCGCTTTCTTAAGGGGGACAAGCCGAAAGAAGAAGAGCCCATTAACAATGCCAAATGGCAATCAATGGAAGAGCTGAGGAAACGGTGGGGAGAAGAGAGAGTGCGTGAAGAGCTTTATAAAAGCTTCAGTATGTTTCCACTGTCGAATTTCCATACAAATGCAGAAGCCTGGCAGCATCTGATCGACATTTTCAGTATAGTCGGCAGCCTGTTGCGCTCCCAATCCATTTGGGAGGAACACTTTTACAATGCGCTCAAAGAGTTTAGCGACGATGGCATACAGTACATGGAGATCAGATCATCATTGCCACGACTCTTCAAAATGGATGGCACTCGACTGCCCGTGCAGGAGACCCTAAAGGTCTTTCAGGATCAAGTGCAGAAGTTTCAAGCCGATCATTCGGACTTCATTGGCGCCAGAGTGATCTACTCACCCCTGCGCCATGTCTCCCCCGATCGGATGAGCTCTCTTGTGGAACTGTGTACCCAACTAAATGTGAGTACAGGCTGCACTCACATTGAACAGTTCAGTACAGTACAGAACAGGGTGCACTCACTTTTCTATGCACTTCGAACTGATTCTTTTGCTTATTTTAGAGAGAGTTTCCAGATTTACTCGTTGGATTCGATTTGGTGGGGCGGGAGGAATTGGGTCCCCCATTGAGTGCATTTGTCGAACAGCTGCTTAAAATGCCGCCACAGATTGACTTCTATTTCCATGCCGGCCAAACCAATTGGTATGGCTCCCATGCAGACGAAAACCTCATAGATGCCGTGCTGCTTGGTGCCCGCCGCATTGCCAACGCTTATGCTATAACAAAGCATCCGCTGGTTATGGGACTGGTCAAGCGCTTTGGCATTGCCATTGAAATGAGTCCCGTCGGCAATCAGGTGCTGCAGATGGGCACCGACTATCGCAATCACCCGGCTGCAACTATGATTGCCAACGACGTACCCTTCGTTCTGTCCTCAGGCATTCCTTCATTCTGTCGCACCAAGCCACTGTCGCATGACTTTTACATATCCTTTCTAGGCATTGCGGTGGGTTATACAATATATATATGTGATACACATGTATACCATATAAATATATATACTATATGCATATATAAATACTTTCTCTGTTATTCTGCAGCCCAGGAACGCCGACTTGAGGTTCCTAAAGCGTATTGCTAAGAACTCGATCAAGTACAGTTCTCTTGGAGATGCTGCCAAGGCGAATGCAACAGAGAAGTGGAAAAAGAACTGGACACAGTGGATAGAATGGATCATAGAGAATAAGGACGATTTTTTAAAGAGCAAGTAATGTTAATCTGAGACCAGAGTAGATATATTTAACTTGTATATATAAATTATAAAGTAGCACAGCTTATCCTCATTTGAGTAACGATTTATAATGATTTAATAATGGAATGTTAGTAATATTAACTGGCTTATCTAAATCAAATAATACTAGTATTGTATATAGCCTAATATAGTAAGAGGAACTTCGATTCGATTGACCAATAGAAACGAAGACTCGCTCTCTGGCAAATTATTTAAGTTTCCGCCTTTTGATTATCAGCATGCAACAGGAAGTTTTACGGCACAACTTTTGAATGGAAGGGGGTAGAGTGGTGGAAAGGGGGACAAATGTAAATGTCAAATAGACAAGGAAACTCTTACCCCACACATACTTCCGGTTCGACTCGGCTTGGCTTGTGCCTGCCAGCACTAATTTCATTGACTCACACACACACACACAGTGACAAGCCAAAGTGGCACGCACACGCCGGGGGGGCAAGCACGCAGCATGCTTTAAGTTGCCGTTGGATTGTGCTTCAACCCAGGAAAGGGAAGGGGAGGAAGGGGATTGGCAGGGGAAGTCATCTTTCAACTTGATTGCGATCAAGCGAAGGAAATGAACTTTTTCGGGGGCATTGCTTATAATTAAAAACTTTATTATTTGCTCAAGTTTGACCCGCAGCTGGTGCACGATTGACACACGCGTGGCAAACTTCGCAACTTGCAACTTGCCACACATAACCAAAAAAATTAGCAATAATTATCGAAAAAGTTGCGCTGCCATTTATCAGTTGCCAGTTTCTGCAGCCCTCAAAGCAATTCAAGCGTGGCAGAAAGGGAAGGAAAGAAGGGAGGTACAGAGAGGGTGGGGGGGGTCAGGATTAGAGGTTGCTGCATTGGCAGCTGAGCAGTGAGGAATTGACACGCTATGCTGGCTTTCAGTTTGACAGCCACTGGATAATTGATGCATGGCATGGAAATTGCACAGCTTGCAGAGCAGCAGCAGTGCAACATTTGCAACATGCCGCATGCGGCAGGCTTCAAGCAGGAAACAGCTTTAAGTTTATTCGCAAATGCTCACTCAGGCACAATTGATGCTCTGTTGCGGCATCCATAACCATAACCGAAACACAACCGAAGCACGCAAGAGAATAAAGCTGTAGCTAAAGTTGCAACTGGAGAAGGAGCTGGAGAAGGGGAAGTAGCAGGAGAAGCAGCAGGAGAAGTAACAGCACGTGGGGCTGGAGCTGAAGTCGGGGCCACAGCCAGTGTACACTTACTTTGCATGCAAATGACGAACGGGAATGTTGAAAAGGATTGGGCAAAAATCAACGCGACATGCAGCCGGACAAATAATGTGCATAAATTTATCAAAATATGACGGGGAAAAGGAGAAGGAATGCTATACGAAGGGATGACCAGAGCATCTGGTCAATATGCTGCACTACAACAGGAAAATTGGGCGTGGACTACACAGGCCAACAAAGCTCTGAACGATATGAGAAAAACCCAAATTGCATTTTGGGGCATTTACTATAAGTTCTAAATTAAGCGCGTCTTTAACAGCCTTAAAGCTGCTATGGCTACATTAAATTACATGACTAATTTCTTTTTATGGTATGAATAATAATGATAAAAAAAAGAATTGTTAATTAAATAATAATACTAATACTTCATTGAAATCTCCACTGACTAAACACCAACATAAATATTTCTTAATAACATTGAAAGCTCATCAAAGTGTTGCCTTTTGTTGTTTAGTGTTATTGATGATGATTAGATTGTTGTAGACGAAGCAGAAGCGGAATGCTGAGTGCCCACATAATAACACACACACACACCCACTTGCAGGGACTGGCATTTGCATATGATATACGTGTGTCTGTGGGCGGTAGATGGTGGCCCACTTCTCCTCGCTGCCTCGTGCATTTTTCTCTGTCTGTGCCCGGCAACGTTTCAAATAATCAAAGTCTCAAATATGCAGACAGACAGGAATTTGGTTGGGCCATTGTTGGGCTCATGTTGCAGCTGCAGCTGTGGTAGCTCCCAAAGGCACGTGCAGCTTGTCTCGCAGTTGACCTGACGCCAGTGTGTGCATGTGTGTGTGCGTCTGAGTGGGTGTCAATTACGCAAACGATTTCGAGAGCATAAACAAGGAGTTTGAGATGCAAATAAAGCAGATAATTCTGTGTTACAGTATAAATATTTATGCAGGGACCCACGGCAGCTTGGCAACTCTGGCAGATAGAACAGGCTTCACTCTTATAGAGCGGGCATCTTCAGCAAAAAGTACAAATTAATTCAATATATTATTAAATAATTTGCACAATATTCTTGATTCTCGATCTGCAATCGAATTATCGATGCATATTTAATGGCAAATTGGATGCAATTGTTATAAAGTAATTAAAATTGTAGTTGTATGTTTTCAATCATAGGCCTTGCCGGCCTTCAAATCGTATGAACTGTAAGCTCCAGTTGCAGCCATGGCAACCCCACACACACACACAAAGGCGACACCTGGGCTCACTTGTGAGCTATGCCATTGTCTGGGGATTAGCTCTAATGAAATTACGTTTACAGTTTTCAATACAATTTGCCTTTTGGCCGAGCTGGCTTTGTTCTGGCCATGCTGCTGCTCCCAGTTCCTGCCCAGCTCTGGCTTTGGCTAATGAACATTTATGCAGTGCTTAGAGCGACCAACAATGGCGCCATCAAATTGCAATGTTGCCCAAATTTGTTGAATCATCAAATTTAATTTCTAAACAAATTACAATCGAGTATCCGTACTGTGTGCCAAGTGTGTGTGTGTGACAATTTATGCGTGCGCCCGAAAGTAGGCAATGCAATTTGTACGAGCTGCAAACGAACACAAATAAGTCGCAATTTGGCCATGCAAATTGCACAAAATTCAAGAAGATATATAGCCAGGGCCAGCCGTCGAGCCCAATCACGACAATATATACAAATTATATTGTGAATTTAGCACAACGACTGCAAGTGGTGATGGGGAGCGGGAGGGGATGAGGAAGGTGAGGGAGTGGCACACACAAAGTACAGTTGGAGCTGGTGATTTGCCGCTCGCTTCGCATTGTGCACTGTGCAACAATAACAACAACGACAACAGGATAACCAGGCACAGGACGTGCCATTGCATGGCGTCTCTGCTGGCGTCGCTGTCGGCGTCACTGTCGGCGTTGCTGCCTGGCAAATCATATGCAAATACATGCGTATGACATTTCAGTTCGAATTTTATTGTCCGCCCTGTTGCTAAATTATTTAGAGCCTGATTCCTGCCGCCATGACGAGTCATGCATTTTGAGTTCTCGTCACACACACACACACACACAGTTAGTTGCTCTTTAGCAGTGTATTTCAGCCCGCCCCGCCCCACTTGCGTCTTTCAATTTGACATAAAACCTTTTCGGGCTTTTGCCCACATCACATTTCTGTTTATGCAAAGTGCTGGCGTGCGTTGGTGTGTGTTTGTGTGGGAGGCTGTGTGGCAGTGGGTGTATGTGTGTGCGCGCCTGTGCGTGTATGTTTGTGTGGGGTAAGTGGGAAGCGTATTTCACGCCTTTTGCCGCCGCACATCAAAATAAACACAAGGAAATGCGTGTTAGCGTCTTACTTTGCCTCGGCTCAGCCACGCCTCAGTTGGGGTTACTTTCGGCCCCCTCCCCTTCCCGTGGCCCCTTGGCAAATGAGCCAAATGTCCTCTTTTATGTGACACGCAGGCGTGCGTAAAAACAAAAATTCATTAAATTTCAAATCCTTTTTTCCGTTTTCTTGCAAAGCGTCAAAGGTCGCAGAAGCTTTCATTCGATTGTGTTGGTGCAAACAAGCAGACTCTGTGTGTGTGTGAATGTATGTGTGTGTGTGTAATAAGCCCCGTGTATTACGATACTCCCACTCATTATGCCTATGGATACGTAATTCTAAATGGCAAAGCGACTTAAAGGCAGCAAACCAAATGATTTAAATGCTTATTTCAATTTATGCTGAATCGTTTTTACAATATCATAAAATATTATAAAAATATTTAGATATATATTAACCTCAACTAAAGCATTATTATGATATTAAGATATATCTATGCTCTATCTAAAACACATTTCTTTATAATCACTTACAATTAGTGTTAAATGCAGCTCTATCTCGCTCAACTCGAGCTTCTTTTTTGTTGCCTGCCACAGCGTACTCACATTTCTCCTCTGAGTATGCGTGTGCATGTGTGTGCGTGTGTGTGTGTGTGTGCGAGTGCTAAAAGGCTCGTTAGTGAACTGATGTGGAAATTTTTAGACTGTAAAATGTGAGCTATGGCCCCGAGAAAACGCAGCTCAACTCAACTCAAAGATAGATAAGAAAATTTATGATCGCATTTTTGGGTGGGGCAACAGTTTGTGGTTTGGATTGGTGGATATTCCACAGTTGCCACAGCTACAGCTACAGAGCTACTAAGTTGTCGCTTTAATAATTTAAGCGAGTCGTTGTCAATTTACATATAGATGGATGGCAATGCGAAATGTAATTAAAATGGGCCAAACAAGGCGAACAACTGTCAAAAGTCTCTCTCTCGGCCATTGTCCGGCGACCCCAACTGGACCCAGGCTGGACTGGGCCGCACATTGACAGCTGAGGCAGGGGCATAGACAGGGATACACACACACACAATAATCTACTACGTAATGGACACACAGCAAGTAGGCAGAGAAGCAGCAACTCAGACATATGCTAGACAGCAACAGCAGCAGCAGCAGAGGCAGAGGCAGCTTCAGTTGCTGCTGCACGGAGAACGGTTCATTAACACAAACCTAAGCTGGCAGACAGAGAGACAGAGGGACAGAGAGAGAGAAGGACAGGCAGGCACAGAGATGGGCTGACAAACCGGTTAAGAATACTTTGCTGGCAGCGACAACAAAAACAACAATAACAGCAGCAGCAACACATCAACGTGGCAACTTACGAGCTGGCAATGCCAAGTTTGAGCTCAATTTCGAATGCCATTAAAATCACTTTTATTAATGAGACGACCCTGAGAGCGTGTGTGTGTGTGTGTGTGTGTATGAGTGGGTGTGTGACTGGTGTGTATGTGTGTTTATGCTGCACTTTGGCATTGCCGAAGTTTGTGCAACAAATTAGTGGCAAGTTGGCTCTTAGTTTCCTCATATTGCACTCTTATGCAGGGGGCACAACAAATATCCGGTGCGGAAATTGCAACGAGACACGTGATCACAGACCGCGGACAGTGAGACAGACTGCAGCAATGGGAGACAGTGCAAAGAATGAGAGACAGAGACAGAGAGAGACAGAGAATGAGTAGGAGACGGAGATGGAGACTATCACTATGCATAGGGTCGCCGTCTATGACTTCCTCTCGCCAGACATATAAATCTTCATTTCGCTTGAACTTTCGACTGCGGTTGCTGCAAGTTTTGCGGCCGAGCAAAAACTTTCAACAGACAGATAGACAGACGGCAAATTAACAGATGCTGCTGCTGCTATGAATGCAGAAGTTGCCACTGCTGCTGCTGTTGCTAGTGTTGCTGCTGCTAGTGTTGCTGCTGCTAGTGTTGCTGCTGCTGGTGTTGCTGCTGCTGGTGTTGCTACTCCTTTTTGAGATACTTCATCTGTAAGGTCTGTAAGTGCAATTGAAGCTGTTGTTGCTGCTGTAGCTACTCCCTCTGCAAATGTTGCTGCTGTGTCGATTGATGTGGTTGCTGCTTTAGCTAAACCTTCTCCAGTTGTTGCTGATATGTCGATTGGTATTTCAACTACAGTTGCTGCTCTTGCTAGATCGAAGGTTGCTCAGCTTCTATGGCTTTAAGCTGTTGCTGTTGCTGTTGCCGTTGCTACCGTTTGATGCTGGTGCTCGTGTTTCTATTGCTATTGCTGATGTTGTCCATCCCAACCTGCACTTGCAATGATTGCCCTAAGCTGGTATTTGCTACTGCAGTTGTTGCTTTATCATCTACTATCGAACTGCCTTTTGTGCTGCTGCTGTTGCTGCTGCTTCTCCCTTCTTTGATACCAGGTATTGTTTCTGCTTGCCAGCTAAATTGCTGCTACTTTACCGTGCTACTACTGTTGCTGTTGTATATAGATGCTGCTATCTCTTCTACTGCTGATGCTTCTGTTGCCGCAAATGCTGCCAATGCTACTACTGTTTCTACTACTACTATTAGCGTTGCTTCTGCTTCTTTTGCTCTTTAACTAGCTGCGGCTACTGGCAGCAATCTTGCTGCTTTTGCTGCTGCTGCCGTTGCGGTCATGATGTGCAGGTGATTTACGGGCAGCATAACAGTGTCTGCATATTAATACGTAAGAGCAGCAGAACCAGTCTGCGCAGCCCAGTCACCTGCCCTGCCCTGCCCTGGTCTTCCCTTGCCCTGCCATGTGCTGTCCCCTTCCTCCCCCACCATACTTACTTTCGTTTATTCAATGCACGCAATTCACAAGCAAATCCCCACGAAGCTGCCAGTTTAGCAAATCTCAGATGCAATACTATGGCCAATATGTAAGTCTGCTACGGTTCAGGTCGTTTATTTATGCTCCTTGAACATCGTCCCCTCCCCTGCACCTCTCTCTTTCCCTTACCAGAAATGCCATTCAACAATTGCAACTGTTGTACGTGGCTGTTGCTGCTGCTGTTGCTGATGTTGCTGCTGTTTGTTATGCCGGGCAATTTGTGACAAGTGAGTGCATTTTGCATATTATATCGCATAAAGCAAATTATATTTCATATTCCTCTGAGTTCAGTCGACTGTTTGCGTCTCAAGAGCGGCTGCAATGACGTACAGGTCCAAGAGGGAGACCAGCAATAGCAATGCGTCTCTGTACTTGCTGCTGTTCTAGCTCTGAACGTGACCATGGCCTTTTAAATTGCTGCTGAAAAGTATGCTACAATTATTTTCATCAAGGCGCACACGAACAACTTGCGTAGTACACGCACGCATGCATACATATGTATGTTTGTATGTGTGTTTGTATACATGTGTACTTGATGTACACCACCAACCAAAATTTCATATAGGTTTTTTGCACTTACTTGCAATTTTTGTGGGTTGTTTAATTATTGAAAATAGCTTAAATTAAATATTAATTAAGAATGAACTACATTTTGTTTTCAAAAATCATACAAAAATAAAGAACTAACTTGGCTGTATTAGTTTTGTCGGTTGTGCGAGACTTTGTTGTCGAACAACAGGCAAAAGCAAAAGTGCACTTGAAATTGTTGATAGCACAACTAAGCCGAGTCCTTTACGTGCCCCCCAAAGTGTGTACCAACTTGTATATCTGTGTGTCTGTCTGTCTGTGTCTGTCTGTATGTATGTTAAACTTGTTGTCAAGTTTTCTTTTGTTTTGGATTTTACCAGTACCCCAGCCCTGCCCCCCAGCACTGACCTGCCTCATCCTGCTTCATCTGTTTGTCCCCTTCCTGTCTGCATTGGTTGAAAAAGCATTTCAAAAATGTGCAAAACTTTTGGTTGCAATGTCGACGGGCATCAACGTTGGTACTCGTACTCGTTGTTATTATTGTCGCTGTTGTTGTTGCTGTTGTTGTTGCTGTTGTTGTTGCTGTTGTTGTTGCTGTTGTTGTTGCTGTTGCTGTTGCCGAGGGCAGCCGCATACATAAAGAGCGACAGTCCGCAGGACATTTTATATTTAATTTACAGTGCAACCGCAATCTACATGCAGCCGGGTGTGTGTTCGGTTATCTCTGCATGTGAGTGTGTATGTGTGTATGAATGTGTGTTGATATTTGTGCGTGCCCATGTGATTTTAGTTTGCATTTAATGGAGTGCAATCTGGGATTGCGAGAGACAAGTCTGATGCATGATTTCACAGCGTTGCGTTGATTTTAGACGAGTTGCTGCTGGTTTAGTTACTCTATCCCCGCCCCCTCCCTTGCGCAATCCCCCCTTGCTGTTGTTGTGCCCATCACAGCTCTAATAGTTGTTGTAATTGTTGCTATTGTTGTTTTTCAATTTCAATATTAAATGCTTGCGTTTAGCCGCATGGCCAGAAATTAATTTCGAATGCCTCTTTTGTTCATTTAATTCGCTGTCCATTAAATAAACACTCGCAATCCTCTCCCCGTCCCCCTCCCACACACACATACACGTACACACAAACAGAAATACTTTTGAACGGAAATTGCATTAAATAACATCGGCAAATAGGCTTTGAGCGCGATCTGCCAAGTGGAGATTAGCGTGGACACGACGCAATCCCAAGTAAAAAGGTCCCTATGAAAACGAAATCTGAGGGAATTGTTGCACTTTGTATACCCTGCAATTTATTTATTATTTATTTTTATTATTATCTTTATTTTTATTTAATTAAATTAATTTTATTTCAATATTATTACTGTTATTTAATCAATTATAATGCACTACAATATATTGTTACTGCTATTATTATGATAGAGTGACTTACTTTGCTACTGCTTCCCATTCACTATAATCTTATCTATCACTACGCTTCCTAGTGAGGTGTAATATACCACACAGCTTAGCTCATGTAACCCGCAGATACCCTCACAGATGTTTTCTTTAAAAAGGCAAACGAAACCAAATCCAAAGTGCGCTATTCAATTATTTTTTGCGTCCACTCGACAACTTTTTTTAATGTGGCTTCCGCAGAGTGGGCACCAACAGCAAGGGGAGTAAGGGAATGGGGGGGGGGAATTGGAGAGTGGAGGCACACACTCAATGCTGGAGCTGAGTCCGTGTGTGGATTCGGCAATTCAATGTACAGCCGTCTACACTTTTATTGCTTTAATTGCCCAGTGGAGCGCGTCGAGGGCAACGAAATACACATGTTGCTAATGAAGTTCTTCAACTTTACCACCCTCCACAGCCCTCCCCTCCCACACAGCATACCACCCTCTCACATGTCGGATCATAATCTGTTAATCTGCGAGCCAAGCTGCTTATAGAGTGTTGCTGTCCCTTCATCCGACGACGCCAACGACGATTAGCCCCAGCGAAGACTGTCTGTCTGTCTAGTTCAACTTGGGCAGAAGTTGAAGTTGGGCTGTTTCTCAGACTTGTGTTTGCTGATTGCCCTGGTTACCAGACCAGATCAGACACAAGCAGACACGACAGAAACATGTCCGAACCGAACCGAGCCAGAAACATGTCCAAATCAACAACACATCAATCTGCCAATCTCTCTCAGACATTTTTCGACCACTCGAACTGAGCTCAGGCTGCAGCTCAACTCAAAATTGAATACCCTCTCTCTCTCTCCGGCCACTGTTGCTACACCCCTCACAGTCCCTTGCCATTCCCCTTCTCTTTTCCACTTCAGCAACTGATAAGAAACTTAATGAAAATGGATTTTAAGTTAGCCAGGCAGCAGTGGCAGCTGCCAGAGCCGAGTACAGAGTACAGAGTTAGTTACTGCCCACGGCTTGTTGTATGTTGCATATTGCATGTGTGGCAGGTTGCAACTGCAGAAAACAGTGCAACTTAATTGCACTATATATTTTTGAAAATTTCTGAAAACCGAGACAGCTGACGTTGATTATAAAAGCTGATTGCTATGGCATTTGCCTGGCTGAAACTCTTTTTGTTCATTAGTTAAACAACTATAACTTCTTCTATTCTCAGTTGATTTCAAAGATTTATAGCGTGTGATATTCAAAAAACATTCAACTAACAAAATAAATTAAAAACACACTTTTACAACGTTTGCAATTGTAGAAAACCTTTAAATATATTTGTAAAATACTCAAAGCATTCATTCGAATAATTTATTCAAAAACAATTAACAGAACTCCCCCTTAACTGCCATTAACTGTAATGTCTTTCAAGGCCCGACTAAAAATATCCAGCTATTTGCAAAGTATTGCAAACTTTTGCCTAATCTATCAATTAATTAGCTCTTGGGGCCTCTTCAATTACAACTCTCATCACACCCTTTTTATTGCTGGCTAATTTCGTTGATTGGCACGAAGCGCGTTAATAATGCTCAAAGTAAACACACAAATAAAGACAAAGAGGCAGAGGAAGAGGAAACAGACAAACACAAATGATAACAACAACAAATGCAATTCCGGCGACATGTCAAGCCAAACAAAAACAATGTCAAATGTCAAATAGAAACGTAGGTGGCAATGTTTGCATGTGTGCGTGAGTGTGTGTGTGTATGTGGTGTTATTTCCGTTTAGTTATTTGTTGTGCTTACGCCTCGTTGTGCTGAAAAATAAACAAAAACCCATTTGATATCTATTGACGTGCCACGCCGGACGAGGTGAGGCAATTCAAGGCGAGGCGAGTCGCTTGTGCCAGGCAAATGTTTTAATTAAAGTTGTTCGGACGCATTTATCAGATGCAGACAGGACATGCCATAAGCCCTGGCCGAGCGATGCACCTGTTCCAGAGGGAGAGAGGGCTGCAAAAAAATAAAACATAGCAGCTGCAACTGTTTTAGAACCCCTCGAGCCCAGCCGCGCCTCGAACTCCGCCTGCAACTGGCAGAGCCGGAACAAAGGAGCAAAAGGAGGAGGAGTCCTCCAGTACCTGTTCCTGCTACTCCAACTGGGAGCAGCCATGTTTTACTGTTAATGGACTTTCAATATTTGCAGCAGGAAGTTATGGCAGCTGGATTTATGTCCCTATAGCTTTCTGCATCTATCGCTTCTGGCCCCCGGCACCAGCACCAGCACCGGCACCGGCACCAGTCTCCGGCTTTAGTTGTCTCTCGGTCAGCCCCATCCGCCCGTCTGCTCTTTAATTATTGAGTGCCATTTGATTAAAAACACAAAACCAATGCCAGCACAAATTTGTCTGCACATAAAGTGAAAAAGTCACAAAAGCCAGCAAGTTGTTGTCGCACATTGCAAGCCGAACATTGTATACGCTTTGAAATACTCAAAAGGGAACTGCATAATGAGCATAATAAATGCAATTGAAATACCTTAAATGATTGCCACTTCTTGCTACTTCAAAGTGTATCCAAACAGACGTGAGAGTGCACATACCTTGCCGTGAAAGTGTATCGAGAATCGAGAGCATATTGTGCATGTGTAGCACGTACGATATATGACAGGAAACCCATGAAGTAACATGTGCAGGTGAAGAGTCGTGTAGGTAATCCTCCCCTAACCAACACCAACTCTCCTAACCACCCTTAGTCTCCCTCCCCCCAAGCACACTTGACTCGAGCTTACATTAAATAAAAAGGAATTTACGTCTTTGGCCATAAACTTGAAATGGCAAATTGCGAGCACGTTAAACAGAATCAAAGTAAGCACCTAAGCAGCTTATGCAAAAGTAAAACAAACCAAAATTCCAAAATTTCCTTGTCTTTCTCGATTTCTTATAGAATTGCTTCCACTTTTCTTTTTGCTGCTGCTTTTCTTTTTGCATTTCATTTCCCAATCCGAATTTAGTCAATAGGCAAAAGTGTTAAGTAAAATTTGTCTGCCGTTTATGGAGCGTAACGAATGTACACAAAGAGTGTATGTACTGTGCATACCCTGTAATTGGATAAAGACTTAATACATATAAGAGTTCAATATATTTGTATAAGTTCTAAGATTACTGCCGCATCTTTATAATGCTACAGGGTATTGCAAGCAAGTATTCACAGATAAAAAAGAAGCCGCTGCAGCTCAGACAAAAGTAAAAGCAAAAGTTTAAATTACTTTTAGCTTTTTTTGGGCTACGGCCAAAGTGAAACTTTAGCGTCGAAAGATTAATGCAAACGCGAAAGGGTGAAACGCTAAAGGGACTAATACCCTTGCAATAAAGTCGTCACTATGGCATCTTTGCTCTCGCCCAGCAGAGCTCTTAATTAAACATGAATTGAGTGGATAGACAACACATTGAGTGCCGAAACTTGTGCCACATTAGCATAGTAAAGCTGCAACACAGCATTCTCAAAGAGCTTTCCTTTCAAAACCACAGAGCTTTAAGGTATTCAAGGTTCGCATCAAATTGAGTTCTCGATTGCGTCTTTTACTGCCGTGCGCTAATTAATTATCTCAGTATCCAGCAGATCTTGTAACTCGAATCCGTTAGATAGGAATACTTTAAGAACTTCATCAAATTGCAAGGCAGCCACACAGACAGACAGACATATGGATGGACAGACAGATAAAGCGAGCTCTATCGTAGCTTCATAGTCGCTGAGTTTTCTTTTGAAGTGCTCCAAGCAGGCACACAAAAGACTCACCGAATAGATAAACAAAACTCCATGGCCACAAACACATGCAAATACATTCGTATTAGGTATGTACGTGTCTGTGTGTGTGTTTCTATATCTCACTCGCAGTATACTCAGTTTTTACTTGGAAAGTTCATTCGTTCGTAAATAATTTTCTAGCTGCCGGCAAAATCGATACTTCACTTAAGATTTTGCATATAAATACGAATAGCGATTGGCAACGACAAAGGGGAAGGGGCACAAACAGGAGGGAGGGGGGTTTGTAGAAGTAAGGGGTCTCCACTCCGCGCACATTTTGTCAAGCGGCAAAGCGGCAAACTTTTCCAGTCAAAGTTATATGAAGCGACAGCTTATGCCGATAATGCATGCACAACACAAGGCGACGTAGTCAGCATCGGCGCAAGATTTAGCTATAAAAACTTGTTGTTGATCAGGCGGAAATGCGATGGGAGCTATACCCTGGAAAGCGACAACCGTCTACTACAGGATATGCTACTTCTACAGGATATGCTGCAGTCCGTGACTGTCTCACCTTGGCGCAGGTTTAATTATTTTCTGGGCTTGCTTAGTATTTGAGCAGCCCTCGAAAAGTCGGGACTAACTCGTTGAAGGCGCAAATATTTGCCAGGCAATTAAATGTTTACTGCCAGTGCATATTTTTATTATCTTTCGTGGGCCTTTGTTGATATTAATCATACGCCCCGTCGGTCCGTCAAGGAGTTTTCATGCGAGACACGACAGAAACCGCAACGGCAAATGAACTCGAATTTCCCCGAGGGTAAACTGCACTTGCAACGGCAGTTGGGGCAGAGTCGTAGTTGGAGTTGTCCCTCTTGGTTGGTCCTGCAATCTGCTAATGCGATTTGCAGCCAAACACTTCAAGCGGTTCGCTGAGGCGGCTTAAATACTGTGTGTGTGCGTGGGTGTGTGTGGGTGTGTGTGTGTTGCCACACGGCAATGAGCTAATTAATTAACATTGCTACGACTGTCGCTGCGTGAGTGTGCTATAAAAGTCAATTAATAATTTATATACACATTACACATACTACGCATTACGCATACGCAGCGTTGCCAGCAGAAAAATTGACAAGCTCCGACGAACGAATCGCGCATTTATTTTAATTACCTGCATAACAGCCAAACAGCCAAACAGTCGAGCAGCACGACAACAACAACAACAACAACAACAACAACAGCAGCAGCAGCAGCAGCAGGGCCAAGAACAACAGAAACAACAATTGGCATGGGGCACATTTCGCGACATGTTTCGCACATTTTAATGGCAAATGGAAATGTTGCGTATATGACCCGTATGCGCACACGTGCGTGCTTGCTGTCCCTCTCTCCCCCCTTCTCTATACATATTTGTGTGTGTGTGTGTTCAAGTGAGTCACTGAGTATGTTTGCGGCCCCTGATGCTGCCAATTTACAATTTCATAAATATAAATTGCTTTTAAATGTTAAATAAAACAATTAAAATAGGCGCCGCACGTGAGGCACACACACAAAGCGATTATGACCGAGCAACATGCATAGAAAATCAACAGAATAACGGATTTGTGTTTGCATATTATGGCCGGCGCGTAATTAAATTATAGTATGTGCACGAGTGTGTGCAGTTCAATTATAATTATCCCGATATTGCCTGCAAATTTGACAGATTAGAAGTGCCTCACAGACGGTAAGACAAAGGCAGTTCTATGAAATTGATAATCATTTTCCATTTAGATATAAATGTGGCATTTAGCAAGGTGCAAGTTGATTAAAATACTGTTAAGCACAAGTATTATGGTGTTTTTATAGTTGTACAACAGAAATCAAAGAAGTTTAATTGCAACATGGTTTAGGTGTACTATAGTTGAATAACGTGTACAGAACTCTGGCTATGCTTAGACAGCTCCTATTCACTAGAACTTTGAGTACGATTCAAGTAAAGTATCTTAAAAGGTACAGTATAGTATATAGTGTATATTAAAGTATATTTAAGTATAGTAGAGTAAAGCATAAAGTATGCAGTATTGTTACAGCTTAGTATATTTCCTGAGTAGTTTTATTTCCATTCCCTACTTGGGCATATGACTGAGCCGTAATCACTTAGAGTCAACATTTTGTTGTTCAGCTTACAGCGGCTTATGCTCAGTAACACTAATGAAACCCTCCTCTATGGCACCCCTTATACGGCAACCCAATGCCACCATTGTTATATGTACCATAGAACGCGGCTGCATTTACTCATCTTCATTGTTTGATGATGCATGGAATGCATCATTAAATAGACACTGCTAGGGAGTGTGAAGGTGTATTGTTTATATTCGGCTATGCATGTGATTGTGTGTCTATGTGTGAGCATATCTGTGTGTGTGTGTGTGTGTGTGTATGTACTACGATTGTTTTGTTTAAACAGTGTTAGTCGCTGGAACAATAAAATAGGCGTAAACCACAAATAAGCACACAATTGCTATGGATTTTACGTGTGGTTGCCTGCAACACACGCCCATATACAGGCACACACACACACATACAGAGGTAGATCCATTCAACATTTGTGCACTCTGCACATTTAATTAGTTCCGTGCGACAGTGTAGCAACAATTTAGTCATTAATTATTTGGCAAACGCGACAATTCACGCTGCGCATCTCACGGCGAGAAGCCAAATCGATTTACCTATTGAAAAAGCGTTTACACACAGCATCAACAATTGATCAACCACTTTCAATATATACCTATATACATTTTATAGTTGTTGCTTTTACTTTTTAGTGTCCTTGAACAAGGCGGGGGCAAGGCCAGAGGGGCAAGGGCAGGGACAGCCATAAAACAAGAGGACATATGCAACAATTCGTTGGCATTTTTATTCGCATGTCGTCATAAATCTTTACTAATAAAATTGTATAAAAACAAGTGGAGAGGGTGGAATAGTCAAGAGTATGTGACTGTGAGATACCTAGTAATATGTAGGGAGGTTCCTATATATAAGATACTCCCTAAAACAGGAATGAAAAATTTTCTGATAACATTTAAACATGAAATCTATTTCTTTATATTAATTTTGTTTCTCAGAATTTCAACCTACACCATTTATATATCCCTCATCTACAGCGTATTCACAAAAAGTGTAAAATATAGCTGTAAATATTTCTGTAAAATATTGCAGATCACGCTAACGATTCTACCTTCTGGCTGCAATGCAACGTAAATTGATTTATGCACATATCGAATATAAATAGTTAATGAATTCGGGTCTGCAATAAATCTGCTGCGACAAATTACAGTTGAGAGGGAGACAGAGAGTAAATATGTATATCAATTTCTGATTGAGCTTTAATAAATTCAAGCAATGCAAATCAAAATGGCAAAATGAGTCTAGAACTCAACTGGACATCATTTCTAGCGTGGAGAGACTGCTATTAACTCGGCTCTGCTGCACTTAACTAATCGATATTTAATGACAAAGCATAGCCACACCCAAATACATCATGCACACTCGCACACACGCACACACAATGGCACGCGCAGCACATACATCATTGTCAATGTCAAAGTGTCAAAGCAAACTTGCACACACACACAGACACACACAGACACACACAGCCACAAAGTCGGGATGCCAAGCACAATAACCCAGGCTACTTTCAGGACTTCCAGGACCTTCAGCCTTTTTGCATGCCACGCCCTCCTGCCTTGGCATTTATGATGTTCCACGCCGTGCGCAGTAAGCAAACTGCAATTTGCACACAGAAAAGTTTTCGGCCCGCCAAGGGGTATGCAAGGGGTGCCTGGGGGGGTGAGGGAGGAGCGAGTACTTGCTGTAAGTTTGAAGCAAACAGCAAACAATTTGAACTGACAAAGTCCTGCGATAAAAATTGCTTAAGTACTTTAGTTGCGCTTCGAATGCAGCTGCAGAATGAGTAAAAAGGGAAAACAGAACAGAACAAAACAAAACAGAAGAGTACAGCTGAGCAGAGGGAAAGACTGAAGAACTGAAAAGTTTATTAAACAAACAGGTAAAATCTGGCAGAAAAAGAGTCAAAAGTTGCCACTCAGCCAGATTCGAATCGGACAAAGTGTGCAAAAAGGTCAGTGTACACAAAAAACATGTACAATATATGTACATATATGTGCATGCATGTGAGTGTGTGTGTGTTGTGGGTTCTTGTGTGAGTGTGTGTATCGACTGGCATATGTCCTGCAGCATATGCCATGTCGCGCTTCGATGCTTGTTTTCTTTAATTTGTCCACCTCGTTGCAAATGCTGATGAATGTGGGGTGGCTGCAGCACTTGAAGTACGATATATGTTTGTGAATATCGTATATTTTAGAGAAGTTACTGGGTATCTTCTGGTTGAGTGTGCACTTCTTGCACTGCAACGTGTTTTTTGCTGCGTGTGGAATGAAAACTTTGTCAGCTTTTTGTCCCGATTTTACCTTGCCAGCCTGTCGGTTTGTTATTCTTGTTGGGGTTGGGTAGCTTAACTTTGACATTGGCCGTGGGCAGCACTATAAATCGCTGTATATATATTGTATATATAGATAGAGAGAGTAAGGTATAGAAGAAAGTATATTGCATTGCATAGTACACAGGGATAGCTCCTTGGCAGCCATGGCAAATACTTATGGCGGCGATTTCCATAATTTTCTATTGTACTTTGAGCTGCGTCGTCAATTAGTCTGTTAGTTGCTGGCGCTGAGTAACCACTCAGTGAATGTACTCGAGATTCATTTGCATATACTCAGAGGAGTGTGCTTTGATTTCCCTTTGAAGTCGGGAATACTTTTATGCCGAGTTCTTTATGCTTGCAGAGCTCTGGTAAGTTGATGGCCACCCTACTCCAACAGTGCAGTACCTTACGCTATATCTACCCTCTCTCGCACTACTTCCGTCTCTGTCTGCCTGGGAAATCAGCAAATGTAAGCGTTTCGGTATTGATTTCCATTTTTATTAACAATCATTTAAATGCAATGAACTGTAATACAATGCGCTGCACTTGAAGTTATTTTTCCCGGATTGTTTTACACTCGTTTCTTCCTATCCTGTTTTTATTTTATTATTTTCATTTTTATTTGTATTCATTCGCTGTGCTGATGCTGATGCTGGTGCCACTGTTTTTGTGGCTGTAGTTGGCGTTTCATGGCTGATTTAACCTGGTCGGAAGGCGCCTAACAGCGTCACCGTTATGCCAGTTATTGCTCTTGTTTCGTCTTCCCTTTGTTATTGTTGTTATTGTGCGTTTTTCATATGTCAGTGGCGTAAATGAAAACGCAAACGGGGCGTATGATTAATGTGGTTTACATATGATAGCGACTGGCAATGCCATGAACCTCGTTGCGGTAAACGTCTGTCCCTGCATCTTGCTATCTCTCTCTCTCTCTCTCTCTCGCTCTCTATCTCTGTCTCTGTCTGCTGTTGTTGCTGTCGCTGCTTCTGCTGCTGGCGGCAGTGCTTATTCAATAATTTATAGCTGGCAGCCGCAGCCACTTACAATGTCAGAAAAATATGCGCGAAATGTGCATAAAAGTATTACACGCCGACTTTTGTTATTGCCAGAGAGCAGTCTGATCCCCAGCAGAATCACAACCGCAGGCCCAACACACACACACACACACACACACACTCATCTAACAATCTGAAGCTGAGCTTTGATGTGGTTACCAGCGAGAAAGAGTATTGTAAAGCACAGTGGGTATAAATAGTAAGTGGCACACACTCAACGACTGGAACAGGCAAATGGAGATAGCTGCGCACTTGAACTTGTCAATTAGCTGCCCCAATTAATTTATTATACTTCTTCAGGCCCGACAAATACCAGATTAACTATAGCAAGTGGGCAGCAGAAGCAACATAGAGTATATAGTAACTTACGAGCTGATAAGCCCTTGAATATAATTATTGATAACAAAAGTCTGCTGCGCTTTTTGTTGATTTCATGAATTGAATTCGTTTGACAGACAACATGTAATTATGAGCTATGCCGGAAACTATTTATATTGCTTATAAAAGTGAAATCTGAAATCATAACGTGTACACATGGCAATGTTCAATGCAATTTACGATAAAGCAGATAATAAATAAATATATACATAAACAATATACAGCACATACAATTTATATGCAATACTTCATTCATTAAACTAGTCGATTCTCTTAACAATAAATCACAGCATTAACTATATATGCCTGGCATACAAAATGATACGGTCTACTTAGCATACGGTAGAGAATAAGAAGTATGGTACTTATTAAATACAATATATCACGTAGTATTTCATGTCTCATTCATATATCCATAAGTATTATTCAGTATACAATAGAATGTATAATACGATGTACGGTACGATATATTAACTTTAAATGCATATGATAAATGATAGTATGCTTTCAAGTAGTTTCCACAATCAAACTATCGTAAGACACCAAACATTATAAAATTCGATGAAGCAAACAGTATACCAAACGTCACTCAAAACAATATACCAAACGATATACTAAACGATATACCAGCGATATTCTACGCTATATACCAATGGTAGCATGTTAACTACACACTTTACAATATATCGAACGCTGTGGCATATGACATAACATGCGATATACCATACAATATACGAGTATATACCATACCAGAGTATATATACCATACATATACAAAATGATATACCAGTTAATATACCATACCATATATCGTACCACATCATATACCATTGAAATTATTATACGATATACTTGACAGCATACAAAGAGCAATATTAGACCACAAACCCTATGTATGATATTAAATACGATACAAATTGCAATATGAAATATGGTATTCAATATATATCAATACGATGTATCATAAACAGAACATCGCACGATGAATGAATGTGTAGTGCGATTGTTGAGCTTCATCCTCATCTCCAGCACTGAGGCTGCGCCAAAGTGATAAGCCTCGTCGAATGGGCATGCCACAAAAATCAGCGAGTCATTATCGTTAATGGCGTTTTAATTGTGTGTTTGTGGCATGAACTCGAACCCGCAGCGATAAATCCCAGCAGGCGCAACAGCTCGAGAGTCTCCAGTCGCGACGACAGTTCGAAATGAGTGGCCAGAAGATCGGCATCGTAGGCAGTGGCCTGATTGGGCGTGCCTGGGCAATGCTCTTCGCCGGGGCAGGCTATCGAGTGCAGCTGTATGACATACTGGAGACGCAGGTTGCCACGGCACTGGTGGAGCTGCAGAAGGATTTGCAGAGTCTGGAGGAGAAGGGCAGACTACGCGGTCAGCTGTCGGCTCAGGCGCAGTTCGAGCTGATTAGCGGCTGCACCAAGTTGGAGCAGCTCGTCAAGGGGGCTCTGCATGTGCAGGAATGTGTGCCCGAGCAGCTGGCACTGAAGCGCTCGCTCTACGCCCAGCTGGATGAGCTGCTCGAGCCGCAGACTGTGGTGGCCAGTTCGACAAGCACCTTTATGCCTTCGCTCTACAGCGAGGGACTCAAGCACCGCGATCAGGTGAGCAACTTAGAGCTGGAATAAATCCCAATCCTCATCTCCCTCTCTCTCTCTCTCTCAATCCCTGCAGATGCTCGTCACACATCCGTTGAATCCACCTTACTTCATACCCCTTGTGGAGCTAGTGCCGGCACCTTGGACAAAGGAGGAGCATGTGGAACGCACTCGCCTGCTGATGCTCTCACTGGGCCAACGTCCGGTGGTGCTCAAGCGGGAGGTGCAGGGCTTTGCCACAAATCGCATACAGTACGCCATACTCAATGAGGTGTGGCGCCTGGTGGCCGGCGGCATCATCAACGTGGCCGATGCGGATCGTGTGCTAAGCGAGGGACTGGGCCTGCGCTACGCACTGATGGGCTCCCTCGAGACAGCGCATCTGAATGCACCTGGCGGCGTCTTGGACTATTTCCAGCGCTTTGGCGGAGAGATCGCTGCCGTCAGCGCCACCTATGGCCCCACGCCGGATATGAAAGCCGAGGCAGAGACGCTGGCAGAGATTGCGCGTCAGTGCGAGAAGCTTGTGCCGCTCGAGGCACTGGATCAGCGGCGTGTGGAACGGGATGAGTTTCTAACGCGCCTAGCGACGCTCAAGCGGCAGTTTCCATAAAATTGATTGCATTGCTATGTTTGCATTTCCTGCCATTTGTGTTGATTAAACTTGCGGGGCAGGCCATGTACCCCCTACCCCCTGACTACTACCCCCTCTACCCCACTACCTTCTCCGGCCTCTAGCTGTTGGCCTTTTCTCTTGCTAGTTGCGTAATTGCCGAGCGTCCGTTTTCAATTCATTTTCGCTGGCCGTGCATTAATGAAATTAATTTTGTGGCAACCGGAAACGTTGGCAGCCATCGCAGCCGACATCAAGTACGAGTACTGCGTGTCACATTTCCGCTTTGAGTTCACCTTTCTTCTCCTCTTCTTCTTTCCCCCTGTTTCTTCCATTTCATTTCAATTTCAGTTTCGACACTTGACCACCAACAACAACTCCTCAACTCCTTCTCCCGCTTAAAGCTGAACTCGATTGGAATAAAATTGTGCTTACTCTGCTTCAATTCGAGTGCAAGCTGTGCGAGAAGCTTTTACTACAAGCTCAAAGTAATTGAATGAAAGCTGTTGAGTACGGGAATAAGTATTGAATAGCGGAAAGAGAGAGAGAGAGGGAGTGGGCTGAGACAGAACTAGATAGATAGTTAATAAAATATAGAATTTTAAAAGATGAATACTTTCATTGACTAAATTTATAATTAAGCTAAAGCTCTTTTGAGCTTTTTTATAAAGATTACAGAGAACTTAAGGTTCTTTAATACGCATGTATCTTTTGGTATTTTAAGCGCAAGAAAACGGAATTGGTTAATGCGCTTTAACACTTTGCGGCTTAAGTTGGCATGCCTCTCTGCGTATGTGTTTGTGAGCTTTTATTAAAAGCATAAATCTGCATTAAGTGCGCTGTAGATACATGTAACCATACACACACATACATATGTATGTAATCGTACTCCCTCATATTCATCTCATCACAAACATACATACGTACCCTGTATATAAGAACTATATCTAGCGGGTAGCATGTCACGTTGTAAAGCCCTTAGTAAAATGAAACAGTTTTACAATTCTCCATACATATTCAGTATATATTTATATTTGATGTTTATATTTTATTCTTTAACAATTTCTTTTATATGCAGGGTATCTCTTAGTCTATCATCTGCAACCTACACTCGTTTTTTTTTCATTCTCAGCTAGCCGACAAAGCATTTTTCATTTTTAGTCTCATATTTTTTGTGCGCGCTTTTCTTTTCCTTTTTTAATAAACTCTCAGCTGTCTCTAAGCACATGTTCGCCCAGCCCATTCATCCCCATGCCCACACACATAGACATGTAGCACATCTATAAACACTCACACACACACACACACACACACACATGAAGCTGGCTGATGTCTGCGTTGTGTAATTTATTTTCCTTTCTGCGCCACACAGTGAAAAAATCTGAATAAAATTTATTAAAAACCACTTTAATATAGCTCATTGTCGCATTTGCCTGCCAGTTCAAGGCGGCTCAGATCCTTATAAATGAGTTCTAAGGCCGAAAGATAAAAAGATTGATTCAATTTAGAAAGAGAGTCGTTTAATGTTGACAAAGAATTCGCAAGAAACTTCTGAGGAGACAAAGAAATTGTGAACATATTAAAAATACAAACCAATTTAATATATAAATATGTATCATATATAAATACTTTATTAATATTATAACATACTCTACTATATTTACTTTCATGCTTTTACCTAGTGAACTAGTGAACTAAATTTCTCAAGACATTAAAAAAAAATCCCCTGGGCAGTTGTGCAACAGAGCCAAGCGATAAGGTACAGTACCTGCTGGGAAGTACAGACCATAGATCATTCTTATATAAAAGAAACATTAGTCTAGCGTGACACAGTCTTCACAATTAATTGCTGAAATGAACAATTTGTTGTTGCTTTGTTTGATTGTAATCAGCTTAGGTTGGTTCGGTCTGGTTTTGTCAACAATTCAACCTCCCAAACTCTGGCCAAGTCCCTCACAGCGCATCCCATGGAGTCCATTCCAATTCAATCCCAGCAAACCGAAACTGTATGCCTAAATACGCAGTATATACAGACCAGCATATATATGTAAATATATATATATATATAGTATACCATATAGTGCACAAAATTACTTCAACAGTCTACAATCCCCTACCAAGATGCAAAGCTGTTTCTTCTTCTCACTCATCCTTATCATCGCCAGCTGGATTGGCCTAGGCCAGTGCGCAACTCGTCCCATTGGACACAGTCTGCCACCCCCCACATCAAAGAGTCTATCGAATCCCATTGGCTCCCAGCGCTATTCCGGTAAATAAAGATTTTGTATTTGTGCACTGAAATTGTTTGTTAATTAAAAGTCAAATAAAAAAGTCCCCTCGAGATAAGCTGACAATGTAAATCCCCTGCGGGAAGAACCTGCGACTGCTAAGCGCAACTTAGATTTCGTATAAAAGTCAAGCGTTGATCCCAGTTTCGACAGTTTGTATTACACTTTCAAGATGCACAGCAGTCTCTACTTCTTTTTGCTCATCGCCATTATCGCATGCTGGCTGACACTGGCACAGTCCGCAGTCCACGGTCCTATTCCCATGCATCGACCACCGCCGCCGCCTGGAAACCAATGGAATCCTTTTAACTTCAATCCATCACCCTTCAATCCAAGTCAGCCAAGGTAGAGCCTTCAATATTGAATAAATAATATCGAGTATATCAAGCATGTAGTTTAAAACTACTAAAGGGCGTGCTACACAAGGGGGTACAGCACAAGGGGGTACTGCACGAAGGTGTACTACACAAGAGGCTACTTCACAAGGGGATAATCCACTAAGGGATACTACACAAGGAGGTACTACATTAGAGGGTCTTAGAAGTATTCCCACTTGAAAGGAATTCCTCTTTCTATTCCCACTTGTCCATAATCCCAGTCGAAACATTATTAGGGGTATTCCAACAGCTGTTTAAAGTATTTCTATTGTGTTTACAGTTCGGAATATTGTAAACTCTTCTTATCTCGTCTTATCTCTGCTCATTATTTGCATTCTTTTTCCTAGCGCAGAATGTGAACTTTTGCAAAGTTGGAAACTATCGATTTGTTGTTCATGTGTTGTTGTTGTCGTTGTTGTTGCTGCTGTTGCTGTTGCTTCGGTCTAATAAAAAGTTCAAAATACTGCGCATCGTTGCGGTCAATTGTTAGTGTAAAATACCCCAAACAATTAGAAACCACAATTGCTGCCCCGCTCGCAACGTGCAACTTTTCATTTTTACTGGCACTTACTACCAGAGAGTGCCAGCCTGTCCTCCCTCATCCCTCCTCCCTTTCCCCTGCCTGCCTGACAGTCAGAGGTGCTACCTTGCCTTGCCTTGCCTTGCCTTGCTTTGTCGGAGCTTGGCATCCCTTACTGCAGTTCCAACCCCTTCTTCCTGCTGCCTGTTCCCTGCTCCTTCCGCTTGCCATCTCGCACCCACAAATCCACAACAACTGCAAATGCAGTTTGAGGTTAATGCCCCAAGCCAAAACGAAGAGCGACTGCCATCCGAACCCTAGCACCAGTCCCTGCCCCCAAACCCCCGTCCGATCTGTTTCCCGAAATGGGCTACAACAGTTCTGAGTGCTGGGTTTATAAACTTGCTCAACATTCTGCCTGTCAGTGCATTTCGCAAATTCTTCTTCGTCTCCTTCACACTCCCTTTTGCTCATTTTTACTTTACTTCTTTGTAGAGCTCTCAACTGCTTGCCTCTCCCCTCCCCCACCCCCTAGGCTAATGCCCCCCGTTGTCAAGTGAGGCGCACATAATGCGATTTTAATACTGATTTCCTGGGGCCAACTCCCAACTGGTTGGTCCCGTCATGTGCCGCTCTCTGCTCTTCATTATGTATGTATGTACGTATGTCATAAGCCTTTAACTGTTTATTTGTCCATACATACAGAGAATATATCTCTCTCTTAGCTCTGCCTTCCCCTTTCTCAGTCTTACTCTCCTTCTTCCATGACTCTCTGCAATTGTAACTGAATAATAAGTGCTTAATAGCTGACAACTATCGTGCAGATCTGCACCCCAGCTTCCGTCTCAACACCCCCTCTCTCTCCCTTTCTCCCTTGCTCTTTCTCTCCTGCTGGTCAACTGCCCTGTATACCATTTGTACCGAATTTTAAGCATTTAAGCCGCTTAACTTACTGACAAATTGCAATTTCGTATTTGTAGCTAATACTCTGAATCGAAATCGGAGGACTCTGCATAATTAGTGTGCTTCCAAAGTAGATCATGGCATATATGAGGGTATATAAGAATAGTTAACGTTTTTATACGGCATACCTAGATAAAGATAGTTAAGGTATTTATATGTATGTTAATTATGCTTAAAGTATTAAGTATTATAACAATAAGAAAACAATTCCAGCATCGCTCACTTACTTCTATGATCCAAATTGAAGTTATAACAATTATATAATAACAATACCATATAAAACAAAACATACATACATACATATATACATATATACATATATACAATCTGTAAAGCAACCACAATGTCAACCGCTAGATGGCGCTTCACAACAGATGGAGCACAGCATAGCACAGGGCAGACAGTTTGTTTTTTTTGGTTATAAAAGCGCAACAATGGAAAAGTGTGCGAGTGTGTGTGTGTGTGTGTATCAGAGTGTCTGTGAGAGAGTTTCAGTCTGTGTATGTGTGTGCTTTTACAATCCTATTAAAGTATCAGACAATCTAATCACAAGCAGCTCAAAAGCCGCGCAACGCGCACACGCGCTAAACGTTGCCAAAAGGACCACAAAGAAAGCGATGAAGAGGGAGAGGAAAGAGAGAGGAGAAGGGAGAGAAGAGAGAGGAAAGTATAGTGAAGACAGAGTAGAGAGGGGGGCAGAGGAAGTAGTTAAAGGCGGAGTCGTGGCTGTAGTTGGAGGAGTTGAGGCTGTTGCGTTGACAGCAACCCAGCGACACAATCAGATAAGAGCAACAACAGCAACAAACAACAGCAACAACACGAGAATTACAAGCAAAATGTCCACTAAAACGAGCCAAGGCTGCTCTGCCTGTTCCCCCCCCCTTCCACCGCTTCCTCTTGTCCCCCGCAACATTGCTTAGCTGGTTTCAGCATTGTCTCGTCTCGGATTCGAAGGTCTCGTCTCTCTGTCCGACTGTGCTGCCTGATTGTTGGTCTGCGTCAGTTTAATTTGAATACACTTAAGTGTCCTGCGGTCTGCCAGGGCCGTCGCAAGAATTTCCAATTGAAAATCACTTCAAGTTTAATTTGATTGCCGCTGCGAGTGCCCCTGCCGTGTTCCAGATACTGCTTACCGAGAACTACCTCAGCAGACTGCAGACCTTAACTTTAATCACATTTCGCACGGCATTAATATTGATGGAAATTTGCGGCGTTTGCATAAATTTTAGAGCTAAACGGGGGAGAAAATGCCTAAATGTGACAGGCTCTAACTGAGATGACCAACCGAGTAATACTCAGATATACAGTCTGTCAAGTAAGTCTTTACAAGTGTACAAATGTAGATGTAATGTAGAAATAGTTATAAATGAGTATTGCATATAAAAATAGAGGTTTCCCCTTTCTACAGAGTGTTCAAATTTGATAGTTTCAAATTTGAGTTTCGTTCGCAATTCCTTAATTCACCAGGGTATTCGGCTTTAAGCATGCCCGCACCAAGCTATCCTGTTTCCCTGCTTATTTTTTATGCTCTCTGCTGAGGCGGTTTCATTACTTGATTATCTCGCAGAATCGTGTGCAAAGTAAACCAACAAAAGTGAGCGCAAAGAAGAAAGCGCAAAGGGCAAATGGAATGCGTTGCGAAAGCGCGTAGAGAGGAGTTGGAAATGTGCTGCAATTGTAAATAATGTGAAGAGAGAAACAGACAGCGAACCGAACTCGGAATACACTATACTGCACATGCGAATGAGTGTATAAAGAGAGTAGCAAGACTTATTGCAGCCTTAAATTAACACACTCCCAATTAATCACTTTAAATATTCCCCATTTGGATGTGGTCTGTCAATTCCTGCTGTGCATCCTTTCTATTCCTAGGGCATTTTGGGGAGCGAGCAGCGGCAAAAAAATTGGATTTACATTATTTACGGCATGTTGCACAGGGCGACCATCGATAGACGTACATAAGCGTGCTATAGATGTCGACTATATATACCTATATACATATATACGTTGCGATGCGATGTCTGGCATCGTGTTTGTTCTGCCTGCAACGTAACGTATACGCAACGTGAACAACAGCAACAGCAACAGTGGAAGCAGGAGCAGCAGGAGAAGGAGAAAGGGCAACAACAACAAACACGGAACGCGTTGCATGAGGCAGGCTAACGGATCGGACCCTTTGGGGCAAGGAAATTAATTAAATTAAGTCAACGAAAAGTGAAACGGCATAAGCGAAAACGCAACACGGAGCACACACTCACACACAGACACACACACACACAGCCACACATAGACAGAGTACCGTTGTACTCTGGCTAGGGCAACAGGAAGTTTTGCCCGCAGGCCCGTTGTCAGGACGCGACGTCTTTGACATTCGTCGATTGCCGGCTCCATCATCACTTTGATGCCACTGCCACTGCCACTCCCACCTCTTACGCCCCCCTCTCCGTAGTCCATTTCGGGCCAGTGAAGCTCCTTTGGTGCGCAGCAAGTGTGGAACGATAAGCTTGCTTCGTTATAATCCTAATTAAATATTTAGGTTTACTCTATGGCTGTATTTACTTTTTTCCCCGTTCCCCGCCCTCTTTATCCCTTTCGTACTCACTCTCTCTCTTTCTCTCGTTCTCTCTTTGTTTTCTCTGCCTCCCTTTCGCTTTCCCTTATGCTCTATCAGCGCTGATGTCCTGCGCCCGATAACCGCTTGGGTCACTTGGCAAGGGTTAATTGCATTAAAGTTATGACAATTGTCGACAAATTTGACGCTCTTGGCCAAAAGAAGAAGAGAAGGAATAAGGGAAAGAGGAAGGGAGTAGAGCAAGAGAAAGCGAATAGCAAAATCAACTCAACGGGATCTCTATTGTGCTGTCGCGAAACTAATTAGCCAGAGTCGAAAGCTCTATCTCCATCATGAGTTATACACGTGTACAAAGAGAAGAAGGAGAATGCAAATGGGGTTGGCGCTTATGCGGTACGTCAAGGCTCAACTACAAGCTGTTGTAGACATGGGGAGGGGGGAAGGGAGTAAATATAAGGAAGACTGAAGTGAAGTACTTTAATATGTAAATTGGATAGCGCCCTTAACCTAGAATACATATCTATAATATACTTGTCTGATTTCTATCAAACTTGAAGAGCATATTATGGTATAGAATGATCCACAAAAGTTGTACGCAGATAGAAAATATATAAGTTGTTTAAATGACAGACAGAATATATAGACAGATTGAGAATATATATACATATGTGTAAGTAAACAGGCAGCGCGACTGCTATACTAAATAAACCTGAATCTAATAATAAAACATATTATTTCTTAATTTTGTAGCCGTATCTTTGAGTATAGGTTTTCATACGGACGGCCATATCGACTCGACTGTTAATTCTGATCAAAAAAATATATATTTTTTGCGGTGCTCCTTCTGTCTATGTTGACAAATAACATATGCAAGTGCCTGGAACACTTAGAACAGTCACAGCTAGATTAGTTTGGCAAAACTTTGCAGTTCAAGAATATATAATATATACATAGTATATTTATATATATATATATATATATATGTATTTAAGTCAAGGCACTTTCAGTCCTCTCTATTTAATGTATTACAATATCCCAATTTAGTATAATATGCTGTTCAAGTATTTATTTATTTACAATTAAAAATTCAAATTTTAATAATTTAAAATTTAGTCAAATTTTATTTTTACATTAAATTAATTGAAAATTTAAAGAAATAAAGAAATAAAGAAATAATAAATTTAAGAATATATAAAAATATGCAATGCTAAGTAGATACTGCCATACTTTTCTATGAAATGTACTTTAATGGCCCAAAGTTTAATGTATGTTACTATAAGTTAACACTGCATAATGAACTCTAATTTAGACACATGTAAATCTAATTTAAGGCTAAATTGTTTGGCTTTAAGCGCAGCGTTATAATGCTGGAGCTCGGCTGAGGCTCTTGTCTTATAAAACCAATTTAAGCTGAACACCCTGACCAGAGGCAGGGCTGCTCCCGACTGCAGTCATGCCTGGGCATGCTGTCTAGCATGCTTCACTCCCTCCCTTCCCCCTTTCATTCCTCTGCTTCCCCTTTGCTGCGTGTTATCTCTGGCTTTGCTTTGCCGCACTTGAAGCAGCGCGCAATTTGTTTTAATCAACAAAGTCAAAAAGGGGCACGTAGCGGGGCATTGTACAAAAATTAAATAAACTTTGCGTTGGCCCAACAATTTGCCCAGTGTCTAGGACCACGCCCCCGTCCAACGCCCCCGCCTCAGCTAGCACTCGCTGCCAGCAGCAACAGTCGCCGCAGTCAGCGCTCGAGATGTCTGCGGCTTCGTGCAGTGCCAGACAAAACGCTGACAGGCAGCCAAATCCCGAAGAGGAGCACTGAGCAGGAGAGTCGTGGGAGAGGTAGAGGAAGAGGAGTGGACTGGACGTGCCTGTCCAGGCGGGTGGCAGCGCTGCACTTGTAATGGCTTCCACAAACAGTTGCAATCAGTTTCCATCTGAGATCCTTTAACTGTTTAATATTGCAGCAAAATGAGAAAGAATTATCCCTGCAGCCCTCTCCCCTCTCCCTCCTGCCACCCTCGTTCTTTGTGCGGGGCAGAGCAAACAAATTAAGCGAAATGAACTCGTAATGCGAACTGCACGAGTTGGCAAACAATTAGCGAGTACTCACTCCCACTCACTCATTCGCCATCGCATTCGTTTGTCAATAAATGAAAATTCCTAAGATGTCCATAAATTCTCACAGTGCCCGCTGTGATATATCGCACCACAATCCAATAGAGGCCAGACAAATAGAGAATGTGTTGTGTTTTCCCATCGATATACAACAGTTTTCAGCACCATGTGGTGCCCTAACTGCAGTAGGGTGTATCGATTACCTGGAAATATCTTAGTAAGGATTCACTTGGAAGAACAACTTGAGGCACTCTTATTGAATTCATCTTCTAAATCAAGTTATCCAACTTTGGCCCAACTTTCGTAGGGTATCAGCCTGTCGTTATTAGCTCTCTCTGTCTCTCTCTCTCTTTCTTTCTGGCTGTGATTATTGCGTTGTGTTGCCTTTCATTGTGTGCTATCAATAAAGCAAATTGAATTTGGTACAAAAAGTATCACTCAGGTCGATCGAGATAAATGTCAACAGGACACAGGAGAGAAATCAGTGTGGCAAGCAGAAGAGTGAGACAGAGGCAGTGAGAGAGACAGAGAGAGAGAGAGAGAGACAATTTGTGCCCATTGTCAGATGTTTGATGAGTTTGTGACGTAGTATTTGAAATGGGCAAATTAAATTAATGTGTTAGATTGTCTGCGCTGCTTACCCCACACTGCATTGATAAATGAAAAGGTTGGGTCACAGGTCAAGCTAACGGGACCCCAGGCACCTCCCTGTAAGTTCATTGTTAATTTGTTGTGTCTGCTTTTTCAGTGTGTGTGTCTTTCTTAACAACGGACACACTGTGATTCTTGCTGTCAGCTTTTGTTGCTTATTATTTATCATCCGGTTTGTTTTTTAAGCTGCCCTCGCATGTCGCCCTCCCTCTCTACACCCCCTCGCTCACTGGTGCAATGAATCACAGTCTGTGTGTATGTAGGGGCCATAAGCATTGGGTGTGCCAATAGGTACAGCCACATGATTTATTATATGCCCAGCTATTGGTAGGCGTGGCACTGCCCAGAGCCAACATGCGCCTGCTTGTCGCACTAGACTAATGGTTGTAAGGAAAACAACAACAATGATAACAACAACAACAACTGATTCGATTGTTAACAAACTCATAAAACAAATCCTTGAAAATGTTTGCGGCCTCTGAGTCTGCATGTTTTATGTTGAGCATTAAAAATTGATTGTGCCTATGCAAGTAATAAATATATATGTGCTTTATACACATTGATTCTCTAAACATAGCACTGTTATAATATAATATATTATATATATAATAATAAATATTATATTGTATTTGCTGTAGTTTACCTAATACAACTAACAGCAGCCGTCAGCTCTAGCTTTGTTTTCAAGTTGCAGTTTTATAATACAAATAATATTTGTATATTATTGTACATTTTATACACACTATATTCTCATTCTTTGTTATATTTTATTCTATAATTGTTTTAATTACTTCCTTCTTTGACTTTATTTTATTAATTAATTATATTAATTATATTATTATATATATTATATAAAAACATAAACTAAAACTCGCAGGCAATAAGAACATGTTCAGACTTTGAAAACTTTCTTAAATGCCCCAAAAAAACTGTCTCATAAAGCAATTTGTGCGCAATTAAAGCCACATAATTTTCGTCGGCCTATGCGGCTCGTTGCCTGCTAGACGTGTCTGCATTTTTGCCACTCCCTCTAGCCCCTCGCCCCCCTCTTTCCCCTCTTCGTGGCAGCCTCATTGGCTGTCCCTGACATTGTTGGCGTTGGCTAAAAATTGCAATGTCATTGTTGCGAGACAGCGGGCGGCGCAGAGCAAAAACCATGTGGCTAGTAATTCATTACCCCGACCGCCGTGCACACCAACACACACACAGGCACACAACAATTGCACATGGCCGCCGACGCCATTTAATGTGCAAACAAAAGGCGTTGGCACCGCAAAAAAAAAGGGGGAATGAATCGCTTGTCCAATATTATGAAGTATTTGTAAAGTGCAGACGGCGCACAATGGCAACAGAAACCGAAAAAGGAGAGAACGAAAAGGGAAAAAGGGAAAAGCGAGAAAAACTGCGCTCTATGCTAAAAGTTAAAATAACGAACGATAATTAATGGAATGACAACATAAAGCAGCCAACAATTTCAACGGGTTTCCAATGCGCCTGCAGACGTTAGGAGTCACCAGGGCTGGGCACCGCCAACCCACTCCCAACTGGCTCCATTCCTCCCTACTCCACCCCCGTCTCTACTCTGTAGCTTTGTAGCAGCTGCGGCGTGTGAATGTTTATCGCAGTCGGGGCGCGAGAAAAAAGATGAAGCGGAAGCAACGCCAATGCCATGTGAATGCTGTGGTACTGTGTGAATGCGAATGAATGTGGCAGAGTGAGTGTGAATGTACTGTGAATCTGAGTGTGAATGTGAATGTGAATGTGCATGTGAACGGGAATGGTTTCTGGACAACCGGAAATGCATTGTTTCACGCGCAATTTCATTCGGGTATTTATTATGCCAAGTGTGGCGCAGTGTGGCAAGAAGAAGTGCCAGAAACGGCATTTCATTAATGCAAAAGTAATCAAAATAATTAATGAAGAATATCGCCGTGGGGGTGCGGTGTTTAGGGTGAAATTAGCAAAAGATTCAACAGAAATTCCACACCACTCTAGAAATGTTATTGAACCGAGTCTAAAGCAAATGTGCTTGCCATAATAACTGCAGAGATATTTAGTTTGATTTGTGGCGAAGGAAGACATGAGTAATTTACCATAAGCTAGAGTTTAGCATGGCTCTAACAAATACTGTATTAATACAGTGTATTGTGGTTTGTCTGCCATTTTTTAAATTGCAGTTACTGCCATTGCATGATCCTTGACACGCAATAATAGTTCGATAGGATTCAAACTCTTGACGGCATATGCAGGTCATCGATGGAATAATGTATATTTCATACAAAAATGTTCGTTTTGCAGGCGTTTCACTTGCTGATTGCCCCGAAAAGTATGCTGCAGTTAAAATACAGTTCATCAACTAAGCAAGAGTCAAATAAGGGTATAGAAACTTTGTGTAAATATATATATTCTTGCTCAGTGTCACCAACCGAGTCGACTGACTGTCTCTACAGATGTCTGTGTTTCCATAAGTCTGTGTGTCTCTCTTTCTCTCTGTCTTTCTGTCTATCTGTCTAATATATTAATATTAATATATTTGTTCAGTATACCATATGTAGTTCAAGTTTATTATCATTTGCATAGGCAATAGATGTCTGAAGAATATGTGCAGAATAGGCTGTTGGCCAATGTTAGTGGGTAAGTATAATGGGAAGGGTATCTTACAGTCAGTCCCAAACGATTGTTGCTTTCCGTACTTATTTTTACTTATATTATTAATTATGTAAATGCGCTGGCATGACATGATTTCAGTCCGTTTTGGCTGCAGCACTGGCGTTGCATTTATTAGCCAAATATCATTAGGGCCAACAACAATAGAGGCAACAACAACAGGGACTGCAGCAGCTGTTCGACAGTCTCGAGCTCGGCAACTTAGCAGACATTCTGCTTCAGCCGCACAACAGTTTTCAATTTGCACAACAACGGCAGGTGTAGCGACTGAGGTGGCTTCTTTTTTTTTGGGCCACACCAAGCAGCAGGCGACAAGCTTGTTGAGGAAGTTTGCTGGGGGCGGGTAGGGGGGGTGGGGAAGGCGGGAGGAAGCGCGGTTAAGCGCACACGCAGCGCCGCGAGCAATGAAACCAAAACAGGCGACGACGAGATGACGACGATGTTGACGATGTGGTGGCACTTATTCTACATGTTTTTTGTAGTTCACTTGTTGTTCTTGTTGTTGTTGCTGATGAGGAAATTGTTTTGAAAATTACAAATAGCGGTAGAACAAGCAGCAGACATGTACACTTATACAGTATACATACACACGTACATACAAATATGTGTAAGTTAAAAATTGTTGAGGAAAAGTTGCAGCTGGTTTCCTTTAGTTTCCCTCAATTCAAATATGCGTTAAATGGTCGGTTAAGAGAGGCAATATATGCACAGAATGATAAAGATAAAAGACATATAAAACATTGCACACTATGAATGATCTTCATCTGAAATGTCGCGCATGCTGCACCGTTTCCACCTTTAGAGTCTTCCAAGTATCCACGCCAGAGATTTGAAGACATCGCAAGTAGGCAAGAAAGTCGCTATAGGTAAAATCATTGTCGGACTTATTGGTATAGTATCTGTGATAGGGACACAGCGGATGCAGGATGAAGGGCCGCCAGAAGGCACGCTTTATTTGCAAGGCTTCGTAGAGCTGATCACAGACTTTGGAGCCATCGTCAAAGTAGAGAAACAGATGAATTGCGCTAAGAGAGAGAAAGAGGGAGAGAAGAGAGAAACTGTTAGATTAGCTGAAAAGAGAGACAACTCTTGTAGAGCATACAGTGCTTTACGAAGCAACTCCACGAATACTGGATGTCCGACAATCAGATCGACCGTCGGCTCATCCGTGCCCGTCTGCAATTGCCTGATGTACTGGGTGGAAAGCTGGGCAAGGCGCACGCTCTCCATGATGGGTTCCAGATGCTTGGAACGGGCGGCCCAGTCGTGAGCAAGCCAACGCACCGCTGCAAAGAAGATCTCCTTCTCACTATTCACAGCCACCTCAGCGCTGAGCAGACTGCAGATGTTCTCCGGCGGCAGATGCAGAAACTCCTTGCTGGCCACCAGAGTGAGAAAGAAGCACTGAACACGTCGCAATATGGTGGTGTCCAGGCCACGATAGCAGCCCAGTGCATCGATGCTGCTGGCATCCATGGCCATCTTGAAGGCACGATCCTCCTTAATGCCCTGCGGCAAGTCCAGACACTGCCACACCTGACGCGACAGTGCCTGGACCCGGAGGAATGTGGCTGCCGCCAGCACTGCCATGAGATGTGCACAGTCCAGCACAGTGTGCGACTTGTCCATCCAGCCACAGAGCGCCGCCAGTCCCTCGTACGGCACCTGATTCTCGGGCAAGTGCAGCTCATGCGATCCATTCTTCAGTTTGTGCACTGCCCACTCCGAGTAGCTCATCAAGAGCGTGCGATTGCAGAGCAGCTTCCTTATGCCCAATCGCAGAATCAGATCGTTCGACTGGCACTGCTCCCAAGTCCGCTCAAGCAGTGCCAACACTCCATCCCGTTTCTCCATTTTAAAGTTCCTGAACGAAGTCTGCCATGGACTTATCTGTGCTCCTCCGGAGTAGTCCAAGAGAGGCACCAACGCAATGCTCGGCTCAGCTGGCAGTCCGTCGTGCTCCGACTCGATATAAATGTCGGCCATATTTCGTAGAGTTCTCACACAGTTAATTTTGAAATTGAATATATAAATAGAAAACTTGTGCTAAGTACAACAGATGTTATAAGAATACATAAACAAAGTCTGCATAGCAAAGTGTACTCTTTATAAATAGATTGAAATCAAAGAGATTCCACCTGAATTAGCAGCTCATTCTGGTGTCTAGACCGTATTTATTGTAACATCAACTCAAGTAGAGCTTCAATTATTTCGCAGTTGCGTTCACAATTTCCAATTCCACTGCAAGCTAATCCAGGTGTATTCAAGATACCTGAAGACAGACAGACTTAAATACCTCCGCACAGGTCTATTCAGTCGCAGCTCCTTGCTGGTCGCTTACATTTTGGGCCAATTAGACGCACAATGGTCCCCAAATTATGCAACATGGCGCGACAAATTCAATTTGCTATGCCCCATACACGTGCACAGCAACAACAACAACAACAATAATAATAAGAGCAACAAAGTGCGGCTTCTCAAACGCACGCACACAGACAGGGGCAGAGGCAGACAGGAACGGGAGCAGGAGCAGGCAACAACAGCAGCCGAGCGACACGTCGAAACTTGTTCAAAAATCCCTGGAGAAATTAGTTTGATTTATGTTGAGTTTCCGGTGCAAATAAATTGCCAAGTTTACAGGCACTGGGACACGGTAAACAGGAAGCGGTATACGGGAGAGGAACGCGGCAGTTCGCAATGCCGACGCATAATTGATAATGCGAGCGGCGTAGAAAGCCGCCGCCAGTGGCTAACGGGGCTAAGCGTGCGGGGGACCTGTTAGTGGACAAGCTCTGCATCAAATTGACACCGAATGGCGTCATAAACGTGACTCATCAGACTTAAATGACAACCCACAGACTGAAGTTAGTTTCTGAATACAAATCTGAAAGATAAACATAAATAAAATAAAATAAAATAGAATCTGCACAACAAACTCAACTTCTATGTCCGTTTTTCATTCATGGCATTCAAATTGCATTCATTTTTATAGTAAAATCTTTGCATTATTTAAATTCAATCTTATCAATTTGGTACGTCCCCCTCAATAACCCATTGCACTATTCGCTTTAATCCCCGGGCCCAACGGTGTCTGTCAGTTGTCAGGTTAAAAATCAAAATCACTCGGCTATAGGCAAATGGAAAACCTCAAAATCAATTAATTTTATTGGGTCTTCTGGTTTATTCTTTTTCCAACGATAGCACAAACTGAAATGTCATTGTGGTGGAAAACTATTCGGTTACAGTACCAACAACAATCGGGAGAGAAAGCGAGAGCGAGAGCGAGAGCGAGAGAGAGAGAGAGAGAGAGGGTAAAAAGAAAGCTTATTGGGTTTGCAGGTGTGCATAAAGTGATTTCATTTTGTAAAATATCTCTACAATTTGTAAAGAATGTTCGACAAAATTTAAACAAATATTGCACATAAATTGATTGCAATGCAGAGTTTTTTTTTAATCTAATTGATCAATTTCAATATACGATATTCGGTAAGGGCATATAAGTATTCACTTCCGGCATCCGTTTTCGGGGGCGAATTCCGGTTCGTGTTTTGGTTTCTCTGCCTTGCTCCTCTGTTTGTCATTGGTCGTCCACTCTGACATTGACAAAAGTGCAAAGGATTAAAAGTTCTGCCCAGGCAGGACAACACACACGCACACACTAACACACACACACACATGAAGCACAGGGACACCTTTGCGGACGGCAGGGGGCAGAACCAGAGGCCGAAACGGACTCTACAGCGGATGAGTGAGAAATTGAAGTCACGTAGTTGTGTGCAAATTTTTTTGTACCGTTGACACTAACAGTTTTTTTCACACCCAGTAGAGTGGCTAAAAAGGGCTGTATGAATTGCAAATACTACGTTATTTCTTTGAGCTTAAAGAAACAGAGAAATACATTCAGTTTGGCTATTTTTTAAATAAAATGCAGCTCCAGTATGGTAGCTTTAAAGGAGTGTTTCTATTCTCATATACCATATAGTTCCTAAAATAGAACTTGTAATTTTGAAAGGGTATTTGTCAGTCTGTTACAGAGACTGCTGAATTTCTCTAGGTATTTTCCTTTTTTACAGCTTCTTTTTTCTCTATTTTAGGTGCGCTTTTATTTGGTTACGTTGCTAAATTTAATTTTTGTTTAGTGGCCGCACTGTGATGTTATGCTGATTAAATTTGCCAGCATTTACGTGATTTCAATGCGTAATTTATGCCAGCTGCCACCTAGTGGAACCCCTTGCCTTGCCATATGGGTTGGTCGTGGCTGGAGCCCAAAACTTTTAATTAGTTTAGTGTCATCCGCTGTCAACGGAAGGTTCCCAAGTTGTTGCTAGGCAGCACATTTCAATGGCCAATATGGATGATATTTTAGATGCACCCTTCATCTGCCATCTTCACCATATTCTGAGTTTTTCAAAGCTTTACCCTGTTTACAGATTGCGCAGATACCACGCCAGGGGTGTTTAAGTGTGTTTCAATGGAGCATAAAGCATAAAGCATAAAGCTGTTGCACACTGCTCGGCACTGGCAATTGAGGTTATGCCAGAGGAGTCCGTTTGCAGTGGGTTTACTTTGAGATCTTATCACAAGTGCCCATCGCCTTGGCCACTGCGGGGCTGCCATGCTGCCATGCTGCCACATTGCTACGGTGCCACGTTGCCAGGCTGCCATTCCTATCCAATTAACCAGACGTCGTCGCAGGCCTGTCAACGCCGTGCAAAGGTGAAAAGTTGCAGCGATATCAAAAGTGCCAAACCATGGCCAAATCGCGTGACTGTCAACAAAGAAAATATTCTCACAGAAATGAAAGTAAATGACTTTTTTATAAATACCCTCCAGTTTCGCTCAACTTTAGCAATCTGCACAAGAAATATCTGCAAGGATCAACTAGTTAATTTAAACAATCTGGCAGCTTTTCTTCAACGATCAATTTCCCCTTAATTACCCAAGTCAAAAAGTACAATATACTACAATATAACAAATACCTTTCTATTTAAATAAATTCCCCTCAGCTCAACGATAAGTACTAGTATTTTGCAATCGAACGTAGTTCAGCAATATACTATATTTTAAATATTTCCCCGTTCTCTGTTATACGAATGTAGAGATAGTGTATAACATCTTCGTCTGTTCATGCAAAAATCATTCTAACGGAAGTCTTGTTGGCTCACAGCCCAATTTAATAGTTTTTCGATTTGTTGAAAGCAAACGCCAAAGCATAGAAAATAAATTGTCACAAAATGCTGGCCAACTTGAACGGCAAACCGCAAAAAGGCTGGCAAAGTTTGCCCCAGGACCTCTTGCAGAGTAAAGCAAAGCACTCAACGCAAGTCAACTCCTTGGTCTTATCTTTATCAGTTGAAGAAAAGCGCAGCTAGCCTTATTCCAGTTCCCATTCCCGTTCTAGTTGGCGTTCTAGTTGTCGTCGTCACATATCGAGTGCCGGCAAAAAGTTCGACGACTTCGACTTCGACGTGGACTTGGACTTGGCGACTGGCCTCGAGAAGTGAACTCTGGCAACTCTCTCGTTCACCCACACACACAGACACAGACAAGGGAAATATTTCCGCTTTGGCCGTCAGCCCACGCCCACACCCACTCCCACACCTCTCCCTCGCAGTTGTAAATAAGTTGGGAGATGAAAAATTCTCAATTGAATTCGTTCGATTGTGGAAGCGAATTCAGCCCAAGGAGATAATTATCAGGGAATGCGGCAGCATAATAAATGTCAATGAAGAGTGAGACAGAGACAGAAAGAGAAAGAGAATACAAGGGGGAGAGTGGAAGAAATACGCAAAAACTACGTCGACGTTTTAAAATGCCAACCATAAAATCTCATAAAAGCGCATAAAGTGCCTTTTAACAGCCCCAGCAGTCGTTGTTGCTGTTGTTGTTGCTGTTGTGTTTTGTTGTTGTTGGCCTTTAACTAGTTGTAAATATGCTCAACATGCACTCAATGAATGAAATGTGTGCACAATGTTGAAAATAGTTGTGACACCCCCCCAAAACAGACGTCCCCACAAAGAGGTCGTCCATTTGTCCATTTCTCCTCTCTCTCTCTCTCACTCTCTCTCTCTCTCTTCCTCTTCTTCTGCCTCTGCCTCTGCCTTTGTTGCTGTTGTTGTATTGTTCTTTTTGCTGTTGTTGCCGCTGCTGTGCATACGCTTGGCTTGGCCTGAGCAGGCAGCTTGTAGTACAACTTCCGCTTATATGGACACCACTTCAGCATGATAAATTGATGTTGCCGGTTTAAAAACGCAAAGAAAATAAAACGCTGGAAGCAGTGCGAGGCTCAACAAAGGCGCAACTACATTATACCTCGCTCATGCGAAGGTCTTAAGGAGCAGGGACAAACTACATATACTATACATATGTATGTATATACAATAAATTATATATTTAATTTAATTTAATGAATCTATTTCAATAATATCATTGTTTGCGACCTTGTCAACCTTGTTTTACAAGACTCTTTCTTTAATATTCAAATTAATCTGTTTATCATAATGAATGCAAGTGACGAAACTTGGGAAAGCAATGAAATAAGGCATTGGTAGACACTAGTAAATTGTTTATGCATAGAAAGGAACACAGTAAAAATATAATAACTTAAATAATATGCAACTTATGGTATGCATAAGCCGCTGTTCCTGCACATTTAAACGGAAATACGCAGTATCTTATTGCTTTTGTTTATATTAACCTTGGTACTTTTTATATTCCTTGGGACCTTTTCAACATATTCCTGGGACCGAAATTATCCCAAGTACTTTTAATTTCCTCCACGTAACTGTCAGAATTCGAAAAAAAAATTCCCCAGGACTTCTTATGGGACTTTTAATATACCTATTGAGGCTGTGGTGGCATTTAAGTTGGCAGCTCTGTTTTTCCACCCCTGGTATTAATTTATCAGCTGATTTCCTTGGCGCGGCATTGCGAAATTCAAAACAGAAGTTGAACTTTAATTACTTTTATTAGTATTGGTAAAGACAAATGTAGCAATATTTGGTTCTTATTCAGGTGCAACTTGCAAAAATGGCAAAAAGAACTGAAAATAGAGTTAATTGTGCAGCCAATTGACGTTGTGATGCGCCGTTACAACCGAGATTATTCAGACTTATTGTATACTGCGCCTCGTCCGGCGCCTGGCAAGCAGGCTGCGTGCAAGAGACATCGCCAAAGCCCTGAGACTGCACCGAGAAGAAGAGTGGTGGACATGGCTCGAAGTCATAGCCCACACAGGCGTCCGTCAGATCGTAACTGTACGCTCCCAGTGCCGTCGATTCGCAGCTCTCGTCCTGGCGCAGCGGTGAGCTGGCATTGCGGAACGGCAGCTCGATGCTGCGCGAGAAGCACACTGTGAAGGTCACCTGGGTGATGGGCGCTATTTTCAAGTAACGCATGCTCTGCCTGCCAGGCATGTAAAGCGCATCCAGACGATAGAAATTAATGCTGCCCAAGCGTCCAAACTGCAGCAGGGAATCGCTGCCATATTCACTGATGACTCCATTGGAATAGCAACGTGGATTCCAGAGGCGACGTGGCACTGAAACAGTTACTCGGTAAGCAGCTTTATAGAACCTAGTTCTTTCTACTTACCCTGGCGTATGCGTCTAATCACAGGTGCTCCACACTCCTCCGGGGGCTTTTCTATGTTCAGCACATACAGATCTCTGCTGGGCTGCCGCACAAAGTCGTGGAACCTCACCAGAGCACCTCCGCCATAGTAGATGAAGTGCAGGTTGGGCAACCTCCAGGCCATGCGGTCCATGTAGCGACGACTGTAGTCGTAGTCATTCTCATCCACATAGGAAATTGGACTGGGCACAAGCAGCGCCACCAGCGAGCGTCCGCCAAGATTGCCGGCATTCGCTTCGCCTGACAGCAGTTGCTCCACTCTAGAGCTCAGCGTGTTTAGTATGCTGGGCAAATTGAAGCCAGGGGGATCTGCGCAGGAGGCAACAAGGGATTAGGACTCTGTCTAGTTGATGGACGGACTTACGCCAATAGTGCGCTGTGAAGTTCCACTGCTGATAGAGATCCACTATATAGTCGGTTGTGTTGACTATAACTGATGCATCGGAGGCAGCGAAGAGCGTCACGGTGCTGGCATATGGATGGATGTTCAGATGCTGCAAGACATAGCTGGGAAAGGAGGAGGAGAGGGAGACAGACAGGGATATAGACAGAAGTCTATCTAAGGGGGGTTATATGGATGGCAGTACTTACTCAACATAGTCCACTACCCAGTTATATGGCCAGTTGGTGTCCACAAAGACGAACACGTCGGCAATGATGGTGGTCATGTTGGATATGTCCGACCACGCTCTGCACTGAAACGAGTCCATGATGGCTGCGGATGGAGTGGAGAGGGTTATTTATTTCATTCTATATTCTATGCTATGTCTAACTGGAACCACTTGGGAGGGAGGAAAGAAAAGTGTGCTCTGCATGAAGTTCTAGTGGGGACTTTATTAGCGACGCTTCTCACTGGAACTCACAGCTTAAGTACAAAAATTATAATAATACTTTAAAGACGACAAATGGATGGGTTAATTGGATTATTTGAACTCAGTAACGGGACTGCAACTTATGCTACTTGTAGAACTGCTGCCATCTACTGCAGGGACTGCTGGGCAAGCAGGGCCAGGATAATGGTCAGCAGACTGGCCGCCAAGCCGGCGACACCACTGTAGCAACCCATGTTGGTCACGGAGACCACATAGCGCCACTGGTCGGGCGTCTGGCAGGCATCCTGGGTGCACGATGTGGTGTTGATGCTGCCCGGCTGCACGGACAGATAGAGAGGCGGGCATTGCGTGATGGTGTAGTAACCGTTGCAGGCATTCGACAGATCGTACGAGTAACTGTTGCCACTAATCTGCACACAGTTCTGGTCAACGCTGCCTGTCGTTGTCGTCGTGGTCGAGGATGTGGTGGAGTTCTGCTGCGGCCACTCGTAGCTGCGCGACGAGCAAATGGTGAAGCTGCCTCCGTTCTGGGACTGAATGGTAACCACACGATTGCTGCCCGAGCCATAGAAGTAGTTGGCGGCAACGCGATAGAAGTTGACAGTGCCGGGACGGACGTACTGGTACATCTGGTCGGTGCCCCAGCTGTTGGTGTACCAGGTGGAGCCGCAGCGCGGATTGATGATGCGACGAGGTACTGCAAGGTAATCAAGGCAATCAAGGTATAAAGTATCAGGTATAAAGCAAATCCCCTCAAGCAACTGCACTTACTCTTGATAATGCGCCTGGCCACGGGTCCTGCAGATGTGGCCACAGTGCTGCCGATGGACAGCGAGAACAGATCCCGCGTGGAGTCACGCACAAAGTTGGAGAATCGCTGAATGTTGCCGCCGCCATAGTAGACAAAGCGCAGATCGGGAATCTGCTCGTTGATGTACTGCACCTCAGTCTGGGCATAGTTGGAGTCGGCATCGTTCACAGTCGCCTGGTTGGGCATGATCAGAGCCACCAGGGAGCGGCCGCCAACGCTGGAGTTGCTCTGCTCGCCATTCAAAAGGTTCTGCGTGAGGTTCTGAATGCTGCGCAGCACAGTGGGCAGATTGAAACCCTGCTGATCTGTGAAGGATGACCCAATGATTAATGAATTACAGTGCCAGACTCCACCTGATCCACAACTTACGCTGCGCCTGCGTGGTCACGTTCCACTGCTGATAGACATCTGTGATATAGTTGGTGGTGTTCACAATAATCGAACCATCGAAGGCGGACAGCAGCGTCACTGAGCTGGCATAGGGATGAATGTTCAACTGCTGCAGCACGTACCTGTGGGAGAGGGGATGAAGGGATTAGAATCTTCTCTGCTGCACTAGACCTGGGCAACTCTCAACTCACGCCAGGTAGTCAACAATGGCGCTGTACTGCCAGGAGGTGTCCAGGAAGACAAACAGATTGGTCATGGGCGTGATGATGTCCGAGAGGTCCTGGCTGTTGCTGGCCGTGCAGGAGACGTCGTTCAGGGATTGCGCTGCAAGATCGAAGAGCACAGACATACAAGTTATGCAAGTGTGGGGGGAGAGGCAACGAAATGGAGAGGGAATCAAAAGCTGGCGAGGAGGATTCTAGAGTACAAACTGCCCCCCAAGTGGTTCCAATGATTACGCAATGCTGAGCTCTACTTACGCACATAGGTGACCAGGGACAGGGCCGCGTAGGAGGCGAAGCTGGCAATCGTTGCTGGCTGCAGCGTGACACGCAGCTGCATCTCCCGATCGAGCACCTGAGCAAATGCGGCCGTCTGTGCCTGCATTTCTGTGCTGGGCGCCACATTGGGGAACTGTGCCTGGCGACCGCAGGCCTGGATGCCGGTGCCCAAGACACCAGTGGAGGAGTAGTACATGCGCAGCAGCTGGGACAGCTTCAGGCTCGAGGCCTGTGTCTTCCACTGGGCCACATTCTTGGCAATGATCAGACCATCGAGTCCACCACGAATCTCCGCATCGGTGGCCTCCAGATTGTTGCGCTGCGAAAGGAAATACCAATGGGGCAGCACCGTGTCGTTCCAGCCGCCAGTTGCACCCACTGTGGCCACATTGCCACTGGAGGTTGGCACCTGAACGAGAGTCACCTCAGCCAGATCGCCGGCCAGTGTGGCTGCCCAACGATTGTCAATGCTGCTGGCCGTTGTCTGCGACTGAGTGCGTCCCCGTCGTTGGGTGGCCAGCTGGAGGAGCGTATTCAGATTGATGGTTTGCTGCTGCAGCCCCGTTGCCACGCCCGCAATCAACGTGCCCGCCGACACTGTGCCCCAGGGAGTGCGCACCAGGCCGTCCTCGACGGGACACTGGCTAAGGCCTTCTGTGCTCCCGTAGACCCCGTCGGTGTCGTAGTCCAGCTCACCCAGCTGCACATAGTTCGAGCCGGAGCCCCGAGCTCGCTTCGATCTGCTGTCAAGCCACTCGGCATCCCCGATGAAGTTGTTCGACTCGGTCTTCTTCAGTGCACGTGGCAGACGCTGGGCGCGGTACTGTGAGAGCCGGCTGCAGACGGTGTTCTCGTCTCCTCGCTGCCGTGTATCGAACGTGCTGGAGAGCATGAAGTGCAGGGAGCAGCGCTCGGTGCTGGTGAACGAACTGTTCGGGAAGTTGTTGGCATTGCCGGGCAGCAGGCGGGAGAGCAGAATGCGCAGCTTGGGGAACTGGAAGCCGGTGGGGCTGTAGGGAATGACCCCATCGATTTGGGTTGTGATACCAGGAGCACGCCTAATGCCATCCTGACGGAAGCGATGCAACAGTGCCACAGATATCTGGCGGATGTCCATCTGATAGCCACTTGCCACATAGCTGCTCTCCACCTTCTCAATCAGTGAGATCAGCGTGTCTATGTTGGCGGGCAGACGGTTGTCGCGGTTCATGAAGTACGACGTGTTGTAGCATTCGATTAGCGAGGGCGGTATCTGCAGTTGGGCATTCTCCTGCGCCTGCACTGAGCCGATCGTGAGGATCAGGCCCAGGCTAAGGCAGACAGCAACTGCCTTCAGTTTTGAACGCTGCATGCCGTGGCTGCGTCTATGTCGTTGTGTGTGTGTGTTCGTTCAAGGGAAACTGGAGGGAAAGAAAAAGGCAAAGGAAAGTTCCAAGTTAATTAAAGATAATTCGGATAATGCTGAAGACGACTACTGTGAATGATTTTATTAATGTACAAATATTTATTATGAGTAATAAATTGTGCAACTATCAATTATAATAAATATTCCCGCTCTGATACTATTATATAAACACGCGTAACTGACTAATTAGATAACCCACTAACTTGTATGCGTAGTTGCTCAATCTTTCGGGCAGGTTAGTGATGCAGGGAGCACCCTAAATCACAAGTTAAATAAGTTAGTTGCAAAACTCTTGCGACTTATCGAACTGATGGCCGTGGCCCAAAAAGAGCAACACCCAAGCACAGTCCGCATGGCTTATAGTTGTCCGCGCAGAAAACAGGCAATGATAAGAACCTATTGCACATACAGTCATACTATAGAGAGGTGTTCAGGTATTCTATGTTATATGGAGAGTGCACAGTGCGTTATCGGGGCAGCAACAATTATGTGTGTTTGATTTAGAGGGGCATGTGTAAACTTTGTTATCCCTATCACTGTGCAAACATTGGGACAGTCAGACCCGAAAAGTGCTCAGTGCAAGTGACAGACAGTCAGCGTATTGATCTGAGAAATACTAACTGTTTAAAGTTATTAATATCTTTTTGTAGTGCCGCAATTAAGATACAAATCGGAGGGGGAACGAAATTGTGGTACTAAGTCAACAGGCAAAGGAATTCTTTCCATTTCCCAGATACATTTCTATCTGAGATCGTCATAGACAGGTAGTGCGTCACTCTTCATCTTTATCGATCACTCTTTGTGGACTTCCGGAAGTTGTAATAAGCTTTCGCACAATAAAAGTACAGTAATCATCGGCTAATGCCAACGGAAGCTGATGTCATTCAGCTGGCACACTCATTGGCTCATTATCAATTGGAAATAAAACAAAGGTACACACAATAAAAGACCTACAAAATGCGCTGTAAGCGAATGAGTCAAGTCGCCTTGATAAACCCCCATATACGCTCAGTACCTGTTATCAATTTTTATCAGTTTCATAAGGAATTTGTTCATAATTCAGAGTGGTCTCTCCCTCCATGAACGGGATATAGATTGGCACTACACAGCACCGTTAGTTAGTGAGCTTTTCAGAAAAACTATTCCAAACTATTCGAATATGGCGCATGAGTCAGATGCGAGTCCATAGAGTGCCTTAAGTAGAACAGCACGGGGCAAGAAAATATGTATTCCCTGCACATTATACTTAGTTTTTTATGTATTCACTACACAACACTGCGATTTTACCCACTGCGATAAGATAATATTTTAATTGTTCAAGCACAGTGAAAGTTGGTGAAATTTTAAAGATATTTGAACACTTGTCGTAACTGGGGCAGTTGCAGTTTTTGTAGACTTTTTATGTAGACTTTACTTTATTTAACTTCTTTAATTTCATTAAGTTATGTTTGTATTTAATAATTTTGTATTTAAGCACAACTTTAATATGCTCTTTTAATTATTAACAGCAATAAAAAATATTTTATCAGCTCATCCAATATATTATGATTTTTTGGATTTCTTTCACAACACATTTAAGTTTCTATTTTTCCGCATTACCTTGTTCCACTTGCTAAACTATTCGTACTGATTGCTGGTTCTTTAACAAAACAGGTGCCGCGCCTGAATGCCGAGCTATGTAGAGTGTTGTAATCTCTGGCAGCGTACTTATCAGTTCACAATACTAATATCACGATAAGATAACTGGACTTTTGGATCTGGGTGAATAATACTCTACATGGAGAGCGTTGTGCAAATCGAATTTGTAGCAAAACTTAAGTTCATTTAATTATTTACAAATGTGGAGAGTTGTGCGATGTATTGCAAGAAATTTAAATTGTTAAATATAATTGTTAAACTTGAAATGCAAGTTAATATATGTTAGCTAAATAATAAATGTGAAGGTATTAAGTTAAAGGCCTAATAGGTAAATATCATTTGTTTGTTTTCGCCATTTCATGAAAATTAATTTAAACGTATCGATAAATTTGGTAAACGCAATGCGGAGCCGATGTTTCTTGGTGGCGGCGAAACGATAACCAAACTATCGCAACGAGTGACAGCCCTAGAATAAAATCAATACAGCAACGGAATGTAAATAAGAATGGCACAAAACAATACAACAATCAAGTAATGGCTAATTCTTTTGCAGGGGCAAGCACAGGACAGCTCAACAGGATGCTATATTTGTGGCATTCATGGAGAGGCATCCAGTAATAGCCAAAAACTATTATAAAGGCGACAAACTGGCCAGTGAAGCGGCATGGAAGAGACTGAGCAAAGAGCTGAACAGCGTGGGGCCGCCAGTCAAAGAAGCCGGCGAATGGAAACGTGTTAGCATTGCAAAGATTAGGTCAGTTGGAGGTATATTAAATGAAAGCAATTCTTGCAGGTTTGGAAGGACTGGAAGAGCTGCATTCGTAAGAAGATAGCAAACAACAGGCTGGAACCTAACGCAACTGGGAAGAGTTCTTTGTATCAGGATACACTGACACCGCTGGAGGATGCTGTTGCGACAATCTCCGATCTGTATGAGATGGCAGACGTTATGGTGGAATCCCAGCCACAAGCAAAGGGACGCAGTGAGACGAGCTCAAGTTTGCGACTGTCAGACATCAAAACCGATCAATACGAGGAAGGTTCGGAAAATGGTAAGTTGCCCAAACTGGTCTTCTGTCTTCCCTATCTACAATTACTTTTTTAGATGAGGCAGAGCAGGAAGAGGAAGAAGAGGACGACGATTCAATCGAGTCGATCAGCGTACGCAACGTCGGCGTTAAAGTAGAGCAACAACTTCATCAACATTCAACCGCAAAGAAACGTAGATTAGAGTCAGATAATGTAGGGTCAATGGGTCTCGGAGAGAGTACGATGCTCATGGATATAGCCAAAGAGTTGCGTGAACTCAATAGACAGACAAGATTAAATGCCCAACGCACCGAGGCCAATACGGAAGCACTCCTCGCCATGGGCACCCAGATCTCCGACCTGATGCAGCAGCAGTTGAAAGAGCGCAAACGTCTCAATGCAATAATGGAGAAGTTTGTGCTTAAAATGGAAACTGCCGATTAAACTGTAGCATCATTTTACTAATCCAAAATAACATAATTATAAATCGTATTTTAAGTTTTTGAGCGTAAAAAGCTCTGTGTGAGCTAAACAATAATAAAGATTGTGTCAATAGCTTGTATAAAAAATCCATTTAATTAAAATAGCACCTTAGTAAAAATTATTTTAATATTATTTGCTTTAACTAGAATATGTAACTTTATTTTAACTTGTATCACTAAGCACTACCTAAAGAAAATGTGCACACAGCCAGAGAACATTTGGGACCTGGGCATACTGGAAAAGGCGGTGTATGAGCGATGTATTCGTCGTCTGCCCGATCTGTGGCAAGAGTTTGATCTGGAGAGTGCCGCTCTGTCTGCCAAGTGTTTTATGCAGTGCACCCGAACAGCTCGAGGTTTATGCAAAGCGATTCAAAGAGTTTGTTGAAGGATTCGGTAAGTGAGCTCAGAGCTGAGTGAGAATAAAACACTTCTTTAATTAATGATTTTGTTGTAGACATGGCCGTGGTTAAATGCAAAAGAAAGATGATGCCAGCGACACTGCGGACTCACTCAGCGAAGACTAGAACGGTGCCTAGTTGCCTGTTTATCTACGAGACACTGCAGATACTCTACGCTCACATTGGGTTCGGAGAACGTGCTGCAATTTATTCGTATACTTGGCAATTTGAGTTTTGCCAAACATGGAAGCTTCTCAATTCTGAATTAGGCATTGTACATCGCATTCTATTTACGCAACGCCAGTAGACGCACTCAAGACCATTCTTTGATGGCATTGCCAGGCAGCTGGGCGAAGTGCTGGGCAGACAGAATGACGATAATATTAATGAACAGCCAGTCTTGGGCCTTAAGTCTCTTGTTATGTCGACGACCTGCAGTATCTGTATGCAGTGCTGAAGAAGCAGCTGAAAGATGTGGATTACTACCAATGCCAACAATTTGATATACAAATGCAACACCTTTGCCTGCGAACATCTATCAGCTGATCTCCCATGTGTAATACAACATACTGAAAGATCAGGCCAAACAGCCGTAAAAGAAGCACATGCCACAGGTCGAGCGTGCCAAAGTGCTGCGCGAGACGCGTCTGATACGGAGGGTTATCTTTTTCACTGAGAACTTCAACAAGCACATTATATTGCTGTCCAAGGAGGCCAAGACAAACGATCGTTTGGCGAATTTTCTGCACTTTGTTGCTGTGCTGGATTTTAATATAAAATCAGCTGACCTTATGGCGGTCATGTAGCGGACCCATTCCCACTGCAACCAGATTGAGGTATCTGATAGCAACTTGGAGAATGTAGAGGATGAGCAATAAGAACAGCAAGTGGAGGAGACCGTTGTCAGCGAAGATGATGCTGAGTCCGTGGCCTTTGAGTATGGCAATGATAATGATGATGATGATGTAGAGGGAAATCAGGAAAAGAATGAAAAGGAGAAAGAGGAGGAGCAGCAGCAAAGAATCAAACAAAGAAGAAAACAGAGAAGCTGGCAAAGAAGTAGGCAAAGAAGAAAGCAGAGAAGCAAGGAAAGAGGAAACAGGAAACCACTGGAAAAGCTCAACGTTGTTGGCGTGTTCTCAGCACAGCGATGAAGACGAGGAGGAGGAGGAGGAGTCGCCACCCAAACGTAGGCGTGGACGACCAAGCAAGAAATAAGAGAGGCTGCTGCTGCTGTTCAATCATGATGCTCTTTGAATGTTGCGATGGATGTTCGTCATGTCGGTGGATGTGGGCAGTACATAACGCGTGTGTGCCTTCCTGCTTGCCCGCCTGCATCATCGCTATTCGCTGGCAAATCCATTTAAAGTTTTTATGTACTTTCGCGCAAATTTGATGCCCGCACGCAATAGAGGATGAACTGCGACCATCATTTTATTGCACTTGAAAACTTAATTAGGACGAAATGCGGTGTGAACGCCTATTTCAGTGTACGGTTTCTTTTTTTCCACGTTCTCATTCTCGTTTTCTACAGCTGTGCGAGATTTTTATTACATGCATCAAATGTAATTTGTTACCAAATTTGATGTGTTTCTATCTTCTTGAAAACGGCATAAATAAATGAAAACTCCAACCCAGGCGGGGTAGAAGCTATCGGGGGGTTGGAACTGCTGTGCCTGATGGCCTGCAAAGAGCTTCGTTCTTGACCATCATTTAAATGCGTGGCAGGTTTTATGGCCAGGTAACTTTTGAGCCGAGTTGAGTTGTTGTAAGTCTATCGCTGTTCCATTTAACGGATATTAAAGGGCACCATATTATTATAACATAACTTGTTGGATTAGTTTGTACGACTGCATCCCCCTGTGCACTGGGTGTCAAGGGTCAGTGCGCTTCAGTGCAGCGCCAAGAGGCGTGGCAAGGGGGTTGCGGACGTATTTTGTGGTTGCAACAATTGTTTTTTTTCCTTTTGTCATCGGAATTCTATGCAGACATCAATTGACTTGCTTTGTCTGTTATTTTTCAGATTTCCGCATGAATAGTTTAAGTTTTTCCTATTTTGAAGTGAGTAAATTCGAATACCTTTTGCACTCATTTATTCAGGATTATTTGCTGAGTTAATTGTAGGAATTGATGGATGGTAACTGACTTGATTTGATTGTAAATACTCATATAGATTATATCCAAAAGAAATCAGATCAATATTAATAAAAGAGAGATACATTCTATTTGAATGTATCGTTCTTTGCACACATTGTCTCACACTCTGTTCATTCTTAGAATTATGTCATCTTCCGTTGAGCCATCTCCTCCATCTCTCCATACCCCTCTGCAGAGTCTGTATTTGCTTCGTTAGCACTGTTAAAATTTGCATTATGAAACATAAATATTTTGTGTTTTCATTTTGTTTTCCTACTTGTTCTCTAGTTTTGTTGCATTCTTAACAAGTTTAGCGCCTGGGCGAGTGTTTGATTTTCAATTTGGGGTGATTTGGAGTGGGCAGGGGAGGGCAGTTAGGCGGTAGCTTTGGCTTGAAATTTATTATTCAAATGCTCGCTGCGCTGATTTGCCTGGAATTTATTATTAAATATTACACCGCGATGTGGCTTAGGCTTTGTTTTAATTCACTTAAAACTACATAAATTTAACTTTACATGCAAAGCTGCGCTCACGTGCCCCAGGGCCGATGCCAATAGATACAAAGATACAAATGTATCTACAGTGCGCTCGTAAAAGCTACGAAATCGTCGCCAGAGCAGTCGGAGCTGGGGCTAAGTTGAGCACACGATGCGTCGTTTAATTCAATCAAGATACGAGCGCGGGCGACTCAACGAATCTTTAGTCGATCACTCGAGCGCAACGACAACGGTTCACTTTCGGTTTCGGTTTCCGTTGCCTGCGATAAATATAGATACAGTTCACCCGATCTACTCTTCGAAGTGGGCTGCAGCTCCTTCAGATTAATTCATAGTAACAAGTAGTCGCCGGGAATGTCTCTCAAGATGCTCAGCAGAGTGCAACAGATGCCGATGCTGCTGACGTTGTTGTTGCTGCTGTTGGCTTTGTGCCACTGGAGCAGCGCCAAATTGCGTAAGTATTGCAAACGGAATACCCCAAACGAACTGAAGGTCAAGTAAAGGCAAGTCAGTTGGCAAGTTCATCAATCGAACTGATTGAAGTGTGTGAAACTATTGCGAAAGGATCTGAAGGGACTGTTGGCTTATAGAGAGGGAAGAATGAAGATGGTTGAGGAATGTTTTAGTCGATTCCAATTAACTTATAGTATAAATTAGTTAATTAAATAGTTAGTTGTTAATACCCAGTCGTAGAGTATCGAAAACATATATAACAGGAAGTTAAAGGTATCTTTGATCTTCACCTGTCAACAGTCGAGACAATATTCTCATTTCCGTCCGTATAAACAGCTAGATCTCAGAAGATAAGAGCTATAAGGGCTAGTACTATCAAATTTGCTGACAATCTGCCTTATTCTTAAACGCAGATAAATTTGATCTTAGAACTTAGCCACATCTTCTTTCTCTTTGTTAATCTGAAAATTACTATTGATAATGTCGTTCTAAACAGCATCAAATACATTGCTGAAAACTTAATTGTCATCGGATAATAAACAAAGAAGTTACTAAGTGAATAGATGTGTATAATAGTTAAATCACCCGAATATGTATAGCTAAACATGTGTATAACCCCTGCAACATATGCAAATATTGTCTTCGATTGCGTATGTCTTTGCATTTACCACCAGAGTCCATATTCTTCATGGTTTTTGACTCTTCGTTCTGTCGGCCACAGTGCCACTGACCCCCAAGTATTCCACAAAATAATCGCAATGACAACAAAGCGCAGAGTGCTTGCAGCTGTTGTTGTGCATATTAATTATGCTCGTTGTCGCGTTTGCTGAAGGTTGCACAAAGTAAACGAAGTACGGGCCGCAAACTAACTGAATTATTGACTGACTCACTGGCTGACCAACTGACCAACTGATCAACTGATCAACTGGGCAACTGATTAGCCATTCCGTAGAACTGCAAACGCAGCAAACGTAGTCAACACACGTTCTTGTTGAAGGTCAGCGGCGCGACTGGTGACCTAATTGTGTTGCCAAGTAAACAACTTCCTAAACTTACTTCCTCATCTTGTGCCCGCTTATAGCGTCCAGCATTTTACCCTGTTCCCGCGACGATCCGCAGCTGGAGCGCTGCATCATCAATGCCGTCTATCAGCTGCGTCCACTGCTCAAGCACGGTAATCTCGGTGATGGCTATAGGACGCCGCCACTGGAGCCGTTGCAGCTGGACAACATTGAACTGGGCGGAAGCAGTCAGTTTCAGGCACTCTTCAGCGAACTGGAGGCGACGGGGGGCAGCAATTTCATCATAGATCGCATTATGTGGGTAGCAAAAGATATGCATCGAATTCCATTCATACTCATTCTCCTTGACAGCGCCAAGCCCGAGGAGATCTCCTACGATCTGTGGGTAACGCTGCCCAGGATCGATTTTAAAGGAAAATACTTCATGCGGCTCAATCTGCTGCTGCTGGACATTAAGGGCAAGGGCAACATGCGTGGATTCATTGGTGAGTAAGACTGATTCCCAAGGCATGATCCCAGTTAACTCTCTGTCTTGCTAGACAACGCCAAGGCGCTGGTGAAGATGCGCGGCGTGCGCTACCTGCGCAACGGTCTGGAGTATGTCAAGTTCACCAAGATGACCATGAGGATACAGTTCAAGGACTTCAAGCTGCATCTGGACAACCTCTTTGATGGCGACGGTGTGCTGGGAGATGTGGGCAACAGATTGATCAACAACAATCAGGAATTGTATCTCAATGAGATTGTGCCAGGCTTGGAGCGTGGATTGTCCAAGAAGTTCTTGAATGTTGCCAACGAGATTTTGGCCACAGCCACATTCGATGAGATGTTCCCGCCTGGTCGCACTATTGTTAACCCCATTCACTTTCCGGCTAATCCAGCCACGCCTTCCGGCTCAGCTGCCGGACCAGGCATCTTTGAGCCCCCATTCGCCTCACGTAATCCTGTGGGTGGCATTTTGGATCAACTCCCACCTAGAAACAGCAACCACAATCACCAACAGCGGCCTCCACAGTCGAGCAACAATCCCTCGGGAGGCATTTTCGATAAGGTGTTGCCAGGTGGTGGCATCATTGATCCCAGAGTGAATTTGGGTAGCTAGGATGCATCTATGGTCCGTGCTTGTTTTCGTTTCCTTGTGCTTAAAATGGAAATAAAATGTTTGTTATTAAATATTTAAAGCGTCTTAAAGGAATTCAGCAATGGGTTGAGGTTTTTGGAAGATCTGCGAAGTCTCTTTCCCTGTTACTCTGTGATCCCCTTTTCTCTCTCTTTGACAAGATCTTCTTGACCAAGTTGTGCCGGTCTTTCCTGCCTTACTCTTCCTCTCCCTCTCCCTCTCATTGAACTACTTAGCCTAACTCGAGGAACTTCAGCTCTTCTGCCACCTGCCACGGTGGGTACAGTCGCCCGTTCGCTAATTTGCCTAAGAGCGCTTAATGTCTTACTCCATTTGCTCTGCTCCTGAGCTGAGCAGCTCCAGCGCAAACTTTTTAATCCACCACAAGCTCGGGACAGTTTTGCATATTAAGCGCAAAGTTTGCGACTGTACAACGGCACCGGGGGGGACACTTTAAGGGCGCCCACACACAAAGACAGACAGAGAGAGAGAGAGAGAGAGAGAGGCAGATAGACACCTCTGCAGTTTACACCTGTTCAATGGGCATAGGACACGTGCTTTGCCCCCGATGCGGATCCCACTGCCGCCTCTGCTGCTGCGCCTTTCTCTCCTCAGCGCGACCTGTGATTAATCACCGGCAGCGACAAAGATGAATTTACAAAGATTTTGTGTGTGCTGAAAAGTTTTTACTTTCGCCCGGGCAGTTAATTGTGTTAGATGTGGATGGACTCGGGCAAGGGCAGTAAAGGCGGCAAAGGCAGTAGCATCGGCAGACCGACAGTGATGGCAACAAAAAGTGTTGGGCGTCGCTAATTAAATTCATGCGACGCACAAAAAGCATTATCGACTTTTAGGCGCTGAATATTTCAAATGAAAATGTTTTTGATGTAGAGGAGCAAAGTGACACAGTGATGGCTACGGCACCGTCTTCTGTCTCTGACTCTCCCGTTTCAAAGGAAACCCTTGGCAACATCTCTGACCAATCCCATTGCCAATGCTGGCAAAGTGTCGCCGACATTAATTTCATTTATTAATTTTTAACTACGCCCGCGCACGAAAATAAAAGCAACTTGATAAATGGGCGCCCCAAAATCATTTCGCGTGGCACATTTTGTTTTCCTTTGCCGTTCCTCACCCCCCACCCCACACACCACGTTACCTTTGCCCACACCTTGCCCCATTGAAAGCGCTTCCTTTCTCCTTTTTTTTTTTTGCTTTCAGTTTTCGTTTTCGTTTTTTCCACTTTTTGGACAGCGTTTTCTCGCTTCTTTTTTGTTGCTGTTGTTAATTTTTTTTAATTCTTTGCTTTTCACTTGAAAGACGCCCGAAAAAAACGTGAAGATGCGCCGCGGTCCGCTAATGTCCTTTCTTTTATCATTAAGTAGACAGAGTGCGCCTGCTTGGGGTTGCTCCGACTCCGGCCTGGGCGTGGCATCGTCCAGGGGTTGGACAGCTCGAGAGGCTGTGCACAGGTATTTGCGGCCATTAGCGAAAGCAAAGACTCGCTGTCGGCTTAAAGTTCTATGGTTGCGCCGATGTAACAAAGAAGATAACGATAAAGGTAACGCACTAAGTACACTGCCCATAAATAAGTACGTATATTAGATGAAATTCCCATCAAAATTGATTTTTTAATAATTTATAAATGTGCCTTCATATGCTGCTTACAAGTTTACAGGAATATGAGAAACACGAGAATAAACAGCTCACTTTCTGTTCGCTTACTGCCTTGCCTAATGGATTATGCCAGCACTGTAGGCAGGGAGCACTTGAGGATATGTAATATGTCAATTCATTTGAAATTTACTTGTAAACTCAAAACATTCAGCTATGCCTAATATTTGAGACACCAGTGTTATATGTACAGTGATGTAGTTAGTGTAGTAATGTGCAGTACAGGCATACCTAATATATTTGGCCAGCAGTGTAGTCAAAGAGCACTAACTATATGTAATATATATCAATTTATTTGAAATTAAGTGGATAATTCTAATTCTATTATTCAATGTCTTGATCTGCAGCTATGCCTAATATTCGAGACACCAGTGTGCAATGTACAGTGGTTTGGCTATGCGAATTGCTGTGTAGAACTGGCTTAAATTATTTGAATAATAATTCATTGCATAACATTTGCATGCCTGCCTAATATATTTGGCCAGCAGTGTAAGCTTCAAATAGGCAACATAGGCAGCAGCAACATTTCTCATTTCTCATTTCTCATATATTCCCCTTCGTTTAAACTCACTTGAAAACATTTAATTCATTCAAAATACACATTTAAATTCAAAGAAGAGTTAGAAAAAGAGAGAGAGAGAGATAGTCAGAGAGTCAGTTTATAAAGATAACTGTGCCAAGATGATGGTCAAATGTGTTAAGCGTTACGTTTGCCCCAATAAGCCGGCCACCAGCGATGGATGTCGCTTCAAGTTTTACTACCCCAACGGGGGATCCTACTCGGGCTTCTGGCTGAAGAATCAGAATCACGGTTTTGGACAGAAGATATCCCCAGAACGCAACTCTAGTTATTACGCAAACAAGAAGAAGCCTGTGGGACAACTGATCTATAACGGGGAATGGAAGCAAGATAAACGTACGAACAGTGGCTCGATGATACGAAAGCGGGGCACAGATCTACAGACAATCTACACGGGCATGTGGTACGATGACATGAAGGTGGCCGAGGGCATGCAGTACTACTCAGATGGATGTATCTACTTTGGCGAATGGCTGCGCAATTGTCGCCACGGCATGGGCATTCAGTGGTACGTTGATGGTAGCATCTATTTGGGCCAGTGGAAGACCGACTACAAGCACGGTCTGGGAGTGTTCTTCTACGGTAGGTCCTGTCCTTCACTCTCACTACCTTCCTCTTCCTGCTATTGTCATCTTTCCCTCTCTCTTATAGCGAATGGAAATCGCTACGAGGGACACTTTGCGAGGGGTTACAAGAACGGCGAGGGCATCTTCTATCACATGCACACTGGTCAAATCCAGAAGGGCGTTTGGCACAACGACAATGCCAAGGTATCAGTTATGCAGGATGAACCCGATATTCGACGTAACGATAAGGTCACACCTTTTCCCATACCTTCCAATCAGCTAAAATACCCAAACGAGATAATGCGCGAACTTTTCCAGCGGTATCATCTGTATGGCAAAAAAGAACCTCGTCCCTTTAACGATAAGGTCACCCTGGAATTCATACATCATCAGCGACAATTCGCCTCGTTCGAGGAGCGTCTCAACTCGCCTTCGAAACTGGATCTTTATCCGAATATAAAATTTGTCTGTACCTGTGATTGCCAAATATTGTACGAAATTTCAAACCCGAAATATAAAATTTAACTTTGGGGTCACAGAAAGTGATTCTGTCAACGACGTAAGGGTTTTCGAGAGTTCTTTGTGGGAAGTCTTTCTTCCCTAAGGTAAAAATTCAACAATAAGGCACACATGATAATAATAGAATTCTATCAAGGGGGGATAACTGCGGACACTGTGAAGTGCGGTCACCTGGTTTGGTCAGCTTTGTGGGCCTCAACCTTACCTGTTTTTGTCAGTCGGCAGCATTTCATATGCAAATTTAACGGGGGACACCCTCTGATTGAAAAGTTGCTGCCTTCATTCGGATTGTGTATAAAGGATAATTTTGATAGTAATGATTACTGTGCTTCATCTCGAGTGGTTTTTGAAAAGCAAATCAAGTTAGATTTGGTTGATTCACTAGTGATTTTTGCAATCATCAATTGAAAACATGTTAAAGATTTTGTGGAATTTCAGGTATTGAATACTAGGCTAATGCTGTTTGTTGATTACTAGAATGTTATAAAAGGTATTCTACCCAAATGCTTAGGTTATAGCCAGAATACTTCATGAGACAATATAGAACAATGAATAAATATATAATTATAAATGGATTACTCGGTTAGTAATGATTGCCTCTCTCTCTCTTCAATCTAGTTTTGATGTGATTGATTCATCAATTAGAGATTCCTCTAAAGTTTGCTAATGCTGCTTGCTTAAATATTATACTATACTATACAATACCCACCCATTACCTGAACACTTCCAGCTGAAACAACTCGACTTAATCAACTCATGAAAAGCCGATTGCCTGCTGTAAACCCATCAGACGCCATGTCATTCGATACGTAGAGTTGAGTTTTTATGCAGCAACCCTTTTTTATGGTGTTGTTTTGTTATTCGCTTCTTTCATTAGCATAGAGTGCAGCTGCAAAAAAAAAAGATTGGAATAAAAAAAACGTGTGGTATCATTTTTTCACGTGCCATAAATTTCCCTATGCAAACGCGACGCGTGCCCGGAAAAACTCTTTATTCATATGGTAATTTTGGAAACGTTGCCCTCAATTAGAGATGTGCAAGGCAGCCGAATATGGGTACCAGATGATTTCTATGGGATCTATTCAAAGTGCTTTCTCTGGCGAAGATTGTCGTCTATGGGGGTCGTCAAACAGGTCCTTGAGTTGTCGTGAAATCGTTTGTCGATGATTGCAAGTCGAACTCATTAATTAATAGTTAGCTCCTCCTCTCCTTCTCTATCTATCTCTCTCTCTCCCTCACCCTCTCTCTCTCTGCCAACAATTGCACGCGATTAATAATTGATGGAGGTTTAGGGCTGCCTGCGCTGGGATTGCTTAGACTACGCTGCGATTCGGTTCGCTTGGGTATTTGGTTAATGTGGTCTCTGCCGGGAGAAATAAGAGGTTGGGGGAAAGGAGAGAGGGGAGCTGGAAGGCAGGAGGAAGTGAAGCGAAGCTGCCTGGCGGCCAAATAATTGCAAATGACAGGCGCTTTAATTTTTCTTCCTCTCCAGCAGCAGCAGCTTATTTTTAGACGTGGCCGGAATCGGGTCTGCAACTTGCCCGGTTGCCATGTTTATGATCAACTTAATTCGGTGTAAATGAGCGGCCCCAATGAAGGTTGACAGGCAGTTTGAGAGGGGAGGAGGGAGTCGGGTCGGACCAGGTCGGAGCTGGGGGTAACCACAGTGCAGTGGAGCGGGGCAGCAGCAAACTTCTTCTGCTTTGCCATTCGTCGAAACTTCAAATAAACAAATCTGTGGAAGAAAAAGCAAAAGAGATGAAGAAGAAAAACAAGAGCAACAACAACAATAAAAACAAAGAAAACAACAACAGAAACAACAACAAACAGTCAAAGAAATAAACGAGGCAACTGCTGAAACTTTGTTCGATAGCTTTTCCATTTTCCGTTTTCAGTTGAATGAAATGGAAAATTTTAATTGCTGTGTGTGTGTACTGCTGCGTGTATGTGCCTGTGTGTGTGTGTGTGTGGGTGTGCCTCGGCAGTTTTATGTATGGTAAATATAGGGACATTCCTGTGTGAATACTATGCAAATGTCTGGCCGGATATCAGCCCTCAACAATATCCAGCTAAATTCATATTATATTATATAATCTAATATAAGATTCCTTAAAATTTTTAAAAATGTTGCTGGAAAGTTGAAAGAGTTTACAGAGTTATAAAGAGTTTATATGAAATGATTTCTATTGAAATCGATTTCTTCTTTCAAATTGATTACTAACTAAGAATAGTTAAAGGTAAGGTGAAGATATATCTTCACCTACGTTTGATTTCCTCAGCATCTCAACAGTATCTAGCATGATTTTCCAGATATAAGTTACGAATTCTAACAGCTGCAGTAGATGCAAGAGCTTAGGCACACAGAGTCACATATCTATCGTAATATTTGTCATATTTAGCGTGTAATATTTTAAGTTCTTCACGCAATTTCTTGCGAATTGTTTTGGGGGATGCATTCAACAAAGGAAAACACTTTCATTACGATTACGAGACATAAAAGGGGTTGCTCGTCGTTGATCTTGAGCGCTATCTAGGCACTTTGCCCCCAGCTCGAATGAAATTTAAATTATTGCAATGCGCACACAAGCGCAAATGAGGACGAGGCCCAAATGCGCGACACGCACATGGAACATGAAAGGACATGCTTGCTGACGATGCCAAAGTCGATGCCAGGACGCAAATTTCATGGCCTTTTCTCATTAAGCTGATGTCAGATGGAAGCTCGAGCGCGAGCTAAGAAGGAAGGAACAAAACAGTCACACACTCACACAAACGCACACACTCACACATACACGTGGGTGCCATAAATTATTTGCGCCGGTGCCAACCCTTGGAAAGCGTCGAGCAACTTTTTAACAGCACAAGAAGCTGCTGAGGCTGAGAAGGAACGCGCAAGTCGCGGCATTTGTTATAAATTAAGTGATGGGGGTGTTCAATATGGCAACGACGACAGCAGCGACGCCGACTGCGACTGCGACGGTGACTGCGACAACGACAGCGAGAGAGATTGGAGGTGGGCTCATTACCGCCAATGTCGACGCTGCTGCTGCTGGCAAGTTGGCAACCCTGTGACTTTTACCGTTGCAAAGCGAAACAAAACTGGAATAAAATCGAATGACATGAGAAAGAATAGCGGTGCACGACTGTGTTATACCCTACACTTTGCACAACAAAAAAAACTGTTCGAAGAGACATATCGATGATTCTATGATGTGTTTAATAATATTGTTGAGTATAGAAAAGAATGTAAAATTATGATACATAGGTAGATTGCAATTTAAAGAAGAAGTGACAATACTTTTCCCTTTATATTAATTAATTTTTTGTACCATAAAATTTATTTGTTACTATTAATTGCCTTGGAATGAATGCAGTAATATAATTTAAAAAAAAAATTCTCTAAGAATATTTCTTAGATATATTTTTAACTAACATATTTTGACATTTTTAATGGTTTTTTATATTTCATAAATGAGTTTGTTATGCAACTATTGAGAAATTGTCTGTTAGAGTAAACATTTCTTGAAAGTGTTATATAAATAACATAAAAAATTCAAATTTAACTCTGACAAATTAATGATATAATGACTTTTCATACATTTTAATATATTTTCCTTAATACATATACAGTAATGTAACGTATTTGTTTATTTATTTGTATTTATTTATTTAACGTCAACTAGATAAAATTTGCCATCAATCGAAGGTTATTTATAAATATATCTTTAATATATATTCCGTACATTTTATATTTCCGTTTAAGCTAACAAGCAGTACCTTATAATTGTGTATACCCCACGTAAGTAAAAGGTATATGTATTTAAAAAGTGTAATGAAAAAAATTTGCATATTTTACGGCGCGACGACGGCTGCGCTGCAGATGGGGTTGCTGCCGTTGCTGTTGTTGCTGCTGGCAAGTAAATAAAGAAGGCAGAGCGGGCGGATGGGGGATGCGCGAAGGGGGTCAGCGCAACTGCCGGTACGATGGCTGAGCTGATTATTAATTGCATATGCAGGCTATCATGGCCGAAAGGGGTGGAGGAACATAAGCAACTGCTGAGGAAGGGGGGTCAGTTCGAGCAACCCTCGCATGACTCTGGCAATGAACGCCATTGCAGCTCGTCTTTTGTTTCACGCGATTGCGCTTAACCCTTTACAGGCCAATCTGCCCACAAAGCACCCTAACCCTTTCTAGGTCCGTGGCTTGGAGTGGACAATCGAGCAGCGTTCAACGATTGGTCGAGGGCTAACCCTTTCACGGGGCGAGCACCCTCACCCAAGGGTGAGTCGGGCACTTGCCACACCCACTCAACAGGCGGTCGCCCACTGTTTTTAGACTCGCATAATTTTGTTTTGAAAACTTCTCGTTTCTGTTTTTCTATTTTCTTTTTTCCTTTTTGGGGTATTTGAGTTGGGTCAAAACTTTGATTTCATTTGATTTGCTTAACATGCGCCAAAGTTTCTTCAACCGGAAGAAGAAGAAGAAGCAGTCGAGGGACAGAGAGAGGGACAGGGAGAGAGGGAAATAAATTATGAGAAGGCAAAATATACTGCAAACAAATTAACAGTCCACTGATTATTGTCAAAAGCAAACGAGGAAGCAAAACAAGTGCCTATCAACGGTTCAAAGTTCTGCGGACCGCGCCCCCACCTCCGCTTACCCCGCCCACGGCACTGCCATCCAACTCCCACGCGCCGCAATTCAAAATTAGAAAAGGGCATAATTTTAATGAACTTTTTCTTCCACGAAAGAACTGACGGACAGATTGATGGTTGGACCAAGGCGGATGTTAGAAAAGAGGGGGGTCGGGCAGGAAGGGGGTGGGGCAGGCACTCATGTAAGCAGCAGCAGCTGTCGAAAGGACTTACAACTTTTTGCGTGGCGCCACTTGTCCTGCCTTTTGACTTGTTTCGCCAGCCAAGCCAAGTGCCCCAGCGCGGCTTCCACAAAGTTTCGCTTCCACTCAAGAGCTCTCTGTCTCTCTCTCTCTCTGTCTCTGTCTCTTTCTATTCCACTCCCTCTTCTGTCTCTGCCTCTTCTTTGTCTCTCTCTGATCATTATATCACCTGCCGACTGGCATTAATCATTTCCACTCAATCGCAACTCGCTTCCTAATTGCAACAGCCTCAGCCTGCTGCTGCCACTGCCTCTCTGCCACTGTCTCTGCCTCATCCTCCTCCGCTCTCCCACTGCCTCTACCTCTACTTACACCGTTAACCAAACAAAGCAACATAGACCTCGTGCCTTGGCTCGTATCTGCACATGCAACTGTAAATCTTTATCTAAACGTGGCTCGAATTGCGAGTTCTTGGATGACAACACGCTGCACGCTGCATGCCGCACACCTGCCCAGATCCTAGAAGAAAGATCTGCCCCTGCCTCACGCCTGACTGCTGCCAAATGTGGCGCAAATGAAGTGCCGCCAGCCACTGCGCCCCGAAACAAAGCACAACTCGAGCCTGGCGAATCATTTGAACGTTTACATTATGCAAAAAGAGAGAAAGAGGGATGGTGGTGAAAGAGAGGCTCTACAGCAATAAGGGAGGAAGGGGTAGTTGCACATAATTGCAGCAATTGCTCCGATGGGAGATAACCCAACGAGGCAGCTGAAAGGCAAGTGAGCTAACAGTTCTTTTGCATAATTATTTAGGTGAGTTGGCCCCAAGATAATATTATTGAAAATTTAAGAAGATTTTATGTATTTTATTATATTATTTTTTATTAATATTATTATATAATCTGTACATGGAACACATACATACGTTTTTATCTGAGATATATTAGCTTTCGATCTTCATATAGAAAACTAAGAAATACCACTGCATTTGCCGTTGATACAGCTAAAAGATTTAGAATGATTTAATTAACAAGTTTAAGGCTAACTTTGGAAATATCTAAACCTATTCTATTCCAGGATAATTCATAAAATATTGAAAAATCCGAGAATTTTTCAAGAGAACCTCTTTGCATCTCTTGCATTATGTATGTACAATATTTTATAACTTGAAATTTTTAATCTAAAACATTTAATTTTACTAAGGAATTTTAACAGAATATGTTAAAAGGAATATAACCAAATATGTTATAAGAAATATACCAGAATTAAATGATTCAGCTTAGGTGAATTTATCAATTAGTGCAACTTTGTACTGATCTTAACCAATTCAACTCCATTATCCTCCACAATATAACCTAAAATGCGAGAGTTCTTGAAGAGAACCTCTTGGGCTGTACAGGATTTGCCACAGCGTAGCCAACTAATGAAGGAGACAATGCAATTGCAATACCCGTTAGAGGGATAAACCTATTCCCCAACGATTGTCATTGATTTGATTGATTGGACGACCCGTTTCAGGTACGAAGAGCAGCAGCAGGAGCCCTTTTGCCCATTGCAATCTTGCCTAATATTTTACGCTCATTTAGGGCATTAAAAAACATAGCGGATTCCTCCGGATCCGCCCCTGACAATGGTGTTAACTCTTGAGCGGGACTAGGAGGACAATGGAAACGGATGGGAAAACGAAAACCCACGCCCGCTTGACATTTGGCTGCTAAACAAACAACAACACTGACAAAGAGTGTGTGAGGGAGGGCAAGTAAGAGGGAGAGAGAGACGGAGAGGGAGAGGGAGCAGGTCAACTGCAGCATTGCAGGCTGGTGTTGCCTTTCAGGGAAGAGAAAAGAAATTCGCCATAAAACTGAAAACAGAGAAAGAAACTGAAATTGTGTCATTTCATGCCATTGCCAAGGTGAACAGGAGTTGGGGGGGGGAGTGAGGACTGTGTGTGTGTGGTGAGTTGAGCACACACACCTGGTCTAGGCTACCGTTTCAAGCAGTTTATTGTATGTACTTTTTGGCAGTCTACTCTAATCTTCTCTATCTCTCTCTCTCTCTCTCTGCCTCTTTATTCCTCCTGCTGTCCTTTCCATCTCTCTCTCTCTCTCTCTCTCTCTGTTGCTCTCTCTTCTCCTCTCTGCCTTCCCATTTTGCTGTCAATTTTAATTGTTTGCACACAGAGAGAGGAGCAAAAATTGAAATAATTTATCGAACATTTGTTGGCATTTTATGGCCTGAACTCTTGACGTGGTCTACTTGCAACTTCCTCTCCCCGTCACTCTTTGCTTCCGCTCTTCCCCTTTATGCTTTTCTTTCGTCCTTCTGCCACTCCTCCCCCCCTCAGCGACTGTCCAGCAGCCCATTAAGCTCGCTTTTAAGTGCCATTCTGGCTGGCCTTGTCGCATTCCCTCTCCCTCTCTCTCTCCCATTCTCTCTTTCTTCTTGGCTCTATCAGTCCCTCTCTTCAGCCTGCTTTGCACTTGAAATTTTTTCGCCTGCTCAGCAATTTCTTGGCTCGCCTTTCATTTCGTTTCTCATTTTCTTGGCTCGCCTTCTCCTTCAACTTCTTTTTGCTTTTCGTTTTTCCAATCTTAATTTTTTCGCTCTCCTTGTTTTTTTTGGGGTTGAAAAATAATTCATTTATGCAAATGAGGGGTGTTTAAAATTAAGCAAAGAGCACGTAGGCCGAAAGTGCCAGCAACAACAACAACAACAACAACAACAACAACAACAACAATCAGAGGCAGCAGCTGAAGCGGCCATCGTGAAGGAGGTGAGCGGATGGAAAGGCGCCGACGAAGATGAGAAGAAGGAGGTGGAGATGGAGGCGAGCACGCACATTGGAAAATGATAAAAACAAAAGGTTTTCTTGCCAACCCCCTGTCCAGAACCCCCGAAGCAGCTCCCTCCTCCCCCTCCTCCTGCCCTCGCCACTGCTCCACTCGTAGCCACTCATCTTTTGCTGTGCGCGGTATAAGTTACAATTTGTAAGGTTTTAATGGCGTTTTCAGAGTCGACTTCGTAGTTGGGGAAGCAGCACAAATCACGAGTGACTTGAGGAGAGGGTGTTCCCCTTGGGAGACGGCTTGCTTGCCGGACTCTGTCTTCCCAGGCCCCAAGCAACTTGACAACTTGTGGTCTGCAATGGGTAAAGGCGACTGGAATAAGAACTGGGTTAAGGAAAGGTATTCCATGAGATTGTAACATAAAGACAATGAGAACTATTGCAGTAGATTATGAAGATTTTAACGAAGAATTTTAAGGTATTTATGTGTATTTCTGTATTAGTTGAATATGGCTGGGTTTAAAACTCATATGTGTAATGATATGAAAACTTAAAACTCAATTTTATAACAGATTTCTTCAATTGCAGAAGCAAGAATCAAATCAAAAGGGAACTAGCGCAATATCTAAATGGAAATTGAATCACTTAACGATTTTTGGGAAATTCCATTTGCATTTACTGGAATTTTAATTCGTTTATTATTATGTTATGATAATTTTTAATTCCATTTGATAAGGTGATGTAACTGAAAATAACTTTTTATTTCATTATATTTTGGTATTTATTTTATATATTAGATATTGCTGGTATTGATATGTCTTTAGTCAAGGATATTAAGGAGCACAAATAGACAAACAACTTAAATTTTCTTACTGATAGTATTTAATACAAACTAAAGATATTTTACTTTAATTTTTTGGGTTGTATATAGATTAAATACTGCTGTAATCGAAATCTCTATATTCTTATAGTGAGATAGTAATATAGATTATATATATACATAGATATATTACTATGTATAAAATGTAATAATAATTCAGTTAGTTGTATTTGAATTGTAGCATTTAACTAGATCAAAGTATTTCTGTATATTTTCTGACAGATACAGACATTATATACTTATAAATATTATTAGTTAATAACTCAAAATGCATTTTTCAGCATGTTTTCATATTCAAATGACATTGTAGAACAGTGAAAAGATTCTATGTACTCTCCCTGTATTATTTTTATTATAAAATAATTCAAGAATTAAGAAAAAGAAGAAGAAACACTGAAATTATGAACAGTTAAGGGTTGTGGAAATGGCTCTATGTTTGTCTTGAATATTTTAAATTAGAGATTTGGAACATTCGTTTCTATTTTGAGCTTCTTTGGGGCGTTAAGCCAGCTTTCCATTGCCCTTCAGCTTCTCTTTGCTTTGGCTGGACACATGGACCGCTTGTTTGTCTTCGCAACACGCGCATAAATAAAACTCATTTGTTGTGGACTGGGCAGGAGTGCGTGGGGAGAATGAAGGGAGACATAAGATAGGGGGGAGACAGAGAGTCCTTTCGTGGTTTGAGGTGTCTATGAGCGAAAAAGTTTGACCAATGAAATTTGTTGATTTTTCGTGGCTAGTCGAAGTTGAAGTTTCTTCTCTGTGAGTGTGGGTGTGTGACAGAGAGAATGTGAGTGTGTGTAACAGATAGTGTGTGTGTGACTGTGTGTTGTCAGCTAAGATAAATGGCAATAGAATTAATTAAGTTGTTAATTTCCCATTAAGCAGTGCGACCAGCACGTAAAGCACACACAACAGCAACAACAACAACAACAACAATAGGAGCAACAACAATAACAACAACAACAACTGGAGCAGGACATGTGGGAGCCGCTGGAGACGTGTCCTGACAGCACTTGACAGAATTATGTGCCTGGTGGCGGCGTTTAACCTTTCAGTGCAGTGCAAAACAAACAGCCTGAAGTCCTCCTCCTTCTTCTCTTCTCCCTCTCCAGCTGACCCCAACTTCAGAGACTGTGTGTGTGTGCAAGTCGACCACAGCAGCACGCGTCGACATTTAGTGCTGCCTTGCCACACACATACAAAACACACACTCGCACACACAACACACACACACTTAGGCCCGCCTGTGCAGTATTAGCATATGAAAACGCGCACCCGTCGCATTACAAATCATTGCCCTGGCTGTGCCTACGGCGTCTGCCTTTAACCTTCACCCTTTACCCCTTGGCGCAAGGATTCGCACGCCTGCACACCACACACACACCACACACACACCACACACACTCACACACTCACACACTCACATCACACACACTCACACCACACTTGCCCTGCCCTGTGTGAAAAAAACGCATAAAAACCACGCGCCGAATTGACTAACCATTACCCACCGCCCTTCCTGCCCCCGCTCTGCTCTTTCTTCTCTCCCTTCGCTCTCCTTTCTCTGCTCACTCTCTCCACTCTCCTTTTGCCGCTAATAGAGCGTAATAAATGTCATGTTTTGCCGGGCTGAGCTACTCCTTTCGCTGCCTTTGTGCGGCCCGTTGTCACTTTGATCGCCCTGCCATATGTGGCAAGGACACGCACAATACACACAGACACACACACACGCATACACTGAAGCAAGGAACCCTTCTCCCCTCACTGTGTGTGAGTGAGCTGTTTATTTGGCGATTGTCAAGGCACTTGGCAATGATTTTAGATATCGTGATTTTGGCCTCGCTTTACAGATTGATTGATAAGTTGAGACTCGCCTCGCACTTCCCCCTGCTCTGCCGTACCCCCTCCAGTGTCCCATTCCTAACTCGATAAATGCAATTTGATAGGACATGTGTGCGAAATACTTTTTTAGCTCATTTTTATAGTTTTTGTCATGTAAGGTTTGAAGAGGTTGCTTTCTTTTCATATCAGCTTGAGTTTCATTTGTAATTCAATTGATCAACATGCTTTATATCGAATTTTTGGTCTTATTAAGTGGAAATATATAATTTACTATTAGATTCTATATAAAGAAAGAAAGCTATACGTATATCTCCTTTTTTAAGAGAGGTACAATAATAATATATGATAATATTACACAAAAATAAAAGAAATAAGCATTATTTATTATGTATAGTATAGTAATCCTACATATTAAAGGGGTTGTGTCTGTTACATCATTTATAAAATTTTTGGGAAGAACTTTAACAGCTTCTGTAATTTCGGATGTTTAATAAGAAATAATAATATGCCTTTCTCTATACTTCTCATGTCTATAAAGACTTGTAAAGCTCTGAAACTACATTTATAACTCATTTAAATGAACAAGATTCCGTATATTTATTTAATATTTAGAAGTGTTCAACAGCAATTTGAACTTATGTTTATTATTTGCATTTCTCTATCCCTCTTTTATCACATATAATTTAACTCAAGCTCTGAAATTTCATTTTTAACTTGAAATAAAATTAAGAAAACATTAGATCAAAACATTGTTAGCTTCCATATACCACAACTTGTTATATGCATTTCCCTATCCCTCTGATATCTCTAAAGAATTGATTCATGCTCTGAAATTTCATTTGTTAATAAGCAGCGAGTGACAGATAAATAAACAGGGATTTCATATCAGGAAGCATAAAATATTCATATGCATTTGCCTGCGCCCGAGCCCAGAGAAAACACATTAACAAATTTGTGTGTCCTCACGCATTACGTGTGTGTGTCTCAGTCGCAGTTGCTGTCGCAGTCGCAGTCGCAGTTGCTGGCACTCATCTAATTGCATTAGAAGGTAACGATGGAGTCCTGTCCTGTCCCGCGGTTTGACGGGAGATGCGTAGTGCGTGGTATATGTCATGTAGTGGGATGTGCTGCCACCCTCGCGAGGATGTGTTCCATGTCTGTGCTGGAATTGCACTGCCTAGGCGCAGCTTGTCAGCCTGTCCTGCCTTCTCTGTCACTCTACATCTATACATCTCTCCATCTCTATCTCTTTCTCACTCCCACTCGACTTGTCTCGCGCTCTTCAAATTTTATGACATTTTTATTCGCTGCAGGGGGGGCAGGAGAAGGTTCTACATGGAGGCAATATGTCAATGCACCTATGGGTGGCAGTACTCCCCCTTCCTCCTACCCCCTTAGGTCCGTGTCCTGTCATATGCCTAAGGTGACTTCAGTCCGCGAGTTGTAAAACAAAAACGAAAACATGTTGATTTTATTTGCCTCCTCAGGTTTTTTAGCTTTTAAGTTTTTATTAGACGTCATAATTGACGTAATTGTTTTGGTAGTTTGAAAGCTTTTCGCTGTCCTCGGGCACTTAGGCCGACGCAGAAAGAGAATAAAAAATGTGTAAGCAGACGGAGAAGAAACCTTTGTATAGTTTGTGGCATAGCTCGGCTATATACTAGCTATTTTTATAGCTTTTTTTCGAGCGCAGTCCATCTCTTTCTATAACAAGGAGCTCCCACAACAAACGCAACTGTACCAAGACTTATGACATACTCATTAGCGCCTCCTTTGCACGTGACATCAAAAGAGTTGCCAAGGATATGCAGGATATGAGCGCAGACAGGAAGAGCAAAGAACATTCTCTCTATCTCTCTCTGTCTCTTTCTCTTTCTCGCCAAATTGCAAACTTAATAACAAAGGAGCAGAGCAGGCTGCCTGTGGGGACTCAAAGGGCGACGATGGGCTCATAATGAAAACGAGCCAAATGCAAATGAACAAAGGGCACACACACACAGAAACATACGTACGTAGAGCAAACGTCAACAACTGCTGGCAGGAAAATCAAAGCGGAAAATGAGAAAAAAGCCAAAAGCCAAAAGCCAAAGCCAAAAGGAAACGCATCGCGCAACGAGAAAGAGAAAAAAGAAATCGAAAATGGAAAATTGCGAAAAAATAAAATTAAAATATCGATCAAGACAGGCAGAGGCACATCGCATCAGCTAACGAACTCCAACCCCTTCCGCGCCAGAGAGGTAGGATAAAGGGAGGAGGGAAAGGGGCAAGGGGAAGCAGCGCCAAATGAGAAATGCAGACGAAAGGGCTTCTGATATGAGCTTTTGGTGTCGTCGTCGTCGTCGTCGTCGTTGTCGTCGTGTTGCCTGGCTGCTGCTGTCTTAGGCAGCCAGGCAGTGCCGTAGGGGTAGAGCGGGGGGAGTAGAGGGGCTGGGTGGAGGAGGGGGAGCAGGGGAGGGGAATGGGGTGTGCTGTGCTCTGTCCTCGACGTGCGCTCTTAAAATTAAAAGCATGTTTGATGAGGAAATTGAACTGGCATGTAACAGTGTGTGTGCGGTGTGTGTGTGTGAGTGTGTGTGTGGGTGTGTGGGTGTCTACAGCAAAAAAAAGTATTTCTGGGGTGGCATTACCTCCCCACACAACGCTTAATTCATCAGCAGTCGCTGCGTTGCCTGTTATCCTTTGCCGCTGCCACGGCGATGCCGATGCGACGCTCCACTCTGCTCTGTGCCCCCTTCCCCGCAACTCTCTCTTCGGCTCCCCCTGCTCCCAATAGCTTCTCTCATTTCTCTTAATTTCATTCACCCTTTGCAAATGAGCTGAAGGGGTCGAGGGGGAGGGGAGGGCATCCCACAGGATGGCACAACAAAATTTTCCACATTATTTCTAACGCTGTCTCCGTAGCTGCCGCTGCCGCTGCCTCAGTCGACGTCGCTGTCGACGCTATTCAAATTTTGTACTTTTGCTTTGCACGCGCGATTTTCCTTGTTTTCGCTTTTACATTTTTTAATAGCTAGAGAACATTTTCGCCGTCGCCATCGTCGCCGTCGTCGAAGGGTGGCGCACAAGTTTTTTTTCTCTCCTCTTTCGCGCCAGGCCGCACGACAACCCTGGCCACTTTCATTGTGCGCCTTCGCTGGGGCACTTAAAACGTTTTTCCTTAACAAAAAAGTCGCTTTTCCTCCTTCCCCTCCCAACCCCGCGCACTTGCGGGTATTAAACTTAATGTTGATAGTGTAATTTTATATTTAAGAGCAGCAGAAGTAGAAAAAACTCGCGTTAGGGTTGTGCGGTGTCTGTGTCAACAGCTGAGCCTCCGCTTTGGCGTCGTTTTTTTCTTCCTTCTCTCTCTGTGAGTTCAGCGAGGGGGGTAAGTTCTTTTTTTAGTCGGTTGTGCCTCGTGCGACGCCGCTCAACGGGTTCTAATTGAAGTCAAGTTCTTCTCCAGGAGGGTGGTGATCGAAAAAGAGTGGGATGGGGCAGGTAATCCAAGTAAAGTATGCAAATATATATAAATATATGTAATAAATATACTTATGTTATAGTAAGTATTTCTTGCTAACATCTTAAACTTATTGAAATAATAAGATATTACTCCCATTTAATCAGTAAAAGTGTCTAGAACTTTGTTGAAAGAGAGAGAAACTATCTTACCTAAGTAATACTATAAAATTTGAAAACATTTTATATTCATTTCTATGGCAATATTTCTGAATACTTCACTAGTTTATCAATGTGCTTTTAAGAACTTTTAAGATATGTCTGAAGTTTTCTATAATATTTCTAAATCTTTCCCAAGACTATTAATATGTAGGGGTATTTTCAAAATTTGTCTGAAGTTTACTAAAATATTTCTAAAAGTTTCTTGAAGTTATTGAAATCCTTAATTATAGTATTTATAACGATTCCCAAAACGTATCAGTGACTTGCAGTTTTTTTAAATAATTATAATAATTTCTTGTATATTTGCCCATATTTTTTGAGCTTACAAATTTCTTGGTTTTTGGTACAGTTTTCTATCTTTATATCTGCTATCTACTTTTCTCTAGTTCCCCCAGGCACTCGTCTAATTCGATGCTGTGTCTAAACCTTTTCGGCAGCTGCTTAAATATAAATTACTTCATCGATTTTTTGTATTCCCCGGTTTTAGTATTTTTTTGAAGCTGTCCTCTCTCATTCCGGAACATGTCTCAAATAGGCCGCTGGCAATGAGCGCCAGGATAAAGAAAAGAAGTGGGCCTGACTCGCACTTCCGCTGCCTTGCGCCGGCTGAGACCCACAGCAGATATAAGAAAAAAAGAAGAGAGTGGAAATAAAAAACTGAAGCGGCACACGCAGCTTTTTTCAACGACTTTTTAATTTAAGGGTAGCTCTCAGCAGTTTTTTTCTTTTCTTTTCGCTGTGCTCTGTCTGCGCATCCTTTCGCAGCCGCCTCGCCTGGTTGCCTAATGAAAAGTCACCGTCAATTACAGGGTCGCCACGCGTCCAAAAAAACCCAAATGGAATTAGGAGAGTGTGATGAGAGAAGAGAAAAAAAGGCGAAAAAGAATGCAAAAAATGTCACCAAAAGTCAGCAAACACGATGGGCCGCAGGAGGAAGGCAGGCAAGGACCCTTAATCAGAAGCCTGTGTAAGCAAATTTACGACGCAAATGAGTTCACTGCGGAATGGGTTGAGAGCCCAAAGAGGGAAAGAGTGGGGCAGAGAGACAACAGAAAAAAAGAAAAAGAAATTATATTGCCAGAGCGACACTTGAGTGCAAGACGTGTCTGCGCATTTTAGTTTTGACACAGCGTTTTGACCCGCTCCCAGTAGATTCTATGCTCTCAAGTGCCTGTCAAAGGCTCATTCATTGTTTTGATGTCTTTCCCTGCGCTGTTCACAGCATGCAACTCTTTCAATCTCTTCCAGATCTCGCATCACCATAAGAAGATAAGCCACGGCGGCGCAGCGCGTAAAAGTATGCAAGGCTTTTTGACCATGAGTTTAGAGCACGAGAAAGGGTGTGGGGAAGAAGTGAGAGGTAGTTTACTGAGAGTTTTAGATGTGCATTATATATATATACATATGTCTGCACTCCATATGTATCTTGAAAGAGTTAACGAGAGAGATTCAAAAATTCCCTTTCTCCCTTTGCCTATGTTGTGTACAGGGTATTTGTCTGGCCATCACTTGGGGCTATCGAACGGGATCGCTGTCCCACATTGCCAACCTGCTGTGCACGTGTGCTGCTCGGTCAATATTTGCCATACATGTGAGTGTGTGTGGCACGGAAGTAACCTGATTTCTTGCGCAAAGAAGCAACGCCAAGAGGAGACGAAGAGGGTCAGATCCGCCTTTGCCACCCATGGAGCTGTGTAAACTGCAATGTCCTGTTTCCAACGTGTCCAGTTGCTGTATTTGTACATGTGTCTGCCGTCGCCAAAACTGAACTTTGCCCAAGGCATTTGTGCCTGGAATCTGCCCCAGTAGAGTCTGTCAAGCGGGTCAAGCGTTTTTTCGCCAAGACGCCGCAGGAGACGGCGACCCCAGTGGGCAGCTGTCAGCGACAGCAATCGGAACGAGTGTGGCAAGCCTTTTAGGCTGGCAAGGCAACTCACCTTTGGCGCAGCTGTCAGAACGGTTAATAGGCGTAAATGAGACGCCCAATGAGCCGAGGCCCAATGAAGGAAAACTAATTTCCGTCTCTGTAGAGTTGAACAAAGCGTGTGTCACTGTCTCTGTGTGTGTGTGTGAGTGTGTTTGTGTGTGCGTCTTAGCCGAGTGCAAGACGTGTGCCAGACGCATCCTCAGCCACGCAAATTGCATAGCCAGCCTGATCCTGCCTGATCTGCGCCGTGTGCGGCCCCTAAACAGGGGATTATTCTGCTATGCAAAACGCAACGAGGAACAACAACAGCAAGAACAATTACAACAACAACAACTACGGCAAGTCAACAGAGACAAAACCGAAAACCCTTTTCAAATATACCCGGTTATAGATCGCACTATCCTCCCCTCCCTCCGTCCATCTGTCCATCTGTCTGGGGTGCAATTTCTCTTTTCAGGCCGCATTTGCATACGATGAAAAAAAATTAAATATGCAAAAAAAATGTGAGACTGTGCCTGGCAGGACACACGATACACAGTGTGCACCCCTCAAGGGGTAACGTTTTTTTTTTTTTAAATTCCAAATTCCGATTTCCATGCTACCCAGACAACCCTTTTATCGGGCACTCGCCCGAAAGGGTTTGCCACAAGTTTCGTCGACGCACTTTTAATTTGCATTTTGTTGGGATTTCGAAAATCAAGCTCTTAACTTACCCCAGACGATCCGGTTCCGGGGTACACGTTTTTTATTTTCTATTTTTTGTATTTTGAGTTGTGTACAGTTTTTTGGTTTCTCTGTTGTATTTGACAAGTGAATATTCATGTCGAGCTCGGCTCGGTTCGGGTTTTTTTTTTTTTCATTGCGTTACCCCATGCAAGGGTTAAAAACTTTTGGGTTGATAGGAAAAAAAAACGTGGGTACTCCAGCATGTGCTCGGGCAGAATAATTTGGGTTGATTTGGCTGCAGTCTGGAATGAAGAAGACAAAAAAAAAGAGTTGAACATTTGATGCTGGTGCTGGTACAGGGTGTCGTAGTTGCTGGAGATAGGAGAGAAACTGAGCTTTAGCTGTGTTATAATCAAGGTTAATTATCCATATAATTATTAATCACAGTGTTGGAAAACCACTATAAAGCACACAGGCGATTCCAAGTGCGAAATGCTGAATAAAACTTAGAGCGAATGAAAGCTGTGAGAGTTTTAGTGCAATAAATAAAACAAATCAAGAAATCTAGTGTTCGAAAACAGCGGTAAAGTATACAGGCTGTCTTCAACTAGTAGAGTACAGGGAGGATCTCAAACTACAATAACTGAATCTGTGTTGAAACACAGATATTTAGGTTCGTTAACGTAGAATAGAATACACAGAATTGCAATGTTAGTGTTGGAAAACCATTGAAAATAACTAAATAAATGAAATATTCAGATGAAGTACAAGTTTTTGCAGATATCTCCGATTTGGGAATATATAATAAATAAATATATATCAAATTTGCCGTGTAAATCTTGAAATGCAATACCTTCTCTACCTTCACCTGGCGACACCCTGTTTAAAAGTCTCCGGCAAAAACTACCCGTACTAATATCCGCTTAAAAAACTCAAAATTCATAAAACTTGGCAACGAAAAAAATCGCAAAAAAAAATGTTTAAGTCGCACAGGAAAAAAAGCGTCTACCCAGACAAACAAGGGAGTAGGTTGGAAGGAGTGTTGGAGGGGGGAGGATGCAGGCAACCCACGGCAACAGCAGCCAAAGGGTTGAGCAGCAAAGGGAGAAGGAGGAAGCTGCACGCAGCGTTGCATGCAAAACGAAAGTTAATCACGAAAATACATAACGGTAACAAAAAGTAGATGAACAGCAAGAGAGAGAGAGGTGGAGAGAGGAGGAAGGGAGAGGGACGGGGGGAGCGGAGTACGGCAAAAAATGAGGCAGACGGGCTCGCGTTTTTTTTTTGTTCCTGCCTGCTTTAGCGAGGGGTTAACTTAATTTATGCGCTTCGTGAGGCTGGAAGCGTGGCACAGGCAGCGAAGGCAACCTCAGCGACGACGTCGACAGCGTCGAGGCGTCGCCAGCAGAGGCAGCGACGGCGTCGTCGTTGACTGAAGCTGATTATGCAGCGAACGCGAGCAGCGCGAAATGTTTTTCTTTTTGCGCCGCTCGCGCTTTTTTTTAATTTGAAAAATATGCGATGCCTTTGCTGAGCTGTTGTTGTTGTTGTTGTTGTTGCCTTTGCTGTGCTGTTGTTGTTGTTGTTGCTGTTGTTGCAAGCTGGGAAACCTTTGGCTGTATTAGAAATTATTGATTTATGATTTGCAATCTGCTCTGGCTAAATGAAGGAGTGAGCGAGTGGAAGAGAAAGAGGAAAAGAGGGAAAGAAGACAGAGTTAGGGATATTAGGGAAAGAATGAAGAGAGAGGAAATAAAGTGACAACATTCTTTAGTTTTGCTCTGTTTTCTGTTACGAAACAATGCGAAATGTTAAAGATTTGTAAATAATTGAGTAGTTTCAATTTTCAGTTGTTCTTATTATTATATCCCTATATAACTCGGGATTGCCATGATATATAGAGCTAAAAATTGTTAAAATGTATAAAAATCGAGCAACAATAAAGATTAATAAAGTGCAATCTACAAATACTGTATAAAATAAAATATTATATATAATATAATACGAAGCAAATTATATGAAATACTTACCAAGTCCTTTCTATGTATGAATTACGAAATCTAGTTATAATGATGTGAAAGTCTGCAGATCGTATACATTATCTCTTTGTATCTTCTCTTCTCTTCTGAAGGGATTCATTAGTTTGGCTTTACTATTAGTTCCAGTTTCGTTTTATCAATGCAAATGATTATTTTCGGTTTTGTTTTCGTTTACGTATTTCTCTCTTCTCCCTCCCCTCTCTCCTTTCTCTGCCCACCACTTGAACTGGCTTCAGTTCTCGGCTCAAGTGGCAGCTCCAACTCCGTTGCTGAGCTCTAGTTACTTCAGCAACAGTTACCCCCCAAAAAGAAGCGCACTTCAAACACCAATTAAAAATTATAAACAGGCCAAACCCACCTAGCAGGGGAGTGGAGAGAGGGGGGAGGGAGATGCAAGTTGAAAGTGCGTGGCCACCTGCGTTGGCGTCGGCGCCAAATGATGCCGTTAAGATGCTTATGAAGGGCGAAGCAGCGTGGAATGGCGAATACTTCAAAAGGCATTAAAAACAAAAAGCATTCACAAAATGAAAGCCAACTGACCCCCGCCCACCCCATCGCCCACAGCCCCGTCTCGATCTAAGTCCAGCTCAAGGGGCTGCGCTTGCCGCGCCAAAGGGTGGCAAACGAAATTAAATTTTGTACTTCGCATAAACTTAATTACTCGCCATGGCAGCAACAGCAACATCATGGGCAGAGGGGTGAAGAGGGGTAAGGGGGAAGGCAGGGGTTGGGGAGTCACTGCTTGAGCGCAGGCGCAGAATGGCGCGTCCTTTCATTAATGGTTGCGCTTAATGGGCAATATCAAATTATGCGCTGCATTGTCCTTGTTCGTCGAGGTGTCCCCAGCCCCAGTTCTTGCCCCTGCCCCTTCTTCCTCCCCCTCTACCTTGTCCCTGGCAAACTGTTGCCCTTCACTAGCTAATTTAACCCTCCAACTGGGCGCCATTTGCCGTTGCCGCCTTTTGTCCGAAACTTGGCTGCGTTTCGGTGTCAAACAGAATCATTTCCATGTTAATTGCACGCCATTTTGTTGTTGTTCTCGTCTCGTCCTTCTCGTTGCGCTGATTATCCTTTCATTTATGCAAAGTCCTGGCCGCTGTTAATTCGCTTATTCGCTGCTTGGGTCACCCTGCTGCGTTTTGTCTGCATTTTAATTAATGTTTTCCTTCTTGTTATGCAAAGGAGCTGCTTATTAAAAGGATATGCCTTGAGTTCTGCCTTCGCCGGATGCGCGAGGTAATTAAAAATTTCTTTATTGCCCTGTTAAATTGCGCTTTACATATTTTGTGGCCTCGCACTGGCTGAGTGACCCCGCTCCACGTGGACAAGCTAATCCTGTGGGTTCCTTACGGACGAAGGATTCGCCTGTCGGAGACAGGCCACTTTGATGTGCTAAGGGGAAATTGCATTAGGCTTTTTACTTAGACACATAGCCGCAAATTAGTTCTAAGACTATCAACTAAAAGGCTCAGCCACATGTCTTGCTCAGCTTGCTCCTTCTCCTTCTCTCCTCCTTCTCCTTCTCCTGTTCCTGTTCCTCCTAAGCGAATTATGAAACCCATTAGAGAACATCTCAAAGCGAGCAGGCCAAAATGAAAGTAAATCTCGTATTATTTAATAATGTCCTTCCCACATTCTGTGCAAATCCTTTTAGTCTTCATCTATGGGTTATAATTGAATCAACAGGGCAGGGCAGCTTCTTGACACACCCACTCAAGCCTCCCAAGAGTGCCAGCACTGACCTCTGCCAACTGTCAACACAGCCAGACACCCACACCACGCAACTCATGCTCTCCGCTCGATCTTCCTCTCCCTTAGTCGCTTGGCAACATATGCCCCCGAAAGTATGCTACACTTTGCGCTTTTGCATAAAAACCCGCCAAACCAAACATAAACAAGCCAAAAGAACCGAAGAAAACCCACAACAAATCGCTTAAATCGCATCAACAGTTTGCCAAACACGCACACACCACACACGCATACACACTCACATGCACACACACTCAAACCCCTATCGCAGTCAAGGCCTTTGCATGTGTGTAGTGAATGATAGCTTGTTGATAGCTCACTTTCTACACACACACAAACACACTCGTATACAAACTGTCAACAAGCACACACTCTCTTACACACACACACACACACTTAGCAAACACCCTTCCACCTTCTGTTGCATATGATTTTCAAATGTTTTCGCTTTTTTTTATTCGCCAGCTTTTCACTTGATTTTCGCTAAACAAATTTCACCAAATAAAAAGGGGGAAAAGGGTCGCTTTCCTCGTGCTCGTCTCGCATATGTGTAGTGCGTAAGTCGACCCACGGGACCGAGCAGGACGACGACGCCCGCCTAAGCGTGCGGAAATCGCGTGCGTAGTTCACTGCGTGTCATCTACCCTGTAAAGCAAGAAGGGAGGTTTGCTTGAGGAAACATTTGAGAGTGCAGAACAATAAGAGAAAACTTGGTTAGGTTTATTTTTGATTTTTAGTTCATTTAAATTTAGTTATTGATGACTGTTCATAATTTTTAAAGGTTTCTATTTGATATTTTAAGGTTTTTATTTAATTTTATGGTAATGGTGTTTTTGTATATAGTATGTGACTGTTTTCACTCATTGTAATACCATAAATATTTATATTTAAAAATACGTTTATTAATTTCTATGAATATTTTAAGATTTCTACAAATTGTAAGAAAGAGAAGAAATAAATTGTTTAAGAATTAAGTTAATTAATTTACAGATTAATAACAAATATATACAAATAATTGTAATTCCTATGTATGTTAAAAAAGAATAATCTGAACTCTTAAAATGTTTTCTATTCAATTTCTATTTTGCAGTAGAGCAAAAATTATAAAGGGTATTTTGCAGTCTTTCTTGCCACACATATCCGGCACGACATGATGATGTTGTATTTGCTATTTATTGTCGGGCAATTGCTGCTTCCGCCGCCCATGTCGCGGTTTATGCATGTAAATTTGTCCAAAATTGTCGAAATTTTGTGGCGAATAAAGCGAAACGCGTGAGGGGAGCGGGCTCTGTGGCATGTATGTGTGTGTGTGTGTGTGTGGAGTGGTGTGAGTGTGTGTGGGCGGTACTTGTCTAATGTACGCGTAATCATCAGCGTTTTTATCATAGAATTGCCATTATCGTCGTTGTTATTGTTGTTGTTCCTGGATTGGGTTGAGGTTGCGCCCCTTTTGGTGGTTATGGAAATCGACTTGTGATATGTGATATGTATGTGTAGTGTGTGTGTGTGGTAGAGGGAGTAGGTCTTTCAGGTGGAGTGGAAGTGGGCGTGGGAATATAGTTGGATAGGTTAGGTCGGTGATAGAAGGAGTTTTTATAGAGTTACTTAAATAAATTGTTGTTTCTTAATTTCTTGAAATATTGTTTAAATAAAACTGTCTTTATTCTTTACAGATATTGGAAGTATCTTTTAATCATCTTCCACCTCTGAGTATATAGTTGAAGTTAAGGAAAAGCGAGTAAGTTAAGCTGAAATATGCTTGCTTGACATCTGATACTCATTTTCCTCTCCCCCTTTTCTCTCTTTCGCCCTCGACTGGTTCATCAACCTGAACACTTGCACTTAGCGAAGCAACGCTGGCAACTTTAAGTCTGGAGGAGCATCGAGTCGTGCACTCGAAGACAGTGCGCCCTGCTCAGCCCTCCCCCTCCAGCAGGCAGCCCCTGCGCGCGTCAAGCTTGCGACATTAATACCATGAATAATATACGCTCATTTCTTTTGCGTTGCCTCCCACATTGCCACCCCTTCCATTCACCCAGTTCTTTCCTACAAAGCTGCCTCCTCTTTCTGCTGCTTTTGCTCCTTCGACGACGTCTTCCGCTGTCGCCGTTGCCGTCGCCGTTGCCGTCGCCTTACAAAAGCCAAAGGGGTTGTTTGTAATTTTTTAAACAAAATTTTCTTCATTTCGCTTTTACGTTGCTTTTCGTGCAACTTGAGAAAAACAAATAAAAAACGCAAAATGAGTCAAAGGCAAAGCCAAAAGCCCGTGCAGGGGAAGAGAATGGGAGAAGAAAGGGGGGCAGGGACCCATCGAGGGGAAGCTATGCTGCCTGCTGCGGCGCTCTGCAAACGTCTCAATGAGTTTTACGCTCCTTGCTTGATAATGAGCAGAGCCAAAAGAAGAAGAAGAAGAAGAAGCAGAAGCAGCAGCAGCAGCAACGAGGCAGCAGCGAAGCTTCTCCGCGTCGTGCTCAGCCAGCATTAAACTCTTTGACTAAAGCCAAAGGCGTGCGAGTGAGAGGCCATACGCACTGCGTCAGCTGTCTCGCTCAGCAGCAGCAGCAGCGACTGAGGCAGCAGCAGCAGGTGCTGCGACGCCATTCGCAACAGCACGAAGGGGTTGGAGAACAAGAACGTGAGCGGGAGCGGGAACGGGGCTGGGGGTGGTTGGCAGAGAAAGCGAAAGCACAAACACTTCGTATGCAAATGAGTTTGTCGTTATCGCTGCTCCTGCCGTTGCTGCTGCTGACGCCGCTGCTGGCGTCGCTGCTCGCGGAGAGGGTTGTTTTTCCAGCAGCGCACTCTAGCCAGAGGGGGGAGGCGAGGGGACCTTTTCATGGGGTTGAGAGACGCGCCTGATAAGCGCGAAGCTGGTCCAAATTACAAGCACAAGCAAAGTTATGGCAAGGATCTTAGAGAGTCCTCGCAGGGAATCGTATTGATTAATTGGCAAATTAACCAGAGAAAGCTTTAAACAAGAGAGTTTAAAGATGTATATATGAATGAAATATATAGAAATATATACATATGTAATATATAGAGAAATATATATAGAATATACATACATACAAATTAATTATAAACGAAAGTTTGACACTTTGTTTATTTTAAGGAAATTATGAGTGGAATATTAATGATTTGTTGCAGAAACTTCAGATTTCGATTTGTTTAGAAAACTATAACAGTTTCTCGGGAATATTTTAAAATCAATTCAATTCCTTTTAAATAAATAATTAAAGAAGTTTTTCCAACATGCTCTGCATAAAGTTGCTTCATGTTTAAGAACATTTTATGATTTGTTTTATAAGTTGGAAAATTGGAAAATGACAACTTGAAGTGGAGTTTTTCATTAAATTGCTCTACGAAAACTTAAGATGTACATGTAAAATAAACTTCTCAGAATTCCCAGATTTCTAAAATAAAATAAATCCATTAAAAGGATGATTACTGGAGGTTTCAATCGTTTAAGCCCAAACAAAAGTCATGATTTCATAAATAACATCCTGACTTAAGTTTAAAGTAGAAAATGATGTCTGCTCGTAGAGAAATATAAAAATCAAATCGATTTGTTTCCTTCAGTTGAATTACATAATATAAATGTATGTTTATAGCATAGTATACACTATCAGATCACGTAAGAAACCATTTGCTAATTCAAAAATTAATTGTGAATTGGCAAATGTTCAGTGTGAAATTGTAATGAGAGTTTTTTTCCAACTCTTACTGTTCCTCTTCGCTTCTGTTTTCCTTTTCCTTCCTTCACTGCGTGCGGTGTGTCCTTGAGCGGTCTGCCGGCTCTCACTTTCTCCTCGCTTTTTGCAATCTCTTTCCTGCTGTGTGGCCAAAAGATTCGCAATGCCTGCGTGGAAATTCAGAACTGGCATCGTTTACATAGTCGAGAACGAGGCACAACCTTTTCCATTTAGCCCGCTCTACCCGCTGTCTGCTAATTGTGTGCAGAGTTCACTCGCCTGGGTGTATGTGTGTGTGTGAGTGAGTGTGCATGTGTTTGTGTGTCTGCCAAAAATTTGCATGCCTTTGCGCAGTCCAAAATCCATTGCAGACGGGGGGTAAGGGGTGAAAGGGCAAAGCACATTGCCAGGCAGGGCATACACTTATAGACACACACACATATACACAAACACACACACACAAATACACACACTTACAAATTGGCCTTAGTTTGTGTTCATTGAAGCGACGTTTCCATTCAGCTGGACTCGTCTCTTGCTCTCATTCTTCTTCTTCTTCCTACTGCCTATCGATAACCCTTTGTTCACTGCAGTGATCCTGCTGCAACTGTTTTCTATGTGTGTATGAGTGTGTGTGTATGTGTCTGTATGTGCATTCAATTGTTATTGCTCTATAGAGGCCCCTTTTCTGCACTATTTTTGTTACATATTACACTTTGCAACAACAATGCAGCAGCTCTATTAGAAGGCTTTAGAAAAGCAGAAAGGGGTAACGTCTTTGTATTTACATTATTACAGGGGGTTTTCAAGTTCCTCAGTGTACCAATTTTAACTAATAATTAATTATATCTTACTTATTTCACTCTATTCTTTGTACTACTTTCAGAGACAATATCAAGCGTTTTAAAACGCTAGAAAAACGCGTGCACTTTCAATGAACTATATCTTGAACTTAAGCATATTCTTGTTATATTCTCTCTTTATCTGCTATACTCAAGATATTTCTAAGATATATACCTAAAATATATGCGAAATCTTCATTCAGTAGCTCAAAGTTTATGCTGTTTTAAAAACGCTTGAAAAACGCGCTGGCGTTTTGTTTTTTCCCTGCAATTATTCAAAATCAAGTAAGCCCCGTAAATCTACCCCAAAAAGCGAAGCCCAACCGACGCTAACATATTAATAAGGCTCATAATTTTACCCATTTAATTGAGGCGAATGGCCGCAGGATAATGAAAGCGCCACAGCCACAGCCAATGCGGCGTCGGCATCGGCATCGGCCTTAGATGCCCCAATGTAGTACTTGAGTTTGCTACTGCCCCAGTCCCTCCCACCTACCCCTAGCTTACTATATTCCCCTCTCTGTGCCATAGTCTATTGCACTTGAGGCGGCTTATTAGAATCGCCTGCTTGGCTGGACGCGAACTTCGGACTTCTTCGAGTCCTGGGCGCAAATCATAATTTTTCAATTTGAATAATGAGCTGAGCGCGCGCTTGGCGGTTGCCGGAGAAGAAGCCTTTAAAATTTATTTCGACTGCCTTTTCATGCTTTCTTCTGCGGCAAGGGAATGAAAGAAATCGAAATTCTGCTTATACTGTACGCGAGATACCCTAGAATAGTTGAGAAAGGTAGAATATAAAAAGATACTTTTTGGGAAAACTCAATTTGACTTACTTCAAGGCAAAGAAACTCTGATAAAGAGTAAAATATATATGTATATAGAAAAATGGAAAAAAGTTAAAAATAAATATATATCATATTAATAATGTCTATATTACTTAAAGATACTCTATAAATTGATTCAAAATTAAAGAATGTTAAAATGAAGACATGTTTCTTTGCACATCTTTTTATAGAGTTAAAGTATCAACACTCCCTGTTCTACACACTGCAGGGTATTCAAATCCTTGCAGGCAAACACTCGTAAACTCATTTGGAAAAAAATTCAGGCTACCCGAGTCTAAATCATTTACTCGAAAGCCAACAACGCTGGCGCTCGACGCTACGCGGCGAAGAAAGGCTGCAAATGCTAATAAGCAGCGCAGGAGGACGATGCCAGGAGAGCAGGAGGAGGGAGAGGAGAGAGGGGAAGGGTGTCAGGATGAAGGCGAAGGCGACTCCCTCTATGTAAGGACATAAGACGGCTTTTATGTAATACATGCTGCCATTTTGTACATAGAAGCGAGCGAAGCGAAGCCTTTTTTGGGCGCTGCTGCCACTGCTGTTGCCGTTGAAAGGGGCACAAAGCGGAGGCGTCTCTCTCACTGAAAGGTTTGGGGCGGCAATTGCCATTGGGTGGGGGCAGGGTTGTGCTGTATCCTGTGTTGTTGTTGTTCTTGTTGTTGTTTGCTCGCTGAAGATTAAATGGAAAAAACACTGTGACATTTTCTGGCTGCGCGAGGCGCGTTTTTTTATACATTTATATATATTGTATATTTCACGTCCTGCGTGGCAGCTGAAAACTCAAAGTTTGGTGGGGTGGATTGGTGAATGGATAGGAAGAGGGAGATGGAGATGGAAAGGGAGTTGGAGCTGGGGGCACTGTGGCAGTGTGCGGCGACAGCATTAGTGGGGCGTCTCGTGGCAAATGTAAAATAATGCGAAAGGGCTTCGTTTGCATAAATTAAAAATTTATATAATGTCGCCCTGCAGTTGGGGGCGTAGCAGTGGGCGGGGCCAATTGCTAATTTTCTGAAAGAAAGAAGGAGGGGTGGAGAGACATTTATTGATTAAAAACTCTGAGCTGATTCAACACAATATTGTAATATATATTTTGTCACTTTGTATTCACACAATTTGCCATAAACATAATAATAAATATGACAATAATAATAATAATAGTAATTATAATAGTAATGATGGTAATGGTAAATACTCGTACATTGAAGGTCTCGTACAGCTAGAATTAATTACAATTATTATAATATTATGCAATAAGTTCGTAATAGTATTTAAAATGCCAGAGAAGACAACAACAATAAACTAGAAAATCAATGTCGTATATATCATTAGATATATATCATATATCATTATTACACTGTTAATTGTTCTAGTTCGGATTTCGTGCTATATAAGTGCAGAGTTACTTTGACTATATACTCGAATATTCATATATTAAGGGGATTCTTAATAGGAATTCATATTGATCTCATATTGCACACATTGAGGGGAATATTATGCAAATATTTACAGTTAAATTGACAGTACGATTAAGCAAGAATATATATATATATGTATATGTGGGGAGTATTCTATACACTTACAGACTAGGACGATTATTTATACATATACATAATTCATATGAAAGATGTGAGGTGTGTGTACAATGCGCAGATTTGGGGGATAACCCGAAAAATGCGTTTTCACTATTGCCTTTTTTGTTTTGCTTATATATTCGCTTTTCTTTGCAATTATTTGTTTAATCTTGAGGAACTTGTATACCATACACTTTTGAATGAACAAAGAAAATTACACAATATTTTGTTGCATTTTTTGTTTTGTGCAAATAAAAACCAAAATTCTCGAACCAAAGATTGCACTAAAATTATTTCTGTAGTGTAAGTTCTTGAGTATGTACAGCTTATCGAACTATATAAGATATATTCCTGTCTATATATTACACTTACTTATCGAGATTATGCCTCGCTTTTATATTAAGTTCTCTAAATGCTTTTGGAAAATCGTTCGTTTAGGCTTAGATCATATAAAATATGCATCAAAATTGCTATATATATATATATATATATATATATATATATATGTATATATATATATATATCGTATATAGGTATGTATATAACTTTTCGATATTGATTTAGCTCCGTTTCTTGCTTGTATATAAATTCAGTTGAATTGTACGATTGCCCAAAATGTTATTGTAAGTTAAGTATATATATATATATATTGAGCTATATCTATTTATGCACTGCGTATTTCTGTGTATGAGTGTGAGTGTGTGTGTGTGTGTCTGTGTGAGTTGCTTAATGACAATCACAACAAATGTTTTGACAAAGAGGTATTGGAGGTATTCGGTTATAGTATTTCTTCCTGTTTACTTGGTTCACGACTTAACTTGATTTACGATTAACGATTTACGATTTATTACTGATTTATATAACTATATAGTGCGTATGTGGAAGTTTTCGGAAGGGGTGTGTGTACTTATTTGTTGGGAATAAAATATTTAATAGCTCAAAGTCAATAAATCAAAATAAATTTAAATATAAATCTGAAAAATCTGAAAAAATCAAATAAAATCATAAAATAAATTTTTTCGTGAACTTTTCTTTGTTTTATTTCCATCATAGCTCCATGCGACACGCCCCTTTTCAGCGTGTGGCATCACTTTTGAATTAAATACAATTTAAATAGGAAACTGAAGAGATATACAATAATAATAATAATAATAATAATAATAATAATAATAATAATGATAATGACGATCATGATAATAAGGACAATGAAACGAGATTCATGCAGCAATTAACATAATTAAATAATAGTATTATTTGAAACAAAACAATTGGCATAAAGAGTTTGTATTTTATTATAACTTAAAAGTTAATTTTGATTTTAGATTTTCGGTTTTCGGTTTTGTCGATTGGCTGGTTGGGTTTTCTTTGAGAATAATCAAAACATGCTAAAAATAAATCAACTTAAATTATTATAACTAAAATTATTATATTATTTTTGATTGTTTTCTTCTTTTTTGTTGTTTCCTAGTTAGCTTAGTTTTGGGAGAGCGCTGTATAATGTACAATCTGCAGATTATTTACAATTTCTGAACAACAAGGGGTTATAAACTAAATATATAGAGCTAAACTATATAAACTAAATCGAAGATGGCACGATATTTGCTGGGTTAGGGGGCAGGTTCTTAGGGTTAGTGTTTCACTTAGGCTAATCGAGAGTTTTGTACAATTTTTTTGATTTATGTGCAATTGTTTTTGAGGTTTTTGCTAAATGATTAAGGAGATTTTTTTAGTTTTTTGGGAAATTTTTGAGAGCTTTTCTTGTACTTAGCATAAATTCCTGTGGTGCCGAGCTTCATCTGATGAGTGCTGGCCTTGCATTAACCTATATATATATATCTGTATAGTTCGGTATATATCTTTGGAATCTAATGGAGCGGTGACTGCTGCTGTTGCTGGAGCTGCTGCTGGCGCAGATAGAGCGATGCGGCATCGTCGAGCTCATCCAGATCGATGTCCTCGTGCTGTTCGTGCGACTCGGCAGAGCGTGGCGAATGCATGCTTAAATCCTCGGGCTCTGTTTGCTCGGGCATGTCGCTGGCCACGTGCATGATCTGTGGCGGAGGCAGGCGGAAGACGCGACGAATGTCCTGAGCCTTGCGGCGGGCATTGCTGCCATTGCTGCAGTGGCCATCGACAGAGCTGGCGCCATCCTCGGACAAATCAAGCGGAGCATCCCCATCCAGGCTGCTCTTGGCCAGATCCACAGACTCCTCGGAGCCACCATAGCTGGCGCACATGGCAGCAAATTTTGTTGTGGAGGCATCCAAGGCGGCAGCAGCCGCAACCGCAGCCGCTGTGGCCATGGGATAATCACCGCTCATGGCTGGAGATAGAGCAGGAGTCGGCGGCGACTGGATGCCACATTTGTGGTTCATCAGATGATGGCGCCGGCGGAACTTCATGTGGCAGCGCTCGCACTCGAAAGGCTTCTCCCCATTGTGGACCAGCATGTGCGACTTCAACTGATTGGAGTCGCTGAACTTGCCGTCGCAGATCTCGCAGGTGTAAGGCCGCTCGCCGGTGTGGACACGCAGATGGCGGCGCAGATTGGCCACCTGCACGAACTGGCGGTCGCAGTGGGAGCAATGGTAGGGCTTCTCGCCGGTGTGCAGGCGCATGTGCGTCTTCAGATGATGGTCACGGGTGAAGCGCTTGTGGCACTCGGGGCATTCGAAGGGCTTCTCGCCGGTGTGGGTGCGCTCGTGGTTCTGCAGCACGTGCTTGTAGCCAAAGCTGCGCGAGCAGATCTTGCAGGTGAAGCTCTTGTCGCGAGAGGGATCCTTGGCGGCGGCGCTGGCAGTGCCAGCATTGCCAGCCGTGCTGGCCTCATGCGCCGATGAGTTCGGGGAGCTGCCGCTGGAAGGTGGCGAAATGGGGCCGCCGGGTGTGTGATACAAGTCACTGACACTCATGCTGATCTCGGTGTGGAACTCCTTCTTGACGGACAACTTGCGCGACTTCTTGGCCGGCTCACCCAGTCCGCCGAGGTGATGCTGTGGCGTGCTGTTGGGCGAGCCCAGCGGATGCTTGCCACTGCTGGCAACAGGAGAGTGTGGGCTGGCAGGAGGCGAGTGCAGATGTGTGCCGCCGGGCAGGGTCAGCTGTGGGGCAGGCTGTTGCTGCTGCTGCTGCTGGTGTTGGTGTTGCTGCTGCTGGTGCTGGTGCTGTGCTGCCCAGGCGCCAAAGAGCGCCGCAGGATTGTGGGGGAAGAGTGTGGTGGCCAGTGCGCCCATGGGCAGTTGAGCCATGAAGGCAGCTGCCTGTCGATTGGCCACCAGCAGCTGTGAGGGCGACAGCATGCCGAAGGCAGAGGCTGCCGCTGCCTGTTGCAGACCCATTGTGGGATTGTAGAGCGAGGAGTGTGTGTGACTGCTGCCCGACGACGCCACGGGGCTGCTGGCGGAGGTGTTGGCGGACATGGGAGGCGATAGCGACATGGAGCGATCCACAACCAGCTCTTCGCGTTTGATGCCAGCTAAAGCGGCTGCGAGGCCTGCAAATGCAAGAAAAGAGGGAAAAACAAGTTAGCAAAAGGTTAAAGAAGGTTTTCACATATTCCCGCCCGCAATTTTCCTAACCATTTTCCTAGCAATTTTCACGCTGTCAGCTGCAGACAAACGCTGCTGGTCAATTTTCCTTTTCAACTTTCAGCACGTGCGGGCTTTAAGCGAAGAGAGCGCAGACGAAGCTTAAGAGCGGCTACAGACATGTGTGTGTGTCGCCAGACACATGTGTGTAAGCTCTCTCTCGCATCTCTCTCTCTCTCGCTCATTCACTGGCTTTGTTTTGGTGGGCGTTGCGTGGCAAACGAGTTAAACACGCCGGCTGCGGCTGCCCCAACAAAACTTGTAAACAAAACTTAATTGTGTGTGTGTGTGTGTGCGTGCGTGTGTGTGCGTTGAGTATTTGTCAAAATGGCGCTTAATGTTAACTTGGGCACATTGAGACGTCGTTATTGCCTCGAGTGTATGAGCTTCGCTTTAATGTGAGCTTTAATTTAGCTGAATTTATGCAAGAAAATGTACAAGAAATTTAATGTACATATAAAGAAATTGTTTAAAAATTAGCTAAATTAAGAAAAGACTTAAAAATCCTTAGTAAATTTGTTTCTTTCATTTATCAAAGTTTAACTTATTTCTAGCCGTATTTCAGCCACATTACAGCTGACTTTGTAATTTGTAAAATCTTTATAAACTTCCACTGTATTATATTTTCGTTTGCTCAACTCATACTTACTTCGTGTCTGCGCGTCCTGCAGCATTGATATAGCCATAATCTGTGTAGTCTGCTGATTGTTCAGTTCTTTCGGGTTGGCGCTTATATTGTCTATAAGCTTTGCTTGCTTCACTTAACTTTCAGTTCTTCAATGCTGAGCACAAATGTTCATTTGAGCTGCGTTTTGCATTTGTTGCTAATTCCCGCACTTCTTTATGTTTTATTCTTGTTTGGATTCTTGTTAATAATATTTCTGATAATTGTTTATCCTTTTTTGTACTTTGAGGTAGTTTTTGCACAGTTTACGAAAAGTTCACGATATACAAAATGAGGTAGTTGCAATTGAATTCAATTTGTTAAACGATTTAGGTTGAGGTATTTTTTGGTATTACTTTGGTCACGTCACAATCTTGTATTTTTTATATATTTTTTGATTTATGTGTGTTTGTGTGTGTGTGTTGTTTGTTGTTATTTTTTAGCAGTCGCTGTCGAGTTGTGACTGTGACGAGTTGTCGCTGAGAAATGATATGAGTCGAGCGACTGCAACGCGATTTTATAGTGAGTTGAGTATCCTTTGCGCTGTGGAAATCCTTTGAAGCAACAAATCTTGCTTGTGTGTGTGCGTATTTTGTACTTGTGTGTGTGAGTGAGTGTGTGTTGTTGTTCTCGTTGTTGTTATTCGCAACAGAAACTCTTGTTTGCTCCTCTCACTGTCAGAGCCAAATCACGAATGATACGAATTCGCCGCGTGCGCTAACTATAAGTACGCTCGCTCAACTCACCCTCTCTTCACGAGAGCACGCACACAGACACACACATGCACACACGCACTGGCTACGCACTCAATCCCTCACTCGCTCACTCGCTCTCTCACACACGCATGAAAGAAAGCAAAGGGAGGAAGCACGACACGACGAAGCGAAACCCGATGAAGAAGACGAAGCAATCCCGTTGCCGATCTCAAGCAGGTACCATGTTCTTCTCAAATGCGACTGGGTGTGTATGTGTGCGACTGTGTGTGACTGTGTGTGAGGTTGTAAAAAAAACTAAGCCGCCTCGTCTCAGTTGAGCACAGCTCAAAAATGCCTCAGCTCTTTTCATTTTTTGCAGCCTTGTCTTTGATTCTGCATATATGCAAATCAAGCGAGAGAGGGAGAGAGAGACAGCAACAGGCGAACAGGCGAACTGTACGTGGAAACTAGAACTAGAACTAGAACACTGCACTACACAATGCATACTTGACTTTTAGCCAAATGAAATCAGCGTAAAAAACTTGTGCGAGGTGTAAAAAGTGTTTTTATTGCTTTATGGCCGCAGCGAAGGCGTTTTTTATTTGCCATAAAAAACATAGTCGCAAAAAACAGACAGACAGACAGATAGGTAGCTGTTAAAAAACTTGTGCGCACTTCCGTTTTTTAAGGGGCTTCATAAAAAAAGGTTCTAGTACCGCATAACTGAACTATTTAAAACCACTCAGAGAAAGGCGCTCAACGTCGCCTCAATTAACTCACTGCGTGGCGAGTTGAGGTACTTCCCCTTTGTGCGGCGAAAAGAACTCAAAGGGGGGAGGGGGATGATGATGAATGTGACACAAGGGCAGGCGAGTGAGCGAGCGAGAGAGCGAACGCCAAAAAGTCAGGGAAAAAAGAGATATGCAGTCGGGTTGGAGCAGCCTCAAAGAGAAAAAGGGAGAGAGAGAGAGCGGGGCCGGAGCTGAGCGTGCGCTGTAAGAGTAAACAGGAAGTAAACAAAGCGAACGAATTGGGCACTCCTTCTCTCGCAAAGGGGCGAAGTGAAAGTGCCGCGAAGGGGCAACAGAGTGTGCGAGTGAGTGAGCGAGTGAGTGAGCGAGCAAGCAAGCGCTGCCCTTGAGTGAGTTATTTTCCTGTAATCTTTCGCCAGCCTGTTGAGTGCGTTTCCCGACTTCCTCCTCAACTTCAACTTGAACTTCCTCTTCCCCCTGCCACTTCCCCATTGAGCAGCACGCTTAATGGGCAACTAATTGCTGGCACACGTCTAAAAAACCGAACCATAAAAAATGCAGCTAAAAAACAACAACTAAACTGGGCACAGGTAAAAAACAGCTACGCAGAACCCTTTCTAAAAAACAGTCAACGCAAAGAGAAAAAAGAAAACAAATCACGACAACATTTCTTTGCCAGTTTTTTATACGCGCTCTCTACGGCTCTTGAGGCGACTTTTGCGGATTGACTTTTAAATGGTTTTATTTCGATTTTTATGGCAAGGACATGAGGCACGACAGTGTGAGACAGAGAGGGACTGAGGGAGTGAGGGAGAGAAGGAGAACTTATGCTGAAACGAACTGTATGAAGATTGCAGCATGTTTTTGTATTTATTTTACGGTTAGGTAGGCCAAGGACGCGACCACGTCGCGACGGGATGTTAATTTGCTTGACCGGCAACTACCGTGGAAATTTTCGAAAGTGAAAACTACAATGGCACAAGGCAGATTTTATGGGTTCCTCTCTCCCTCTGTATTCTCTCAGCTCTCTGCTGCTGCTCTTGCTCTGCATAATGTTACGTAAAACTCAACGTAAAATGCTGCAACAATTCCCGCCGGATTAACTCACAAATTTTTGCATTTTTCACGAATTTCTACAGATTCGTAGAAAGCATTTAAAAACAAAAAAACAAAAACATGAAATGCCCCTGAGGTTCGTAACATGGCAAAATATTGTTACTATATAAGGAGAACGGAAACTGATAAAGAGATAAAGATAAACTACGCTTCAGTGGACCCCTTTTCTATTAACTCTATATGCTAAACTACTTTCAAGTCCCTGTTTAAGATTACGACTGTGGACTGTACGGATTAGTCAGAACAGTTTTGGGAGAAGAAAATGTGATAAGCACATGAATCTGTTATGAACTTGGCGACTTAACTATGACTCTTCAGCTTGATTTTGTCGCTCATGATCGCTTGTCGCTTGATAAGCTGGCTAATGTCAGATCGGGCAACCCATTATTATCAACATTGTTCAGCTCGTTGTCAAGAGAAAGCCAGAAGAAGAGAGAGTGCAAAACACGCGAGACACCTATGAAGGTTCCTCATCCAGTTCCAAATAGTTAATCGCACGCAGCGCTACGCATAAGTGGGGCAGTAGTGCGTAGCCTTATCAAGGAACTAACCTAACCCAACAGATATTACTGTAATTAGTGCGTAGCGAACTTGACATTGAAAACCCACAAAGAAACCTAGAATTCCCAGCAACCATATCGAGGCATGTACTTTGAATTTTCCTGTTGTGAAATTAGAAATTCCGGAGATGTTCTAATTTGTGAGAGACAAATCAACTAATTAGCTTATAGACTCAGTATGTTTATATAGTATGATATGATGGAATGTGGAATATGTTGCTTTCTTTTATTAATGATGTTATTTTGTGAAGAGTTAAGAGAAGATTTGATTTTATATAAAAGAAAAAGCAAATAATCATTATATACAGTCCCTGGAGTCTTCAATACGATAAGTTACTGAGTTAAAAGGTGTACAGTATATAATGAATACTCTTTAATATCTAAAGAATAAAGTATAGCAGAAAGAGTATTATTTCTTTGCTCTTCACAAATTTTCAAGTTTGTAAAGTCTCTTAAAAGTATCCTAGCTTAATCTAGAAAAATCTACGCATATCTAAAAAATTATGCTGTTTATCTCTCTTCTATCCCTCCATCTTTCATCTATACATGGACTAGGAACTCATTCTCTATCTTAGCAATAAAGTTTCCGTTATCCTTGCTCTGTAAACCAGCATATTGGCAACTCTTTTGGCAGCTGCTGTACTAGTTTGCAGAACATATACTGAGGCAAGTTTGGCAACTGAGTCAGCATGTGTTCAGTCTCGGGTTACAGCTGGGCCTGACATCGCCCACTTATATAACCAATAACCCTACCACGGAGCAAACAAAAGACACAAAATCCAAAGCCAAACAAAGAAGAAAATGCGTAAAAAACATGAAAAATAAAACAAATTTTGTACAAATGGAAAAGCAGGGAGACCGAAGGAGAGGGAATGAGAGGGAAAGTGTTGTGCACACGTTGCACATGCGCCATGCCACGGGGTAGGGTTAGGCATAGGGTTACCCTAGACAGAGAGGGGTGTCTGACATGCGATCTGAGTGCCCACAAATTTTTTAGCTATTTGTAACACTCGATCGACTCGCCGCAGGGTGTTCAAGGGGCTCCCCTTGCCTTCCCTCTCTGCAATCCTTTGCGCTGATTTATAGTCAATCGAGTCGATTTGATAATGATGATGATGACGATAATAAACATGACAAATCGAATTGTTATTGATGTGGCAGAGCCACAGGCAACTCACATACTCATACACTCACACACATACACACACAGACTCGCAGAGACACTCGTGAGTAGTGAGTGCGGCGCTTAATGAGTGTTCATGCAAATGCGAGCGATTAGGCGCCTAATCCGCCAGATTAGCGAAAGGACGCGCGTCTCTCGCGCTCAATGAAAGGATGCGCTGGAAGGTAGCATGGGATAAATGGGATAAGGTACGTAGGATAAGCCACGCAATCTTAGGCAAACTTAAGAGCGGAGTTGCAATATTATTTTTGTGCAGAATTCTTCGGCATTAGCGAAATCCGCTTTTTAATACCCCGCGAAAAACCCTTTCCTGATCCATGGGTTGAGCTAATGACCGCAGCTTAGTCAACATGTGCCGAAAGAGTTGATCAGGAAAGTACTAGGCATTCCTTGAGATTATCTATGCAGACTTCCAGGAAGACGTTAGCGAAGTTTCCCCAACTTCCATATATAGAGAGAGATGATGGAAATGAAATGTAATCTTTCGCCTGCGTAGGGGCGTGGCAGTCGACATGCCATATGTGAGTGTGTTTGTACAAGCTCCTCAGAGCAAGCGGGCCACAAGCGCTGACAGCCCGCAGCATCCCTAAAAAAACACGTTTCTTTTTTAGGGAGTCGCTCAACTCAATAGTCTCAGCTCGACTCGGCTTGATATCAAATTGATTGAGGACTAAGGGCCGAGGAAAGCAGAGAGAGGGAGAGAGAGAGAGAGGCGAGAACTGGGTGCAGCTGTGGCACGCATGCCTGGCGCACGACACTGAGATCTCCTTAATGGAGAGAGAGAGAGAGCATCGTGAAGGGCCAAGGGGTTAGACAACTTGAATGAATCTCGCACACGCGACACAACTCAGAGAGGACCGTCCTAATCCGAGTGATTAAGCCAGCGAAGGAAGGGATTAGCTAATCCGGACCGAGGTAGGGGTCGCGAGTGCTTCCTATTGGGATTAAGATTAGGCAACCGCTAAGCAGGCCGGATTAGCGTGTGAGAATGAAGCGGCGGCAACGGAAACACCCACATACACAGAGAGAGAGTGAGAGAGTGAGTGAGACGGGGCGAGTGTTGAGCGTAGAAGGAAGTTAATGTAGTTTTTCTTTTCAGCTCCAATTTAACTTCAGATTCTTCTTCCAGACTTCGCTGGAAAGAAGTATTTTTGGCATAATTTTGACTGCTTTTTACGATCACCTTCTGCATTGTGTTGTTGTTTCCCAGTATTCGGCGATATTCGCGTCTATAACTCATTAAAATCGAACAAAACAAGAGGCTGTGTGAAAGACCCTAATGCATGTAAATAGAACACCCAATGCCGGACAGGATTAGGCAGCTAATCCGCCGTCCCTCGCCCAGCGGACGTGCTCTGTTCGGTTTGTTCGGCACTTTAGTGGGTTGGTCCTGGGCTAATTCTAATTACAAACATACGCATAATACGCATGGTCTTTCTTGAGAAACACTTCTGGCTGTCTTCACAGCTGTACAGCCATCTCTCTCGCACACCCTCTGCGTCTTGCTATCTCCTTCCGATGTTGCTCATATCAAATTGCTGCTCTAGTTACGAAGCTCCATTGAAGATCCTCGGCATGGTTCACTAACCTCACTTGTTCCTAGGCTATTAAAAAACAGTTCAAGTTTTTTACGGGATCAGCTCATAAACTCAGGTAGCGTGGCTCATAAAAAACTGCGCTAAAAAACGGAAGTACACGAGACTCGTAAAAAACGATGGCAAAAAAGTCAAACCGCGCACTTAAGAACCTTAGTCAAGGACGTTGGAATAAACTAGAAGCGAGAAAGAGACAGCCAAGAGAAAGGGAGAGAGAAGGAGAGTGCTTGTCTCAAAAAGAGCGAAGTCTCTCTCTCTCTCTTTCTCGAGGTGCGGCGAATTCATAAGGTTGACTTTATGATCGCAGCACATGCAAATGCCGTCAGAGACATGTCCCTGCACTGTTTATGACGCAAGTCGTGGCACATATAGCAACATATACAGATGTGTTGATGTATCTGTATCTGTGTCTGTGTGTGTGTGTCAGTGTATGTGTATATGGTCATTCTTAAGCCGGATTTAGTTCAGCTCTGCACATTTTTTGCATTGTTTGCTAGCAACAGGCACAGCGCGATCTTTTTGTCTTTTTTGGCTAAAATTGACTTCTTAATTGCCGTGCCTCAAGGTTGGCCTCAAACCTGCACAGGTTTGCCGCCTACCTGGGCCGAGCTACCATCCTCCTGGCTTGACCTGGCAAAGAGGTAACCCACGCTTACAGGTAGCCAGAGAGTTTCGCACACTCACACGGCCGCTCGCACTCTCTCTCTCTCTCGCTCGCTCTCTCTCTATCTCTATCTATCTGTCTAAGTCAACTGCTCTCTTGTTTAGGAATTCCATAATTATGATCCTCATAGGGCGAGGAGGCGGGTTGCCTTCTCGCGAAAAAAAGGTGAATACAAAACAAGGATGACAGGACAGAGTCGCGAAAAAAATAGCGTCCCACGCTAAGCCGGAGATTAGCGACGGATTTAGAGGAAAATCCGTCATTGCCTGCGAGGATTAAGCTCTAATCACGGGGCTTAAACACGGATTATTATGCTGAAAAAATTTAATCCCCCTCGGCGCAGGTCTCCGAGGTAGACGCAATGTTTTTTCGACATATTTTTTGTTGCGATCCTCCTCCCGCCCATCGCTAATCCGGGAGCAGATGATCATAAAAGAGGTAAAAATAGGCCATGAAAAAACAACAAATGTTAATTGTAGCAAGATGCAAAAGCATGTTTTCTATACCATCTTTTTCTTAATCCTCGCGAAAAAATTTAATCCCTGGATTAAGCAAAACAGTTGGCCAGGCAAGCTGAGGCAAGGTAGGGCAAGCTGATGCAAGGTAGGGCGCGATGCGGCAGGTAAATGCGAAATGTGCAGCCGGAAAATATTGCCTGGAGAGTGGATTAGCGAGTGGATTAGCGAGCGGACGAGTGGATTATAGTTATCTTAAGTCAGCGATTAGTGTTGATCTCTCAGATTAGCGCCAGGATCTGCAGACCTGTGTCGCAATAATCAGCCACAAAATCCGCTGGGATTGTCTTTAATCTCTGGATTAAACTGCTAATCCAGATGAGAATTGCGTGGGCAGGATGAATGAATGGGTTTCTGAACAGAGTGTGGGAATTTATAAAGAGGTAGTAAGGCATGACTAATGAGTTTCGATATGTAGATTGATGAATATAGGAAAAATACTTTATTTCATATTTATATATTATTGGTAGGTATCATTTATTACAATTGGGTATATTAGGTTGATAATTATATATATTGAGATATTTAAGGTAAAAGATATAATATACTGATTTAATCTTTGCTGTTTATTGTAAAAAATTTATAAGAAATATTGATTTAATTTTTGCATTTTTTATTAAATATTTGTAATATAACAATAACATTTTATAGACGATGCATATGTATGTATGTATGTAATTATATATATCATGATATAAAATGCGTCTCAAAAGAGACCGAGCTATTATAAGCAATATTAATAGGTATTATATCTATAAACCTACCACAACTTGTGATCAATATTCAATATTAATTTAATTTAACTGTTTTTAATTGACCATTTTATTATTTATTACAACAATTGACATAACAATTCAAGCAAAATTTACCATTTAAAAATGCAAATTAAATTATCGACAGGAAAACAAATGTACTCTTAAATAATCTTGGTAAATATGTACATTAATATATTATAGTATTAATAATACGATATCACTTTAGAAGTGTTTAATTAATGCAAATAAGGATAGCAGCAGAGCCAAAACTACAATAATATAAAGCATCATTATGTTATGCACTGGGAATGTACATACTTTAATCAGTTAGGTATAGTATGTATAATGCAAACTCTAAGGGTAAAGGCTATTGAATACCTAATACTACAAAACCTGAAGTCTGGTACTTCTGGTACATTCTTGGGCTCGTCATATCATAGTAATGGTTATATAGAGTGTTATTTGAGATTTCATGAAGGCTTACTGCAGACCAAATCATTTAGAAAGTGCAACCAACCAAGTGCAATCTTCCTGCTGTATCGAGTATTGCGTTCACTTCCGTTTCGACCATTCATCTGTTTCCTTAACTGTTTTTTTTCTTTTTTCTCGAGCTATTCAGACTGAGATCTTTATTTTCACTGCTTTCTGGCAACAACAAAAGAAAGAAACTGGCCCCTTGCCCTTGCCCCTACTCCCGCTATTGAGCCAGTGGCCCGATCGAAGGGCCAGTGAATTGGCTCTTTGTTGATTCTGGGATTTATGCAATTTGTCCAACTTCCTGTGCTGATATAACGAGGCTTAGCCGTCATTCAATTTGCCTCGATCGATTGTTGGCCCAATGAAGATGCCAACAATCTCCGCTCTCTCTCTGTCTCTTCGAGCGGGGGAAGGTGAGTCAAGTCCTGTGTGCAAGTCCCGCTCTAAGCGGCCTACGTAATTTGTGAGATTTTGTGTGCCACTTGGTGGCTGCAACATTGTTGCACAGACACAGGGCCAGCAGCTGGTGCTGCGTAAGCGGTTTTTCAGGCCAACTACGGCATGTGCTCGCACTGGAGTCAGCATCCGGCACAGGACAAACCCCACACTCCCTCTCCCCAGCCCACTTTCGCCTGTGGCACTCTCTCCCCCTTCTCTCTCACCTCTCTCTCTCTCTCTCTCTCTCTCTCTCTTGCTCGCCCCACACACGTTCTCTTATCGGCCGCAGCAGATGCAAATGAGTCTCAGTTGTGTAATTAGAGGCAAGCGAAGCCGTCTTCTTCTGCTAACGTCTCCCTGGTCCGCACTCCCCGCTTATCTGTCGCAGCAACAGCAACAAATTTCAACTTTTTTTCGGGGGGGATTTCTTATCAATCGCCTTGTTGCTGTTACTTGCATCTAAAACAGACCCGCCCCGCCCCTGTCCCTGGCACTGCCCCACAGCGCGTGACACGCACCTACAGGCTGTTTATAGACAACAAGGTCGGAAGTCACTTTTGAATCAAATGTTTTGAGCTTGCGCCAGTTGAAGCACGTACGTAGCAGCATATGAAAACGCAGTGCAAGATCAAGGATTTTACCTTATCAATCTCTCGCGGACGATGCACCCGGGCTCGGTTCAGTTTTTTAGTCAACGAGTTCTTATCAATGCGCAAGAAATTAAATTAATTAAATTGTTTTTTATTTTATTTTCGGAATTTGCAAAGTACTGGCAGAGCAACCGATTCGACACCCACCGAGTGCAGATGGGGCAACTGAATACATTTCTTGGCAAAAAACCAATGTTGGGGAAACTCCTCTAGTATTTATAGTAATAAAACAAAGAACACAATTCGAGATAATTGATGAATTCTATTTATTATGTATTCATTATAATTTATTTGTTGTAGTTGTCAATGTTTAAGAAATGCTTGCATACAAGTAAACAAGAAACCACAACAAACTGGTTGAGACTTGTCTGAGTGAGATATTCTAAAGAATTTTATAAAATAACATTGAAAAGTCAAACTGATTTATTATAATATATATTTCCTTATCTTTAACATGCATAAAGATATATGTTCTATATGGTATGTTATATAATATAATAGAAACCCCTGTCAAAGGTTTGACAATATGTATACCCTGTCAGTTTATGCAATAAACTGTCCCCGATTGTTTCCAATTTTACTCTGTTGATTTTAAATCTATCGTGGCACACATGTTTATTATAACTACGTACTATTTATAGGTCGGAACCAGTTGAATATTGCTACTATCACAGAAGTCATCAGCTTTATTATTGACTGTTTAGTTAGTTTTTTATTGCATTTGAAATAACGCTATGATCAGTTTCATTCAATTCGGACTCTTTTAATATACAACTTTATGACTATGAATGATGATCTTTAAATAAAATACGATACTGCAAATAGTTTTATTCATATGATTCATTTTATTAAGTAATGAAATTTCATAAAGTTCAAAAAGCAATCAGTCTAAAAGGAAATCAGCTTCCTTTCTTGTTCTTAAAAATGAAAGAAATTGACGTAATGCATTTTAAGAAAAATGGGATTGTCCAAAACTTTTAATTAGACAGAAAAACAATATAATAAACCAATTATAAATAGTTTAATTTCCGCAACAAAATTCGCAAATGTCAAATATTCCGCGAAATGAACTGATTAAAGTAAGTTTTAATGAATTCCAGAGATGTCTTATCTCCCAGTTTAGCAAACATTAGATGGGTTAATCAAAGACGCGAATCGCTGCACTGTCAATGCTGAAAACACACAGGCAACCATAAATATATGTACTTTTGTTTTTATTGTCATGTTGATAATACATACATAAATATGCGAAATTTCAGACTTTTTTAGTTAGAAGCGGCTCAACCTGGGGCCGTCGCTTGATAAGATCAGCCAAGCCCGTCCAGTCATGGCCGTTCACGGCCATACGCGTTTAGCACGTCGGGCTTTTTTTTTTTGGTTTTGTTTGTTGCGAAAATTAGTTTGACATTCCAAGGGGGGTTCCAATTGCGGCGCGGTTTTTTGGCGGTCGACAAAGGTGTCACAAAGCTGGTGAGAATAAGGATAAGGATACGAATAAGGATGATGATGATGTTACCGCTGATGTCGTAATGTCACTCACATGTCCGCGCTACGGAATCCAATTAAACAAAGCCTGGAAACCGCACAAAGTCGTCGCCCCACAGGATAATCAGGCGCAATTGTTTGGCAATTAGAAACCAGGGCGCGAAGTCCTAGAAAAGTCAACCGAGAAAGAAGTATTTCGTTACTTTATTCTATTTTGTTTTTTTGGAATAGGTCAAAAAGTATCGCATTGCACACGCATGAGCAGCTTTTTAGCTGTTTGATGTTGAAGTTTGAAGGACATGACGTGTCCCTTTGCCGCTGTCAACAGTGTCGACGACGCAAATTTGCAAAAATGAAGCTGTAAATTGCATTGATGGCTCGTTGACAGCTGTGCGACAATTGCGACAGGGCGGGCCGCCTCGTTAGTCGGTCTGGCTGTGACCCGAGTCCTTCTGGCCCTGGCCACACAGGCAGAGAGAGGCAGAGGCGAGACTGGACGAGTAGGGTCTTGCAAGGATAACTTGTCAACAGGCGCGCCGAATTGCGATTTTGAACAGGCAATCCTTTTGGCAAACGATTAATCACATCGGGCTCCTACAGCACCTACAGCAGTTCCATATAGACACCTACACACAATGATATCCTGCGTCTGCGTGCCTGTGTGTGTCCTTTAATCAAAGTGCATGATTTATGGATTGCGTAGGAGCAGCAGCTCCGCTACTTCAAAAGTCGCAGACTCCGTCGAGGTTTTTCTTTTTGTCAATGGCCTTTGGCTTTGTTTGGATCGGAGAGACCATTAAAAATTCGGCCTGCCACTTGGCCAGAAGAGGGAGAAGATGAAGGACACACTCAGTCAGCTACGGCAGCCAGTTGGCCAACTTTCCCCCAGATTCATTAATCATAATTCTTCTTGTTCCAAGATTATTTCTTGTTCTTGTGCAAAACGGGACAAAAAACTGCAGTCGAAGAATTTTCAATGCCCGAAAAAACTTTTCTACCCGTCTTTTCTCTCCTGTCCCGCTATTTCCCTCCGACACTTTGTCAAATATTCTCGTCATGCCGGCTCGTCCAAGTAGTTATTCAACTAGGGCCTAATGAAAGGCGCAACTAGAGGAGCAACAGTCGCTGCTTCTCCTTTTTGTTTCCTCTTTTATCTAAAAGATTTTCCAGTTCCAGTTTTTGTACAACTCATTCAGAACCTGGCAGCAGCTGCCCCTGGACTCTAAACAATGCCAAGATCTGCGCAATATAAGGCAATAATTCGTGTTATAATACTTACTGTATTCCGTAACTATTTTAATATTATTTTAATCGTGTATTTATATTTATAAAAATTGTTTTTAAAGTGCAACTAAAGTTCTTTTGAATTTAAATTTAATTTGCAATTCTTTGAACATTATTTAATCAACTCGTTTTAAATGTTTAACTTACAGAAGTTTATTCTTGAGGAAGCAATGAGGTTTTTCTATTGCTAAACATGATTAAATCATTATTAAACACCATAAAAATTATAACCATCTTAAATTTACTATTGTATCAAAGAAAGAGAGAAGAGCAGAGTGAGTTTTCTATAATTTTAATAATATCTAAAATGTGATTAGATGCTCCACTAAACCTTAATCGTATCCTATCTGATAATTCCTTTCAGTTTTCGTCCTTATCTGTGCATTCAAAATAAAGAAAAAGAAAACTTCAGTTTTCAATAATTTTAATAATATTAAATATTACAAATATATTAGAAAAAACTCTATTCTTTCATTAAAAATGTCCAACAGTATCAATTTCGAATCTCTTACCTCGCAACTCTTTGATCAGCGACTACCTCAGTGTAGTGTGCTTCCGTTTATGTGTGACGAGTTGCTGCGTGCAGCTCGAGCCTGCTGCAGGATTACGGCACATCTAAGACACACAGGATCCACACTTCCAGGCGGATATCTGTCGCATTGATGCCCGAAGCCGGCAACTTGTCACTCAAATTATGCAAACCCAAGTCCAAAAGTAGCCGACGGCATTGGCGGCTCATCATCAGAAGGGAGACCATCAAAGGCAGCCGAGTCTGTGCAGGATTGGGAAAAGGGATAATCATGCTCGCAAGCGAGTCTGTTAATTTGTTATAATATCACGTAAGAATTGTCGACGAGTTGAATCGATTTTTTATGTTAATGCCGCAAGGTGACAACTCAATTTGTCGCATCCAAAACGTGTCGGCACAGTGGGCCAAGGTGCTTAGCAACCGGGTCAACTATCGAGCCGTCGTCCGTCGGCCGTGACGTGACCTGTTACCCTTGTGCAGATTGCCATTGTTATCCTGGGCAATTGGCAAACCAGTGAGTGCAAATCTTGGCTCCTGGCTGTGTTTGTCGGTCTTGTTGCCGTGACGCCAGTTCGACAGCACAGCCGTATGTGCAGGCTCCCTCACACACACACGCAGACCGCATTACTTTAAATTGGGTTTTCGGTTACAGCAAAGTAACGCAAAGTGACGAGTCCTGGCGACGGCATCCCAGCGAAACATCCAAACATCCTTTTCCTCTTCCTTTTCCTAGTCGCGCCACTTGTCGTCCTTCGTTGCACTTTTGTTTTTGTTGCACTCTGTGTTTACACAGTTGGCCAGACAGGGCTCCAGCGAGGGGCAGGCAGCACAGACGTGACAACCTACAGCGTCGTCCCTTTTTGTTTTTTTCCCACTCATTGTGCAATGTCCTCGCTGTGGGTTGTCTCTCTGTGTTTCCTCTTTCTTCAAGTTGGAACTGTTTAACTCATTTGCAATCGATTGGGCGACCACTTGAGTTGCTTTAAGGATCACTTGCGGCTATTAAATCAGGAAAATTGTAAACGGAAAAAGGAACTAACTGAAGTGCAGTCGAACCTTGTCAGGAGACGGGGGGTACTCGGGGGTCTCTTATCTACATATGTTTTCCAGTGGAGTTCTTCAGTCGCCACTTTCAGCGCTCATAACTTTCTTGAAAATGAAAAGATTATTGTTTATATAAGTATATAACCAACCAGCATGATCGATATTCCCATTCATACTGCAATAAACTATACCTTTTATATAGTCTGAACTACATGTTATTTACAACTCTGATCATTAATCCCATATCGAAGGTTCTTCAGCATTTTCTGTCACCCGCATTTCACCGGCATGCCCCCCTTTCCCCTTCGACCCGCGTCCCATGACCATGACAACCCACAACAGCAGTGTAAAGTAGAAAAAAAAAACAATTAGCAAACGACAGTTTGAGAAAATTTGCCTAAACAATGGAAACAAACAAGGCAAATATTCAATTTGAATACGCGTCCCGTCCGATTGGACATTTGTTTGGGTTCGCAATTGTTACGCCTCCATGAGGCATAAATTAGAAGCCACTTACAGAGCGTGTAGAGAGAGAGAGAGACGGGGGGGAGGGAGAGAGGAAGAGAAGTTAGAAAAGGCAACTAGGGGCAGTTGTGGTCACAAATAAAAATTGATTAACAATATGCGGAAATATTTAGTTACGTTTGATTAAAGCGAAGGGGAGAAGTGTTTCAGAGAGAAAGAGATAGAGAGAGAAAGAGGGACAGAGAGAGAGAGGGAGAGAGAAAGATTGTGATGTGGAGGGAGAGAGAGAGAGAAGGCAGACAGAGTTAAACTGAGTGAGGGAAAGAGAGCTGAATGTGCAGCATCATCGCATTGTCGCCAGTTTTAAGTGGCTCCACGGGAGGAGAAGTGCCTCTAACTGGGGTAGGGGTACGCATAGACTAAAGCGGGTAGAGGTAGGGGGCAGGGGCAATAGCTGAGCCGGACTAGAGCGTATTGTCACGCCGGATGTGGCAGTTAGTAACCACTGAGGTGGTTAACTTATGCGGGTCCAATGTCGCTCAAGTACTTTCATTTTCTACCACAACCAACAGACCGCAATCAATGCCCCCTTCCCCCTCGCTCTCGCTCTCTCTCTCTGTAATGCCACGCCCACTTTCATTTGGCAATACGATAACCGATCGTTACCTGGCAAATCCATTAGAAGTCTAGAGAAATCGAAACGTGTAGCGAACCTGCGCGGAAGTGAAATTTGAATGAGGCGAGAGGAGAAAGAGAGGAGAATGAAGTAGGCGTGTCCTTTATGCGGTATTGTTCAGCGGTTTGATGTGGAAATTATAGAAAATCTCGCTCGAAATGAATCAATGCATGAGTCTGGCATATAAAAAGCGAAAGTCGAACACGGACTACACGCTGATACCGGAAATGGTTTCACTTTTATCAAGCAACGTCCGCGTCCGCGTCCGCGTCCGTTCTGATCCTGCTGCCTCGCTGATTTATGTGTGCTGCTAGTAACCCAAGTGTCAGGTTACGCATTAGGAATGCCAGCACACCCAACACACACACACATACACACACATATACATACTCACGGTTAATTGCTTTCGAATTGTAAACTGAAATGCAACGAGGCATGCGTGTTTCTTCTGGCGCTTGAACTTGTTGTTCTGCCGCAAGGGGGCAGGACGAGCATTTTGCATGGTTGCCTCAACACGACGGATTCACACGATGGATTCCTCAATTCTCACTTAATCTTACGCTGCCTGGTCAGCAGGTCAGCCCTAGCTACTGCCCCATCCTTCTCCGACTCCCTCTCCCTCTCCATATGGTTATTATTTGTTGTTATCCTTTTGCGCAAGATTGCACATCCTTTGGGCTCAATGATTTCGGGTCGGCTCTACGGAGATTTGTTACGCTACAGCTCTAAGGGGGACTTCTGCTGGACAGGCAACAACAATGCGGAGCGGTCTCTAATGAGCTAAGGCCAAACACTTGACGGAACCTTGAAACGTATATTATTCTTCTTCCTCTCTCTCTCTCTCGCTCTCTTCTTGCCTTGCCTTGCCTGGGAAACTACAAACTCAACCCGAAGCTGTTAACCTTTCTGGCTGAGTTCAAAGACATCCCCCCAACTCACCCACTCCGCCCACAAGACAGTCGCTTGGCGCCACAGAGCATATTTAGAATTCGAATTCGAAAATATTTGACCCAAACAAATGACCAAAGTCACTTTGCCTGATAAGCCTCGACGACGACGATGATGATGATGATGATGACGATGATCATTGGCATTCGTCATTAGCAGCACCCACACACAAAGAGGCCAAGTTCAGCAACATTTGAATTAGTATTTGTATCTGTATTTTTGCCTAATCTCTTTCCAAATGCATTTCCCTCCCCCACTCACCCAAGAACAATCATTCCATTTCTTTCACCTTATCGACGACACTCAACTCGCCTTGCAATTGAGTAAACAGAGCCGGAAATGCATTTGCTTTCTCTACGCGAGGTTATCACCATCATTATGTATACCCTAGTCAGGGGCGATTGTCGTTGATGATGATGATGATGATGAGTCGACTCGTCTCGTCCATCCATTATATTTGCACGATTCGTAATGTCTGTGCATGAGGCCTGAGCTCAGTTCGGTTACCCAATACTTGCGGCATTATCTTTATGGATTGTTTACTCATTAGCAAAGGGTATGTCTGGCCCAGAATCGCATGCATATTTTCATATTTCATTGATAGCCTTAATGCGTTATAAATTATGTTCATGGCATATGAATATAGATGGATCATTTCCTGAATATCTATATCTGTTTTAATTTACTGGTCTTTTAGCTGTTTGTATATGATTTTAAAGGATTATGAAAGATCTTTAAGTTATATAATCAGACATATGTATGTATAACCATATATACTACATTATTCTTTAGATTTCTATTTCTACTTGCATTTACTGCCCTTTCATCTATTTCTCATTGGTTTATTAAGGGTCTGTATTGTATATAAACAGATATATAATATAATACTATATATGTCAGATAACTCCTAGAATTTCTCTAGCTACTTCCATTTACTGCTGTTTTAGTTATGTGCCATGCTTTTTAAGAGCGATATAGTTTTATAATAATTTTTTGCCAGATATTCCTTGAATTTCTCTAGATACTTTCATCTTGAACATATCATATAAGCTACAATTCCTTTAGCACCTCTCGATATTTCCGTTAAGTGCTCTTTCATATATTTCCCAAGCTGCTAATGAGTTATTAAAGTTCCTTATGGTATATAATCACATATCACATAGACAATTCCTCGCATTTCTCTTTCTACTTTAATCTTCAACTTCATAAGGTTCTCCCTTTCATTTCCCATGCTGCTCTTGACCAGCTGAACTGCTTAAGTTCTCGATTTCCTTGATTTGCCCAAAAGGAGGCTCGATTAAGTGCAAATTACTTGAGTCACGTGAGAAGCGACTCTCTGCAAATGGATTACCAGGAATTCTGCCATCAATTAAGACAGATAATTGGCGAAAGGTAACACTAGATGCCCCTGCTGGCTACCGTGGAGCACCTGATCAGCAGTACGATCGCGATAAGCGACTCAGTCAGCAGCTCAATCAAGACAAGCATCAGTTGACATTTCAAGCGCCCAAATGAACAGCGATTCCGATCGTTATAGATGGACCTGTTTGAAAGTATCAGATGGCACTACAAGCATTCCCACACAGATAGCCCGAGAGACAGAGAGAGAGAGAGGGATGGAGAGGGGGAGTGGGGAAGAGATGCAGATAAGCTGGCAGTCAACCTGCTCGTTTTGTGGTTGACAGTGCTCATCCATTGTCCACATCCGTGTCTGATCTGCTCTGATCTGCTCTGCTGCCAGTTGACATTTGCAATGTGGCAACTCAATCAGCAGCTGCCTTAGCTGCCTTGCAACGTTGCCCAACACTGGCACAACCGCAAACAAGTAATACGAAGCCATTTTCTGGACTTGCCAAAAAGAGGAGAACAGAGAACAGTGAGAGAGGGAGAGGGAGAGGAGATTGAAAGATGCTTATAAAACAAAAGAGCCAAGATGGGACTGGGCACATCCTTTTGTGCAAGCAGGACTCGCCTTCGGTTGCTTTTGTCTGCTTGCCATATTGTCTGCAGGAAGGGAAAGGAGCTGCCAAAGGTTTACGAAGTGCTCTAAAATTTCGCAACATGTTTCACATTATTGATGATGAGCCTGCGCCCATTGTACCGCACGCTGACCATTGTCCTTTGCGCCGTCGCCGATGCCGCCACAGCCGCTGAAGGCGCTCGTAATGAGAGTCTCATGAGTTTTCTATGGAATGCGCAGCGGGCGAGCAGCATGGCAAATGCATAAGACTCTCCCACACACACACACACACACACACACACACACACACATACAGTACACACACACATACAGTATACACACACACTGCACACTCCCACACAGATGTTAGCCTTGCATAATCTACGCTTGACCAGCTCATCCGGCCGCGAATTAGCTGAGCTGAGCTGATCTGAGCTGGTCAAGCGTGCAGCATGCAATGATTAATTGCAGATACAAATGTATCGCATAGCATGTATGTATGGTATCTGTGAGATACAATTGTAAAATATGTATTTAATGAATTGTGTATATGGCATGGCAATCCTTCGGCAACCCTCGGCAAGGATGCGCACTCACTTTCCCATGACGCACTGTGGCAAGTGTCGCAACTCTGTGTTGCATGCATCCCTTTACATGTGTCTGTGTTTGTGTGTGTGTGCGTGTGGGAAAGCAAACACTTTCACTGTGGCACCAACAGGCAACAATCTCTCACATTACAACACACAAAACAAGGACGAGCACATCCTGCAACCTGCAAAGGATTGACGTGCAGCTGACAAGTGTCAACTGCGCTTGAATATTGATAGATCGTGGTGCGAGGCAGAGCATAGACAGGGAGAGGGAGACAGAGAGAGACAGAGAGAGAGAGAGAGAGAGAGAGAGAGTGAGCAGCCTAAGTTATGCACAAGAAATAGTTGCGGAAATAAAATGTGCCACAGGATGGTGCTAAAAAGGATATTAGGCAGTAAGTGTCATCGAATCGTAAAACAACCGAATGCAATCAACTGCAGACATTCTCTGCCCTCCATTCTCCACTCTCCACTCTCTGTTGTTTTTCGCTTACACGGGCAATACTCGTAAGTGTCCTCCACCTCAGCCTAGTCCTGGTCCTGCTTGGCGTTTTTATGGCCACGCATTGACATTTTGGCGCGTCTTTGCCGCAAATTAGCACAACTTACACTGCCAGAGAGTCCTGGAGTCGCAGCTGGTGACGAACATGGAGATAGTGAGGCAGCGGGAGAGGGAGAGGGGGACTGAGATGGGACCTGTACGCCCTGTCGAGTGCGCTCTGCCTCTGCCGCTGCTGGATGACTTTTTTATGCTGAACGCTTTACGCATCCTTGCTGGCATTAAACGCGGCATTAAGTGGACGAGCCCAGCACCCGAATTGACTTAGTTCCCTTGTCCGTTGTCATTTCGCTTTGTCATTCGGTTCGGTTTATGGATTGCTGACGCCCAGTTTCGTATACGCTCTCTCTCTCTCTCTCTCTCTCTCATTCTCACTCGCAAAGGGATAATATAAACTAAGTGAGTTTTCTTGTCTATAGTAGCGACATTAACGGCAAACTGAAAACTTGTAGCATATTGTTAAAGTGGGGTAGCTTGCCTTGATGTAAGAGATTTCTCAATATTAGATGAACCTGTAGACTTACCATAGGAAACATCTTTAAACGTTTTAAAAGAAATCTGTATTTATGCAAGGAATATTTGGGAATAAAGTATAAGGTTAAATATTAAAGAACTTTGAATGTATTGTATATCATATTGGCATATGAAACATAGCAAAAAGAAAAGGATATCTTTAAGTGTATGCTATTTTGATAAATGATATCTAGGGATATCTTAATTTCTAACAGATGAGAATGTATCAGTTTAGAATATCCTCTTCAAGTATGTGGAAATATCTTGATATCGTAACTCAATTTATATTTAAACTTCTTCATATATCCGTGAGTAAATAGATCTTGATATAACTTAGAATAACTTAATATACCTTTGGTAAAAAGATTTATTTGCAACTATCTTGATGTATATCTGAATACAAATTTGCGTTTTATATAAATTTATTATATATATTTATTTATTATATATTGTTATATTATATATGATATATATATTTTTTTAAGTTCTCTCGCACTTTAATTCCTTCCATTTCCAAATAAACTCTTATTACTTCCATACATATTCCATGTTTAGGCTCATTATACTCTTTCTCTTTCATTTATGCATATATTGCTTTCTGTTTCATGAAGTGTATTCCATATCTCACTCTCTATCTCTTTCTATTGCTTTCTTTCTTGCATATTTGATCGTTTCTTTCTTTCTTTCTCTAATTCTCACTTACTCATTTGCTTGCTCCTTTACCTTATATATTTCTCTCTCTCTCTCGTTCATCTTGCTTCCCCCGTACTTCACTTACTTCTCAGTTTTTTCAGCTGATTGGATATATCACCCAACTGCAGCCCCCTCTACTGCCCCCCTTCCCCACAACACTCACAGTTCCCTCTCCCCCTTCCCCATCTCCCCAGAGAGCAGAGATGCAACCAAGTAAATAATTATAAATGTGGCGAGCTCCACAAAGGGCGCTATTTTTGTCAGCAATTCATTCATTTTGTTCGCCGCGTCGCTGCAATTGGTTGTGACTGCCTGACTGGGTCCCCTCAATCATTCTCCCTCCTACGGGTGGCAGGGAGGGGGGCTGCAACGGGAAGCGTGCTTCACTCGCTCGCTGGCAGCCTGCTGCATTTCAAATGTTAAAAAGTTCAAATATTTTTTAACAAAACCCCAGCAAAAGCAAATGCCTCATTTCCTCTGCAACAGCAACAGCCGCAATTGTCTTGGTGACTGGCAGACGGGGGAGGGGGAAGAATACAGAGGGGAGTTTAGTGAAGAGTGTCGCATATGCGCGCCACTTGGAGATGTTAAATAAATGATATTTTTCTTAAGGAATCTTCTTCATCTGCGCTGCACATTGTTCACCTTTGCTTGACCTTCAGTGCGTGCCTCAAGCAGATGGTGGCGATCCAAGGGGGGATACTTAGGATGCAGTCACGCCAGCTTGCATTAGGTCTACAACTTTTCACTTAGTTCATTTATAAACCAAACAACTGAGGCAAGTGAGAAGGCACAAAATCTGAGATATTTTAGAACATTTAAAACAGTTCAAATATATTATAAAAGTATTTCACATATTTTCTTATGCTGCAAATCACAACTAAACTCAGTAGAAATCTCTAAAAGTCTTTTTTAAATTATCTGATAGTTATTTTAGATTTAAAAAATAGGAAATCAAAGTAAATTCAAAGAAAAAAATAAAGTTAAATCGCTTAAAGTATTTATTTAAATATCAGAAAACTATTCAAGATTTCTTACAAAAAAACAAGCCAGATTCAAAAGGAAATACCTCTAAAATACCAGCTAAAATTGCACAAACAAAGCTGCGCTTTCTTCACCTGTGCTGGCCATGGCTGTCCAGTGGCCTGAAAGGAAATCCACTGGGCCACAGTGGACAGCAAATAAATGCCATGCTGGGGATACCGAGACACCTGTGAGAATGTTCAACAAAGCGCAAGAGATGCGCAAAAATTGCATGAACTCTGAGCAGGAGAGACAGAATGAGAAAAAGAGAGATGGAAAGAGGGAGACAGAGAGAGACAGTGCAAGAATATGAAACCACTTGAGGCAGTGAAAACAAAGAAGCGCAGGACCGCAAATAGAAAACCTTCATTGATGATAAAACCAACGAATCGAACCTGCCAAACTGAAGAAGAAGAAGATGCAGAAGAAGAAGATGAAGCAGAGCCAAACTGAAGTGCAGCATCCGTTTGCATTTTCACTTTCACAATGAAAATCGAAACCGCAGAGCGCGGTGCACACATGCTTAGAGGGGGAAGGGGGGATGGCACAGGATACGCCTGTGTAATCATCTGCATCGCCAACGTGTCCCAGTTTCCATAGGAGGGCAAACAAAAAACCGGACACTGCGATCGTATTGCCACATCGAAGATATGTGTGTAAAGTGTAAAGTGTAAAAAAGAAATCAATATCGAAGCAACCCCAGAGAGGAGCCTCAGCCTGCGGAAATGTCTAGCAAACTATTCAAGGGAAATTCGCAAGAAATCAAGGAAAAAAAAAAAAAAGGAAAAGTTAAAGTCATTATTATTATTTTTATTTCCACTGCATATTCTACCTCAACTCAATCGACATTCCTCTTGTGGACTCTTAACCCTAACACGCCCTAACATAATACTATCTTGTACATATCTTATCGCTGCACTGGCATCGCATTCTCATCGCTTGGCTGCCTTGTCTCAGGCACCGTTTCCCTGCTCCTACTCAGCTCAATTTGTTGCGCTTACGATTTCAATCATTGCCCACGTCCCTCTCAGTGCCTACCCCGTTCCTCGTTTCACTTTGCTACCCTTTTCCTCTGCGCTGGCAAGTGCAGCGACTTTGTACCTTTCTTCTTTTCCTTTCTTTCTTTATTTCTTTCTTTCCCATTCCCTTTCCCTTTCCCTTCCCCCTTTGCCAGGGCTCAACTAATCATTGTGACAGACGCAGTCAACCCTATTGGCAACACCTTCTACTGTTTTGTTGTTATTCTTAACCTTTTGCTTCCTTTCCTCTTCCCTCCCCCCCTGCCCCCTTTCGGCTTATCGTTCCACTCTTTTATTTGCAGGAATTGTTCTGCGTAGGTGACAATGCAAGGTTACATGCCGTGAGAACTGATTGCAATTTAATCCTTTGCGCAAGGTTTGCCTTTGTCTGCAGCCCTTTCTCTCTCTCTCTATCTCTCTCTCTCTCTCTCTCTCTCTCTCTCTCTCTCTCTCTCTCTCTTACTGCTTTTCTGCTTCTTCTCTCACATAAAAAGGGAATCCCCAAATGAATGCTCATCAATTTAATGAGACACAGCCGTGGACACAGTCTGGCCAAATGGCCACTAACAAACAGAACACGTAAGTGCAAATAGTGAGGGAAGTTGGGGGGCCAGAAGAAAGGGGAGGGCTGCCCTTAACCCCACAGGCACATAAACAAAGCTTAAGGTTAACACACACACACACACATCCGCACACACACAACCACTTGCGCACACTGCTTTACTCCTTTCAGACACAACACAATTTCGCTGAAAGCTTTCGCCGACAACAACAAACCGTTAAGGCGACGCTCACCCGACGCACACGTGCGCCAACAAATATGGCCGCCCAACACACAAACACACCCACTGGCAAAACAAGCAAACAAACACACACACACACAAACAGACACACACATGCACACAGATGCCGCCTGGCGAGAACGCATGTGCTCCACTTTAACACTTTCGCTCTCTTTCGAACGCACATGGCGTCACTTTTAACCCTTTTAATGCCGTCTCCGTCTGCGTTGTCGTCTGCACTCGTTCGCCGGCACGGCCATTGACTTGGCGCCTCACACTCTCCCATACAAGCACACGCACACACTCGCACATGCCTTGTGGGGGCCGCTCTCTTAACATGTCACGCAATTCGCTCAGTTCATCTGACGCTCTTCGCCGTCTTGTTCTCTCTCACTCTCTTGTGCTCGCAGAAGGGGAACGCACTCAAGCCTTTGCCTCTGTTACTCAGCTACCCCTTCAGCACACACATACGCGCACATGTGTGAGCACATGCTCAACTGGTTGAGTGAGTGAGTTTTTTTTCTCTCTGCACTCTCACTCGTTTTTTATGCGCGCATTCGAAAGTGAAAGGATTTTCGAGCACACCACAAAAGGGGTGAGTGAGAGAGAGAGAGAGACACAGCAGGAGGAGGAGGAGAGAGAGCGCGCAGTTTATTATTATCGATTCGTATACGTGTGTGTGAGTGCGGCGAATTGTTGTTGAGAGTAACTCTTTGAATGCGATTCGTCGCTTTCGCCTCAACTCTTTTGTTGACCGCGCATTAATTTTATTTTGACAGCGCGCTGTCATTTGCCCTGCCTCGTTTATCTCTGTGTTTGTACAGTGTGTTGTCAGAGTGTGTGTGTGTGTGTGTGTGTGTGTGAGTGTGTGTGAGTGTGTGTTGTGTGCGGCAAGTGGTAGGCGGAGTTTGATCGATATTATGCATGGGAAATGGCGTCGCAACTCTTTAGGCCCCATGAGAACAGGCAGGTTTGATAAGCGATTAAGTGGGGAGAGAAGCTAAAGAGTGCGATAGAAACACTTACAGAAGACTTTAACAGATGTTAATGGAATAATGTTATTATTTGCATTGTTTTAAGGAAGAGAGAACAATAGGAAAAAGATACAAAAACCAACAAAACTAGAATATTTTGATATGACTTAATTTATTTAAAAAATTATAATTTGTTTTTATTATATTTATTATAATTCTATAATGTTAGATAGACAGCGCTAGAAAAATATTCTTTTATTTATTTAAGTAATGTGATTAATTGTTGACTAAAACACAAACTAAATATAAATAAAACAAATTTTTTAATACTATTTTCATTATGGAGTTTTTTGAACTTTTGATATATATGGAAATCATAAAGGTCTTGAGAGTCTAGGAAGTTTAGACAATTCTATGGAATGTTATGTGGGGAAACATTTTATTTTACAGATATTATGTTAACATGTCATGTAATTTATATATTATTGTTATTAAAATTCAGAATGCCTGTACTTTTTATTTACTTTTACCATAAATGTCATTGAAATTATCATATAATTATCTTTGATTCGACAAGACGTAGTTGAATGTAAATATATAATTTATTATCATATACAATTCAGTATTTTACCCATAATTTATTCATATTTAGATAATACACCACAATAACTACATACCTAGGTACGTATATTATTATATAATAGTTATGCAAACCCAATCAACACCCCCTAGTGAAAGCAATTCCCCATTCGCACCCCGCCCCCCTACTGGCCATTTGGCAACCTCCCGTAGAGTTTCCGTTTTGTACATTTTGATGAATGAGTGAGTGTCATTCAAATCTTTAGCCAAATTATATAACTGACAAACATATGTATGTACGAAAGGAAGATGCAGTTCGGGTCGGACCAAGCAAACCTACTTGGAAGAAACAAACACAAACACACATTCACTAAAAGAAGGAACAGATACATCATCTTTGGACAGTCACACGGGATGCTAAGGGGAATTTAAAGAGCAACGCAATGGGCAAGTGCCAAAGTGAATGCAATGCTATGGATGTGTGGAGGATGTGGATAGATGATGAAAGAGCTGGACAACCCTTAATAACGAAACACACAGACGAGCAGACCTAATGCCAGGACACATTTGCCAATCCGTATTCGAATCCTATAACATGTTCATTAATAACTAATATCCTGCGGCCCCAAATAGCATTAGCCAGAAAGAAGACATACAAATGCAAGCATGTGTGTGTGTGTGTGAGTCTTTGTGTGTGTGTGTGTGTGTGTGTGTGTGTGTGTGTGTATATACCCGCTATATAGTCAGCTATTGTTGTTTTGCCTTTGGTTTTCAATTACACAAGGAGTTGGAGTGCCTGAAGCCGTGTCAATGTGTTTGTATGTGTGTGTGTGTGATCCACGTATTTGTGTGTGTGTGTGTTTGGCAATCGATGAAAGTTTGAAATTAACACCCAAATAATGTGGCAGAGACTTCTTCGTCCTACGTAATTAATGAGTCCACAAATATCCGTGGCAAACTTTGGACAACTTTCTGGGACAATCGCTCAAGCTGCCATCGCTTCAGTAACCCCCCTGCCCCTTCCCTTGCTACCAATTGGCAGTCGAACAAGCAAATGATTTTAGCCACACACCAACACACACCAACACACACACACATACATACATTATGTTATATATAGAATATATTTCATTTCTCTGGTTGATTCCCAATTAAGTGCGATGAAGTTGTAAAGCGCTTTTCCCACACATAACTCAATATATACTCGATTTATTTAAATTCTCAGCACCATAAATCGAGTAATTAAGCGACGTTGGCAACCCTAGCAAATCGTAGGCGTTCGGCGTTAATTGAAAGCGATGCTTCTCTGCTGCGCTTGTTGAGCACATCAAAAAGGGGGCGCGTTTGCGTGTTCAGCTCAAGCCTCCTCCCTCTACTCTCCTTTCGCCAGCCCCCTCTGTTGCTCCTCCTTCTTCTTCTCCTTCTTCTTCTTATCACTTCATCTGCACCGCCAAGTGGCGACAACAATCGGACAATTTTTCATAGCACGGCACAGGAAACGACACAAAAATCTCAACACGATAATCCGTTGCTCGTTCATGCTTAGCTCAGCTCTTTAATCGTCTCAATCAGTCGCTACTTTATCATGGCATATTCAAAAAAATAAATAAATTCCCGAGAAGGAAAACTTTTCAATTCGCACACAAAAGACTCATTCAGCAAAGTGTTGTACGCCGTATTTTTTCGGGCATATCATCCGGCAATCGTTTCGGCATTGGCGCCTTTTGTGCGCCCCTTAAGTGGACACAAGAAGAAGGTACCCTCGATAAGTACCCTCCCATATACAATGGCTATATACCACATATAGCCACCACACTTGTCACACAGTGTATAATACATATGTGGGCCGTCTCGCGCCATTGTTGCAGCTCTGGGAAATACTCAAACTTTGACTTGAGATCCCGCTTCATGGCTGTGTGTGACCTAATCAACGATTAAAGCTTTGTGAATATAATATAATAGCTATCTAAGTATTGCCTAGTTGGTTATGTATGCATCATAAACTCTATACAGTTCCATTCGGTTCTTTTTCAAGATTTATGTAGTTTATAGATCAAAGAGAAACACTTTTGCTTTTATTATAACGTACATTTCTAGAAGTTCTTAATCATTTCACAGATCAAAGAATATTTTAACAATAAAGAAATTCAAACTGTTATAGTTTAACTATATTAAAAAAAGGCGAGATATATTTACAAGAAATAGAAACCAATTTCATCAAGTTAATTTAAAGGATTCGTGTATTTAGGCCATGGATTTTTATTTTAGATTAAAGATAAAAATTGTCAGATTGAAACTGATTATTCTATTTTTACATCAGATTGTTATATTATCTGTTGAAATGTATTTTATTATATAATATTATCACTATTTATAGTGCATATCATATTTCTTGAACTGGTAGATCTATACCATAAGTATAACTATATAGAACTACTTCAAGATATGGAGTTGCTCAAGTTTCCCCTCCTTCGCCAAACAAGATGTCAAATCAACGGAACAGACTCGTAAATGAATATCATAAATACGGTTGGCTCGTCTACACGACAAGACAGTTAAAGTTATAAACATATAGCGTTCCCATGTCATGTCGTGTAATATGTGAACTTCTACTGGTTACAAACCCCCTAAGACCCCGACAGAGGCTACGGCCCATTGAAGCTAACGAGCGGCACATGCAACTAGTTAACACTAGAAGACAGAAGAGAGAAGGGAGAAGGGGGATCTATTGATATTAATGCGTGATCAAACATGGCAGACCGTGTGATGTTTGCCCCGTTGATTGGCTGAAGAACAGGAAGTGCAAAGACTTATTTATGACCTATCAAGGGGGGGGGAGATGTGCCGAAGAAGAGGTAGCCAAGCAAATTAGTTTCAGTTTTTTCCATTGAATCGCCAGCCTTTTAAATAGAATTGAACGCCCACGAACAGCAGCGAAGTGATCAAGCTTCGCAGATAGTGAGATGGAGAGAGAGAGAGATAGAGAGAAAGAGAGAGAGAGAGAGAAAGAGATCCCCCGCACCGTAGACGATGCCGAACCCGAGCCAATTAATAGAGTCGCAAAACAAATTAACCCCAAAGAAATCAACACGAAACTTTTCGGCTGCGCGGCCCCGAGACTGACACACGTCAGGTCTGAGAGCGACAAACGCCATATGGCAAAAGTGGCTAAGTGGAAACAGAAACAGCAACTGATGGGGGGGAGGGGGGCAAAACAACGAAAAGAAACCACCAAGAACTACAATAAAAATAAAGAGAACAAGAAAGAAAACAAATAAACACCAAACTTAAGTCAAATATGCCGCATATGCTCTCAGATTTTGTTGCAACACGCGCGCGATCGGATTCTCCTCACCCCTTTCGAAGAAGGGGGCAAGGCACAATGAAGATGTCGAGAAAGAGAGCAAGGGTCGACGATGATCTTTAAATTAAGGGTTAGCTAACAAGAGACGATCATCAAAGGCGTGTTGAGTCGTGGCGTCTTAAAAAACAATCCAAGAAACACGTCGAAGAAGGGAGAGGGAGAAAGGGAGATCGCAGCAAAGGGTGCCCTGCTAGATCTTGATAGGGCTCAAGGGTCGCGATCTCTAAGCGGCTTGCTAATGAGCTCACATTTCCCTCTCCTCTCTCCCCCCTTCCCTTTGGCAGTTCCCCCTTTTCGCTGTGCTCGACTCACACGTGACTTCCTCTCGGAATTGAGTTATCTTGCGGCTTGCCTGTGGCATTTTAATGTGTCTAATGTGTCGCCCCCGGCACTCGCAAAGAGTTGATGCCCGGGGACCGCCCAAAGTTGGGTCCTGCTCAAGTGGATGCCCCATGCCTGCTTGGCGTTTGCCCATGTCCCTCACGTGTCAAATTAATCATTTAAACAGCAGGAGAAACTAGAAAGGGGGGCTGTTGTAGCCCCCGTTGTGACAGGCAGCTGATTTAGTGGCTTAGTTAAGATCAGCCAGGATCGTCTTGAATTGATTATCAACTGTGTGCAATGAGATCCGCCTGATTACGAGGAAAATGACTTGCACTTGGTCGGCTAAAGCGTTGGCAGATGGAGCTGATTAACCCACGATCAAGGCAGTGCGACCTCTGAGGTAGGTCTGCCCCATAGCATTGATTTATGAAAACTAAACGAAAGCAGGCAAGTGATGGATGAAACTGATGTATAAAACTGATGAAAGAAGGGAAGAACATTGGCTGCATTTCAATTAGGAGTCGGTTAGGAGCCTCTTGTCGTGGGATACGTTAAAATCAAAGAGAAATTAATATTAACTGTTGATCAATATGACTAAGTTAACTCCTTGACGACGCAAGTGTGAAAGGGATCTACTTTAAGATAACTAAGTTGATCGTTTACCAACTATATTATAAGTTTCCTCTATTTAGCTGTCTTCACTTTAATTTCTATACCTCGATCTACACGATCTCCTACTCTATTGCACACTATGTACGATCATCAAGTGAGTTTCGATTAAGATGCTGGTCAAGCTGCAGACGTAACGATCGTTATACACGCGTGCGAAAGCGAAAAACATTTTTGTCTCAGATCTCACACATCTCTCACAGTCGCTGTCTCTCCCTCTCTCTTCCTCTCGATCACTTACTAAAAGTAGCACCGCAGTTTTCACATGCGGGCTGCGGTTAGCCTAGACAGCACACGCAAGGCGGCGTCCGCCTTGGCGATTGCGAGACAGAGAACCAGCGAGCAAGTGAGAGAGAGAGAGAGTGAGAAAATGAGAGAGTGAGATGAGAACTGCGAGCGCTAATTACGAGTGCGTCAATATTTACGCTGTGGCGATCGAGAGAAACGGAGCATCCAAGCAACCACATCCATTGTTGCTATTGACTAACCCAAATCACGAGCAAACACGAGATGAAAGACGACGGCGACGCTTATGTCGGCAGCGGCGGCGGCGGCGGCGTAAAAGTGCAGAGCGAAAGGATTCCCTTTAGCGGCTCAAGTGCGCACACGAGCAGGCGTCAATATTTGCACAAGGATAACGTGAGTCGCGCGCTCGCCAAGATGGAGAAAAGAAAGGAAAGTAAAGAAAGCAGCAAAGGATGTTTGCGCTAATTGCCCAAGCACTGCTTGGCCTGGCACTGCGGTTGATAAGGAACCAAATGGGAAACCAAATTCGGATTTGTTTAGGACTCACCACAGCATACCCCACTGCAGGCTGTCCCTCTCCCTCGTTCGCTCTCTCTCTCCCTCTCTCTCTCTCTCTCTCTCTCTCCCTCTTGCACTCGCTGAAATTGTGTAACTTGTGATAAGCGCAGTTCAATCAGAGATAACTTGCCCAGAGTTCTGTGGAGCCGTCTCCTTTGTCCGTGCGAGAATCACAGGATGTCAGTGTATGCCTTCCACACAGGTGATGGCTTTCTGATAAGCCCCGGCGACTGTTGACGGGGCTGCAAATTGTCTTAGGCCCTTTTCCGGGAAGCGGTGTTAAGTTCATGTTTGCGCCCTATTGTTTCTGGGAAAATTCAGTGTGCACGATCGCCAAGTCACAATTGGTCGCAATGTTGCTTATCGCAGTGCAATAAGTTCCTCTTTGAGAATGATTGACCACAGTCTAAGTGTCTCGTATTGGTTAGGGAAGAAGATGGGCTTAGTGGACATACTCAGGGTACTTCTATACCTTATTTCCTTTCTATTTGATATTGCTTTCATTTATCAATTAGTCTTTCAACATAGTCTGGGTATACCTTATACCTTATATACCTCATTTCCTTTCTATTTGATATTGCTTTCATTTAATTTAGTTTCTTATTAATCCAGCATTCTTCTTCTCACAATTATTATTAACTTATACCCAATTTGCCTTCTATTTTATATGTTTATCTATTATCATAACGACTTATAGCATAGTTTCCCATCTATCACAGTTTCTTTAGCATAGAAATCCCCCATGTTCTTTCCTATTCTGTTATTTTTGAATATATTCTACCAGCTTCGCTTTCTTTATATTTATGTTTATATCTTACTTACTTTCTGCAATATGTTATATCTATTTTATAGCTTAGTTTCTCATTGATCTTAACTCTCTCCAGCCTTAGTGAGTCATAATTAAAGTCGATTAATTTCCAGCGAATTTCACTAATTAAAAGTAAGAGTGAAAATGGGGCGGGACAACGCCGGCACAGCTGTTGCCAGCTGAAGAAAGTTGGCCGGGGCAAAAGGGCGAAAGGCGAAGGACGAAGGGTTTGTGCCCCGGCAAGTGCCTCAAGGCGAGGCATGCACTAACAGGCGGCACACGGCCGCACAAGGAGCGTAGGCCCAGCCAGAGAAGCGAAAGCAACATATGTTTGAGTGACGGTGAAAGGATCGCAAGTCGGTTATGACGCGATCGATGATGAGTGGAAAACGAAAATGAAAACGCTTGAAATGATTCGTCTGGAGAAGAAGACGAGGATGAAGGAAACTAAGAAGACCCGTGCCGAACCGTTACTTTCGTTTTTCAGCAGGAAAAGTGCTGGGTTAATTGCCGACACGAGGGTTAACGATCTTAAGGGGTTGCCACAGCACACACACACACACACACACACACACACACACACACACACACTCAATCACACTCTCACTCCAACTGCGTCATAAAGATGAAATGAAAACGACAGTTGTTGTGGAGAGGGAGGTGGCAGAGAAAGTGCAAAAAGAGAGAGAGAGGGGAGAGCGAGCGAAAAGCAATCAATTGGCTGCGTTCCGATAATAGGAAGCTGCGGCAAAGACAAAAGCCGCAATACTATCGCGTAGTTCCAAAGGATTTGCGGCTGGGCTTAGCGAGCCAAGAAGAAGCAGAAGAGCAAGGCAAAGGCGACACACACTCACACACTCACACACTCACACACACACACATCATTATCGGGGAAACCAAAAGCGCAAAACCCAATTCGAGAATCGTCAATGGGACGCGCCACGTCATCAAATCACACAGCAAAAACCTCACGCAGTACCAACTACAGCAAGTAGTAAAAGCTCAAACACTCTCTGCCCCCTTTCCCTTCTCTCTCTCTCTCTTTCTCTCTTTTATTCTCTCCCTCTCTCTCTCTCTTGAGATGATTTCATTTTGGCATGTGCATGCGTTGTCCCCAAAGAGGACACACCAGTCGCTCCATTGTTGGCGTGCCGAGCGACCATTGTCCAACCCTTAAATCAAAGTGTACGCAATTTCGTTAATAATCCTCAAGACAATATCGAAACGCTATAACAATATCCTTTTGATGATTATCGCTTCTCCTACTACTCCCCCCACTTCCCCTTGGTCTGCTCTTGGCTCGCCTGTCTATTCGTTTCGGGAGTCGCCATTGCTTTCATGTTTATTGCTTGGTTAAGGCGAAAGGATAATGGCCACACCAAGCAGCAGGTTACTTAGTTACACACAGCACCCTACCTCCCCCCACCACCCCCCTTCAAGTAATAAGTTCGGAGTCCGGTTAGCAGCTGTTTCTTTCCCCCTCTTCTGCTACTTCTGCTCCTCCTTGCTTTCTGGCACAACCCACAAGTTTTGTCGGCGACCCTATTTCCCAATGCTTTTTATGACTCTACCCAACAAAAAAGGCCACAACGGAGAGAAATGGCTGAGCATGTCATGGGGAAGAGATGTAGGCAAATCGCTGGGGTTGCCTTCTGCGCTCTGCACGTGTTTCAATCTATGCCGACTCCTTGAAAATATACTAATTTAAATTACGCTTGGGAAGCTGAAAACAGACTATCTATAACGAATGTTCTATATACTTTTCTGTAGAGAATAAGAACCTAATTAACCATTTCATTCTTGAGAACCCATTCATCAACGAACCAAAGTGCTTTAATGTAATGTATTGTCTTATTTATTACTATTCCTATCAGAACTCTAAGTATGTATTATATGCAGTGGAAGAAGATATATGGTATATTATATATTATATAGTTACGATATTTATTCTTTTTTGACCAAACCCCTTAATTGATTTTCTTACTTTCTATGTGTAGAACTCAACTACATTTATTAAATATATTTTAAAGATATGAAATACAATATTTTCAGAGAGAATCTCCTTCTCCTCAAGTCTGTTTCAGTCTCATCGAGCAAAGAGCATAATGAGAGAAGGCACTTAGGCTCGAAACACCTGATGCGCAATGGCTGCCAAAGGATTTGAAGGGCAACTCTGGCAACTGTGGACGCTTCAGCTCATTTGAAATTCACGAAAAGTTTCGCAGAGACCCAAAAGCAAAGGAAAAATGATGTTCAAACTTTTGACAAAACAAAGCCGAGGCAAAAAAAAAGCAACAAAAAAAATGTAAATAAAAAACGAACACGGAAATGGACAAAACATTTCGGGCAACTCCTTTGGCTGCGGTCCTTTCTCTGGCCATTTAAAATTCTTTTCATGTTTAAGCGTGCAGAAGAAAGAAGAGAAATTGGTAGAAAACACATGCCATACATACATATGTATGTATAAGAAAAGATGGTAAGGAAATATTAGAAGTATTAAAATTTTAATGCAAATTGTTATTTTATGCAAGAATGTGCGGTCCGTCGGTCCTTCGGTCCGCACACGTTCCGTATCCTTGTCCATGTCCTTGGCTCTACTTAAATCCCCCTTTTGAAAAAGGCTACGTAAAGGATTTTTATGCATATACGAAATGTTTGTTGTGCGCTTCAGTTCGCTCTGCTTTTTATTTTCAAACTGACCTTTGCCTGAGCCAGGACCCTCTCTCTCTGTGGTCTCCTGTTGTGCAAATATGCGGCAGGACGAGCGGATGTCTATGTGTGTGTGTGTGGGATACTCGGAGCCATTCATATGCCTTACTCGTGCGCCGTCTTCTAAGCCCAATTTCCTTATGGCTTAAACCTTTGCAGCTCGAGAGTTAGAGAAAGGACCCGAGCTAGAAAGGATAATTGAAATTCGGCCAGCTGCCCATCTGCATGCAAATGATTTACAGCTGCTCGACGAGTTTTCATCTGATTTTATTCCTCATCTTTTTTCTCTGGCATGTTTTACTCTACCTTCCTCCCTTTCTCACTCTATGTATCGTTCTCTCTCTTTTCACTAAATAAATTAGTTGGCCACAGAATTTGTTTTAAAAATTTATAAAAATAATTTCACTTGTTTCCCCCAGGGAACTCGCATATGTCTGCTTGCAAGAACAGTTGACCATAGTGGAAGTAGCGACAACAACAACAACAAACTTAGGAACAGCAACAAAAATTATATTAGGAATTTAGTTAAAACGAGGGTTGCGCCATTTCCCAAGTAATTCAACGTCGTCAACGTCAACGTTGTAGAACTCTGCCAGCACCTTAACCCTATATAAACGCAGGGCTCTTTGCTGTCCACTTTCCCCCTCTTCGCTCCTCTTCTCTGTCCCCTGTCTCTGTCCCTTTCTCTATCCCCTGTCCAGTCTTATGTAATTTAAGCTTGTTGTTAAACATTTACCAGAAAGGAAGGGCTCAAGTCAGTGGCTTTCGTTTCACTTGAAATACTCTCTCCAAGGTTGGGGTATATGAAAGCGAGACACGCTTTGTCAGGGGATGTAACCTTATCTAAGGAGTTTTATTTTAATTTAATTAATTTAATTAGTTATAAACTGAGTTAAATGTGTTAATTTCGAATTTCCATATTTAGGAATTTCCTCGAAAAAATATTTAATTTAAACTTCAGTAAAAACTTGAAATATTATTAAAATGTGGCTGTAAATTAAGTATTTGCGTAATGATAACAATACATTATGAAATAATAACTAAAATAATAAATATATACAAAATTTCACTATTGTTATTTAATTTCTAATTTATCAGTAGGGTATCTAAATGTCGCACATTTCTTCTGTTGTGGTGTGCGTAAATTTAGTCGACCGTGTCTGCACATTTCGAAATTGGATACAAAATTCGTCTATTTCTGTTACTATTTCTATAGTTTCGAGCAGAGTTTCGAATTTGAGTCTATCTCTCTCTCTCTCTCTTGCATTTGCGAGGGTTGTTTGTGCTGTTTTGTCGCAACTGTTTAGCTGTTTCATTTGTCAGCGTGGGCAGTGTGTGAGCTACCCTCCTCTTCCCTCCCCCCTTCACCGGCTGAGAGGTTACCCTTTGTTCCAGCGCCCATTACATTCAATCACCCACTCACCCACAGCCATCCCTTCACCCGTTCCCACCTCCCATACTCCCTTTCTCTCTCATCGTCTTGGCTCTGCCCTCGAACGACCTCGCGTGTGCCGTTCTATTTACTTAAATGTCCTTTCGCGTTTTGTGTTAATTACACTGCCAGAAAAACACACACACACACACACACACACGCACACAAACACACACACTGGCATACATACACACAGAGCTCTATGCTTATCGTAGCATTTAAATTGAAAGGCGTGTCCAGTAAAGTTCAAGTCGCATCGGGAGAAAAGCACGACAACTCGTCGGTTTATTGTGGCCTTTTATTGCGTTGTTCTTTGTTGTTTCTCGCTTGTGCGGCAATTAACCCCTTTGTGGCAACGTCAAAGTGTGCCAGAGTTGTCGCCAGTGCACGCGAACAGCTGGTAACTCTGGCTGGCACACGCCTGTCATGCCAGCCCATTAAACGTGCGCAATCATTATTCATAGCCTCCCATGCCAAGTGTTTGTGTGGGGTAAGGTGGCAACCCTCCATGCACTACCCACACAACCCACTCCCAAGCTGACAGGCAGCGTTTAATTAAAAGCCAAAAAGCTTGACATGGCGGGTTAAACGCTGCTCTGCTCCAGTTCCCCCCTGCTCCCCTCTTGGCGTGCATATAATTTGGGCTAATTATGTCCCTTAAGTTCTCCCTTGTTCGTTCGCGGTGGCTGCCATTTTGTATTCCCGAGCAACGTAGCAACCCTGCGCGAAAGGGTTGCAAAGTGAGGGAGAGAGAAAAAGGGTTGCGTTGGGTTAAGCAAGGTCGTCAAAGGGTTAAAAACAGCTTTTTAGGTTCACAATATAAAGAAGCATAGAACGGTAGCCAATGGGAAGAGGGAATGAGAATATATGTATACAATATACATATGTATTCTATAGGGTATATAAGAACCCTTCTAGTTAAGTAGCGACATATCCTATTCTTCTGCTTACATTTCTTCCCCATTATATATACTCTAGGGTATATATTATATAATAAAGAATATACAAATATGAGGCTATGCAGGGTTTATACTCGCGAAACGATGTACGGCATATCACATTCTTATTCTTACAGCTCTTATCGACTTCCCCACGCTATTATATATAATACGATATATAAGAGAGAGAGAGAGAGAGAGAGAGAGACAAGAGAGAGTATAAAAGTAGGCAGGTTTTATACCCGAGAACCGATATTCACTTCATTGGTCAGTTGTTTCTGGATCGTAAGCATATATCCAAGATTCATCGTAATAATTGAGAGGCATTACTTCACATGCTCAATAGCACTTCTTTGCTCAACAAAATTGGATATCGCACAAATATTATTCGTATATATCACAGATTCGCATGCTAACATTTCTCTTAGACATTCCCAAATGTGTCGCCAGTTTCTAGAGTTGTCTCCACCTTCCCACTTCCCGCACACTAATTGCATAACTGCCCCAGTTAGCGCCTATTAAATTGCATAAGCACTTTCCTCTAAATATATATTCGATATATGTTATATCGCATACGAACAGTGGGCACTAAAAGTACTCGAACAACTCATGTGGGCTCACCCACGGCTCGTTGACAATTTCCGCTGCCAAGAAAACGAGCACTTGGCGTCTTTACTTGGTCACTAAATATAAAAATTTCCATTAACTTAATTAATGGCCAGCAATTATGGACAGTAAAAAAAGCTCGAGCTGAACCCCAGAAGAAACTCGATAGTTTTTAATCAAAAAGTCATTAGGAATATGTCGCACAGCGTGTCCTCTTGAGTGGGCCCTGCTAAGTAAATCAAGCTGGGGAAATAAACAATTTGTCACCCGCTGCTAAATTTGCAATAAAAAAATCTCTCTCTTTCTCTCACTCTCACTCCCTCTCCATCTCTCTCTTTTTGTCGTTCTCGTCGCAAAGGCGCAAATTAATTTATGTTATTATTGCCGCCTTTTATCCTTTCCCCCTGTTGATATTTTTAGTGTGGCCACAAGGTAATAATTATTGTACTTTATCGTATGTGCATGTATGAGGTGCTTCAGCCCAACCCCTATACATATGTAGGGTATGTCGTGTTCGCATGTTTTCATTCTTTGCGATGTTAACTCCTTGTTGCCGTTAAATATTTTCCAGCAAAGGCTTGCCTGATTGAGTGCTCTTGCAATGTTGTCCCATTGTCAGATCAGCCCCTGACGATGCGATGATAAAGTTCTGGTTTATCTATTGTTTACAATTATTATCGTTTCGTTTTTTGTGCAAAAAATAAACGAACAACCCTTGGAACGCGCCCCAGGACCGCAGAGGAGGATGATGGGCACGTGTTTGGCTCTTGCGCAATTTATTTATCTATCAGATCATTGAAAAAGGGTTTTGTGGCTGCTGCGAAATTTATATAGACAAGGGATTCCCTACGTATCTCAACATTGGGAGTATTTTACAGTCTTATATATCGATAAAGAACTTTATATTCCTTCACGAATCCTCAAACTTTTCTTAATTGCTTGTAACATTAACCATCAAAACGCGACGAGAGACAAGAGAGGGGGAGACAGCCATAGTCAAGCTAATGTCATAAAGATATCAAGCAAGAAAGAGACTGAGTGAGAGAGAGAGAGTGACAGAGTGAGAGAGAGCACAAAATTAATTGAAATTTTATTTCAAATGCGAACTTTGACATGGATTTCCTGGAAAGGCGCCACGCCACTCACCCACCTCACCCACCTCACCCACCTTACCTAGAGCCTGTGAAATATTTACGCGCGACAACAACAACAAGTAGACCGGGTTGGGGTAAGTGGTAGAAGAAGTGAAAGAAGAAGGAGAAGAAGCAGTAGAAGGAGCAGGCAAAGCACTTGCGGGCATTTTATGAAACGGATATGAGAAACAACCAAATGCAAGCAACTTGGCCAGCACGGGCGAAAGGACAGCAACTGTTCCTGCCCCTGGTCTTCCTCCTGGTTCTGCGCCTGTCCCTCATCCTGGCCCTGCTCCTGCTCCTGCTCCTGCCCGTCGTCCTGTTTCTGTAGCTGGTCGCAGAATATTTTGCGTTTGCGTTTGTGAAAATTAAAAAATTCTTCAAAAAGCAGCGCGACAGACGCGCTTCGCTGGGTGCTAACTACGCACAGTACGTCTGCCTGTGTGTTTGTGTGTGTGTGTTGGTGTGTGTGTGTGTGTGTGTGTGTGTGTTGGTGTGTGTGTGTGTGTGTCCCGCACTCTGTGCTGTCCCTGCAGCGTTTGTCCTTGTTGTTGTTGTTGGGGTAAACAAAGGATCAAAAGCGCACTAATTGTTTTCTACTTAGGCGCATGGTGGCCGTGCCCATTGGGTACCCGCTTTTCCCTACTCCTCACTCCCCCCTCGTTCTCCCTCTCTGGCTTGCCTGCCAGGCTAATCTTTGACTGCCTTTGCCGCGTAATTTTTCAAAACGTAATTTGCAATTAAAGACGAACAACGCGAGTCCACGAAACGCGCTGCCACTCCCTCCGCCCCAGCCCCTGACACACCCCTTACCACTACACAATTCTACCCCCAGCCAAACCCGCAACGTCCAACGCCTTGAGCCTACAGCCTCGTTGTGAGTTCTGAGTTCTGTACCTTATGACGTTTCATTTTCATTGCTTTAGCATTAAGATTACGGCTACAAGTTGGCCCAAGGATTTCTTCGTCCTATTCTTCTTCTTCTTCTCGGTTGTGGGTGTCTCTTTCTTTTTCGCCCTTATAAAGGATGTTTGCTTCAGCTGATTTACACAAAGAGAATTTTAATTAATTTTATTTCGAGAACTGAGACTCCAAATTTAAAATAAAAGTTACAAAGACGAAGTTGGAGACTCTTCCTGGAAACTGTTTGAGTTTTTACTGTGATTTATTATTCTTAAAGCGATTGAGTTGGTTATTCTAACTGTATTTAAGAAACCTTTAGAGTTTGTTAATTATAGTATATATTATTAACCTTTTAAGCCCGCAAGCAACTGCATGAAACGCGTTTCTTCGGAACAAAAATGTAGAGTTTTTTTCTGGAATTTATTTTTAAGCGATAAATTTAAATTTAAATTATATTATAATATTATTAATTAATACTTAATACTTACACAGATGTATGTATACTGTTAACTTTTTAAACCTTTTATACATTTGCAAAAATTTGTTTGTTTATTTATTTAATTCAATTGGATTCATAAATTACTTTTCTTTAATTGCATTTAAATAATTGTAATATATAAATAACTTTCAGTCTTAATTGACATTAAATGAATACTATAAATAAATTAAAGAATCTAATAAAGTACATATGTTCTTTATAAATCTTAAACCTTTAAGAAATCTTCCAAGAAACTGCCTTAAATCGTTTCCAAAATCTCACTGGATCTCATTTTCCTGGCACATTAGGCAAACGCCTTGCACACAATCGCCAAAAATCCAAGACGCCAATTTATCAAAACGTAGCCGCAAATCGAAGGCAGTACACACACACACACACACAGGGAGTTCACACACACACACACACATTCGCAGATTTGGTCGATAGAAATCGATAGGTCGTTTTGTTTTTGGCCACGCACCCGGCGGAAGGCGACTGAATTTGCTTGATGACATTCGCCAGTCCGCTTTGCTCCTGCCTCCACTCCTGCCCTGCAGAGTCCTGCCTCCCCCTCGTTGTTGTCCTCGTCGACGAGTAACCCTTATGATGGGCTGCACAACCATCCCAGCCAGGATCAACCCTATGCTGTCAACCCATTTGATTTTGCTTTTATTTTTTCGTTGCTTTTTCCCTTTTTTTCCCGCCCGTCTCTGAAGACGACATGTGGCCCCGGTTTGGGACCAGAATCGAGGACCGGTTTTACTTCGTGTCCGTTCAAGTTCAAGCAAACAGCAAGGACACGCATGTATATGTATGTGTGCGAGTGTGTGTGTATGAGTGTGTGTCCTGGGGTGGGTTTTAGCCAAGCAAGCATACACAACATATAAAAATAAAAACTTTTTATAAGACATTCGCAGGGTTAGACAGGCCCGGCCTGGAGCTACAACGTCTGGGAGGCGACTACATAAGACATGTACATAAACGAGTTTGCTTACGAAGGGTTCACGGCCTGGGAGCGTTGTCACATGTGTGTGTGTGTGTGCTTCTGTTTGCGTGTATGTGTGTGTGTGTGTGTGTGTGCCACATATACATAAAAAGCTGTCACACACTCGCAGGCGATGCTTTTCACCCTTTTATTGCGTCTTCAAGTTTTATGTGCCTTATGTGCTCAGGCTGCCCATAGGCGCAGTATATAGAGGTGTCTGTATGTCTGTGTGAGTGTGCATATGTGTGCGTGTGAGTGTGTGTATGTGCATGTGTGTGTGTGCCTATTGGATAACCGGAAATATGAGACATCAAGGCTTTTATAAATGGCGCACAGGACGAGCCACATCTTTGGTCCTTTTTGGCTGTTGATGTTGATGTTTGATGGCAGCTTCAGTGCAGGCTTGAGGGGGAAGGCAGAGAGGGGTGGTAATAGCGGGGGCAAGGGGCTTTGGGCAACCCGAGCTCATGATGTATGTGTTTGACAGCCACATAAGGGGGTAAAATTGAGTTTTCACATGACGACGATGGCCCCAAAAAAAAAAAACTTCTGCTCGATTGTTTGCTTTGGCCAGCCCCGTTATCCCCCTATTCCTTCCCCATGCCACTTCTCCCCTTTATCCTGCTGCTGCCTCTAGTTGCCTCGTGCGTGCCACATGACGTGCCACAGCAGAGCAGAGCAGAGCGAAGCGAATTTAATAAATGACTTTATAGTTATTTTCTTGTTCTTCTCGGTGCCACTGCACAGGGTACAGAACCCTTGCTGCCCCGCCCACTCCCACTGCGCCCTACTCCCATCATACTCCACCGCAGCCTTACGCTTTATGCGCATTTTATTTTTATGTGTGTGTGTGTCAGTACGTCTGCGAGTGTGTGTGTGTGTTTGACTGGGTGGTTGGACTTGCGCTTCGATGGGTTGGGTGTTCTTTGAATGCCAGCGAAACGGCTGCAGCGACTATCAAAAATTAATACTTTTGTCTGCATTTGTTGGCCACCATCCCCCCCTGCCCCTCCTTCCGCCTCGTCCCTATTTGCACGCCTCTGCTTGGTCCACACGTCATTTTCACGTAATACTTTTGCGACCCACACGAACAACAAAAGTTGTAAAAATTTTAATTTTCCCTCAATATTTTTGGCATTTCAGGCTGCTGGCGACATATGTGTGGCAAATAAAATGCACAAACACACACACACATGGAAGTACTATATATGTATGTATAGTATATATTTAATACTAAATATGTGCCTGCTTTGGTGGCTGTAAAAAACTGTGCACGAAATACGCCTTGATGTGACGCCACGTTGCATGAGCCTGTAAAGCCTTTAATGGCTTTAAAATGGCCTAATTCTATTTTTAACTTTATAGGAAGTATTAGCTATAGATAAGCATATGATTAATAAAAATACTGAAAAAATAACTGAAAATCAGATTATTTATATTTATTTATTATTATTTATTTATATTAAGATAGTAAAGGTCTCAAAGTAAAACTCACTTGGACAAATAAATTATTATAAAAAAACCATTAATCTTATTTTTAAATATTGCCAAAATTATAATAAATATGAAATATACTCTTTACATGATTAAACTCTTTATATACAAACATATATACGACTATATATACTTCCAGAACCCTAAAAACCCTATCAGTTAAGCCCTCATTGAAGGTACTATAGACCACAAAGAGGGACAACAGTTTAACCCGTAATAGTTAACAAAAATGAGGTTCTGTGGTCGCCCTAACCTACATCACTCTCCATCCTTTCTCCTCCCCAGAGTATACGCAATTTTCGAATAAGGACCCTTTCAAGTATGTTGGCCATATTTTTGGAGAAGTACACAGTTTTACATAGACCGCACTTTCAGCTGCAACCTGTTTCATAAATAAGACACAACACAATGGGCGACCCTCTGTAGAACCAATAATTTCGTTTTTAATAACAAGGTCGGCTCGACATCGTCGTCCTCGTCCTCGTCGTCGTCGTCGGCGATCGACGATGCCGCCTTTAATCTCGTTTTAAACGACACGCGGGACACGACCACACAAAGGCCATAAAAAAGGAGGGCAATAGACCGAGCTGAAGCTAAAGCGGGAAAGGACCTAGCCAAAGTCGAAATAATTGGAACAATTTCCTATCAAATTTATGTGCCATAATCGGGAGCAGCAGGTTCAAAGATAAAAATCGAATTCCAGCGCATTCCCGTGCGAACAGGTGAAAGTGCCACTGCCACAATGAAAAGGATGCATGGAAAGAAAGGAGAGAAAGAAATAGAGAGAGCGAGAGACGTGCGGGGGAGAGGGAGTTCCTCTTCGTGTCCGAGTTATTTTTATGGCCACCGAAGCGCTTTGTTAACAATGATTTTGATGCGATGAGCATGTGCCACCGTGTGCCACTACTTGTGGTTAGCTCAACTCGTTAGAACGCCTTGTTATAGTCCCCTGTCTGCTCCACTTTCTCCCTTTCCCTTCCCCCCCTCTCTCTCTCTTTCTCTGCTTATCGCTGACATTGCATCTTTGTGTGTGTGTGTGTGTGAAAGGGGGTTGGGGTATAAATGGGATGCGAAGGATTGCGTTTGGGATTGGTAATAACCGTTTTGGCCAGCGTCCTCTCAGAGAGACAGAGATGTCTCAATCGTCGTGGCTTTGTAAATTGGCTCGGGCCCATAATCGAAATTCCATTGAAACGTAAAATTGCCAAGCTGAAGATGGAGATGGAGATGGCTGAACGAGAAGAATACTGTTATGAGCATCTAACGGTTTCCAGTGCTGTCAAACATTTTAGGCGCCATTGTTGACATTTCTCTTTGCTGTACCCTTTTTCCTTGGGACTTCGCCGAGTGTGTTTGATTGCCCGATAAGGCATCTCAATTTTTGGGTCCACAGACATTCGATTATATCATTTGCTTGGCCACATATGCAGCTAAGTGAGTGTTTGTAGGAGGAGTCAAAAAAACAAGCCTAACTGTTTAGTTACAAGAAGAAGGAATGAAAGAAGGGCTAAGAGAAGTCGTTGACAGATTGTTTAAATTAGATAAGATCTGTTTGCAGCGAATGATATGTGAGTTATGAAAGTGCTAATCAGAGAGTAGAGGTTTCTGACTGAATATTTGAAAAGATAAAAGTTTGGAGTCTTCTGATAAAGGATAGTACAACTTCTTTAGATAGTATACGAATTTGTGTGACTGAGAATTAGACAGTTAAGAATCGAATATTATCAAGAGTAAAAGCTTTATAGATTCTTCTAAAATAGGAAAATAGATCCAGTTTTAAAACATTCCCTCAATTTCTAAAACAGTCGAATATGAATTGCGTTTCTTGCATTCTTCTGCAACTTCCTTTGGGAGTCACTTGTCGTGTCATATTAGTGGCAATTAAGAACTTATGATCTTATGATCCTATGATCGATTATAGAGTTGGCAATCGCACCTTGCTACCTGCACGTGGCAAGTGCAGCTGCCTCGGGGCATAAGCCGCATCTAATCTTATCAAAAAGGTACTCGTCAGTCATCGTCCTTCATTGGAGCCTTTACGAAACGCCGACACTAATGTTGATCTTCAGCAGGTGTAGGAAGAGCAAACCAACTACAAACAACGACAGCAACAGCATAAATAATAAAAACTTCAGTTCATTTGTTACAATTACCCAAAACATTGAGCGCCCTCACTCTTCCTACTTGCTCCGGTTTCCAGGAATTTGAGTTTTGGCAACTTGCAGCCAACTCGCTGATAAGATAAATAGCAAAACGGTCCATCCACATGCCGTATATGTCCATCTAGGGGTCAACATCAGAGCCGTCAACTTCAGGTCCATGTTACAGCCCAATGCCCGCAGTGCAGCACCCGCTGCGCCAAGGAACCCAACCTGACAGTAGGCAGTCTACCGTAGCAGTTCAACCTGAGCTCAGCTCTTTATCTCCCTCTCCCTCTCTCTTTTCTTATAACCTAGACTCAACCGAATTTGTTACATTTGTAATTCTTTTGCGAACTGACCGTTTGATGGCCGGTTTGATTAATTGTGGCCGAAAGAGTTTCGATCTTTGAACTGTGGCAGTTGTAATTCCCGTTGTAGTTGCAGTTGTAACTGCTCCCCAGGGGGTGCTGGGTACGAGGCTTTGTTTTGAGCTCGTCTAATTGAAATACAAAGCGAAATGATTAATGTGGAGCAGGGCACAGCGAGTTAAGGAGTTAAGCGGAAAGATCTATGGAATGATCTATACCTATGTAGATAGAAGAAGAAGTAGGTAGTGATAAACCAGATGGAAAAAACAATTGTTGGGTGGAAGTTTAAAATTGATCTGTATAGAAATATGTAATATAATTTAACACTTAACCGAGATAAATCAGGAACAGGAATAGAAAGAAAGAATCTACAAATAAGAATTGATTGAACTATGAAAACTTCTTTGAATAAGTTTATATTCTCAATTCCGAACTCTGTTATTGTTATTATTATTGTTGTTTGTTTATTTTCTAAGTGTTTGTCTTTATAATACTCTATAAAATGCGGATATTTCTATTACTTCATCTATCTCACTCAAATTGACTTGGTGTCTTCTATATTAACATTAGAATAGTATGATTTATATCTCTCCAGAGCTCCCCAAGCCATTTCTTCAATCAAATCCCACTCTAATTGAGTTCGAATCGGAAGCTAAGCCGAACTGAACTGACTTCCTACGAGATCCATTGAGTTTCTCTCTATTCTCACTTTTCATTCTCTATTTCTCTATTCTTCTACCATTCTCTGATCTAATTCTTATAGTTTAACTACTTTTCGGACTCATTCAAAATGCATTTGGCTTCAGCTGATGCTGCTCTGCTGCACACGTGCCACGCCCCATATCTTAAACTGCCGGTACAGCCCCCGCGGCGGCCCGTGCTCGGCCTCTAATTACATTCTTCCGGCTTAGACTGATGGAGAGAGCGCGGCTTTCGCTTTCCTTTAGCAGCGCCTCCTGCAGCCGAACAATTAGTGTCCTTTGTCACGCCCCCGCACGTCTTGACGAGCGTCCTTGACAGTAAAAAGGGAAAACTCTCTGCGTCTCCTTTTCTCCCTCTCTCTCTGGCAGAGCGAAGTGAATTCAATTGAAAACCTTCGCTTTTATTGATACGAAAATTGGTTTACACTGAGGAAAATCGACAAAATCGCGCAAGCAGCTGCCTCAGCCCCTGCCTCGTCTTGCGGGGGCAACACCTACAGGACGCACGTGTGTGTCAATGCCTGTGCGTGCGTGCGTGCGTACGTTCCTGTCCCTGTATGTGTGTGTATCTGTAAGTAGTGTTGGCCACGCGTTGATGAAATCAGCTCTGGCTCTGCTGCTCTTGTTGCTTTTGCATTTTTTGGCCAACGGCATCGCCGTCCAAGGAAAACATTTCAATTTTCTAGGCCAGTGGACAAGGCGAGCTGGCTCCAACTAGAAGAAACTACGAGGCGGGGTGGGGAGCGCGGCCCATGGGGCGCCGTTGTCCTGGCGAGCGTAACCACGCACAGCGAAGGATTCGCAGCCCAAAGATTTGTTTGTCAAAAGCAGACACAACCAGCAGTAGCAAATGGACTCCCCTCCACCGCGACGTGGGTTGCTGGCGGCGACGAAGGCTGCCCGTGTAGGGTGTCCGGCTCGGGTTCCCGAATTCTGGTTGCCTGTCAACTTTCAACTTGGTTTATTTATTTTTCATTTTTAGGCCGCTTTTACCCCCCTCACCCCCTGCCTCCTACTCGCAATCTTTGTGCACATTGATGAACCTTTTGCGCAGCATCTTCATCCTCCTTCCGTTGCCTGTTGCCTCTATTTTTTTTAATATTTGCAGCTTTGCTGTGTTTGTTTACAGTTAAAGGACACACACACACACACAGAGAAGGAGAGACACACAAGCTTGGCCCACAGGAAGTCCGGGGCGTAGGCCCATTTGGCACTCCTGTTCGTGGGATAAGCCCAGCCAGATTGCCAGAGTCGTCGAACCGAGCCGACTGAGCCCAAATAGATTTTTGAAGGGGCAAAGCGAAGGAAAAGTTTTCGCCTTTTGCGCTTCCTTTTGTTGCCATTTGTTGTTGTCATTCGAAAATGACGAAGAACAGAAGAGAAGGAGGTCCTTGGGTTGATTCGGATGTTGGGCCTAGTCGACGACTATGTTAGGTTCTTTTTCAATTTGCCTCCCACAAAGCAACAATCAGTCAGGATACTTCAACTAGAATAGATTTAAGAGTTGTCAGGGAATTAGTTTTCGATACTAAAGAAAGATAGCAAGTTAACTTCAGTCTATTCTGATATCTTACCTTGTATATAGTGCTTAAAGTGGGAAAGAACCTTCCTGGATTCAGAACTGCTTAGTAGATAAAATTACAAATATAACGGTATATACATATGGATGTATACTTTAAAATATGATATTCCCATTAATTCTTATCAGTATTATTACAGAAACTTACTAGATGTTTCAAAAAGTCAATCAAGCTTAAGTTATGAGTTTAGCTAGTTAGGTTTACTTCCGCGAGACCCTATCTTAAATTGAAGATACTAATACTCAAGCAAGTTGGAAACTCTTAGGTACCATAAATACTTCCAGGCTTCCTCAGAAGCAGAAGGTGATTCTTCAAACTGAGCACTCCCATCGCCAGTGCTGTCCAATCTATCATATATCTGATCCTTCATTTACATTCCTAGTTAACCCAAAATTGTGACCGCGTTCGTAACAGTCAATTAACCAATTAAAATGTGAAAAGTTGGCCAAGCATAGCGACCCCAAGGGTTAAACAAGCGCCTTCAGGCAGGGACAGTCCTCGTTTTGTCAGAGATCTAGTTCGTGTGATAAGGCTATACAGACACCTGCGTAAGCGATAGAGTCACCGAGTTAGCGAGTCACCTCTTTACCGGGTCACCTTGGGACCTCTAGGGGTACACGGCAAATTGGAATTTACGAGACGAAGGCAAATGAGCCAGTAGCTGCAGTTCGCGCTAGGTATATCGCGATGGATTGTCAGTTCGGTGCGAGAGTCTCATAAATTATACCGATACCAGAAGGACTGTACCTCCACCAGTAGTGCAGGAGGGAGTCGAGTTTAGAATGGACATTAACGACTCACGTTTCTTCAAAAGGATAACAAGAAATTAAAGGATTTGCTCCCTGATGCGTTCATTGTTCGAGTCTTTTCACATTGTCTTCTTCCTCACGTTGCGCCCAAAAAGGATTCCGGGAAATTCTTTTATTCTTTATGTCTTTTTATGTTCTCTTTCTCTTTCACTTTCTTTTTATTTTTCAGCCAAAATGTTGCGCAATTTGCTGGAATTAGTAGGCGTGGCCACAGATCTTTGGAGGTGTGGGCGTGGCATTGCGAAATGGGAATATGTCACAACACATCAGAATGATACTGAAAATCACTCGCACTGAGAAGTGTAACGAAAACCCCTTTGTGTACATGGCACTTAACTTCATTCGGGTTGTCGTGATGAAGTTGTTCTCGAGCTGTTGTCAGGAGTCAACCCCTTTTGTGGCAGATCTTTCACGGCGAACCCTTTCACAGCGCGCAAGCGCAACATTTAATGGCTTATTAAACGCGTCAAAGGGGTGAGGGTAGAGAGAGAGAGAGAGAATGAGACAGAGGGGGGTATCTATTAAAGGGTATAAAAGGGTTGCTTGTTTGATTGTTCGCGCGTTGCCGCCAATGACACCGCTAATTGCTGGCTAATTTGATGAGCGCGCGACCATAATGGGCTTAATGGAAGGGTTTTACGTGCCAACAGACACGCTCTCAAGTGTTGCACACGTCCAGTGTTGGTTAACTAACTGTGAACACTGCAGAAAAGAAGACAGAGAAGGAAAGGAGAGTCAGATACAGATGGAATGAGTTCCTTACTCGCTTCGCTCAAGTGAACTCATGTGAAAATTTCTCATCGTTGGCTTTTCCTGCGGCGTGTGATAATTAAAAACTAAGACAAACGATGACAGCACAATGAAAAAGAAGAACAAGAGGAAGACAAAGCAGGAGTAGGAGTAGAAGATGCACAAGGATGTTTGCTATGCAAATGACAGGACAATGGACACTTGTACGAACGGCCCGTCCTCATCATCGTCATCATCATCGTCATCAACATCAGCGCAATACAATGCAAAGAAAGAATAACAGAAATACCCCAAATAGATATAAATAAAAGAGAAACTCACACAATTTTCCGTTTGCTGGTGAGTAAATACACTTTAAATTTGTAACCTATCGCTTGTACTGAGAAGAAACTATATAGTATATGTAAAAGAGATTCTCACACAGGAGAAAAAGGTGCGGTACAGTCACCAGTGTCGGTGTTTCGTACATAACTATATATTATACAGGAAAAAAAAAATTTAAATAACATATTTCTTATATATTATTATATATTTAGAAAGTTCCCTTACATTCTATAATTTATCAATAAACGATGTACAGAGGTTAAAAATAAATGTAATCGATATTTATCGATTGATAAACTTTGGAAAATAGTATGAAACTAATATAATATATCAAATCAATTCATTAAGTATAGAAAACTACACTAAATAAAGTATATTATAAACTAAATTTGTTTTAATAATTTTAAATATTTAATTTGCATTCCCTGTTCAGCTCAGCATGTTACCCAGTTCTCATCAAACCCGTAATGCCCCATCTGCAGGGTATACATGAAAAACTGGTGGATGGCTAATTAAAAACGTAGCCAAGCGAATGCCGCTGAATAAACAGAGCGACGCAGGCAGCTCGCGATAATGGGCGCAGCGAATGAAAGGACACGCAGCACAGATAATGTCCCGGCACGTCATTGGCCATGGGCCGAAATGGCCAAAAGGATAACCGAAAAGCGAAAAGCAAGCAAGATGACAATTTTTCCATTCATTGTTCCCTCCCCCACTCTCTTCACTCAATAGAAGGCCTCTCTTACTTCTCATATTTGAGGCATACGAGCGTAATTTGCGCTTTGGAAATTAAAAGCGAAATATGCAAGAAGAAGGAGAAGAAGTTGAGGGAGGGGAGTAGTGAAAAAATGAGAAGTATTTGCTACCAACGCACAGTTGTCCAGTTGTCCTTGGCAACGCGCATTGTTAGAGCTGCCAACGCTGGTCGCGCGATAAGGTTGTCCTTCCTTTCTTTCGACTTTCTTCTGCTTCTGCTTCAGCTTCTGCTTTTGTTTTGCCAGCGAGGCAAATGCAAAACAAACTTTTCACCCAAAACTCTCAGATTAGAACATTGATGTGGGCGAGGCAATGAGGACAGCAAGGCAGCTGTTCCTGGGCGTGGCAGAGAGCCTCAAGTGCGCCTCGCTGCCTGCGCACAAAAAGCCTTTATTTAATTTAATTTTTGAGTGCGCCAAGTGCGGCTCAAAGCTTTTTCATTAGCAGTTGTGGCGCAGAGAAGTGGATAAGGGAATCGAGAGAGGTGAGAGGGGAACAGATGCGCAGAGGTGGCCGAAATGAGGCTAAAGTCAACAAAAAAGGTTGTAGAGGGAAGTTGCTCAACATTTGGTAGGCTCATTTGAAAGAATACTTAAAGGAACTATCTAGTTATTATATATAAACATTATAGATAAGTTTAGAAAGCAGAAAGGCTAACGATTGGCTCTGAAGATTGAGATAGTCGGGCTTGATTGGGTGATAATAACATGGTTTCTGTGCTCGTTCTGGCTACAGAGTGTTTCTATCACTTCACAGTAGTTTCTTGTTCCACAGATAGTTTAGTTGCGTAGCCAATTGTGGAACTTTCTCTTGTTGAAAATACTGCAAAGAAAATATATAAAAAATAAATATATAATTCGACTTAATGTGATAACATACCTCTTATAAGTTTAGTTGCTATACTAGTACAACTGTACCTCCTTAATACCTCCAAGGTTTCCCGGTCTGCAGCTCTGCCTCCCACTTCCTCGTGGCAAACATTAATCTGCTATGTAAATCCCGCGTAGAGTGTGTAAGCAAAGGCGTCGTATTTGCGCATTTTTAAGTACACCGGACAAAGACGAAACCGACTTGGAGCTGGACTAAGAATGAGTTCCTCCATTTCCCCACGTTTCCACCCACGCATCCCTCTGCTCTGCCTGCGCTAGCAGCATGAAAGTTCACTTTTTGCGCGTTGTCATTATTCATCAGCACTGGAGGGAGGAGGGTTGTGGGCAGGGCGTGGTTGTGCAAGGGGGGGTGCAGGGAAAACTTTAGTCTGCCGTGCAAATGCTAGAAATGTGCGAGAGGCAACGCACGCACCAAGCGAGCCAAGCAAACCCATCCCTCAGTCATAGCGCCCACTCATTCATCCTCTCGGCCACGCTGGCTCCCGTGCGTCTCCTTCTCCTCCAGCTTCTTCTACTGCTCTTCCTCCTCCTTCTTATACTACTTCTCCTTCGTTTTTTCCTACTTTTTTTACCCTAACAGCACATTAACCCACCGAAAAATGCCCATTAGAAATGTAAGCAGCGAGAAAGAAAAATTAAAATTGGCCACGATTTTCTTTCACGCTGGATCTTGCTGTCTCCCCTTCTCGCTCTCTCGCTGTATGTCTATCTCAGTCGCACCCATGCTCAGGCATTGTTTCATTTCATTTTTTGCTCATTTTTCACTTGAAATGAGCCGCCGGGCATTCATGTCATGTGCCCCACTCCCCCAAACACAGTGGGGCAATGGGCAGCCGAGGCTGTGGGCGGGGCAAGGACAACGACACCGGCCGGGCAGATAGCAGCCCGCTGCCTTCGTCGTCGCGCGGCTTTCAATTTACGCGACTGCGTCCGGCACATCCTTTCAGCGTGTGTCCTTCGAGTTGAAAGCAGCTTAAACAGCCTCCCGGTGCCAGGGCGGCTTTGTTTGCTTAAACATTTCTTCTTCTTCCACTTTGGCGGCATTTTCCATTAAAATTCCGCCACTCGTAGCAACAACAACAACGTGTAGATGGACAACAACAGCAGGACGTGAAAATTTAGAAAAATAACGCAAGAATTTAAATAATAAAGCAAGCGCGCACAAATGAATCTAATTTTTCACAAAGGGGGCAACGGGCTGACCAGACAATGCCATGGCAGGAGACTGTCCAGGGACGGTGGCCAGAGGGGGCTGCTGGTATAGTGGCAGGCGCAGAAAGGGAATTGGTCGACTCGGGTAAATGAAAAAGTGTTTTGCTTTCTGCTGCGTATTTTTGTTAATTTTTTTTCTCCACTTGTAGATTAATTTTATTTTCGCCTCGTTGCGCATCCTTCGCCTTTGCCGCGCTGTTTACAATTTTCTGCTAAGCCTAATGACGAAAAAGTGAGTGAAAGAGGGAGAAAGAAGAATAGAGAGAGCGAGTACTGCATAGACAAATGACCTCTTGAGCTTGAGTCACATAAAATAATAATATTTCATGCCACATTTAATATGTACAATCGATTCATTTGAAAATATATCATATAATCATCCTATAACATAAAAAACATATCATATAATATCATTATTTATATTTAATAATATCATAAAAGATGAAACCTGCCGTATTTATATTGAGTACAACTAGAAAACTGAATAAAACTAAATATGTCCATGTAAACTGTTTATTGTAATACAAACCTTAGTTTTCATAGTTTAAATGTTTCTTTCAATAATAAAAAATATAATTTTTCGTAATTTCTGCAATATAATAACCTAAAATAAAAATCACATTTAAAACGACACTAAACCAAGGTTTATACATACATATATAAACGACTTAGGATGGACACATCTGCATTAGAATCTAACAGTTTTCAGTTCAGTTCAAAAAAAAACAACCCTATTAAAAACTTAAACCCATTTTAAACACCTTTCGCACACTGTAAACTCACGTCTCTCGTCACGTTAGGGGTGGCCCCATAATCAAGTGTGACACATTAAAAACACGCGCACCCTTTTTCCACCTCACCCTACACTCTGCACAGATGCAAACGGAATCAAAGAGAAACATAATGAACATTTTTGTGAAAAAAATGCGAAAATTTGACAACACGAAAAAGTAAAAAAAAAGAAACGAAAATAAAAACAAAATTCGCATTTCATGTCACGCTTGGCAAAGTGGTTCACAATCACAGCTGAGCCGCCCGACCGCGCCCCTTCATTAAAGCGAGGGGCTTAATCAACGTGCAGCACCACCACCACCGACAGGATCAGCACCAGCAACTTGAAAATGAGTGAAAAAAAATTGCAAATTGATACAAAAAAGTGAAAAAGAAACGAGGCAACGACAGGCGCACAAAAGATTCGGTCCGATCCGTCTGTCCCCTCTGTCCATCAGCCAGGGCTGTCAGGGCTCGTGCGTGGCTGATTGTAGGGTTGAGTTCTAACTGGGCACGCGCGCAGCGAAAGGATTTTGCCAGGGCAAAAATTTTCATTGATTTTCCACAAGAAAAATGCGTTAATTTTCGAAAAACTTGCGGGTGCTGAGGGAGGATACAACTCGGAGGGGGTTACAAAGCCGATTGCGATGATGATGAGCGGGTGGATGAGAGTGTTACATAAGCGATGCTATATGCCTACATATAGACACACCATATAGTCCTTTATGTAACTGTCAGCAACCCCTTGGCACAATTAGATGACTGGAAAATGCGCTCACCCACAGCAGCAGCAGCAGCAGCAACACGCACAGCTCCTGAGCCTGAGCCAGGGCCTGAGCTGGTCAGTTTTCTGACTACCTTTGAGCAACCCCCGAAATGGCAAGCGGAGTGGACAACAACAGCTGGTCAGTTCTGCGCTCAGAATGACCTACAAATGCCGCCAAAAATGGACAGCAGTAAAGGATGCTACCGTTGCCGGAGGGATTCAACTGGAACTGACACGTCTAATGAGCAGAGAGACAGCAGGCAAATTTGCTAGGCGATTACGTGGCGATTTTACCAATTGGGGAGGAGGGAAAGAAGTGGTGGACGAAGGAAGGAGGTTGTTAGAAGGCTCCAACACTATTTGCATGACTTAGCGGGTGCTGATGCGAAGAGGAGGAGGTGGAAATACGCGCGCCACAGTCAAAGAATCAAGCCAGAGTTCTCGGACGGCAGCTGTGCGGCTTCGCTATGTGTCGCCTAGATAACCTTTGGCCCCGTGCATGCACGCACACGCACACACAGACACAGACACAGAGAGAGTGCGGGGAATGAGTGCGAGTGAAACCAACTGGCATACAAAGGATAATACACAAAGGATCTCTAGCTGACGCAACAATGGCAACAGAAATTTTTAAAAACGTTTTTGTGTTCTCTACTCTCCTCTACTTTTTGTGTAGAAACTGCAGAAAAACGAGCTAGGCCCCTGACCCGCTACCCCATAGCCATACTCAAAGCCATAGCAATGCCCCGATGACGATTCCTATTCCGATTCCGTATGAGGGCTGTCCTAGCGTGTGTTGGCACAATTCGTCACTGAAGTCGACTGAAAAGTTGTCAAGAGTTGCGTTTTATTTTCGATCGTAATAAATAGAAATAGCTGAGCTCCCAGCGGGCATTTGGTTGGGATAGGTTAGGTAGCATTTTGTCTAGAGGAAACCAAAGTTATTGAACTGTATTTCGTGGCTAAGGCAAAGGTATTTGAGAGATAAAGATTGAATTATATTAAACAACATATTCATATTCAGTTTCTTAAATTTATAAATAAAAGTCAACAAAACAATACTATTTCTATGAGGAAGAAACGTTGGAAAAAGATCTGTCAGATCCAAGAAGTTAGAATAGTAAATTTCAAAATAATAATTAAAAATAAATAAGCAAATGGGAATTTCTTTCATAGATATACTAAAGATTAAGGATATTTACACGTAATTCATGATTTCTACACCTTTTTCTATATCTACAAAATATGCATAAAAAATACCGTGAGAATTCGTAGTTATTTAAAAGTTACACAGCGATAAGCATAAGATTAACATTGTTTTCAATGTTAATATATAATATTATTATGAATATTATATAACAATAGTATTACTAAAAATATCATGAGATATACATATAATAATGCAGTTAATACATAATTAAAATATTGATTTACTATCAAGGATATATCATATATTAGTATTGTTAGCAGTATTATTATTACCAGACTAGTATCTATTAACAGTAAGTCACTTGGCTAGTCTACTTCTTACTATATTCCCTGAACTTCTTCAGCCAACATTAGTCAACATCAACACCATCTGCACCGCCTTCCCCCCGTCACATGCCTCAACCACTGCAGGCTCCCCCTTGCTCCGCTCCTGCTGCAGCACGTGGCTGCAGTCATCAAACCACACAAAAGTCAGCGAACTCTATGAAAAACAATGCCGAAAAAGACCATAGAAGTGAGTGGGAAGCAAGCAAGGGAACCGTGAGGGGGAAACTTAATTTTTAATCGCGCCAACTGTGTTGGCGATCAAATGACAAATCAAACAAGAGCAGGAGGAAGCAAAAAGAAGTTGTAAAGGGAGCGAGGGGCACACGAGACTGGGGCTAGGGTTGGGGTAGGGGTTTGCAGCAGGGTAGAGGGTGGCGGAGGCGGCGATTGCCAAGCAACTCGAATGTCAAACGAAGTGTGCAACACATTAATTCCCCCACAATACCGACTACTTCTCTCCCCACCCGCCCTCGCCATCTCCAGAGCCGCAAAGTGACAGCAATTAAAAGCCGCAAGACACGCGTGGCACGCTGACAATTTGGATATGTAAATGTGCGACTAATGAACACTTCAAGATGTCGCCTCGCCCCGTGGCTGCTGTGGCAGCTGCATCTTAAAAAAGAGGAAGGCAGAGAGACAGAGCGAGAGTGCATAAAAAAGAAAATAGAAAAACACTCACTCAGCAAACGAGACGCGCGCTCAAAGTGCAGCGCGTTGTCTCCCAGTGCGGCCCAGGTAGGGGCACAAGCAAATGAGCCTCAAGGAGAGATCCTCATCGGGATCAGCATCCGCATCCTAGTCGCGTGCTGCTGATGCAACAGCTCCGTGTCTGGTCTACCCTCGTCTTCACTTATTTTTTATGCTCCCTAAAAAGATGCAGCTCGTGGCAGCCGCGCGCACGCTCTCGCTCTCTCTCTCTGTCGCTGCCTCCGTCTCTCACACTCGCATGCCTGCATCTCCCTATCAACGACTCCTGTCTCCTCCTGTCCTCATCTCATCTGCCGATTGTCTACCTTTTTTTTATAGGTAAATCTCCTTTTAATGCGCTTGTGCCGCGCCATCGATCCGCCTGTTGGTTGTTTGTATTTTCCCTCTTCTTGTTCCTCTTGTTGTTGTTGTATTTTGTATTTTTGTGTGCGCGTCTTTTTAATAGGATTTTTTATAGGCTTTTTAGGTGCGTGTCGTTCTCTCTCCCGATTGCAGCATCTTCTCGAGGGGTTCTTTCTCCCGCTCTTCTTCTGCTCTCTTGCTTCTCGCTCGCTTCTGTCGCGTGCTTTGGCGGATTCCTCTTGCTAAAGATGTTTCGGTGTTTTCGTATTTTGTTTTGATATTTTTAGCAATTTTATTATCTTCTCTGGTTTTATGATCTATGAAATATTGATAGGTTTTTACACACGCGTTTTTTATATGTGATCTCAGTCGAATTTGCGACTAATTGTTGACAGCAAAGAGAGTTATGCGAGAGAGAGTTAAGGACAGTAATGGAGGTTAATACAATGAATGTATAATCAAGTGGTCCCTGGGATACCAAGACAATGATAGTTAAAAGAGTAGAAAAGAATAGATAGACAAGATTGATAGTCCTAAAGAGTTTATATATTTTGAGCGAGTAACAAGTAGTAAAGTAGAGATTAGTCCGCATACAACACCCTGAAGATCTAATGCAAGGCAAAGTTGGAGCTACAACAGAACCTACACAATACCGTTATTTCTTAAAGATATTCATTATTTACCATGTGAAATTTGAATGAACGACGGCATGACAAACCTCCCATAGATGGATTTATTGTAAATTCCTCAACAATAGGCAAAGTTTGTGAATCGTCAAGGGATCTGTGACGCGATAAGCAACCCCTTGTATGAGTGACAGTTTTAAATTTACTTTGCATAGCGCCAAATGACCGTTAGAACCGTTTTCCGTCCAAGAAAATATGCCGGGAAACGAAATAACCGAAAATCTTTGCTTTTGTTAGTGTCGCAAAGACATTGACGAAGTTGAGCAGGGCTGGGGTTGGAGTGGAGGGGTCGAGTTAGGGGTTTCAGCATAAAAGTAGATAGAACAATTGTTATAAGAAATACGCCGCATCACGTAAACCGAAAATAAGACACGCAACATAGCAGGGAAGACAAGTAAGCAGAAGAGCAGGAGGTGGAGAAGGAGGAGCAAATGATGGTCAAGGGATGAGGTTGCTTTGAAATGACACGAGATTTTGAATATGAAGGCAGATTGAAATACTTAGTTAAAAACATCCTTTATAACGAATATTCAACTGTACTGCTCAACAGGAAATAAAGATCAAATTGAATACTGAATGAAGACAGAACCATTTTCAGTTTTCATTTTTATATGATTATTATGCAAAAGGGAAACATTAATGGCAGCTGAGAGATCAATAAAAATTACCGGAATAAAATTGCAATTAATGTGCCATGACCTGATGGCGTTGATGGTGTCCAGGATGACAACTGCCAATGGCTGCCTTGGCATGGAAACCCTCGAGCAACGCATCGTTTGATATGCATGAAAAACCAGGCAGTATATAGAGAACCTTTATATGTATATGCTGTCTATATAAATACGATGCTAGCAACCCTTACGCACATATGCATAATTGCCACCCCTTTTGCCCGCACACACACCCCCTTTGGCAGCCCTCTTGCGTGGGGTTAAACGAAAATGGCGTGTGTTGGCCAAACGAGAGGGAATTATTCACATATGTAGTACGTATGTGTGGTAGATGGGAAGGACGTGCCGTATCAATTTACACAACATATGCAGATCCGATTAAGGCAAGAGAAGGAAGTAAAAAATAAACAACAAACAACTTTTGAGGGCGGTTCGGGGCACACACACACACGCAGACACACTCTCACAAAAAAATGGTTGCAACGCGTGCCGCGGTTTGCTCCTTGCCTTCTGCCTTGTGCCCTGTTCGTTGAGCTCCTTCCTTCTGCTGCCTCCTTGTGCAACACGTCGCGTGCCTGGCATCCATCAGCATCCATGCTTAACCTCATCCTTCGTCCTCATCTTTCGGCTTCTTTGCATGAACCTTAAAAAATATGCGGAAAAAACTATCAAATGCAGCATAAAAATCGCAACATCAAAAAAATTTCGTTGAAAATTGCCCAAAAATGTTCAAAATAGAAGCAGGCAAAATTCACAGATACGTGTGTGTGTGCAGTGTGTGTGTGTGTAGTGTGTGTCGTTATTGCATCCCTTGTCAACAATGGCACGAAAATCCCGTTGCTGACCTCACGATGACCCCAAGCCCAAGCTGCTGCTGCTGCTGCCCCTGCCTCTGCCCCTGTTCCTGTTCCCTTTGCTGATGAGCAGCAAGGATGATGATGATTTTCTCCCTTGGACTTCATTCAGGCCGCAAACAAAAGCCGGCATTTTTGTGACTGATTGCATATCCTTGCATATCCTGTTTGTATACGTGCCTGCACGTGTGTATGTGTCTCTCTGTGTGTGTGTGTGTGTGTGTGTGTGTGTGTGTGCCTTGCCTGGCGCTTTGGCCAAACAATGCGCGCTGTGTGCAGTTTTCGCGCGCCATTTGCATGTTTTTCCACATTCCCATTTTCCACATGCATTTCCCATTTACCATTTTCATGCCAAAAATGTGCAAAATGCAAAATAAAAGGGGGCGCCTCGTCCCTCTCACCCTATGCTGTTATTTATGGCAAGCTGCCAGAGGGGGTTGCAAACAGCGAAAGGGGACAGCGCGCGACAACGTGCAACATGCAACTTGCAACGTGGTCATCACATGCAAAATTATGAAAATGCATGCGAAAAAGAATCTGCTGCAAAATGTGAAAATATTTCAACAGAAAGCCAGACAAAATGGCTGAAGAATGCAGTGCAGTGTCTGCTGTTATTACAAACATTTCTGAAGGAACCGTGTAAGAGAAATATCTAGAATACTTTCTATATAACATTTTTGAAATCATTAGCTTGCCCTCTACACTCCTATATATTTGTAAAATATCAAGAACTTTCTAAGTGCATAAATCTATTCATATATAGCAAGATAATAGATAGATATACTGCTCTTAATCCCGAACCACATCTTGAGACATTCAAAAGATACACTGTTTATTTTCCCAGAGCCACTTCAAAGCAAACAACATTCTTGACAATCTTTGATTGAAAACATTGTCAAAAATGGCAATACGATTATAATAAGCCCCAGACCAAATAACTGCAATGCAATTCCCAGAAGTTTTCATCTTCATCTTCATCTTCATTATGCAGAAAATTGCATACTCCAATAGAAAACTTGACCCCAAAGGTCCTTCAGAACATATGCAAAATTATCGCAAGGCAAATATCAAAATATTTAGCCAACCCATGGAAAATACAATAAAAAAGAAACCGAATTTCTCTCACATTCGTAGCCAACTTGACCTTGTCAACGACCCACAGGAGACATTTAAAAAACATTCTTCTTAAAAATGCAAAATTAAAAAGTGCCATTTAAAGTAGGGCGAAAAATCGTTGACGGCTTCGACTCCCTGGCGAGACAGGGGACAAGGGACAGGGAATAGAGAACAGTAGTAACTGCATTCACACGCCGCAGGACACCGTCTCTATATGCAAAGCAATGGACCGACCATGCATCACTCGCAGTGGTCACGCTTCGATCCTCCTTTCGTTGCATTGTGCCGCATGTTGCAGAAGATATTGCAAATTCGCAGTCGGCTTAGTCCGGCCCAATTCGCCGCCTTAGCCCTGCTGACATGCGAACAATGGGCAAATATTTTGCATAAAGACGACGTGGCATTATGCAAAAAGAGAAAGAATTATTTGGCTTACCTTATAGAACTCATAAGTAGATATAGAGATGCTGCTACCTAGACAGAACCTAGACGCGTCGTTTCCATTTCTCATGACGGTGCATTTTCCACGCCTGCTCCGTTTAATTAGAACAAACAAAGTCCCATTCTCAGTCGCAGTCCCGAGGCGCAATCTCTATAGGCCCTTTCTCTACAAGATTTTGCAAGTAACCTCTGCACCGAAATCCTGCACCGTTAAACTGTTTACTTAACCCACGAACAGACGAGAAGACGATGCAGAATGCAGACGATTTTCTTTCTGTCCATCTTTGTGGGTGGCTTAAAAAAATACTCACGCAGACGATGTGCAATTATGAGAGACCCAGAGGTCTAGAGGGTCCGTTAATTTGCTGACTTTAATCCTTTTTGGTAAAGTCATTCGTGCGTTCCAAATTTCTCCAGCTCATGCCTCATAATTATACGATTGGGACTAGAAACGAGGGAGGAGACTTAAATGAGTGAAGGATTCAATTTCGACAAGTAATGCACTTGATACGAATCCTTGCGATCTACTTACACCGGGGGGGATTATGCAGCAATTTCCAACGCTCTCTGTTTGGTCTCGAGTAAATTATCTGAAATATCAATAGAAGAAACAGGTAAAGAGTACGAAACACTCGGAGATGCGTCCAGCACACCCATGTAGATAAATATGTGAACTCATCATCTGGGTAATTATTTAAGACAAAGATGTACATTATTTAGAACAATTTGGAATTTTTAATGAAAATTTACGTTTTAACACTTGTTTTGCATTTTTAACCGAGCACCATATATCGCAAAGTTAACAGAAAGTGGCGCCAAATAATCGCAAAGTTAACAGAAAATGTCGTTAAATAATCGTTATCGCACTGTTAAATTTGAGCTGCTGCAAAGCTTTTCCAACACTAAGTGACATCAAAACAAAAACAAACATTTGTAAATAGTGACTTGTGTTGACGAAAAATTAACTATATAACCACATAATTTATAAAATGAGCTCTAAAGAAAATTCGCCGACACATGAAAATTCCTCATCGGATTCTGATTTAACTGCAGCGTTTAATGCTACGGCTGCCCATCGGCTCATTAATGAAAAACGCTGCTCGACGGCGCAAAAAGAACAAGAACAACAACAGCAGCAACAAGAAGAAGAACAGCAACAAGAGGAGCAGCACGAACAGCAACAGCAGCAACAAGAACAAGAAGAACAAGGTGAAGAGGTGGCTAGTGGGGCAAGGGCAATGGAGACTGACGGCGATGAGACACCAACGCCTGAGTCTCTTGCTGTTGCTCCACCAGACGGTGAGACACCAGCACCTGAGTCTCCTGCTGTTACTCCACCCGAGTCTCCTGCTGCCGCTCCTCCGCCCACGCCAAGATTGCCCCGCCGCAAACAAGCGCATCCTTTGAGTCGGGTAGATAAACTGCAACGCGAGATACAGCTACTGCAAAATAGTACCTGCTTTATGATACCGCGTCTTTCCTTTGGTCGCTTGGTACGTGAGTATATACAGAAGCATTCGCCCAGCACGACCTGCATAACACGTGGCGCCCTCGAAGCCCTGCAGACAGCCACCGAGATGTTCCTTACGCAGCGCTTTCAGGACTCCTATCTGATGACTATGCATCGCGGTCGGGTAACGCTCGAAGTGCGCGACATGGCCCTGATGGCGGCCATTTGTAAGCTGCATGGCCAGCTTTAATAAATTATGTCGATGAACTGAATCGACCCTAAATTGGAACATAAGTAAATAAGTTTTTCTGTTTGTATTGTCTTTATTTTCATAGTTTGTTATTTATTTTTTTGATAAAGCTTAAAATTAAATAAATTAAATTAAATAATACCACAGTGTAGTGTAATTTCAATTTGTTTATAATTTCCTCACATATAATTTCGCTGTTGTACACTTACACACCGCATATACTCCCCTAGTTGAACTCTCTCTTGCCCGCCAATCCCATCGTTCATTTGCATCGTGTGCTAACGTAGCGAAAACATCGACAGAGAGAGAGAGAGCGGGACCAAGAAAAACTTTTCTCTCCCAAGTGATTACTCAATTTAAATGGCAACAGCTTTGACTCCCCTTATCCCTGCACCCCCTTCCTCGGGGTATGCTAAAACAAGTCGAAGTAGTCCCAGCAAATCGAATACAGTCCCAACAAGATGCTAATGCATCTGTTCCCAAATGACACGAGGCGAATGTGGCTGTGGTTGAAGTCGAAGCTCGTCTTGATTGGGGTGTCTGTGTGTGTGTGTGGGTTTAGTGTTAATATTTTTATTTACACCCTTATAATGTAGCCCACACACTCACTCACACACACACACATGTCCCATACCAATCGGCCTGCTAATCTAATACAGACACAATCGAAATTTGCCTAAAAAAATGGCCACACCTCGTTGCCATTGTCCAAATGGCAGGAGGCTGGACGCGGGGCTTGGGTGCGCAGATAAAAGCATTATGGGCAAACTTTCAACGCTGTCCAGTGCCCCGTCTCTACCCCTCTCTCCCACTATGATATAGCATGGGTCTATTACATAGATCATTTATTACACGAGCGCCGAACGACGTGGCGACTCTTCCCGTGCGACGTGTGTTTCTAATGTGATTTTTTATTTGCCCGCACGTCGTTTAATATGTCCTGTTACCCTCGGCTGGCCTGCATTTTTTACCGTTTGCCTCCTCGTGTGTGTCTTATCGATGCGACTTTATCTTGAGCGTCGTCCTTGCTTGGGTTTGTTTTGCCCACGACACGATTGCTCAATTTTTCGTTACACTTGGCAATTGTAGGGGTAGGGGGGGGAAGAGAGAGCAGAGAGTAGAGCTGCAGGGTATCTGCGAGGCGATTAGGTCCTCAAGGAGTGTGTGGGAAGCTTGAAAAGGGGGGTTAGAAATCCCTGATATAAGACTTCTCGCTAACCTCAAGGCAGACAATAAACTTGAAAGTCGAAAAGGAAATTGAATGGGAAAACAGTAAATTACATATAATAAAGAATACTATGGAATATTACAGTCTAAAGATAACATATCTTATATGCTATGTACATTTCAATAAAAACACAATATCAATATATCAATATCTCTTAACATTTTGCATACAATTTCCTTAATATTCTTTATTTTAAAATGTCATTCTCATAATCAACTCTCCCTGGAGGTTTTCTAGCTAACAAGTTCGATTTTATTTGCCGCAAGCACAACTGTACCAAATGAAGAGACCCTCACACCCACACCCACACCCACATTCGGTACCCTCCCGAAAACCGAACTCTAATCAAACTGTCAACCAAAGCGACCAAGAAGCAAAAGTCCTAACCCAAAGCTGCCAATGGACAAACGATTCCCGCGATGCCGCCCTCGTTAGACGGGGGAGACATGTGAGCATTTCTCGAGTATCTCAATTTGGTTGGCCTTTTTCTAGCTATTTTTTTTTTTTGTTGTATTTTCTTTTCTGCTTTTCTGGCTGGGCAACTTAATTTACTTGGGGGAGCATATGCTAAAAAACGAATGGCCATGACTTTTTTGTTTGCTTATCAAAAGTCAAGTAAATATCTGCAGCCAAGAGATACAGCTACAGATTGGCCCCACACACACTCGCTCACACATACACACACACTAGCATACAGTCACACACTCGTTGATGATGCTCCCGTGAGATAGTTTGATTAATGGCCAAAAAGTACGCAGCATTTTTGGGGCTAGGACAGTTGGAAAAAGCGTTAATACACATGTGACTCAAGCGGAGTGTGTATGTGTGAGTGAGCGTGTGTGTGTGAGTGTGTGTGTGTGTGTTGTGGCCACTATTAAGCGTACACCCCAAATATAAACAAGCCGCCTAAAAAGTTGCCTGTTTATAACGCGAAATCATCAACTTAACCTAACGCTTGATTTATGGGCATGTTCCACTAAAGACAAAAAAAAAAGAAATAGAAAACACGGGTCCGACTCACAAATGTATTGGTTCCGTTCAAAGTTGCCAAGCATTGTGAAGGGGGGTGGGGGGGAGGGGTGTTGCCGACAGTTTGCGTTTGTCACGCGACGCCATTTAACGCGGCTCGTCATTGTCGTCGTCGGCTTCGCTTTATTAATCAGAATTTTCGCATCGCCAGGTGGCGTGTTTGATGCGGCATTTTATTTAAATTGCTCGCAACGCCATGTTCTTTGATTGCCATCCGTCTGTTCCCGCCTGTCCCTCCTCTACCCCATTCTCCGACAGCCTTTTGACAGGCGGAAAGGGTTCGTTATTGACTCGTGACTTTTCGATTTTCTCGATTATGACACGACATGCAAAGTGCTGCTGAAGTTTTATGGCTGTCTATATGGTTTTCAGGGTCTATTAGGAATGGAATGCCAGTAAGGCTGGGAATATATATAGATATAAAGTATATAGAAAGACTGTTTAACAATGAGAAACCATAGCTACAGATTGCGAACACTTTAGATTCGTGTTGATATTAACTTTCAACTGTAACTCAATTACTAGCCCTATCCACAGCCTTTTGTATATTATAGTATTCCGATCTCAACACCCGGTTAACCCTTTAATTGCCCTTCTTAGGAGCAAGAGACCCTTCAAATTGGAACTAACCCTACTCAGCTCGTCTGTTTGTACAGCAAACACTGCACAGACAATGGATCACATGACATGAGACAATAAGAGACAGAGATCGAAAGATACATGTCTGTACTCTTAACCCTACATTCTACCCTTCCCCTTGAGGTCGACGGGCAAATGGGCAAATTGTGCATTTCCGTTGCGGGTTTGCGCTGGGCAAACAAACAAATAATATTCCTATTAAATTCAAATTACAAGCACGAACAGTTGGCGCCTTCTCCTTCTCCTCCCCCTCCCCCTCTCTCTCTGTCTCTACTTTAAGGGTTAGACTGACCACTTGAGCTGGGACTAACCCTTAACCCTTGCGTGAGAGTACCAGCATATGACGCCTACATCAAACTATGACATATTTTTGATTGTTTTCCTAGCAATTAAGGTGTAGAAATTTGTCTAATCGTGCTAGTGGGTGCGGGTGGGATGATGAACGGGGTGGGGTGGGGGCAGCTAGAAGGGCAGAAGGGGTACAGATATGCCTAATGGCTTTGTTGACGCGCTATAATTTGAGTCAAGGGTTGAGCAGAACAGCTGGATTAATGATAAGTTGTTGATATAGAAAATTGTGGAACATTGAGGGATATACCAAGCTGAAAACTTAACTAAAGTTGTTAAGGAAGCAGAGGGAGAGAGAGAGAGAGAGAGGGAGAGAAAGAGATATGTAGAGACAAGGCAACATATTCTGCGAAACTGGCAACAACTCGAGGCAAGCTCACGACCCTCATCTGCATGCGCTACGCATAAATTTTAACCCAAAAATACATTCGACAGCTGCCTCCGCCCGCTTCATAGTCCCCCCTTCCCTTCCACACGCATCGGCTGCCAAAGTTCGACAGCTTCCGCTGCGTAGCTCCCACTCTACCTCCCTCTCTCCCACATGCCTTGATTCTCTCTCTCACTCTCGCACACACACATTCTCTGCTCGTCCCCCTTTGAGATTATGGCTGGACATCTCTCTCGATATGGCGAAAGAGTTTCTTATCGTAATGCGAGGCCTACAAAAAGTATTAGAGAACTGCCGAGTCTGTATGTGGGCGTGTGTTTGCACACACAAAATGGCCGTCATAATTTCAGACGTAAGCCTGTGCAACACTGAGAGAAATTTCTATGAAATGAGTTAAATATAATGATGAAATTAAATTTTAATTTAAGAGATATACAATAAACTAAAAGAGGTTTTTTTTGTATTATTGTATAAATAATATAATGCAATTAACAAGTATTAACACATGAATTTATAAATATATTGAAGAGGACAAAAATATATAGATAAATTTTAATATTTTAATTTTAATTTTTAAACTTAATTTTAATTTATATTAAATAAAATATTAATAATTTTAATTCATTTACACCATTGTACAAATTATTATTAATGTAATAGTTTTTAATTCTTAATTTTTATTGTAAATTCCTTTCCCAGTCGACTGCCATTAGTCGACATTAAATAAATAAATTAACGCTCGTTTTCCTGGCTAACTTTAAGTATATATATGTTACTATATTATATTACATTATAGTTTTTTATTTTCTAGCTACAACTTTTCACGTATTTTGTGTCGATATTTTCCTAGCACAAGCTGGATCAGTTTCTCGTGTGTGAGTGGGGATAGACCCAGGGCACCATGTAGTAGACACCCCATCCGACTGACTCGTTTGGGCCAAAAATAACTCAGTCAAGTCATCTCGATATTAAAAAACAACACGCAGCAGCCAAACGACAGACAAGCAACCCCAGCGCAAATAGAAGGGGGCAGCAGCAGCAGCAGGGGGAGAGGGGAGAGTGGAGAGGAAGGAGGGAGGAGGTGAGTCCCAACGGCAGGCCGAACGACAGCTTTGCCACATACGTGCCCGCCCCGAAGCACACACTGAGAGAGAGAAACAGCTACAAAGACTCCACTCGGGTCGCATAAAAAATGAAAATGTCAAAAAAAAAGGAGGCCGCAGTTGGTTAAAAAAAACAACGAGATACAAACACATGCCAAAAGATACATGAGGAGTGGGTGAAGGGTGAGGGAAAGTAGAAGCGGGGAAGTACGGGGGGCCTGTTTGGGGCGAAATTCAGGATGTCAAAGATGGCGTCGTCTGCGTGCTGCCTGCCACCCCTTTGCCAATGGGGAAAGCGACTGATTAGCATATGTGAATGTGTGTGCGAGTGTGTGTGTGTGTATGTGTGTATGTATACGATGTGTGTGTGGGCAAAGCAACAAAATGGCGTCCTAACTGGTATCTGCTGTGTGGATCTTAAGAACTGAGCCACAATTGTTGTGGTCAGCACTTGACCGGGGCAAACGGACCATATGGCAACAGGATCCGCTTCACGTGGTACTTGCATAATCATTGTTTGTATCTCGAGAATCGCCTACGGTAGCCAGGCGACAGAGGGCGAGGGCGAGAGAGTGAGCGCGCGCGCCAACATGCATAATCTCTTGGGCACACCTTGAAAAAGGGACAGTATTTGATGAAGGATATAGGAGACAGAAGAGAAAGGAAGAGAGAAGGATATGCATGGATAATGCATGCAACATGCAACGATTGCAGGGAAATTGCAAACAAATATTCAAGAAGTAAAAACGAGTTTCCTTTCCCTTTCACCACAAGACCTAACTTAAGACAACATCTGCCTGTCTTTCTTTCTCTGTATATGCAGAACGGATGCTGTGCAGCTAAGTACAGGGTATCGGATAACAATCGGTAGCAATTGTTTATTTACTCTTCAGGTATTTGCATTGCACAACTAAATGAATTGCTTGAGCTGGCACGGGCTGTTTGGTTTGTTCTTTCTTGATAAGTGAAAATCATAAGATGTATAGAAAAGAAATTTTTATTAGGCCATGGATTTTAAAAAATTCATGGACTATTGTGTTTGTCGGAACGGAATTGTGCGTAACAGGCAGAAGGAGGCATCTCCGACCCCATAAACTATATATATTCTGAATCAGTATCAGTAGCCGAGTCGATTGAGCCATGTCTGTCTGTCCGTCTGTCCGTCTGTCCGTCTGTCCGTCTGTCCGTCTGTCCGTCTGTCCGTCTGTCTGTCTGTATGAACACCTGGATCTCAGAAAGTATAAGAGCTAGAGTCATCAAATTTTGCGACAACATACGTATATATTGCAGTGTCTCAAAGTTTTTTTAAAATTTGGACACGCCCCTTCCCGCTTCCGTAAATCAGTAATAACTATTTAAAAACTACAATATTAGCTCAACAACCAAAGTTGTATATCCTACATGACAAATACTTTGCCACGGGCGTTATGTGAAAATTTCATTTAAATCGGACTATTAATAAGTGAGATATGATACGAATTAAACTCACTTTGAACATACATTTATACTTAAGCAGACCTAATTTACGCAAGCATACCGAAGTTCAAATCTAGACACACATCATTTTAAACTTTTTATTTGCATTGTATGGTAAAAAAATTGGTTGACAATGCAGCTTTGCCGATAGGCCAAGGAGTGAGGCAATGGCCGAGTGGTTAGAGTGGCGGACGGCTGTGAGAGAGTGCGTGTGTTCAACTCCCGGTTGAGGCGGGTGCGAATTTTCATTTATTAATTACTTATTATTTTATTTTATTTATTTTATTCTAATAATATTCGGGCGGCGATTCCATACCGCGTCAGACACACAGCATTTTAAACTTTTTAATTGCATTGTATGGTAACAAAATTGGTTGACAATGCAGCTTTGCCGATGGGTTAAGGAGTGAGGCAATGGCCGAGTGGTTAGAGTGGCGGACGGCTGTGAGAGAGAGAGTGCGTGTGTTCAACTCCCGGTTGAGGCGGGTGCGAATTTTCATTTATTGATTACTTATTATTTTATTTTATTTATTTTATTCTAATAATATTCGGGCGGCGATTCCATACCGCGTCAGACACACAGCATTTTAAACTTTTTAATTGCATTGTATGGTAACAAAATTGGTTGACAATGCAACTTTGCCAATAGTCCAGTGAGTGGGGCAATGGCCGAGTGGTTAGAGTGGCGGACGGCTGTGACAGAGTGCGTGTGTTCAACTCCCGGTTGAGGCGGGTGCGAATTTGCATTTATTAATTATTTATTATTTTATTTTTTTTATTTATTTTATTCTAATAATATTCGGGCGGCGATTCCATACCGTTAAAATTTTTATTACGGTATAATATGATAATCCATGGCCTTATACAGTCAGCACCTGACTGTAGCGTTAGTATTTTATATTCTTATGTCTGTCCTATTTTTAGAGTATATAGTAAGTTATACGAAAATTGTACATATAGAAAGTCTATCGAATTAGAGCTATCAATCATATACATAGGTTTTAATGGCAATAACTAATAAACATTACTATTTTAAAATATAACTTGAATGAAGAACATGCTGCATGTTGTATTTTCTTAATCATTTTAATATACTTTGAGAAACTCCATCCCAGTTTCTCTTTATTTTCATATAATCAAATTATTTTCATAGTAAATCTCAATGTTATTTCAAAGTATTTTAATTAATTTACTGAAAATCAGATAAATATATAAACAGTAATGCAATGAATCAAACCCAAAACTTCTTCAAATTCTTTCTATCACATACCGAACTACTGAAATATGAGTCTTATTTACTCTAGAGTCATTTATATAGTTTTTCTGGGAATAAAGTTGCCTAACCAGACACAAACGAAGAACCAGTCTGCAAACAATATACCGAATGCACCGAATAGTTTCAACTGCACAGAAAAGGAGTACAAATAGAGAGACGGGTACGGGGCATATCCTTTTCTGGCCTTTGGCAACTTATCAAATTGCAAACAATAAACGAAAAATGCCAATAAATCAAAACACCTACAAGAATGAAACGAAGAGAAAAGGAAAAAGAAGTAGAAGAAGAAGGGGCAGACGCTGAAGAAAAGGTTAAGGAGTTCGGGGTGAAGCAAAGCCGGAGATTGAGCATAAAAAATCGAACAACGATAAATCGTGGCCAAACAAACTGGCGCACAAAAAGGACATGAAGGACCATTAAAAAATGGTTAAAGAAAAGGCGACTTAGCTCGAATTTATAGGGTTACATTAGGTGCGAAGAAGCACAATGAACGATCGCAAAGGGAAGAAAAGTGAGAACAGGGGAAAGCGAGTCAAAGGGGCAAAGGGTAGAACAATATGACCTTAAGTTACCGCAAAAGATCTTAGCAGAAGGGTTTCCCCCTCTTCCCTCTTTCTGTAGACGAAGACGCAATAAAAGCCGAAGGGGTAGAACATGTCGATAGGGGTTAACCGGGGAAGGTCTGAAGAATAACAATATGAAGCGCTTCTAAATCGTAGGTGTTAAAAGGAATGCGACAAATGAAGGCACAGCAGAGCATAAGGAGATGAAGATGCTGTGCTGCAGACCTAGCAGAACTTACAATCCTGCAGTTCTCTTTCTTTCCCTAAATATATTTAATCCTCAATTACGAACAAAAAGACAAGCAGAAGAAGCTTCAACTGGATGCAAGGCGCGTTGATTAGCAAGGTAAACACCGGCATAAGGCGGCTAATAGCACACGCCTCGACGAACCTGAACCTGATCCCAAAAGGATCACCTGCCTAAACCGACGAAGAGTTCGGAGTTTGCAAACAGTTGGCCTAATTTGCGCAGATTTTCTGCAACATGCAAATGCTGCAAAGGTTGCGGCACTTTTTGAAATGCAAGACACGCCGTTCCTGGAAGGGATTTGCAAACGTAGTATGCTATGATACACCGGCATCTTAGGGTTAAGCGGATTGTCTAAGCCGCTGCCGAAGTTTTTCTAACAAATGAAATTGGCACGGATTTGGCCCAGCGCAGCGTCTGTAAACCGAGACACATATCAAGTTGATCCCAGGCAGAAACTGTGGACACTGTGCGATAAAAGTAAATTCACTTAAGTGGCCATTAGAAGGCTTTGTACCTGGCTGCTCTTCACATAAAAACCGCTTAATTTGTATACAAAACTGGCAGATATGAAAATTTGTTGGGCCACCACCTAAGCTCTGGCATAAAATGCAACTACCCTCCGTCCTTGCGCCCTCAGTCCTGCCCCCAGTGCCCCAGTGACTTGCTGCTGTCAGGCGGACATTGAGACACATGTCGAGCTGCTGCTGCCGCCCCCGGCTCCTGCAACAGACAACTAACTCATAAATTTTTTATCCAAACGCGCTGCCTACTTGTTGTTTTTTTATGAGCTGCGACAATTGAACGCCCACCAAACGAAGGCAGGCAAGCCAGGCAAGACAAGAAGGGATCTACGGCAGGACGACAGTGCGACGCCTTGCGACAGATAAGAACTGACAGTACACAAATATGTGACACCAAATATGAGTTAGCATCATCCTTTGCCAGACAGGCGAACAGCCAGACAGAGAGTTCCCGGAATGCCGCTGCACACGGCGAGCCCACAGCGATTTCCTGTGTCAGAGCCGAACAACACGTGCAAGTCTCCTGCGTCCTCTGCGAGAGTGTGTGAGAGTCTTTTTTTAATTATTTCGAAAATCAAATTGGGTAGAGCTGCTAGATGTAGTGAGGATTGAGGGGAGGGCTGTCTGTTAGACAGCATATGTAATTGAGTCGAAGTAATTGAACTAATCTAAAGGGAAACTTGGGGAAGGGATAATGGAGACGTTAGCGGCTTAGTCAGCTTATATAAATAATATAAGAAGCCACAGTATAAGCCACAGTCTCCAGTATCGTATATCTAACCAAAAAAGTATCTGTTGACCCACTATGTTAGGAGTATATTCTAAATAACTTCAAAGTTCATTATCCGATGGTCACTAAGCTTTGTAAAACTATTTAAACAGTAATAAGTATTGTTCAAACCAACTAAGCAATTTCTAGCTTTAAAATTGATCTGGCAATTTGTTTTATTAGATTTACGAGGTCGAAAAGAAGTGTGGCTAAATTTTCAAAACAAACTTTATCTGTGTGATGGATATTGTCATCAAATTTGATAGTGCTAGCTTTCAATATCTCTTAGATTAAGGTGTTCATATGGACAAATATGCTTATATCGATTCGTTTATTCAAAAAGGGTGTAAACAAGAGGATTCCGTCGAGACTATCGAATTTGGAAGTTCCAAAACTTAGTCTATCATTGTACTTTTCCCTCTCTCTTTCTCTCTCTCTCCCTCTCTCTCTCTCTCCCTGCCTCTTCTCCGCCTCTTTTCCTCTAGTAACTCCCTCTCTTTCCTGCCCACTCACTATTCTTTTTGTACAGTACTTCTCACAGTGAATCTGCTCTGCCTTCCCCCTTAGCAAACTCTATTGGAGACTGCATAGTGCTCTAATCCTTTGCAAGCAGTGCAACATCAAAGCGACGCTGCGCCGCTGTCGCCGTCGGTGTCGCAGTCGCAACCACAGCGGTAGCGTCAGCCGCAACCTAAGCCACCTCTTACAAAACAAAGCGATTAGTGCAAAAGCCGCCGACAAAGGAAAGCAGACAATAAAACGTAACCTAAACCGAAAGGGTGTATTGTTGCAAGGTGCCTAAGCGAGCGGCTTAGAGCGGGAGGGACAGTGCAACAGAGGGACAGAGACAGAGACAGAGACAGAGGAAGAGAATAAGAGTTGTATTTAGAGCATGAGGAAAGGCTGCTGAGAGCACTTAAAGCAGGCAAAATATTTGCTCAGAACCAGAGTAAAACAGCTGGAGCTTAATTTTCAGTGAAGTCACTTGGAAGAGTCCTCGCCAGCTGCTGTACTCGCTTTCATTAGTCCTTCAATCAAAAGCTTCGACTGCCCGCTGTGCTCAAGAGGTAAACAAATTGAGAAATCAACAAAAAACAGCTAAAAAACCGCTAAACGCAGCTGGCTAGCGGCCATTGAAGCTTTCGCCTAAGGGTTGCAGCGTGTTGCAAGGGTTGTCCCTCCACAAGGGTTAACCCTTTCGGTTTCAACCAATCACAAGCAAGACAAATGATGCCATCGTTGCACATTCAAGGCTTCTTGTTAATGATGCGAACTGCTCAAAATATTTACGTAGATCTCACAGAATATTCACATCCTGTCTGTAAGTGTCAAAGGATCAATGGACACAGGGTCTAAGACTCCATTGATCCAACTGAAACTGCCTTTAAACATGCAGCTGCTCTGGGGATACCCTGCCACTTGGACACCTTGCTCGAGTCCGCTCAAGTGCGACAGGATATGTTGGGTTATTAATGACTTCGCGGCAATTTGAGTAGCGTGTGAAATATGGAAATAGAGTTGAAGCCAGAGAACCTACAGTAGCAATGATTCTTAAATTGTAGCTCTTTTAAGAAGTAAGATTCCGGAGTTTTCGATATAGCTTAACCATAATTGAGATCTAGACTTTTAAAGGTTTATTTTTTAACTGTACCTCTTTGATTTCAGTTATAAAGAAGTTTGTAGGGGTTTTCAATATGATAAAACAATAAATAAATCGAGATTTAGCTCTTTTTCCAATTGAATTTTGAAGATTTCTCTGTTTCTTTGGTATTCTATAAAACAAGAGCAATGCTGGCGATAATTGCTTTAATTTTCAAAGGTGCCCGGCTGCCCAGGTAACCTAAAGCGTGTAAAGCTGCCCCCAGCTTAAAGCTAATAAACTCCCAGGTACATGAAAGCGAATACCACGCAGCGTAGTCGACTCATCCCGGCTCAAAAAACTGGGCAAAAAAAAAAAAAAATACGTAGAAAAAAAAAAATAGTATACAATTGCTGAGGAAAACGAAGAAAAAATGAAAAATGAAAGCCCACTTTTCTTTTCATTAGAGGAAAAACGAGCAGCTCTACACATTGTCCTAGCGAGAAAGGACATTCGTTGAAAAACAAGAAGCTGCCCGAAAGCTGACCCCCCTTCTCACCGGCCATGCCTTTCCTTGTGTCCCTGACGCTACAGAAAAAAACAAGCTAAAACAAGCCAAATTCCTGTCGTGCCCGCCCCCGCAACAGGCAGAGGCAGATGAAAGTTAACAAGGCATCAAATAACAGGCTGGCTGGCTCAAAAGCAAAAGGGTATCCTAGCGACGACCCGCAACGAATGTCCGACAGCGGAAAGAGGAAGAGGCGAAGATGACGAAGAGTAGGAGGACGAAGAGCAGTTCAGGAGGTGGAGGAGCAGAGGCCGAGTAGCTTAAAATGAAATGGTACGAGGCGTGGGTGGACCGGGCTTAGGGCGTGGCCAGCTTATACTTCAAAATTACCTGTAAGAAAGCACCCACACATGTGTGTGTTGTGTGTGTGTGTGTGCGTGTGTGCGTGTGTGTGTCGCACACATATCGCGTGCGGCGTGTAGCGCCTGCAGCCCCAACTTGAAGCGATGTCAAGCGGGAGAACAAGACAACTTCGTCTCAATTGAAAAACTCAACAACACTAGAAAATTATTGGAAAATATCAAAATCTGCAATGTACGCTCAAAATATACCCTGTAAAAACATGAACAAAGAATTTTGGGTAGAAGAAGCACTTTATTTACATATTTATGCATTAAATTTAGAGCGAATATATGACGTCAATATACCCTGTAATACATATAACATTTCAAAGCGTTGTTTAAATACAAAAATCAAACCGGTTCTCCTTAGCAAAAGTGCAGCTAATCCCCTTTACGTAGTCCTTGAGCGTACCCTGTAATGAAAAGGACATCCACACGCACTCGAAATTGATCTAAATGAACGCACTCCTCCAGCGCACTCCTCGAACGGGAGCTGCCCCCTGTTCATTTCTCTCCCAGTTGCTTTCCCCTGTTCAGACCCTCCCCTCGTTGCTACAGTGCAGCCGAATGCATATTGTCCTTAAGGGTAGCCTTAAAAATTCATTAAAAAAATGTCATCGGCTATAAAAATAAAACCAAATGCGCATTTGCTGCGAGTTAATTTGTCGTTTGACTTCCTGTCAGCTGCCTGCAGGATAAGCCATTTATCACGCGAGGCTCCTCACCCAGCATGATGTGGAGCACTTCAAGTGCTACTCTAGCAATATATTTAGTTTGGTTATGGTTATTAATATAGGACGATATGGAAGTGTCAACTGAAAATATAGAAAAAATTTGATTTGATTTGTTAAACAGTCCTGTTAAATTTACAGCCAACTGTTGAACAGTGCTGTCCAATTGCTAAAGGTATTTAAGTATTTTTATGCAAATGTAAGTTCTGTTAAGTAGCAACAGTGCTGGAAAATTTTAAGAAGTATTTATGTAAATATTTCGATGCAAATAATCATTCGGTTAAGCAGCAACTGCTCGACTTTTGCTACTGTTGCCTAACACTGTTGTTACTGTAGCATGACTGTAGAATGACTTTACTTTCGCTGCGCACTTGTTTAATTTTTTTTACGCCACGAGCTGCTGCATGAGTTGAGCTGCTTGCCGCACCATATGTTGCTGCTGCTGCCGCCACATGCTGCATGCCGCGCACACTTTCACTCAGGCCGCTGCAGCCGCGTGATTATCACCAGTCAAATGTGGTATTCGCTGCGCCTGCGTGCCTCATTCGCCATGCCGCATAAATTTGTTATTAAAAGGACTAGCAAAGGATGCAGAGCACTGTCGAGGCGCAGTCAAAGCAGCCAAAGGATTCGACCATGTCCAGTTGAGCGACGGGTGGTCAGGGCAGCTGTCTGTCGGGACATGCTGGTCCTGGTCAGCCTGCGGATAAATTACACAATCGCCAGGCGATCTCGCAATCCTTTGCCAAACACTTTTGCAATGCAGCCTGTCTCTCTCTGCCTCTATCGTTGTCTCGCTTTGTGTTTGTACGTTTCATAATGTCCTGCATTGTGCTGGCGTAATTTATTGTCCTTTTTGCCGTCCGTTTACCTTTCCCACGCAGACGTGTGACCTTTTTGCCTGTCCTCCTGGTTGCGTCGGGTCCTTCTGGGAAGTCTTCACTGTGATTTTACTGTTATTCCTTTTGGAGCCACTTCCTGAGAAATCGATCAACCCTTTCGTGGACCCTTGTCCGGCCGAATTTCTAGAAGATTCCCCCACCCCGTCCACGCCCAGCACTTTCTCCCCGTTTGCAGCATTTGTCTTCCTCCTTTTTCTAAACCTATAATTAAATCGACTAAGCCGACGCATCCTTTTTGTGCAAAGCGGCAACAATTATCCTTTCATTTGCTGCTTAGGGCGTGGCCAACTGCCACACACGCTGAAAGATGTTTGATTTGCTAAGTGGTTAACCTTGCAGACGGCCTAGAAGGATGTGCAATTAGTTTATCCTTTATCTACCTCAATTTTATTTGAGAACTGCTCTTAGTGCAGTTTTAAGTTGACTGTGCGCTGCTATTTGTGTACAGTTTTGAAGCCACTGTTCAAACTCCGAAAGCAGACCGTACGATAGATTTTGATATGTTACTTAACAGTCTTGCTCCTCACTGTTGTGTGATGGGTCTGTTACATATAATAAAATTAATTTGCAATAAGTTTATATATCCATTTGGTTGAATAATTGCAGTAATACAACATATAGAACAAAGATTCACTTATTGTAGATAATTTCAACACTTTATACCAATGCATATTTAAAGTGATTAACATACCGCTGTTATTAACAGTTTGCCAAATGTTAACATAACGCGCGCATGGTGATTTGCTGCAGTGCAATAAGTTCTATGAAACAATATATAAATTCGAATAATATAAGCTGCATAATAACACTGAAATTATTAACAACTCTCACCGAAAATAGTAAATTTCAAAAAAATACCAAACATTTCAAGTATTAAATACATTCCATTGCACACGGTAAATTTTAGCAAATTTTCCCTCGCTGACATTCTGTCTTCTTTTTCCCGGCAAACAAAAAGAGAACTGATAAACGTAACGCAAGAGTGGAAAATTGCAGAGACATGACGAGTTTTCGCAAACGGACCGTGCAAAAGCCAATCAAAGGCACTCGCACCAGCCCCCCACACCGCACAGGTGATAACCTCCAGTGGCAATCCGTCGCTAGATGAAATTCTGGGTGGCGGACTGCCGATCGGCTCGATATGCCTGATAGGTGAGTAGATAGAGAGAGAGGCGTGCAAATCATGCAAAGGCAGCGTCATTAATTACCGTTTTAATCTGCCACACTTGCCACGCCACTATAGAGGAGGATCGCTTTATGACGCATGCCAAGGTGCTGGCCAAGTATTTCCTGGCCGAGGGTGTGCTCTCCAAGCAGGAGATATTTCTGGGCAGTCTGGACGACTCGCCAGCCGAAATGCTGCGTCGTTTGCCCAAGCCACTGACCGACGAGGAGGTCGAACTGGAGCAGCAACAGGAGCAGCAGCAGGCCAACGAGCAGCCCGATAAGAATGGACTGCGCATTGCCTTTCGCTATAATGATTTGCCGCTGGTCAACTCGGAGCAGGCTACGGCCAAGATTGGGCATCATTTCAATTTGATGCAACACATGGACTCCATGATGTTGTACTATGTGCAGACCACGGTGTGGGATGATAGCTACAAGGAGTACGAGGTGTTCAAACAGGATGATAATATTAGCAACTCATCCAACTCATTGGAGCGCGAGCAGCAGCCCCCAAACGCAGGCGGCGCTGCAGATGTATCCAACGCCTCCACGGAGACCGAGAGCGATAGTACTGCCAGCAGCACCACTACCACCACCGCCAATGCTAATGCCAATGCCAACAACATCAATAATAATATTAATAACAACAATAACAACAACAATGCAACGGATAGCACCACTGCCAACAATGCCACAATATCATCAAGCACAACAGCAACAAGTGCAACAGGAACAGGTACAGGTACAGGTACAGCAACAGCTGCCACAACCTCGGCCACATCGCCGGCCACACAGCCAGCATCGTCGTCGTCGGTGCAGGCCGCCAGTTTCTTTTATAATCCACGCTATGATCGCCTGCTCAACGATCTGCAGCAACTGCTGCGCGACGAGAGCTTTGTGCTCGGCACCAATACGCAGCAGAAGAACCTATGCCGCGTCTGCCTCACCTCATTGGGCTCTCCATTGTGGTATGATGATCATTTCGCCGCTGACTTGCTCAAATTTCTAACCGTCCTGCGGGCCAGCGTGCGCAGCTGCACCGCTGTCTGCTTCATCACCATGCCCATGCATCTGATAGCCAAATACGTAAGGATGCGAGGGAGGAGTACCTTGTGAATATCTTCTTTAACCACTCTTTCCTACTGCTACAGGACACCAGTCTTTTGCCCAAGATACGCCAATTGGTGGACTATTCCATTGAGCTGGAATCCTTTGCCGGCTCTGAGCGTGAAACGCATCCGGCCTTCAAGGAGTACAGTGGCCTGTTGCATCTGCACAAGATGACTGCGCTCAATACGCTGGCCGTGCACATGCCCGAGACCACGGATCTGGCATTCAAGCTGCGCCGCAAGAAGTTTGTCATCGAGAAGATGCATTTGCCACCGGGTAAGCGCACGCACTCTGACTAGATATACTCCATATATATAACATATTTTGATATTACAGATCTACAGGAGGTAGGATCGGACAAGCCGACGACAATGGCTGATCTTGTCGCTGCACCCAAATGCAGCTCAGGCATGTCAATCAATTCCAATGTCTCCATGGATTTCTAGTGCCTGTCTAGGGCTCTGATATTATTGGCCACATTGCCACAAACTTTGTTGATTGTTTCCATTATAAATCCATCACCCTGCGCCCGCCCTATCACGCTCTATTTTATATACTCTGTGCCCCCAATCATCCAAAGCTGTGCAACGTCAACAACATCTAGCATCAAAGAAACAGAAACACCCACGGGAAAAGTGAAAGCTTAAAGCGATATTCAAATTACAACAAGAACAAAAAGAAAAACAACAGCAACAGCAGCAACAATTACCACTTACATATACAATATATACATATATAGATATATATATATATATAATATTAGGCGTTCAAGGCGATATTTAGCCATCGCGCTGTTAGTACAACCGATTTTACAAGTTTTTCTTATTTAAAAAACAAAAAATAGTTATATCTCCATATATATATATATGAATGTTTATACACAGGGTGCGCAACAGAAAGGCGATAATTCCCCCGATTGTATGTATGTATGTGTTAGCGAAAAATGTATGTTATATATGCCCATGATTTGATTCGAGTTAATTTCATTCCCTAACACGGGAGATGCGATCAAAATTAAGATGATTTTTTTTTAATTGTAAAAGCCAAAAAAGCCATTGAAGATTTTTTTAAAAAGTAGTTTTTACGATACGATTGGTTTATAAATTATACAAATTCCTAAGTACAATCATTCCTTTGTTTATTTCTATTATCTCTTAGTAATATTTTGTTAATTTATGCTGAAATTGAAACAATATCGAAATCGGATTAGAAGAATTGCAAGATTAACCATATCCCCCTCCGACTGAGATTCATTGTAATGAAACGAAAACGAACATTCTACATTGTGTCAAGTATATACATACATATGTAATTGAACTCGATTGAAAAATTGTACGGCATTAATATAGAACATACAAATATGATGGTTCATGGCGCGACAGTCCTTAGAGGATTCAGCATCGAAGCGTCTTTGTGCTTCAGCGAGAGACGAAAATTGCTGAGTTCCGTTTTCAACTTGAGATTCGGTCGCAGTGAGTCGGCAAAGTATTCGTCGCAAGGGGCATCGGTCATATAGAGAATGATATCGGCCGTCTGGAGGCCATCGGGTGTCTGATAACAGACCTTGGGCAGCAGCATGCGACCATTTTGTGGGCAATCCGCGAGCTTATCGCCCAAGTTGCTCTCTATGGCGCTTTTCATGTTGGAAACGCCGGACAACTTGATGCTGCAATGAGATCGGAATATATATATATATATATATATATTATAAAATACAAGAAAGATATGTAATCTCATTATATATTGTACCTGCAGTCTTCGAAGTGCTGCAGCAGACGATGCAGCACCAACTGCGTGAAGAGGCGTATCTCAAGATCCTTTGCCAGGGTCTTTGGCAACAGCAGATCGACAATTCGCTGCAGCTGCTCTACCTTTAGCTGGGTATACTTGCTGAAGCAATAGATGTGCACCACGGAGATCAGGGACAATTGTTGCCCCGCCTGGAGATCGGCTAATTGTTGCAACTTCTGCAGCAACAGATCCACACTGGGCAAGCAACGGGCCACCAGACATTCATACATATACTTGATGTTATCGAGATCGTATATCGATAACAACGAGACCCACAATTGGTCCGACCAATAGGTGGGATATTTATGGGTTATCCTGAGAAAGGCGCGTGCAATACGCATCTTGACGCGATGCGTCTTGGAATGCTCCACATAACTCTCTTGCTCCTCGATCATCTCGTTGTTGATGTGCAACAATTCATCGAGCACGGCGTCTATATCCGATTTGCGATCGATCACAAAGCTGATATAATTATTGCGAACACTTGTGAAGAAGTAATTGTAGTGACTGATCAGATAACTAAACTCGATGCTGCGAATCATTGAGGGAATGCAAATGAGTAGTGTATAGATCGATCTCTGTGCGATCTCAGTCCTTTACCATTTCTCCTCGGAGTGTGGAATGCCCGTGAGTATGCCTCGTATGACCAGAGAAATGGGCACACTCTTGGTGCAGCTGAGTATGTTGCTCTTGGGAAAGTGTCCCGCCTCGAGGACATCGCCTAGTAGCTGCACGTTCTCCTCCTCAGACAAGTGCGCCGCAGCATACTTGAGAATACCCGTGGCACTAAGGAGAAGGTAAGATATATACGAGATATGATATGATATATATATGTATGGTTTAGATTGCCTGCCCCTACAGTATCACACTGTCCGGATACTGTTTGAGTGTGTTCAACAGGGACTCAAGTATGCTCTCATCCTCCAGCGGCTCCGCGAGATCATTGAGCAGCCAAGCCACGCGCTGTGCCGTCAGTATTGTACCCTGGCTGAGTAGCTCCAGTGGGGTCATATTGAGATCTTCGATTTGTTGCCAGCTCGATAGTTTCTCGCAGGCAAACCAGTCCACGCTGCAATGTAGCACAAAGGTGATCTCCTCATCGTTCTCACAGCCAAGTCTATTCACTAAATATGATTGCAAGTCTTGCAGGTCTGTGATGCTCTCCACGTGCTCTATATCCAGCTGATATTCCCTATAATAGAAATCTAGTATGTTCTTGCGTTCCACTTCACATTCGAGCTTCAGGCTGAAGAAGAACGAGAAGAGGCGCCACCAGCCGTGCTGAACTCTCGGCAATTGGCTCAGCTGTTTGTGCAGCTCGATGCCAATGCTAGCATCTACGAGGGGGTGGGAAAAATGGGGAAAGGGAAGGAATAAGCGATCATCTATAGGTATGTCTGCTACAGCTGACCTGTGCGGAAGATCATGGAGAAGAAGGCCTTGTCAAAGTGAACCATTTCATCGGTTATGTTTGTGCAACTTGCGATCTTAGCCGTAAAACGTTTCTGATCGCGACAGAAATGATCGCTCAACGCCTTGATGAACTGTATATACCAGCCTAGGGAGAAACTCTCGATGGTGGGCTGAAAGAAGGAGGAACAGAATTGAAAACAACAATATAATTATAATTCTATTACTCGATCCAACCTCGAACAGATCGAAGATTCTGCTCTGCGCCTCAAAGCGCAAATTGTCATTCTGCAGCGACTTGATGCAAGCAGAGATGGTTAGTAGCAGGTTCTTGGAAATGTGTGGCTGGCGGGGTTGCATGCTGCGCAGCCAGTGCACCAGCGGCAGACTCTCCCAGGGCACCGTGACCAGTGCCTCGAGGAACTGCAGTGTGCCACTGTTCTGGACAAATGCCTTGATCTTCACCTCGGGCAGGCAATAGTTCTCCGTGTCGTAGAGTTCCGTTCTGTTGATGCTCTGCAAGAACACTTCAAGTAGATTGACGCGTCGCAGCTCAGTGATGCTGGAGTACATGAGAAAGTATTCCAGACTCCAGCGCACCACGAGCACATTGTGATTGTCCAGCAGACGCACATACAGTATACGCATCCAACTGAGCCAGTCTCCCACTTGGCTGCTGCTTGCCACAAACCGGGGCAAGTGGCCACTCAGCATGGGCAGCACCAGATGCGATTCGGGCTGCTCCAGTTGCTCCAGCATCACAATGTATGCGGGCCAATGCGACACAAGGCAAAAGAGTCCCTGATTATTCTCATCCTCGCGACTCTGTTCGATAATCTGTATTAACTTTTGCATTATGGCATAGGCGAATTGGCGATCATCGCTTAGCTCCGACTGTAGCAGTTGCTGCACCACGGCGAACAGCTGTGGCGAACAGGTGTACAGGAGACCCAGTTCCCGCACAAAGTCATCGAGCAAATGCTGGAGTATCTGGCCTGCATGTGGATGCATTGTCAGCATCTCTGGCAGCTGATCTCCCTGGCCCTCCTGCTTGCCCCTCTTGCTCTGCAGCGCAATCGCATTGAGCTTGTGCAGCAAATACGAACGCGAGGCCTGAGATTCTCCAGTGTGTGCCTGCACAGCATCAAGCACCTTGGCAATTCGTTCGCGATCCACACTGATATAGCCACCATCTGCGATTATCACATCGATCAGCTTATCGAAGAGCTTTGTGCCAAAGCGCACCTCCTTGTTGGTGTCCATCAGAATGTAGATGCTCTGGAGGACCCGCTTGAGTGCCTCCTCGTTGCCACTCACCATGTGAATGTCGATCAGGTCGCACAGCATGTTATCCATCTCGGCATTCTTGCCAGCACACTCGTCGAGACCATCCCCGATGGGTTCCACCTTCTTCATGTCCCGTATCCTATCCTAACCTTTTTATTAAATTCAAAATATAAATAATGTGGGGCGTTTGTTTGGGACAAACTGTTCTCAATAGTGTGTACAAAAAATATATTGTAGAGAACTATGCTATGACTGATACTACAGTTATGAAACAGTATCATGAAAAGTGACATGAAACTCATGTTTGCTTTGTACAACGAAGGAATCATTAAATGTTATACTAATTATAAAATAATCTACTATAACTTTGCTATTTCTTTTCTCAAGTATTTAAAGCTTAAATCCATTATAATGAAGTTATTATAACAAAGTTATTGCACTTTAAACTATCGTTATATTTAATATAATTCCTCAACCAATTGAACTGAACTGAAAGATCAACCAAATTTGATTAAGTTCTTCTTCACCCACATTGGGTAGACAGTCAAGTTCATTGAACGCCCCTCCCCCAGCTCCGAATCGCTATAGTCTTCTATTCTGAGTCATGCAGTGTCTACTTCCCCCTTGCCTGACCCACTCTTTGTACTACTTCTAATTGCCCAGCCGCCCCCAACAGCTATGACCTCAATGAATGATTCAATGGGCTCCGAGGTGCCTCGTCTATTGTGCACTGTTAGCCGGAAATGCGAGCGCCATGTGGATCACAACGGTAAAGTGGAAGAAGCAAGTAAAAAGAGACAGACAGGCAGAGAGAGAGAGAGAGAGGGTACATGGAGAGAGACGGAGATTGCTGCGGGAGCAGGTCAACAAGAAAATTCAATTAGAATGTCCCCAATGCTAAAGAGGAACCTCTTAGAATTAGGCAGCTGCGAGAGTTGCTCTACAAAGTTGTTTATATATAATATAAATAAATAAATATAATATATATATATATTATAAATAAATAAATAATAAACACAGTTAAGTAACAAGTAAACAAAGCTATAGTTGAGAGTACTTAACTGTTATAAGTCCAGTTACCCAACCACAAAATTATTTCTTAAATACATATATAATTAATAATTATATCTTTGAATTACGGCTGCAGTTCGATTTGTATTGGATTGCGGCAGCTGTAGGGGAAGTGTCAATATTCTTAAATAAACTATAGCTGCGTGCAATATTAAAACATTGTCTTCCAATTTGGTAGCCCTAGCTCTTATAGTTTCTGAGATATAGGTGTTCATACATACATATTTGTTTGTTAGTTAACCATCAACCCATTTACCTTTCATTTTGTTCTTTGAAAATGTTTAAATAATGCAGAAGTTACCAAATCACCCTCGCGCATAAATAGATAAGCCTGTTCAACAAGTTTTTCATGCAGCAAACGTTCTGTCCAGCTCCAGCTCCATCTGCAGTTGTTTTGTTCTTGTTGCTTTCGACTATTGTTTACAAGCGGTTCCATTCCGCTGCAGATAGTAGAAGAGAGAGCGAGAGAGAGCGAGTGAGTGAGAGAGCAAGTGAGGGAGAGCGGTGGTGGGAGAGAGAGCTCGTAAAGAGCGATCGTAAACGTGAGCTTAACCCACTCGCTCCCACTCTCTCTCTCTCTCTCTCGTCTCTCGTCTCTCAGTTACAAACTTGCCACCACTTGTGGCATACAAAGTGGCTTTGGCGTTTTTAGTTTTTGTTTTGCCGTCAAGCAACGCGCGTGTCGCTTGGAAAAACCGTTGAAAAACTTTTGAAAGAAAACCCTCATATCATTCCTACACTGTGCATTTGCCCTGGAAAAACGTTGGGGTTCGGTTTGGAGATCAATGTAACATGGAATGCACAACTTGTGGCTGACCGCGCAATTGGCTACTGATTGACTTGACTAATTATCAACACCCACACCCACACACACCCACACACACACACACCCATCCCTTACAAAATCGTCATGGGGCGCTGTTTCAATCATAAATTTGTGCTCAATTTTTGCAATCTTTTGTTTTTGGTAAGTTTATAAAAGTATCTATACTGCATACATATATGTATCTATGTGTATATAGTGTATAGGTATGTGTATCTGGTGAAATCTAGGCCCTAACAAACTGCCCAAAATTACTTTTGTACAACTTCATTTAATGCTATGCAACGCGCTTGTGTAAATTAAAGTGTATCAAGAGTTGAGCGAACTGAGCTAAAACCCTCATTAGCTTTGGCCCAGATGGAGATCAGCCCTATTTACTTGTACTTCCTATGGTATTCAACGCATACCTTATCTTGATATTTATAATTAGCTAGCTTGCTAAATAATTTCAGTGCTTTTGTTAGAAAATTTAATTAAGTTTTGGGATTTTTCTTTGAACTTTTTCAAGGTTTTTAAGATTTCAGTTTCTTAACTGAAAGGACATTTTTGAAATATTTTTGATGAATTTTGTTTGGACTACTGGATCTCTTAAGTTTAACTAGTCAGTAAAAACATAAAACATTAGTTTAATTATTTTCCAGTGATAAAGAAATCAGCTCAGCTTCTAATCACACTCAACGAAAATAAGTGTGAAGAAGAATCCCAGAAGATCATGTATCTTATCAGTATATGGGAAGTATATGAAGGCTCTCTCTCAGTTGAAGGTTCTATGAAAGGTCTCTCTCAGTTTGTGTAGAGCATTCAAGTTTCGTTGCACTCTTTGTAGTTTTCTCTCGATTTTGTTGTATTATTTTGTTCTGCTCGGCTGAACGAAAGCAGTCAAAGAGGGTGTTGAGTGGGAGGGGCAAAGAGGGAAGTGAGGGGGGCAGGTTAAGCATGGATAGACCAAAAGTTTTTCGCCAACACTTTTTGGCTTTGGGTTAAGCGCAGGCGCAGCTTGGCACCGAAAACGAATGAAACAGGTGGAAGATAATGGATAAAGATATAGAAGAGGGCACAGGCAGAGAAGTAGTTCGACTTTCGTTCCCTCTCTCTCTGTCTCTCTCTCTCTATTTAAGTCACTCTCCCTCTCTCTTCCTCAGCTGTGCGGCATGCTACTGATTGTGGCAGGCTGCTATTTGTACACGGACAACAAGCGGATCTTGCTCTCCCGCCTGCTGGCAGCACCAAGTGAGCAGCTCAGCTCACTGCCTCAGCCCCTGCTCTACTACATTGCCCTGGGATCAGCTGTGGCTGGATTTATCGCAGTGCTGGCAGCCATGCTGGGCTTTTGGGCCAGTTGCCTGCACACCTATTGCTTCCTCAGTGTATACTTTCTGTGCGTCGTGGTGCTGCTGCTGGCCGAGTCCGTGGTATGTCTAGCGATCACACTGTGGCCACATTGTCTGGGCATCAGCCTGGACGAGGGGCAAATGGTGAAGGCACTGCAGCGCAATTACGGCGTGCCTGGCCAGGAACAGTTCACCAATGCCATGGATCTGGCACAGACCCGCTTCGGTTGCTGTGGCATGCGCAGCTCCCTCGATTACGACGCCTCCCTGTGGCGCCTTGCTGGCTACGGGCAGCGCAATTGGCCTGTGCCCCTCAGCTGTTGTGTGCTCTCCAATGCTCCACAGCCATTAGCCTATCTTGATCCCAAGCCCGCCAATGAGACACAGTGTCAGGCACTGGAACGTGCTGTCTACGAAAGGGAGCGCTACACGGAATCGTGTCTGGAACATTTGGATGCCTGGTACCGGGAGCAATACAGTGTCTTCCTGGTGGGCAGCCTAGTGCTGGCCCTGGTGGAGTTCAGTGTGCTCCTTGGCATCATCCTCACCTGCACGGGCATTGCCTCGCGTCGTGCTCGCATCGACAATCTGGCACAGGTGTCTGGATTCAGTCAGAAGGGCAGACGCCGTGGCACAGCCAAGTCGCGACAGGCGCTGGTTGACAACATCTACGAGTCGGAGGTGCAACTGCGACAAGCTGCTGGTACTGCCAGCATGTGCCTGGGCACAGCGAGTCGCCATGTGAGCAGCGAGGACTTCAAGGAGCTCTACGTGCAGCCACGTGATCTCTACAAGCAGCGCCACAACACCACATTCAAGCCCATCGCCAGCGACTATCAGACGCCCACGCGCAGCTATTTGGTGTAGGGGCGGTGCTATGGAATAAACAGGTGAGGATCTGCCTCTATATGGTATATACTATATATTCATATATGTACATAAATAGTATATGTATATAATAAGGTAGAAAGCTGTGTAACAGACACAATGAGGCATTTGTAACCACACAAATTGTATAAATGCTCGATCTACGTTAAAATTCAAGTCAAATAAGACTTTTCTGTGTGAATCTTGGAGACTATAAGAGCTAGGGCTATCAAATTAGCTGACAATATGTCTTAATATTGCACGCGGATATAGTTCATTTTAGAATTTGGCCACGCCCACTTCCACCTCGCCTTCCACCTGGCCACGCCCACTTCCAATCGAATGGCAAGCATAATTTTAATTCCAAAACTTTAATTTTTGCTGTGCACCAGAATTATAACCTTCCAAGTGATGTCTGAATATTTCGTATTAAACGAATAAATAACATAGAAGTTATTTAAGAAATAGGTTTAGTGGGAAACAGAATTCGAGGGAGCCCCTTTAAGTATGCAAAATAAAACACCGTAAACACATAAGTTACAAATTGAAGAGCAAACTTTACTGCAGCGTTCTTGCTTGTTGCTTAATAATACTGGAAAACTTTATAAAATTGCATATTACAAAAGTTGCTAAGGAATATTTACACTTCCTACTACAGTAGTCACTGCTGTTGAGGTACATGTTGCTGGGCCAAGTCACTGATTACATCTCTTTCGCTATCTACAACTCTTTCATTACAGAACCAAAGTATTAAAAACAATCTACATAAAGTACTACAACTTAAATCTTATATAACAATAAATTAAGTCAACACGAAACTGAGCGAACTGGGCGGGCGCCCTGTCCAGCATGGCACACACTGGTGGAATGAGTATACATATATATCATTACTATATCTCTGATAAGTATAACTCAATCATCTGATAAGTATAACATCGTCATCGTCGTCATCACTTGAGTCCTGCAGCGTTTGTATGCGTCGCCGTTTGCCATTGTTGACCTTGGCAATTGGAGCCGGCGCTGCACCTCGTCGTCGCTGACGTCGCCGCTCCTTGAGTATGCGCTCTGCACGCTCCAAGGGACACTCGGATACATCATGTTTCTCATTCTCCGCACTCTCATCATTGGCAATAAACGAGCAGGGAAAATATTGCGATGGTTCCGCCTCCATGGGCTGTGAGTAAATCGATTCATCGTTGTAGACACGTGGCGCGGGCATCTTAAAGGCGCCAGGACGCTGTATGGGACTCCTGCAAGGAAGGCACAGAGGGAATTACTTATAGCAGGCAGACCTTGCACTCTCTTTCTTACTGGAGACTCACCTGACTGCCTGCAGGTATATGGCATGCATATTGGTATCGTTGTGCTGCTCCTCCTCATCGCTGGAAACTATCACCGAATCCTTTAGATAACAACCAAAGGTTCTTTCCGCTTCCGCATCCTCTTCATGCTCGGAGCCGCTCATATCCACCTCGTCCAGTATAAATGAATTGAATTTGGCACGTTTGCGACGCGAATTACGACGCGCTGGTGGCGATGGCTCCAACTGCAAATGGGAAAGGTTTAATTAAGATTTACTGTACAAGTTTTCATCTACTTACAGCCTGCGTGGCGGGCACCTGTTCGAAGCTGTCGTCCAGAAGGAGTTGTGTGGCGGGTATCATGTCCATCTCCTCCATCTGCTGTTGCTGCTCATCCTCTTCCTCATCATCGGAGATTTCTACAATTTTACGTTTGCTTGACCGGCGACGCATAATGGGCGAATCCTCCTCCAGCTGCTCCTGCTTCGCTGCTGGCTGCTCCTGCTGCTCGGCCACCTTCTGATTGCTGGTCGTGTAGTGCAGTCGCTGTGCCGCCCGCGACAGTTGACCACGTCCGCGCATGCGTTGCAGATAATTCTCAAATATGCTGGGGGACTTTTCAGCGCTAACTGGAGCACTGCATTGTCTGCCCTCAGGAGAGCGAAGAATACTCTTGGCTGCAAGCTTGGCGGCCAGGCTTTTGGCTGGAACAGCTGCTGCTGCTGCTGCTGTTGTTGTTGTTGTTGCTGGATGCCACGGCGACACAGAGTCCTCGGCAAACAGATCAGGTGAGAGGTTTCGTGGTGTGCTTGCTGTGGATGGAACTGTTGGTGGATTGTTTTCCTTGGCGCCTGATAGCTGCAGCAGCTGCTCCTCCTCTGGCAGCGGCTCCAGAAAGTCGTTGAGATCGATGTCGAGTACCTGCTGTAGTGCATCCGGTGTGGACATTGGTGTGGCTGTCATGGATTTTGTGGACATGGTGGTTATATCCGCCGGAACAGGCACTGCCGGCTGCTCCAATTGCAGCTCCTTTTGCTGCTCCAACTGCTGCTTCTTTTGCTGATTTTCCTGCTGCTCCTCCAGCTGATGGAAGGCAGACATGTCCTCATCAAGCGCATCCAGTAGTGACGACTCGCGCAGCGTTTGCACCTTTCTGTCCAGGATGGGCGTGCTGGCGGCACTGATGATGCAATTCAGGCGACTCAAATTGACACTCAACTGGCTGCACTCCAAGCGGGAAGTGTCCTGTTGCTTCACCGGCGTTGAACTGTGCTCCACAGCAGAAGAATTCTGCCATTGACTCTGCTGCAGTGTCATCGTCGTTGTCGTCGTCGTCGTCGTTGACTCTTCCGGCTCCTCCCATTGCTCGAAATAACCGGAGGATTCATTACCCAATTGCTCACGCATTGTTTGCTCCAAGCGTCGCAGTTCGAGCTGCTCCAACTGCTGCTGCACCAACTCATAATTATCCGCACACAAGCCGCCCTCATGCAAATCCTTGAAAATATCCCCACAGACCGCGTTGAATTGCTTGTGTCGCTGCACGTCCTGCGGTTGCAACAGATCCCTCATGGTTAACTCGGCAACGGGTTCAGCAGGCTGCAGCAGCTGCTCCAATTGCTCGCCACAAATCTGCTGCACCAACTCGTAAATGCGTCGCGTGCGTTGCTGCCGCGTGTTGAGACGCTTCTCCGGCAGTTGCAGCTCGTGCTGTTGCTGCATCTTGGCATGAAGATCGCGCACAAAGCTCGCATCCGATTGCAGCAGAAAGAGTTTAAGCGCCTGTGGCAACTGCTTGTCCTGCAGCTGAGCGAACAGATCCTGATTGCGCTGTGAGTCGCTTATGAGCGGTTTGCTTGCCTGCAAGAGGCGCGTCAGCTTGCGCCAGCGCTGTGTCTCCACCTGACTGGAACTGATTGTGCTGCAGCTGATTGCAGGCTGCACTTGGTGAGACTCCTTCTGCTGAGGCTGCTGCTGTTGTTGTTGTGTATCCAGCAGAAAGTGCTGCACACTGTGACGCGACATCTCCTTTTGGAGCATCTGCTGCGTGGCTTCGCTTGCCTTGTACGACGGTGCTCCCTGCAGAAACTTCTCCTGGCTCTGCTTGAAGAAATTACGCAAATCGTGGCACTTAACCGTCGACGGCAGCTTGCGACCTTTGCCCTTTAGAGGGGACGCTGTCTTCGCTTTGGGTGTGGATGCTGCAGGCGGTGCAGGCTCCATGAAGCGTTGCTCGCACTTGGGATTGAACTGTGGCGGCACCAGGCGCGGTGCATGTTCGTACAGCGATCGTTTGATAAGCGGCGATGTTAGCAACTTGCGATTCAATTGATCCTTCTGTGCGAGCACCTCCTTGAGCAGCTGCTGCTCCCGTCCTTCTGTCACCAGCATGACAACATAGCCACGCTTCTGGCGACCAGTGCGTCCGATGCGCTGCACAAAACGCGTTGGATTCGAGCTGCAAATGTCGAAGCAAACAATCAAATCCACTTCCCCCACATCGAGACCTTCTTCGCCGATGGAGGTGGCCACCAGCACGTTGCTGATGCCACTACGAAAATCCGACATTATTTGCAGTTGCTCCTTCTGGGTCAGTGAACACATACCGCCTCCACTCGCCGAGCTTTGGCCAACAAAGCAGCGCGAACGGACCAGCGGCCTGTGCTGCAGGAGTAAACGTTGAATCAGCATCACAGACTCACGATACTCGCAGAACACAATGGCACGTGAATCGGGATGAGCCTGCAAGCAATATCAGAGCAAATGAATCAAGTTATATTCCATAGAATCTCTCCTACTCACCTCAAAGTGCTGCAGCATCACCTGACGTGCTTCCTCGTATTTGGGATGTCCAAAGTCCAGTTTGGCGGGCATGGCAGCCACTTGGCCATTGGTCATGGGTCGCGTGGAAATGTCCAATGGATTTGGGCCGAGTTGTTGGCGCGTCTGTTCCACTAGCTCCCGCAGCGCTGGATCACGCAGCACAAACTTATCGCGTCCACGTTCATCCGCATCGAAATTGTTTACGAAGACACGTAGGCCGTGCCGTTCCAGCAATTCCAATGAATGATAGAGACTAATGCACATTGAGAAGTTGCTGGTGATGGCAGTGTGTTCCGGATGACGTTGACCCTGCGCTGCCTGCTCCTGGTAGCGATGCTGATCGAAGAGTAAATTATTACGAGAGATATTGCCACGTGCACCCCTCAGTATATCGGCTGTAATTAGCTGACGCAAATAGGGATCGATAATCTGCAGCAGACGAGCACGTGGCTCCTTGATCGCGTCCTTGAGGGGCACAATAATGGTGCGCAGGCTTCGCTGATGTATATAGGGCTGCACATCTATGGAGGTATCGCAGCGCACCTCCACATGGGAGATATATAGATTCCTACAAACATTTGCCACATCATCCACGGTGCGTCCTGGCGTAGCTGATAGCGCCAATACACGGAAATTTTGATTTCTCGCCATGATCGACTCTGTCACTTGTGTGTAGGCGTAACGTCCCTTGGCGCGATGAGCCTCGTCTACAACGATCAGCTTAATTGAGGCAAATGGAAAGTACTCGGCACCGTCCGCTGGGTCGATCATCATATCCGATTGCACCACTTGGGGCGTGGCAAAGAAGACGCGTTTGCTTCGCCAAAGTTCAACACGTTTGGCTCGGGGCAAACGGCCTGTGAGTTCCACTGTGTCCTCTGGAGGAAAGGGCATGATCTTCTGACAGGCGGCTATCTGTTGTGAGACCAGCGGACGTGTAGGTGCCATAAATATCAACTTGCCCTGCGGATACCACCGATGCAGATTGTACATCACAACAGATGCAATGAAGGTTTTACCCAGACCCGTCGGCAGCACCACCAGCGTGTTGCGATAGAGTGCCGCCTGTACTATGCTATGCTGATACGATCGCAACGGCAAATTGTTCGGATAAAGCCAATTTGCACCGGCCTCCACATCGAATCCATTGAATTCAGACTTCGTCTCCCGTTGTTGTTGTTTTTCATCTTTTGGCGCGTCCAACAACTCGAGTGCCTGCTCATTTAGTGCCTGATCGAAGTCATCATCGTCGACCGGCCAATCGTTGTTCATGGCAATTGGAATTTAATAGTAAATGCAAATAATAAACATAAGAACAAAAACCAAAACAAAATTAAATAGAAATTTGCAAATTAAAACAGCTGACGGATTGCCAGATCGTCGAGTTTTCTCTATGCTAGAGCTGGGTTGACACTCACGATAGTTTTAATATATCGAATATTTGTGTGACAGACCACTATTAGAGCTTTAAAACCATCGTCGATAGTATCGATAATATTGATGGAAGGCGTCTATCGGGAACTCTCGATCGGACCAAAAACAACATGAGTTGAAAAGTCGGTAAGTATATACGATGGAAAGCACAGATTCAGGATTTTTCTATGATATACCAAATAACTCGCGCCAATTTTGAAAAAACCCGTGGCTGTCAGCAGAAAATTCAATTCTTATATAAGGTTTTGTTTATATTACTATATTTTCTACAAAATTCGACTTTGTGTCATCTGTTAAGAGTTACTATTACAATGGTATATAACAATTCATTTTTAGCTTATGAAGAGATTTACACAATGTGCAACAACATTCAATTGAACATCAGATGGAAAAACTATCCCAAGAAATTCTATCATGCGGGGTTGTTTGCGAACAACACTGACATACTCATCATAGCTTATATTCAAATCCTTATCCAAATCAAATTTTCGAAAAAATATTTCAAGCATATCCTGCAATAAAACACAAAATAATCAATGTGATGAGACACAAGAGCTTACTACAATATATGCTGTCTTACTGCTCGCAATTCAAAAATCTCATCATCGTCATCGCCCTCGAACATTGCTGTAATATATTTAATTACTAATTCGCGAGATAAAAAGCCAATTGAATCCTCGTCGTAGACCTAATAGAAGATAAGACCAAATATCTTTTCAAATATAGGGAGGCCAAGTACATTTTTATACTTACACTGAACACAAATTGCATGCGCAATTCCAAGTCTCGGGAATAATATATTGTAAACAAACGTATAAATGAATTAAGAGTGCAATGATGAATGGGCGAAAAGTTGGGATCTTTACAATCCCGATCAATGCAAATGGTCCTTATGATGCGATTTGTAATGCGCTTGTCCGAAATTCTAAACATTTTCAACAAACACTTGCTTAACTGTGTGGTTGCCATATATTTGGAGTCTTTTCCATTCTGGATAGTAAATTTGTGGTAGACCATAGAGATGCAAAGCAACTCGATTGTCGAAAAGATTGGGTTAGGCATGTGCATCACAGCCGTCCCATAAATATAATTAAAACGTGAATTTTGCATGTAATCCAATGTTTCGTCAAGGTCTTTCATTTTCTTAACAAAAATCAAAACAGAAAACAGTAAGAAAAACTTCGTATTTTTGTCTATGTGGTTTTTGTGAAACTGAATTGTGTCCCAAAAGAAATGTCTTCTCAACTGGAGAAGGCTTTTCAACGAACACTAGATCGGAAGAAACCCAATAAAAATTAAGAAGAGTGCGAAAGTTTTAAAGACAATCTATGTATTCTTTATCTAGATGTTTATTCTCCTTTGCTTGAATTATTTTATTTAGTAAGCTAAAGCAAAGTTACAGGATATTACAGCGCTATACAACACAAATTGTACATACATATATACGGGGAATACTTATCAACGTACCTTGCTTAAAAGACGATCGTACAGCTTACAAAACGTAACTTATGAGTACGACAATTATAAAAGTTTATGTGTATGAACAATCATACAGAATACAACTACATAGATGTACAATTATTGGTATAGTTATTTATGTTTGTATATACTAAATTAATACATATGATACTATATATGTAAAAAAAATAATTGTATAAAACCAAAACTTAACGTACTTGAAAATTGAGGTGGCAGGGGAAAGGGTAAGGAAGCTGGTACAATTGTAATACAGTGGCAAAGTAGAATACTGACTGATGAGTTTCGGATGAGTGCTTTGTTTTTGGGTTACTTATGCAGATGGATCTTTGAGTATTTCGAGTTTTGTTCTTCTGCTTGCGACACAACCGTGTTCGAAATTCATAAATTTGTAGAGCAAGTTCACTTAAAAGATACCAGGATACAAATACAATATAATAATAATACTAATATTGGAAAATGCAATGCGTGTGTTTCAGTGTGTGAGTGTTGTCTCTCTCTCTCTCTCTCTCTCTCTGTTTGTGTGTCATGCACAAAATAACAGTCCATTGTGTTTGTCATGGCAGGGCGCCCTGTACCGTCGCCTGCGTGTGGCAACATGAGTATTTCGTATTCGCTTCGGTAAACGTTTTTTGTTTATCTGTATTCCTATTGCATATTCATATGTGCAAACGCATTCGTATTCGTATCTTATTCGTCTTGATTAGTCTGAGTGTCTTTTGAGACATTGAGAGTCGGCTACATTTCGCTAAACGCATTTCAAGCTAAGTTTTTCCATTTTTTTTTCTTAAGTTTACAGTTTCCACTAAATGCTGGCAATTCGTATTTTCTTATGTGATGTGTCTGCATTTGTATGTCCGTGTACGTGTCTGTGTCTGTCTGTTTGTGTCCGTGTCCGTGCACAACAACTAGTTGAAGGCCAAGGAATTTGCATTTAGCGCCAGTGATGTTGCCGAGCTACTGCTGCTGGACGACGTTGATGGCTGCGGCTGCAATTGCGACTGGGACTGAGCCGATCCGCTGTCCAGGCGCAGATTATTATAGTCTGTTTTGGCATTGCAGCGCACAGCGCCGCCCATCTGTGCCTGCTCTTGTACCGCCAGCTGCTGATCCGCATCCCCGTTGCCATTCAAGCCACTGCTGCTGTGATTGTAGACACTGAGCCGTGCCTCGTGCTCGCGCCGCTGCTGACGCATTCGTATGTCGTGCTCCTCTCGCATCTGACGCAGCTTCAGGTCCTGCTGCTGCCGATAGTACGACATCTTCAGTTCCTGTTCCGATTGCTCAAAGCGCAGCTTCTGCTCATGCTCGCGTCGTGCATAGTCTATCTCGGCCAAACGTGCCTGTTTAAGCAGCTTGAATAACTGATGTTTATACTTCTCATCTATTTCCATGCTGACAATGGTCTCGTTGGCCGAGGCTGTTGCCGTACACGGCGCCACGGCAGCCACATTGACAATGGCTGGTGTTTCAGTGCTGAAGTCCTCGGATAACACGGACTGTGCCTGTGAATGCTGCTGAAAAGTTGCGAGATTATGACGAGGTTAGCTTTTCCAATGCAAACACACACAGATCTACGTCTACTTACATTGCGCTGTCGTCTTTTGCGTGTTGGCGAAGTCTTCTCATTGTCTGCCGAGCCAGCAGCCCCGTCTGTGTCCTCCTTGTTGTTGTTGAGCAACGGTTTGGCTTTGGCACGTTTGCGTCGATTGGGCGCTGATTGGGTCTGGCCACTCTCCTGCTGTGAGTCGCCGCCAGCGGTGGAGGGCGGTGGTGAGGGTATAGCTATGGTGGATGTTTGCAGTGTATCCTCACTGGCATTTGTGGAATTAGGTAAGGCAGCCAAGGGCATGTCCTCATCCTCGTCCATTTCGAGAAGCTCCTTTTTCAGCGGCACAACGTTAATGGCGCCAGCACCAGCACCGTTTGTGCCGCCACTGCGCGTCTGACTGCGCGACGATACTGGATCCTTTTGCAACTCCTCCATGAACTCAATCATGCGCATGCCCTCTAGCGCATCCGACTTGGGATGCTTCTGTTGGTACTCGCGTTTAGCTGAGTTTTTCATGCTGCGCCACTGAACCTGAATCTGTTCCAGCAGTCGATGGCGAAAGTTCAGCGCATTGAATCTGTGAATTAACAAATATTGAGCATTAATTGTAACTCCGTATTTGGCATTTGCATTCACTTACTGTTTGGTGATTTGGGACCAGGCCAAGCGCTTGGCCTTGATGCTTTTGGCGTCGACGCTGCGATTTTCAACGAATGCGACTTTTGTTTTAATGACCTCCAAGAGAAGTCCGCGTTCGGCTTCCTCCCAATTGAGTGAGCGTTTCTTACGCGTGCCCTTTTTCTTGCCAGTTGCACTTTCTTTTTCAGCAGACTCGTCCGCAGCATCTTCAGCATTCTCCACCCCCTCATCAGAGGCATTTGTGGCTTTTGTTTTCGACTCCGCCTTTTCGTCTTCGTCGTCATCATCTTGCGGCGATGGCGCACTCTTTGTCAAATGCTCCTCCAATTTCATTGTTTATATATTTGTTATTGTTTTTGTTGTTGTTTTTAACAATATTATCGTTTGTTAAAGCGCGATTCCGATTTGCAAAAATTCTTATTTGATTTCTGTATATACTTTGCACTGGCGTTGCCACACAATTAGAATGCTAAATAGATGGCAACATGGCTAACTATCGATATGCAATATCGATACTAGAATGGGATGCATATCTGTCGACAGCATTGCTACGCAAGGTATCGATACATCGTCATACTCATACTTTAGTATCGAGCAAAGTAAGTAGCAGGCAAGAATTTCCATTTCACTGGGAAAAATATAAATTTTATTACATTCAAACAGAGCAAGATGGCTATTGGTGAATATCCTGCTGACTATAACCCAAAGGTGCATGGACCTTACGATCCAGCCCGCTTCTACGGGAAAGGTACGTAAAATTTGCAAAATTACGTAATTCGCCGCACTCTGAGGCGGCGATTTAACAATTTTCATCCATCACTTTATATAATTGTTTTGTTTTCATCCTTGGCATCCGCAGCTGATGTGCCTTTCGGCCAAGTGAAGTTGGGTGAGCTGGGCGCCTGGTTTGGACGCCGCAACAAGTCACCAAATGCCATTGTTGGTGCCATTAGCCGTGCCTGGTGGCGCTGGCAGCACAAGTACGTTTTCCCCAAGCGTGCTGGCATTGCACCCTTCTTCCAGCTTACCGTGGCCAGCATGGCGTTCTTCTATGCCATCAACTACCCCAAGTTGAAGCACCACAGGAACTACAAGTACCACTAAGTTAAACTCTTTTTAGTGTACACATTGTTACAACTTTCGCTAAAGGGGGAGAGAGAGAGAGAGAGAGAGAGTTGGAATACCACAATTTAGTTATGCTATATTCTTGTTTTGAAAACGGCTAAGTTTAATAAAACGTCTGCGAATAACAGTGATGCACTTAAAGCTCTCAACAGCTCTTTAGCTCTCAACTCAATAAACACACTTCTCCACTGCATTTGAACCCGTGTCCAGTTGAGCAGATATTGTGGGCGCAAGGACTTCGCATATGAATGGCAGCTCGTGGTCACAGCTCAGTGTTTGCCAGGTGCCCTGGGGCGTCAGTGCCACACAGCTGGTATTCGCTTGGGAGCCCCTGAAGAGAAACGAAGGTAAATGACAGTACAAGCATGCAATAAACTTACGTTAGCCGAGGATGCCACCGATGCCAGGCACTGTAGAGAAAGCAAAGCAGACTCTCCTGCTGGGCATTGCGAAAGTCAAGCGGTTGCAAGGCGGAGCTGCAATTGTACTGTAATCCCACATAAGCCAGAAATATAGCCGGGTCGGGATTAATGTTGGCGCGCTTTCTATTATAATTGCGCAGCCATTGCGACAGTGCGTATGTCCTTGTCTCGGAGGCAACATGCGCCAGGCTGCCCCTAAACTCGCTTGCATTGCTGCAACCCAATGAAGCATTCACATAGCTGGAGGGTTGAGTAAAGATCACAAATAGACCCACCTCGGCTACACAGCTGACATTGTCCAGGGCTTTAAAGGAATATGTACATTAAGGCTCCATCACACATATCCATGCTACCTACCCGTAGGTCTTCCATATAGACTATAGTAATCAAAGCGACTATCATTCACCATGCCCGCAAAGCTTTTATTCTGCGGGCACTGCAGAACGTGACAATTGAAGAACTCCCCCGGCTGTTCAAAGACACTCAAACGTCTACGCGCATCCTTATAACGTCTGTTGGCTGTTCCCTTGCCATCATTGTTCTTGGGCTCTTGGGCATAGCGATTTGCACGTCGCTTTGGGCCTCCAGGTGCGTAGTTCAGGGCCAATCCACGCAGATCACGCGCCATTTGCATGCAATCCTCCAGCGACGAAGTGTTCTCTAGCGCCAAGACTGCATCTGTGGCAGCACGCTGACACTCCCTTACCAGATGAAACTGCAGGGTAACATTTTCTGCTGGGCAGTTTAACGAGCTCCGTGTGGGCACAAAAAGTGCGTGCATCAGCATCAACAACAGTTTCCACATTGCTAACAGCAGCAACTGATGCCCCAGTTAGTTTATTCAAAAGGCATCAAGAGCGACTGCATTGCATTTTGTCCATCATATTGTGACAGTGAAGTGCAATTATATATAAAACGATCACAACTTGTCAGTCAGTCTGAAAAGGTATATATAGTCAGTTTGGAATGTGCCTAACAGGCATAAATAATAACACAATTAGATCTTTTATTATTGGTAAATTTATTATTCATTTTCATAGATTATTTTAGCTTATGCCTAACTAAAGTTGTTGTTTTATATATTTTAAATAGTGTATTCTTGTTCTTGTGTTTACATATTTTAGATCAAACGTGAATTGCACAGCTCCAGGAGAGCGTTCACCAAAAGATGCCAAAAACGCTCGAATGAAGCTGTACAAAGGCACTTGAAGTACTTGAACTTCTTCTGAGAATTAATACAAATGTAATATTATTAATTATTATATTGGGTATCTGTGTATTTTGGAGCAATCGATCGGGTGCTGAAGGGGGCTGCCCCGCTTAGAGTAAAGTAAAGTTGTAGTGCTCAAAAACATGTAGTTTAGGTTATACAATGACAAGACAACAATTGTACAGGAATTGAACGAGTGCCAGGTGGCAGGGTGGCAGGTGTAGTTGCAACAACTACGTAAGTTTATAAATATTAGAGTACAAATACAAATATCACCTGAGCGTCGGCTGCTGCATTCGTTTTTAGTTCGAGTGTTTAAATTACAGTTAAAGTAAATTAACTACATGTGTATATGTGTATAATGACTGCACTACAAGATCAAGACTGTGTGTGTGTGTCTGTGTGTGTGAGAGAGTGTGCATTGTGGGGAAGGTATCCAACACCAACACCAAAGTGCGAAACAAAGTTGCCTTAGGCGAGTTGCCTCTGCGCACACAACTCTGCGACATTAGCGGGCAATATCTGCTGCAAAATTGCCCGGTAATCTCTGCACGAGAAGAGAGGGGTAAAGGGGATAGGAGGGAAGGTATTTAAGAACTACACTTCTAGTATTACTACTAACTACAGACAGTTGCTTAGATGCACTGTGCTTGTGACCTTATCGACTAAAATGCTCCCAAATTTCGTCACGAGACATTTTGACTACCGCTTGCTGCGCGAGTATCTCATTCTGGATTCATCTATAACATCCTGGACTATCCTGGTATGTGTGTATGTTGTATATGTAACTGTAATTTTTGTTTGATTTTAAAACACTTTGAGTGTTCCCTTTCTGGAGTTTTGGATAGAAAATGTTTTGAATTCTGTGCAACAGCTGAGCTTAACTGCTGTGCGAGAATGCGGTGTTTGTGTACGGTCCACTGTAGATGGAGCTGCCCGAATTGGAGACTGTCTTGGTGCTGCGTCGTGCCATAATGCAGAGCACAGCAGCGACCACGGCCAGCATAAGAATGAGGCCTGCAATGGCGATGGCTATGGCGAAAGTGCGCTGTGACACGCACAGTGCATCCTCGAGAGTCTGAAATAGGCATAATCCCTAGGTTAATCTGTGGGCAGCACACAGAAGACAATGTGTGGTTGGTTTACCTTCTCCTTGTATACCGCATCCTCGTCACTGTCGTTGGCATTCTCATTCTCATTGACATAGAGACCAGAGAAGACCTCAATGGTGGCCGGCAGTGCTTCGTCATCTTTGCCATCGTTTGCCTGTCGCTTGGGTCGCTTGCCGCTACAAACTGGCGCCTCCTGGCAGGTGGGATCCTCTAGAGCGCAGAGCCGCACATTGCACTGATAATACACGGATGTGGTGTAGGGAAACTTGTGCGCCGGGAAGGTCACGTTTGCTGCCAGGCGATCTTCCGTATAGTTGAACTGGCCCATGATCTCATTGTCCATGGGGCAACTACAGAAAGTAATGGATTAGTTCAGCCTCCCTCTCTATCTCTTTTATTTACTTACCCATCCGCGCCCACCAGTCGCTGCTCGCCCCAGCCCAGTCCGTCGCGCACAATACAATCGGTCACGTGCAGTCCATAGAGCTTTTGCTCATCGATGCTGATCACAATGGTCAGTGGATCACCGATCCTAACATCGTCGGCAATCTTGTGCTCCTCATTGTAGATCTTCATATGGCAGCCAGGCATGGGAATTTCGTTGTTAGTCACTTCGTTATTGTCCTCGTCCTGGTTCACATCATACACATCCTCCTCATCCATGTCGTCATCATCCAAACGCTGCTTGTCCAGCGAGCGTCCATAGTCGCGCCTATCGTGCTCATCACTGCGGAACGCCTGTGGCTTCTGGGCATGCTTGCGCAGATGCTTCTTCGGTTTGACGGCCGCATCGCGACTCTTGTAGGCACAGCGCACATGGTAGCCGCGTCCCAGATCCGTTATCAGTTTCAGATGCGGCTGCAGCACGATGGTGTTGAAGAACTCAATACCGCCGTCATCCTGAAATTCAAAATTGAGAAATAGTAAGGAAATATATTACAGATATTGTATTCAATTAAAAGTATTTTCATTTACTTGAATTGTGCTAATTATTTAGCGGGAAACCTCAACGGAGTTTAAAGCCAAAGCAATTGAATAGAAACCAGAACAACTTCCTAACAAATCTCTGTGTGATATTAATTTCAACGTGCTCTACAAATCGTACAGTTCTTTTGGCATTTTCTTATAGTTAGCGCTTGCTTAACAAAAGACTTAGGCAACAAACTTGCTACAAGGCGGGCAACGAATAACAACTCCCACTTTGTCTGGCTTCTTAATCAAATTGCAAGCTTGGCAGCTGTTAATGCTAATGCCCAAGAAGCCATATTAGCAGCAGAATATGTGTACTATATAGTATATGTGTGTGTGTGTATGTGTGTGTGTACAATGGGCCCATTATACACACAAAGAGTTAGAGAGAGAGAGATTCACGCTTGGCTGCCGCGGAAAATAGCCGGTTTGTCAGTGAGAAATTTAATGTGCAACTTGGAAGGCACTTCAAGCACTTCCTGATGGTGGAGGTGGGCGTCGTTTATCTTCCATAGAATTGTGCTAGTGCCGTGCAGCGAAGTGTGAAGAAGATTCGACGCTAGCTACAATATCTCCTGCGGCATCTGCACTCAAATTAGCAATGCTTGCGTAATGAATTCTTGCCTTCAGTTTCGTTCTTAACAACTGAAACTGAAACTTAAACTGAATGTTGCAAGACAGTGTAGTGGACGACGTGTGTTGCTAGAACTTCCGTTTCCATCATGGCATCATTTGGAATCATTGCGTTCAAAGAGAGTTTTCATCTTACCTTGCGAGACCTAACGGTGCTTGGGCACTTGTGCTAATTTTCAGTGGAGGAACCATCATCAGCCATTCGAGTACCCTGCAGAAGCTAATGATAATGGGCTCACTCGACTCGCCTCAACGTATGTTTGGTAATTGGGTCTGCACGAACTTGGGCCACGGAAATGCTTCAATTAAGTATCAACGTCACCCGCCAGGCATTCTTAATTGCAATTGTAGCCCCCTGCCCCCTTCCCCTCCTTTACTGTCTCCTCTCCATTCTATTCCCTCATTGTTTATACTGCTGCCATTAAAGCGAACTGTTTCCGTCTTGGACTCTGCCCTGAAGATGATCATGCTTAGAACTTGGGCCGCAGTTCTCTCACTCATTCCCCTTCCCACACTCTCTCTCCCTCTTTCTATGTGCTTCTCTCGGCAGCATCAGGCAACTAGACAATGGGCTAATAAAAAGCATAATAAAATGACATTCAAGATCCCAGGCACAACAACATAACGGTAGAGACGGGCCGACAGCTATTATGCCATTATGACACTTCTGTGCCGACAACAACGAGTTGTCGCTAAGCCCCAGGGCTCTCTTCTCTCTCTATCTCTCTCTCTCCCTCCCTCTCTATCTTTCTTCTCCCTTTCGCTCTCTCCTTTTTTAAATAGAAATGTTTATGTAAATTCGATTTAAAGTCGCTTCGAAATGCATTTGTATCTGTGCAACGTTTATTCTAACGACTGGAGACATTCATAAATGTCAGCGCCCAAGATAAAATTACTGCAGTCGCCGTCGCAGCAGGAGCCGCTCGAGCGTTGCGTGGGTGACAACCAATTGACCAGCTGACCTTCACTCAGTAGCTATAACTATATGTCTGTCTATATGGGTATATAGCTTTTAAAATATCAATAACAATACGAAACACGTTCAATTTTGGCATTTTCACGGTCAATGCACGAAGGCGGCGGCCGTTGAACGCGTTTAAATGGCCGCCAACGACGCTGCGCATTGAAGATGGGCACGGCAGGTGGAAAGAGGCCCGGACTGACAGTTGATCAGAACAAATTGATTATCGAATGATGTGTAGAAAGAAACGTGGAGTATGTGGAAAATCAAACAAAAGACTTAGGCAACAAACGTTGAGAATACCAAAAACAAAATAACTTCCGTCACTTTTCAGCTCAGTACTGCCACAGTCAGACGCAACATCTACGCAGGAATTATAATTTAATTAAAAATTGTTTTGCGCCCTTCACATCACCTACGAGTTCTCTAGGTGTATTTGTCTCTGTGTGTGTGTGTGTGTGTGTGTAAGTCTGTTTCTAAGTCTCTGTCGGCGTCGCTGCTGATGACCCTGTGCGTAAGCAATAAATAAAGCGCTTTAGTCATTTTTAGCTTGACTGTTTGACATTTTAAGGGTAAAAAAAAACATTAAGAATTTCTGAGAAATTATTTTCAAGTCATTTAAAAACCTCAATAAAACCTCAGCGTATTCTAAGTAATTGTTAAGTTTGCAGCTTTCAAACAAATAGTTTTCATGCCAAGTAAAGTTTACTAACAAATTGTTTTTTTAACTTGTTAATTTTCCTATCATTTTCTATTTTTAGCGCTGTACTTTGTATTGTTATCGATGCTTGTTTTACATAATTATAGGAAATACTATTTATAGTTGTGTTTTAATTGTGCAGCTGCAGCAGCAACAACAATGGGCAACAGGGTCGCTACGGAGTCAATGGCGTGGCAACTTTTTGCGGCAGTTGACACGCGACTTTTAACCATAAATGAGCATGCACAGACACACACACATAGACACAGACACAGACGTGCAAATGCATGTCGGTGCTTTGTATGCCAATGTGCATAGGCTGAGCTCATCTTCATCTTTATCACGAATGACGTAAGACGTAAGCATCTTGCCTTCGCACAAAACGTAAATAAAACTTCAAAGTCACTTGGCTTATTGATTTCTCATTTTGAGTGTAGGGTATAAACATACATATATACAATGCTTTCCCCTTGCACTCCCCTCCTCAGTAAGCTGTCAATATTTCCCTTGTTAATTTAACGATCGTTGCAGCGACAAGTGGCACGGCGCGACGTTGAAAAACAAAAGACTGAGGCAACGAACCCGCTAAGTGGCGGCCAGAACGGCGACCAGTTCGGCTAAGGCTTTGTCTATGTGTGTGTGAGTGTGTGTGTGTGTTTTGTGTGTGTGTGTCACACATATTGCCTCATGAAACCGTTTGCCGTAAGACCAATTAAAATTTGCAATTTTTCTCAAATTGTGTCAGACCAATCGAGCGAAAGGAAAAAGTCTTCGCAGCAAATTACAAAACTCTTTGTCCGTCCGCATGTCGGGTTTGTCTGCTCCAATAAACGCTGGGAAATCACATTAAAAACAAGTCAAAAATGTAACACAATGACGACAGCGGCGACTTGAGGTGTGCGTGTGTACTGTGTGTGTGTATGTGTTGGCCATAAAACATCGATGCGTGAGTTGCAGTCGACGTTTAGCCGACGATGAGTGCTAATTGAGATTTCAAAATATACAAGAGACGAGGAGGTGAGGAGGGGAGCTCAATGCGAGCGTAAACGTTCATCGTAAATCGACAATATGGACCAATAAACAAACCACACCATATAAGAAACGATCCCCGCGGCATGTGCAACCCCAAACAAAGTCCATATAAACTCATATTTCTTTTCGATTGTAATCCGTGTTTGGGCTTGGTTTGCTTGTTCGTTGTTGAAAGATTACACAATTAACAGTTTTTATTACTTTTTATCCACAATGTTCTAGTTGAAATATCTGCCTTTCTTTATTCTAACTGCAAATACAATCAATCTACACAGTTTTTGTAATCTCTTAGAGATGTGTAGATTATTTCTTCAGACACTTTGCTCAATATAGTTTTAAGCATATATTTGCTTAAAGAGAAAGGTTTAAATAAACAAATATTATGCATATATTAAAGTGATGCCTAATCTTAAACAAAACGGGATTTTTATTGTCTTTTAATGAAGTTTAAATATTGCAGGCGCTGCAATAAACACGAAAGAGAGAGGGAAAGAAAGAGAGGCAACTTCTGACTTGGCTTTGCTTGGCATTACTCTTGGCTCCTCCCCGTCAGCCTTTTGCTCAATCAGACAGTTAATGATGCACCCAATACGCCGTCGTTAATTGAATGCCAAAGAGTCACAAGTCCGAGAGTGACGCGATGTGCGTCTGCTGTCGCTTCGAGGCGAGTCCACAGCGATGAGCAAATGGCTAATCATCTTGGCATATGGATTGGACCTTGTAACCAATCTCGACTGGATGCTGCCTGCCTTATAAGTGTTGCTTGATTTTATGATGTTCGCCGAGCTAAAGCTCAATTAGCGTGCCAAAAAGGCAGAACAACTTCACAAAACACATAATACTATTTTATAATATGTTATGTACATATATTGTTGTATGTATTGTATGTGTAGTGTGTGGGTGCCCGAGTTGAATATCTTGCAGAATGACCGGCGACACGGACTTGTAGTTACGCATGACTTACCGTTTCCTTGGGCATTGTGTTGCAGCTGCGGAGCGGCAGCTTGTAGCGCAGTGGACCATTGTGATCTCTGGAAAGGAATTCAAAGATAAATGTTGATTATGCTCGGCTCAGTATCGGGTATTGCGATCGCGCGGCACTCACCTGTACTCGCTGAGGCATGTGGAGTTCTTGGACAAGCCTTTTGGGTAGATCATGCCACTGAACAGACCCGTCTCATGGTTTGGAGGCGCATCTTTGATGGTGATCAGCATGGAGCCAGACAAGCATTTCACTCGCACGCTCGGCTCGATCGTCGTTGCATGTTTGCTTGGGGGCGTTCCCTGTGCGGCTGCAGCTTCCGCCTCTGCCGCCGCAATGGCATCGTTTAGCGAGCTCTGCGCATCCTCTGCAAAGTAACGAAGTTTTATTATTGCGCATTGAACATGCAGGCCACTCGATGGGGGAATGTGCTTGCGATAAAACTACAGTTAGACCATAACAATATGAAGCTCAAGTTGAGCCTAAGGATGGCACCAAGGCTCAGCTCGAGATGGACGCGTGCTCGCGATAACATAAAAGGCGATAATCGTTTTGCTAGCACGGTCAAAGCAAAGCTCCACCCGCACATCATTTCAATTGAATAAATACATTTTATACGTATATATTCAATAATCGCTGCATATATTTTAACTGTTAATCAACTTAATGCCTAAAATCCCTCTTCAAAAGTAATGGTAAATTTAAAATAAAAAAAATAGTTAAATAATTAATAAATAATAACAATAATAATAAATAATTAATTAATTAAACATGTTAAATGTGTTGTTAAAATGATAATATATGTTTCATTTCACAGATAAATAACAAACTCCATTATTTATTCGTTATTTAAGGTTTTATAGCCAGTCAAATTGAATCCTGGCTAAATCGCATTTCGCCGCCATATTCGATAAGCAAATATCGATTGCCGCAAGCTTGCGCCGCGTGACACGACAATCGCTCAACGCTAGGCGATGCCAATGGCATAAATCATCAGCGATACGCGAATCTGCTTTAACAAAGAGTCAAGACAAGCTTAAGGCCAAGACAATGGCCAAGACGACAAGCCGAAAAGACGCCCCTGGGAGTAAAGGCTGCTGCAGCTGGCAACTGGAAACTTGCAACTTGCAACAAACTGCAACTGGCAACTGCGGAAGCAATTGCGCTGCGACAAAGATGAAACATGAAAAAAAACGCAAAGATGCCAAGTTAATGACATTGAGAAGCCTTCGCTGCGCAGAGCCATTAGAAAGAGATGAGTTCCTTGAACTTGCAGTTGCGGCAAGAACACGAACCCTAAGCTTGCTCCAACTCTGTGGTTCAGCTCTCAGCGCAATTCCAGAGCAGCAGAGCCAAAGCCGCAGAGCAAACGTAATTGCAGTGCCAAGAACTAAGGTAAGACACACAGAGTCAGAGTCAGTTGCAAGGCACCGCAGGGCTACGTGCAGATCTCGCACATACATACATAGTTTTGTATATAGTATACACGACACCTCGCGTGCGGATTGTCCATTCTCTGTTCTCCATTCCTAGCGCTTCTCATTCTTCTTACATATTTTTTTGGTTTTTTTGCACTTCTTTTGTGGCCCAGACTGACGGCGTGTGCTCGTCTCGCACGTCTCACACAGTCGCTGCGGGCTGGAGAGATGACTTTGCTTTAGTTCAACGAACCTTTAAGCAATTCGCATCAGTTGGTTGGCTTCTATTCCTATATATATTCCTATTCTCCAGCCCCATATGCTGCTGGGCAAAGTAATTGCATGCAACTCTCGAATCCGGTTTTCAGATGCCCCAAAGCTAAACCGAACTCGAAGCCCATCCGCGGTTAAGTTGTTTTCCTTACAGCCTTTCTTGTTGTTGTTGCTGTTGTAGTCGGGCAGACTGGCACATAAAATGTTTAATGGCTTTCTATTATGTATAATTTTGTGAAATGCATCGCATACAGCGAACTGCATAATCAACCTAGGGTTAAGACTGCACTTCCAGGCTTAGTTAGGGAGAGAGAGAGACACTGTTGATAGCAAGCATTGAGAATGCTTTTTATAAATTTGTTGCTTATGAATCTTAGTTGCTAACCAAATTTAAAATTATTTTAGTAAAATGGACAAACCTGATGATGGGGCAGACAATGAGGCGGACCAGCTTATACACCAGGCATTCCCTAACGAATGTGGCCTTAATAATTTGCGAGCAATGATCGAGCTAAGCAAGCAAATCTATACCGAGCTAGCTGTAAAAAATATCATCGCGGAGTTAACAGATGAGCTGGTGGAAACAAATATTGGGGATAAGATTGACCCCCATGCGTTCACAAGTCTGAACGAAGAACTTCAGCCTGACTCCAATGCCCCCACAACTTTGAAGGAAGAACCCACAAGTCTGGAGGAAGAACTTGCGCCCTATGATACCACAAGTCTAGGGGTGGAGCTTGACTCAAAGAGTCTTAGGGAAGAACTTAATACTCCAACAAGTCAACAGCTGGAGTATATTTTAATCTATCCAAAAGCAGATGACAACTCTACTAGTGAATCGTGTGAGCCCAACACAAGTGATCTACTTGAGCAAACAGACGCCGAGCCGGAACAAATCATCAAGGAAGAGCTGGAAAATATATTTAAACATACGGTCGATTCGATCGGCAACTTATGGACTCAGCAGAGTGGTAATAACTCTGACGACAGTTTTCAAGATCTTGAGGTGAGAAATGCGCCAACCTAACTTCATCTGTTAACATATATGAACCTTCCACAGCTGAGTGAGATTTGGCACAATAAAAAGGTGGGTATCTGGTCTATAGCTACATGTTAAGCTTAATCTTTTTAATTTTTCAGTTTTTCGTTGATGAGGAACCGAGAGTAATATCCTCAGCCGAGTTCTATACCTCGCCGAATCACAGGCAAGATTTAATTGTGCTTTATATGTATGCTAATTTGTGCTAATCTTTTGTTCTATTTTAGCAGCCCCGTAGGCTCATCACAGGCAGTGCTGCTCTCAACGCCACTAGACGAGTTTACTTTGATGGACAAGCTCGATGTGAGCGGAGCAATCAAGGTGGGCAGAAGCGAAGAAATAATCAAATTGGGTCCTCAACTGTTGCGCATTATACAGAACAGAAACAACTGGGACATCATGATCTTTGTTGGAAGCTACAAGTTCCGTTGCCATATGTTAGCCCTGCAAATGTATTCTCCATACTTTCGACGCTTCAAAACGAGCCAAACCTACGCCATACGCATGCCATCAAAATGGGTAACTCCACAAGCGTTTAAGATCGTCTACGATTGGATTATGCAGGAGGAGAGCATCAAACTGATGTCATTCAGTAATCGCAGTATACTCGAAATTTACAGTGCTGCTCAGTTTCTGGGCATAACTGACCTAATCAATATCGTTTGCCAATCGTTTGATATGATTACAAATGAGGATGAGATCTATAGCCTCCTTCCCGACGTCTTCCACTTGGGTATACCGATCTTTGAGCAACTATTCCTTTCGCGGATTAGTCGTTTCTTTCTGACTCTCGTCGCCTCGCAGGAATTCGTTGAGATGAAGGCTCGGCATGTTATACTACTGCTTGCCAGCCAAAGTATAGGTGTCAATTGTGAAATTGAGGTGGGCTTAATACTCGCATTGTGGCTACCACTTACTACACAGTCATTCCCTTCCAGGTTGTCTATGCTGCCGTGCGCTGGCTCAACCATGAATGGCCACAGCGTCGCATCCATGTGCACGATATGATGACCTCTGTTCGCTTCTCCCTCTTACCACCCATGTTTCTGCGCTACTTGCAGAGACCGCAAAAGACACGAGTGCTGCATGAGATCAGCAGGTGTCCGCTGGTCATCGAGGAGATCAACAAGGCCTTTGTGTAAGCCCATCAACTGCTTAGAAATCATGCACATTCTAACTGTTTATCCTCCTGCTCCCACAGCTACACCTCCTCGACCCTACTCTACAAGGGTCCGCATGCTGTACTAGAGTTCCAGCTGCCCGCTTTCGAGGTGCCCGAGCATCGTAAATGGCTCTATGATCCCCAGTGTGCCCACCATCGCCAGATCATATGCGATATGCGTCAGTTCTTTACCTACGCGCAGTTCCTGCAATATTTGGAGACGCTGCACCACAACGAGCCCAAACACTGGAAGACTTTGCAATATCTGGAGGAGAGTCTGCAAACTTGTCCATGCTGATTGGTCAGCTGCATCCTGCTGGGTGTGCCACACACAGCACAACCCACACGCCCACACACAAATCCGCTTGCCAAGTTTGGCGTAACACAAGTTAACTCATTCATTTTTAGGAGTCATCGTTTTTTAATAAGACAACCGAATGTGACATGAGTTGACTTTTGTTTGCCTTGCGATTTTGTGGCTTTATGAGTTGTTGTTGTCCAAGTTATTATGGTGTTCGTGTGTGTGTGTAGTAACGATATACGAGGCGAAGACTGCAAACACCTTCACTTTTTCCGGCATAAAGAGGAACTAAAGATAGTTGCTTTGTCTCTAGAGGAACCCTTGTTCAGCAAGCAAGAAAAGCTGCATGTATGCTGTTATATATACATATATATATATATACATAAATATATATATGTATAAATATATATGTATATATACTATGACTAGCTATATACTTCTTAGTAATTAGAGGGATCTCTGTGCTTTTAACTCTTGTTTAAATTCTGTACAAAACTAAATCGAACCTCATTTAAAGTATACAAATCTCGCCAGAATACTGAAGGTTGTGTGCTGAATACCATAAGCAGAGAGAGGGGAAAAAGTAGAAGAATTAGAAGATTTATGTACTTACTCGTCGCTGAGGGGATCTGTGCACCGTGCGTCGTAAGCGTTGCAATTGTCTGTAAAGAAAGTGGATAAAAGAAGAAGGAAGAAGGCTCATTAGCATTGCAATGCGAACAGTTGAGCTTTATATGGGCCCCGAGACGGCCCGATCGTGGCCCCATAAAGCAGTTGACATAAATCACGAACGAGCCGACATTAATGCCGGACTAATCTATGCAAGTCTGCAGGCAAAGCAAAGCTCCTTTAATTAAAATGAAAATGCAGCGAAATGCGGCAACAGATTTTGGTTTCGTTCGTGTTGGCCGTGAGACAAAGAAAGACAGAGAGAAAGAGTGAGAGAGAGAGAGGGCAGCGGGACAGCGCTTGTCCGACACTGAGATATGAGCAACATTATTCTCACGATTCTTGTGCCGCAGATGCAGCTAGAAATAAACTTTCGCCAGCAGCAGCAGCTCGCGCCAGGTTAGAGTTGAAACTCAAGCTGTGCCGGCACTGAAAATGAAGCCGAGACGAAGGCTGAGGCTGAGGCTGCTGCAGATGCTGATGCTGGGATTAGGAGCGAGACTGAAGCTGGCATATCTGGTGGGGCCGACTCGCTTAGAATCTAAGCGTGAGCGCACAGTTGTGCCACTTTTGGCAAGTTGCCACGAACGCGAATCGACTTTAGCATACAACAGCGACAAGGGGGGCGTGCGGGAGTGACAGGAAAGAGTAAACATGCCCGCTGGTGTTTGCAGTTGAGTCGCAGTCGGCACCCAGCATCGGATCCAGGCTCATATTCAGGTTAATCGCCTGTTTGGCCAATTGTCATTCACGGCCAAGTCTGGAGTTTGCGGAGCTGATTGATGTCTTTGGTTGGCTCTTGGCCTGGTCTGGCACGGCAGAATAGGGTTACATACTACATATACTAGATATATCTTTATTGTACTTACGATTAAGTGCAGCACCGTGCAGAGAATTTGAGTGCTTGACGTCATTGTGGGAGCTGCAAAAAGAACCAGAAAAGAAGAAGAGAAACACAAACACATTAAAAAGAGATGTGAGACACAGATACGATACGAACTTTGTTAAGTGGGAAGTGATTAATACAAAATCAACAGAGGAGAACCGGTTTCAGGTTTGCAATATCGCTAGAGATCCGATTACATTATGCTAAATCATACAAGGCAAAGATTTTAATGAAATTTTGATGTGTTGCCCAAGGCGAAACTTTCGAGAATACACACACACTGTGAGGCGGCCCTCGCAATTGGGTCAGCTGAAGAGTTTTGTGGAAGAGGCAGGGGAATGAAGGGGCGCGCATGTTGCGTGCCAGCGAAATAGGTTGAAATCAGCATAAAGTAAAGGAGGAAGCTTCCCAGGAAACATAACGGTAAAGGCGCTACAAAAGTTCCAAAACAACAACAGTAGCAGCAGCTTAACGAGCTTCCGTCAACAGATGAGGCGCGTTGCAGCAACATGCAACATGCAACATGACAAGCAGACACCAAAACGGGTCTTAAGCACGTATCAATAACCAAATAGAACACATGATAAGCACTTTTTGCCCCCTTTCCCTCTTTTCATCTGCCCCATCCTCGTCCGTCAATCCGCCTTGCTTCCTGCATTTCAGTAGCTGCTCTGTGAGAATATGCAGTATTGAGAGCCTCGTCATGGCTAGGAAGAGCGACCGGGCCTGGGCACAGCTATTGCCAGATCATTATCGAGCCCGCTGCGACCTGAAACCGAAGTAACATGCAGCTTACATAGATGGTCAGCGCGCGATAAAAGCCGACAATGTTATATACCCTTTAGACGACTAGAAGTTTAGGGAGGGTGAGCGAGAGATTGAAAGAAAGCGAAGCACAAGAGAAGACTCTACAAAGATCAGTGTTAGGTTGGCATCTATCACTACAGGGTATTTACCCGTCGCACACTCTGCTGGCACTTGCATGTGTTGCTTCTTGTTGTTATTATTGTTGTTTACTGTTTGCCTGCCAACACATTTCATTCACAACTTATCATGTCACAAGAAGCGAACCAGATAGAAGTGCGGACAGATCGACAGACAGACTGACTGACAGACCGACACTCACACATTCAAATGCAGTTGCCACTTTATGATTGCCGTGTTGCAGTTGCAGCTGCATCGTGGTTATTATTGAAATTGTTCACTTGGGTTTTTCAATGAAATTGGGTCAAGCGATATCTTGATAAATAGCTGACATTATGTGGCGTCCCCCATAAAAAAGTGAATAGAAAATGAAAAATGAATTATTGCTGCCACACGTTGCACTCACCTCACACCCAGTTCCAGCTGCTGCCAGACGCAGCTATAAACTGAGCGCCAGATCCGATGCAAATTGCCAACTAATATAACAATGGCAACAGCAGCAGCAACAACAACTAGGCCGATGACAATTGAACCTGAGCCGAGCCGAGTCGAGCTTTTGCCAGTGCAATAAATTAGCTGAAATTAGCTGCATGACGTAAGTTCGTTTAGCGGCAAAGCGCAAAAATGTCGCCAACTGAGCCACACACACACACTCAATTGAAATTCACTGTGCACTCGACTGTCGCATACCCTGTAAGCCAATTATCGAGTTAAGAATGTGACAATGCAATACAGGCTGACAACGATAATAATACATAAGGAAGTTTATAAAATATACAATCCGGTCAACAAACATATACTAAGACATGATTTCAAAATAAATAAAGAGTATTTATTTTGTATATTAATGCATCAAGTCCTACTTCCAATCAACTAAATCGCTTTTATGATCAATATTTTAATAACTTTTCAAAAATATATTTTTGGCAAATATGAAGTTTTCATTATAAACGGTCACTCTTTTATGGTAGGCGCTCATTTCTTTATTTCGATCTGCAATATCGATTATATTATAGCGTTGCCACATTGTTATAATTATTCATATTTAAAACAGGCCAGCAGCTGATAACAATTGAATGTGGCTTAGTATCAGGATAATGTACGAACTACTTTTACTTGTGCTGTTACTAAAATACTTTACATTATTGTTAGAAAGAAATCAAATATAAAGCTAATGGACATAATGTACATATTGTACCCTATAAACTTTAATCGGAATTTCACATCTCTAACATTATAACACCCCTTTTTAAACACACACGCCTTGGAAAGCACAGTTCATGCAGGTAAATCAGGCAAAAACAAAAACTAAAATTATAATAAAAATGTTCGCGCATTGCGTCCGAACGGAAATTATGAATAATGAACTCTGATTGGCATCTGCTCTCGTTACCCAGTTTCGAGTTTTAGCTGCACAGTAACAACAACAACAACAACGAGTAAAAACTCTGCGAAATGGGAGCAAACGACCTTCGACGAGTGCTGTCGATAAAACTGCAAATTGCACGAATTTCTCGTAGCATGAACCAAAGTCATGTCGCAGATTTATCTCCCTTTTTCTGGGAGTTATAAAAGTTACTTATACTTGTTATTCATGCTGGACTATTTCTTGCAGAAGTTAATCGAATACCTTTAAATACATAAGTAAGCTATATATATAAAATATATAAATATATTATTAAATATATATATATGTTCATATATATAGATACAAAGCTATATCCAATTTATTTCTGTTTATGCTGAACCATTTCTTGCAGAAGTCAATCGAATATATTATTTAAATACCTTATTTATGGTATATTATTATAACAAATCTTACTTAAGTTAAGCATGGCTATTAAGCTATATATATTGTATATATAACGATGCACTCATCTGTTCTTAACCCGCTGTTCTCATTGTGAAGTCATTCAATTGATGATGATGATCGTCATCATTATCGCTGCGCTGTGCGCTCAACTGTAACGGATATTTATGCCATATGCGACTGTCAAGTGTCGAATTCGTTTGACACACATTCCGCAACACCAACAACAACACCAACAGCAACAACAGCAGCAGTCACAACAACAGCAACCTTAAAACTAAATAAACACGAGCAAAGAGCCTACAAATGGGCCGTGCAACTGAATAAATTAAGCGAGCACGAGAAAAAAAAAATGGAAAAACAAAAGCAATGGAAATACAACAACAACAACAGCAAGAGCAACAAAGACAACAAAAACAGACAAATAGAAATAAAGCGACGCGCAAACACACGTCGTATTTTTTTAAACAATTGCATTTTCATTTACGAGCACTCGGTTATGTGGCGACTAAATGACCTCGCGTGCGCCTCCATTAAAAGCAAACAGCTCCACTCCCCTTCTCCCCTCCCCCGGCTCCACCCTCACTCCGCATAAACATATGCGAAAAGTTGATTTTATGCTTTTTGAGTTGTTGTTTTTTTCTGCTTAATTTTAACGGCTTTCTGCTTGGGGAACAACTGTTAAATTTGTTGTCTTACTTTGCTGCGTAAGTGTGCGTGAAATGCGTGTAATGATCCCATGGATTAAAGACTTAGGACCCAAACTTGCAGCAGCCCGATCATTAGAATCGCCCCTCGAATCGCGGCCATGCAAATTGCCAAAGGCAATACGAAACTGTGTTAAGCACACACACACACACACATACCGAGACAGGCACACAATGAGATTGAGAGACGGCGGTGAGCACAATGCGAGTTTGACCTATTTGAAATGGGCATCGACAGTAAAACCGAAGCGACTTTCTGACCAAAGCGCCGAGAGATTCTAACAACTTTCGGTTGCGGTTAACACATAAAAATGAGAAATCTTTGGAGTTCATCTCCAGCTCGTTTCCTCTCTCCACTCTCTCTCTCTCTCTCTCTCTCTCTCTCTCTCTCTTGCTCTTTGGCCCCCATATTATGATCAATCAGTGTGAGGCTGCGTATGGCTAATTTCGCTGCAATTTCGCTGCCATAGAAAGTAAGTTGGCCAAGACGAGGCGCGACTTGGCTGCAACTGTTGCCACTGCAGCATTGTGCTCTTAATTATGGTAATTAACGCTGACGAAAAAAGGTAAGCTCGATAAAGGCAGTGGCAGCGGGAAAGCGCATAATATATTTATATCTTTAGACAGTTTCTGACTGCTTCTTCTTCTTCTTCTGCCCCTTCTTTACAACCAACGCCCGTTTTGGGGTCAGACATGATGTTAATTCGTTTGTTTTGTCTTAGCTTTTACTTTTATCCACTGTGCGCGCGAGTGCTAATCAGAGAATCAAAGCCAATTGAAGTGTCCAAAGAAACTTTCACCTGCTTAACTATGCAAAACCCCGGGGTATCGATGCGTCGATCAATCGGGATTAGAATTTCAAAAGCGAACTGGAATCACGAATTGGAATCATGTATGTTTTGGGATTCCAACTGGTAGCACTGCGATGAGACTATGTGATGGCAATTAAGTGTCGTTTGGCTGCCAGCTTAAGGTAACAATTTGTTGAATAGTCTGTTGGAAAGGGGAGAAGAGCAGGGGGCGTAGGGGGCTGTGGATCAAAAGTAGACGCAGTCAACGAATCGGAACGACAAACTTGTTGCTTGTTGTTTTCGCTTTTTTTTTTACAGCTGCGCGTTCGCCTCAAGGTCATTGCAAGTGCCCCCATCGACGCAGTCCCAGTCGCAGTCCCGTCTCGCAAATGAGCTAACAATGCTTCAATTTGCCTACAAACAAAAACAAAAGAAACAACAACAGCAACACTTGCAAATGATTTTCCATTGCATTGTTGATTTTTCCACACAATTTTCCAACATTTTCACATTGACCAACAGCTGTGGCACATTAACCGTTTTCAAATCTTTATGACTCTTGCCGCAATTGCAATTAACAACAAAATGCGCTTAAGTTTATGTTAATAGTACGCATTATCGTGATGACTTAGGACACAAACGTGGTTTAAGCAATGACTTAGGACACAAACTGAGTTTGGGCAATGACTTGGGACACGAACATACATAGGCTAGGCAAAGGTTAACTAATTACTTAGAATACAAACTAAACTGGTGATGACTTAAGATCAGCTACCCCTCACAAATAGGGATAGACTTAGATAAGAAAAGGGATAGACAGGAGGAAAAAAAAGACAAAAATAGGACAGTAGGTTTTTTATTGAAAAAAGGCTCAAATTTCATAATTTTATTTATTTATTTTCTCATGTTCTATAGATAATATTCTAATGGTTTTTTATTTTTTGAAAATAGACCCAATCAAAATAAGGCAATATTAACCAATATTTCTGCAATTTTATGGACATGTTGCTTTTTATGATGGAAAATTAAATCGCAAAAGTGGGATAAAGTTATTTATACAAATCATGATGTTGTACGTTGATTTTAAGAACAATTTCATTAAAATTCTATCAACAGTTAGTTTTGTTTGAGCAATTAAAACAGGGCAGATATGCGGACAGTAAGATGAAAAGATTTGAACAGGCTAGACGGAAAAATAAAAGGAGAGAACTGTCCAGAAAAAGTCTAACCTGCCAGCACTGCATAAAATACAAAGGCAGTCAAAGCAAAGACTAAGCACACAAGCTCAATCCAAGGGTTGACTTAGGCCACAAACTTAGGCCACACAATACCTTAGGACACAAACTTCTATGGAAGCCAACGCAGCGAATTGCAACATGTTGCATGCAAGTGCGTGTCAGTATTTTGGACAGAGCTACTTCGTGCGTCTTGTTGCCAAAATTGGAAAGGCGCCGCTCACCAAGCTGTCCTTGTGCAATGCAGCTAGATACCACTTAATATCAGTTAAAAGGTTTTACTGCAGAGATTTATTTCATTTTCGAAATGCAATAAATCAAGTCAAGCATCAATTACAGCTTACAGGGCATCAGCTAGTCGTGCAGACTGCCACATTCTGAGTGCGTTTTGCTTGCAAGTTGCCAGTTGCGTCAGTTGCTTCGTCAGACAGTTGCCAAAGCCGCCCGCGTTTGGCTCAGTGCGTTAAATTGGAGCGCTGACAAGTTGCCACATCTTGCTGGATAGGGAAAGAGGTGGAGGAGTGGGGGGGAGGGGTGTAGTGGATTGTGCCTTGGGAAAAGCAACAAGCGCTGACAAAACGCGAGCGAGCTGCCCAATTGTGTTGCGTCTTTTATGATTTGCTTCATTGTTTTTGACTTTTTTTTCGCCACGCGATTACGTAAAATTTCTACAAATTGTTTTTGGTTGCTGATTTGTCAAGATGTCCGAAATAAGTTGGAAACACAAAACGAGCACCCACAGCTGGGACGACGAGCCCTGAGGCGCAACTTATTTCCAGCTAGTTTTTAACGCCTAATTTTTATCTATTTTCCTCTCCCTCTTTCTCTTTCCTTTTGGCTTAGCCGAAACACGCAACAAATTCGCAATGAACGTGACTGAAGCTCAGCCCCGTTTCGCCGATCGCCGATCGCCGCAGGTCTTGAATATGTCTTTCGATTTTTATCAGCCCCAGCAACAGCAACAACAATAGCAACAACAACAATTTACAGTTCATTTTGCTATGTTGTTTTTTTTTGGCTTTGGCTTTGGCTTGGCGCCCATTGTCTGTGTCTGTGTCTGCTAGGGGTCAGGGCGGAGTGGGGCACTAAAGGAGGAGGTAAAACTCGTTTTGCCAATCGGCAAACAGTTCCGTTTTCTGCTGCTTCGAAAGCTGCTCACTGCTCGCTTGTTGCTGTTGCTATTGCTGTCTCTGCTGCTGTTGCTGTTGTTGTTGTCTTTTAGCATTGTTATTGCGCCTAGAAGTACTTAAATTCGAGGCCCCAAGCGACATTGGCTACCGCTTCAAGACTAGCTATAAAACGGCTGCTCAGTTAGTTGATTTGGTAATTGCAAACCGAATGACAACATAAAAGCTCAGAAAATATTGCCAAAAGAAATAGTTAATTATCATAAACAATGAGTAAGTTTTAAAAGAAGTATTGAATACTTAAATAAAAACTATAAATAAATAAAATAAAATACATAAATATAAATGATAAATACAATCAATTCTTGAAATTTTGAAGAGTTAAACAAATAGTTACAACAATAATCTTTGTAGGACCATTTGTAGAGCTCTATTTATAAGAAAGTTTTGATGTCGCAATTTCCTTTAAAGATTCCCTTTATAGGTTACTTAAGCTCTGTCTAACTCTGCGTTTTACAGGGTAAACTCAAACTGTATAAGAATCTGTTGACTTCAAGATATTCTACAAACTTTCCTTTAAAGATTCTCTTTACACATTGCATAAGCTCTATCTAACTCTAAGTTATACAGAGTATATTCAAACTGCAAACGTAGCTGGGCAAATTTCAGCGTTGCGGTTCAAAAGTCATGACTTCGGCCAACATGCACCAGTTGTGTTTTCAGCTGTTTCTTTAGCCTTTTTTTTGTGCTCCAGTCAGCCACACCCACGCCCCACGTTTTGCTGCGATTTGAAAGTGTTTTGCTCGCGATTGTACAACTGAAGCCAGACTAACCCACGCAGCGAGCACGACGTGGAGGTAAAAGCCTCCTGCACTTAAGTTGGTCTGCATTTGGCCAGAATCTAGCCAGACTACTTTTCATTTAAAACAAACAAACGAACGGGCAAACACACATACTATAGCTAACATTTTGTCCGACTTGGCTTAACTCGCAGCGACTGCAACTGGGGTGAGTCATGTGCGCTGTGTCTCTGAGATTGGACACGCCTTTTAATGAAAACCGAATAAAACTGCAGAAATTCCGATTTGCATAATTAGAGACTGTCGCTGAGGAGAGGAGAGGTGAGGGGGGGGGACGTTGAGGGGCAACTCATGAGTAATGCGTGCGCGAAACAGTGGAGTGGCAAGTTTGTTGCCTAAGTCTTTATCGACTGCGAGTGCCGTTAGCTGCTTGTTAGCCAAGCCAACTGTAAATCGATATTGCTGCCAAAAAAAAAAGACAGAAATAAAGAAGAAGAAGAGTACAACATTGTAAGTTCTGCGATCGGTTGAATGAACTTTCTTCTCTCTTCGTCACTCTCTTCTGCTCATTTTGCGTGCTTTTCTCCCTCTCTATCTGTTCTCTTCGATCTGGCAGCGATTATAAATCAATTATGGCCTCATCTTTGCAGTTCGTGAACCTTTGCAATTTAAGATCAAAAACAGTGCGTCATCTATGGAAATGAAGCGCGTTGAGTTTTCCCATCGATCTGGCAGATGATGCCACACAATGATGTTGCAAGCGCAATTCACTTTTCAAGTGAGAAACACAAAAAAGCAGCGCAAGCAGCAAAGATATAATAAACCCCAAAAAACACACACATACACACACACACTCGAAATTGTTTCTCGACGCATTCCGCTTTTGCCTCAAGGTCATCCGCTGTTGTCGTTGTTGTTGTTGCTGTTGTTATATAAACGAGTTAAGTTCATTATGGCCAAGAAGTGGCGTATAAGTGTAGCCAAACAGGTCTCGCCTCTTTGCCTTTTAATTATTAAAATTTTCGACTGTGTTGGCGTCATAATTCCCCCACCCCTGCCCCCCTGCGTACCTCCTTCTGTTGCTGCCCACACGGTAAACGATCTTCAAGAGAACTTGAAAACGGGTGTCTTATTTTGATTTCTGGTTCTATTGCCCACAATTATTCACAACAACAAAAAGGTGTTGCAGTTAGAAAATATTTTGATGGCTAACAACCGCAAATTAACCAATTAGAAGGCGATGCATCACAACTCGGAAAGCATACGTGTCTTCCATTCAAGTGGCCCAAAATCCCTGGCTGATGATGCAAGTTGCCCGTCCCCCTCTCCCTCTCTCTCTCTCTCTCTCTCTCTCTCCACCTTCTTCCCTTGTTGCCGCTTCTCGACTGTCTATCAATCAAATTTTCTAATTGCTTCTTTAGACGCCAACACACAAAAGCCAAGCCAACAACAACAACAGCAACAACAGCAGCAACAACAACAATGGCAACAACAATCGGAACACCAAGCCATAATTATGGTTAAGGCCTTTCCGCCAAGTGCTAAAAAGTTAGACAAGCTTTTTGTTGTATGTTCCATTGCAGCCAATACCGACTGTATATACGACCCCGATGCGAGAGATGATTAATACTATTTCCAGACAAGCAACGCACAACAACATTTCCAATTAGCAACTGATGCCAGTACTTAGGATCATGTGGGCGAGGCCCGCATGTAAATTTCATTCTCTAAGCAGCTTCAGAGGGCGGGCAAGCCATTCTTTAATGTGCTTTAAGCTATGCAAGCACACTCTTTTGTAAAACATTTTAGTACACACAAATGTATGCTCACATAATTTATAATATATACTAAGGCACGTAAGGCAAGTAAACGGTCACCTTGTTGTGTTGCACTCCTTTTGGTCTTTAATTTGGTATTTTCTTTTTTGCGATATCGATTACATTACAGCGTTGCCACATTGCAATGCATTGCTGTGATTATTCTCAATCTAAGTAAGTTACCAACTAATTGATATATTTAATAATGTGTTCCTACAGTACATGCTTTGTATGGAATATACATATGTATGTATTCTAAAATATAAAGCTGTACGCTGTTTGATAAGTTTATGTAAACTTCGCAATAGAAAAATCTAAAAACATAACCTAATTTCAATGTAAATAAGTTTGTTTTGCAACTGTCTAACTGTTGAGTAAATATTTACTCTATATATACATATGTGTATTTGTATTAAAATGAAGTGATCCCTCAGATAACCTTTCTGAAATCTTTTCCCAACCTGAGTTTCCATTGCAACCAACAGAGCAGAGCAACTGTCTTTCGTTCTAGCACCTCAGTTCTCTAATATTTATTTCCCCCAAGTTGTCTCTTCTTGGTATTCTGCCACTGTGCGTTTTCCTGTGCGTTTCCCGCTGCTTGCCGCTGACACATTGAAATTGAAAGAAATTAAACATGCCGCACATGCAACAGGCAGCACAAAGCGGATGTCCGTGACGAGGCTATAGTGGTCATGCCTATATAATATATGGCCTAAGCGCATATAAGTCATGTCTCTGTACAGTACAGTGGGCACTTGTGGCATGCCACGCAGCCGCAAAGCTGCGTCATGCGAGCTAATAAGGCCGCCGCTTGCCACATTGTCGCATCTCCATATTTGTGAGATCAGCAGCAGATGATGACGATGACAGGATGATGTAACTGCGAACTTGGCAGCATGCGACAACCAATTTCGGACAAGCAGACCGGGGGATCTAACCTTGAGAAACAGGTTCAACGCACATCGCACCGAGATCGGAAACTCTTGGACAGGAAAACGCAAGAAAAAAGCTAAAAACAAAAACGAAAAGCCGCGAGTTGAGTAAAATTCATTACTTGCTTGCGAATTGCGCATATATGTACGAACAAAATTTCTTGATATATTTCGAACGAGTCGCGGCGAACCGGTTCCGTGGACCGCCTCGGACGATTTATGAAGTCATCTTTTGTGGCGTTTTGGCTTAGCTTGCAATTTTGCCAAGTGACGGCGACGGCGGCACATCAAAAATCCCATTTCCAGCGCCATATTGAAATGGGTACGCAAAATAAATGAAGTCTATTTCATTCGAAGAAATCAACAGCAGCAGCAGCGAACAAACGAACTCACCTCAGGAAAGCGAACGTTGTCCCGATTTTTGCGTAATCCAATTAGTTATGTGGCTTTGTTTTATAAGTGTTATACAAGTATAACAGATTTTGTTTTAATGTGGACAGTGTGTGTGGAAATATTTGTATATATTTAACAATTTATCATTCACATTCATTCACTTTTTGTATTCGTTTATTTTTGCTTTTGCATTTTTCTCGCCTTTTCTAGCCAAATTTGCATGAATTTAATTTAGCCAACTTCCTATTTGACGTTTTACATATGTATTGCGGCTTGGAGTGGGGGAAGTGGAGGCTAGCTGGTGGGGAAATACAAAGAAAATGCGATAAACAATGCCGCCAGACTGGAAAACCCAAACGAAGCGAAAGAAAAAACTACAAATAAAGCTGAGCCAAAAGAGCGCGATGAGCGTCTTTAAGAGCGGCGCAAAGAGAAGTTGCGACTGATATCGCTTTTGGCAGGAGTTTGGCTATAGCTTAATTGCTCAACTTTGGACGAAAAAAAGGCTAAACACTAAATGACTTAGGCAACGAACTTGCGGTCACACAATTTTCACAATCACAAATCACAATCGCATCCCCCCAAAAACGAAAACAAAAACATTAATCGTGATGAACCCACGAAATTGTCCGTTAGTTCAGCCGCTCTGGCCAAGGGCAACAACAATCAAAACTGAAGTGAATAACGTGAATAAAAAAGCGAATAAAGTCGAATAAGCGACAACATCTCAACAATTTCTTTTGTTGCAGCGCGTCAAATGCGTTTGCACGATCGCCCGCACCCCCAAGTCCAATCCAATTAGAGCCATTTCATGCTACGATATTCATGCTATATAGACATGCTATATAGCTATAGTAGGGGCACTACAAACTTCTAACACGTACATGCTTGTTTCTCATCTGTGATCCCCGACGACGACGACGATCAGTTGGAACAACTTCGAACAGCAAAACGCGCGCGACGTTGCTTGTCTCTGTGTGTGTGCACGAGCGAACTTGTGTGTGTGTGTGTAGGATTGTGTACGTGCGCGTACGTGTTGCGCGCTTTGGATGTGTCTCGCACACCGATCTGGCCAAGACTGACTGCCACAGCGATTTGAGTGCGGCCCAAACAGACAACCGGTCTAAAGTCGACGCGCTCGTCGTCTCGGAGTCTTTCGGAGTCGACGTCGTCGGAGTTATTGGCGAGACGCTCTTATTGGCGTCGCGCTCTTCAGCTGAGCAAGTATAAGTGAGTGTATGAGTGTGTGTGTGTGGCAGATTTTCAGCAACTAGCAGCAACCGAAGGTGGCCCACACCGGTTGCACTTGAGCCCTACGCCACGCTCGACTGACGCTCTTTTCTCACCTACAGTCGAGAGATTCTTCGCTGCTTCTCCTACTTCCAGCTTCGAGCTGGTCAACTTGCACATTCCCCGTGTTCCCCAATCCCTTCTGTCGGATCCCGTCATGCCTGGCCAACGCCACTAACTAAGCACGCTTCCATTCCGAATCTCTGGCCAAGTTCTACACACAAATCTTATGTGATGTGTGGGCCGTCAACTGGAATGCCTTGATGACGCCATATACGAGATCGACAGAGATCGCACAATGTACTGTGGGCTCTGTCACTATGCTAACTACGATACGTAGCATGTTTGTTTGCCTGGAAATAAATGAATCTCGCAGTTGCATTTACATTTTATCTTACTTTACTCAGGTAGAAGGAATACAAAGAACCTCTTCGAACTGTTGTTGTCGTTGTTGCTGTTGTAGCCTTGACTGAGGTCTCTCTGTTGTTGACGTTTCCTATTAACTTGCTCATCTCTATTTATGTTTTTAGTTATACCAATATTTATGATTATCATGCGTGTTCTCTTGCGAAGAGACGTGCGGGAATGCACAAGGCGAAGACGTGAGCACATCTCAGGCGACTGACTTCTGAACAAGACTGAGGGAGCTGAAGTTCTCGGGGCACGTTTCCATACAAATCATCTTTAAGCTGATTAAATATTGGTAACAATAAATTAGTATCATAATTGAAATTTGTGCTTCTAAAGTTTTCCATTTATGGTACTTCAGCAAGAAAGCACTAAGCTTGGTTATCTTTTATAGTTTTACTACTCTAACCGTTATTACGAAATTAACTGGGATAATTGGCGTTATCTTCCATAAACAATATCATTTTCATTATCATTATCGTTCTCTGTAATTAGCATGAGTAGGAAAATTGCAATATTATTATGTAGAAATCATTAAACTTTGTTATATCTTGTACTATTACTGCTTTTATTGATCTGCCAGAAGTTTACAGAACTTTTTGTGCTGTCAAAATCGATTGCATAACATTAACTTAAGGCTGATAAAATATTAAATTATTAAAATATTAAATACTAAAAAATCTATAGTTTTGGGATTGTGCATTCCATTGTGTTTCCTTTTTCTTCAAGTACAAATATATAAACTTGATTATATTTATTATATTACCGATATTAATGAGTAAACCTAAGTTTTCTAAATGCATGTTTATAAACATTATTTTCAACCTGCCCAAATATTAGTGGCATATAGGCTAGTATAGACCTCACTGTAATTTGTATTCCTTAGATGTTCCCATTTTTTCAAATGTCAAAATCATTAATCTTGCTTATATTTCTAACAGTTTGGCAAATTGTTACGCACTGTAAATCACTCAACCCGCAACATGTCTGGCAGTTAAATATTCTCGCAACAGATTCAGTGATTCAGAGACTGTATCTTAAGTGAATTACATCACAGAGAACTGCCAAAAGTGTCTCGAGATTTGCATAGATATTAAGAGATTCAACAACCCACACTCAATACACTTTTGGCAACTCAGACACAGAGCGAGAGAAAGAGATAGGTAGATAGATCTAGAGGTGGCCCACGCAGTGTGTCAAGTCAATGGACAAGTTCATAAGACAAAGCTGACAAGTTCATAAATTTACAAGTCGATGGCCTTAGCAACAACAGCAACAACAACAACAACAACAAGAAGAGCAAAGGGATACTGAAAACAACCCCAAGGCACCACGGACGACGTGGGTGGAAGGTACTATATATCCCTTTGAGGAACTACTAGCCAAGGTAGCCAAGGGTAACTGAACTCTCCGACATATGTATTTATTTACTTGTCGGCATTGAGTTTTAATTCAAATATAGCCCACAATCCAACTGCAAGCTGTGTTGAGCTTGCCGTTGAGACAATTCAAATTTGTTTAAAAATTTATTGTTTGTAAATGGTTTGTTAGATTGGAATTGAAATTAGCGTACAACGAACCAGTTTTCTTCTAATACCAATACAAATTCCCATACCGAGGGGAACAACATGACCGAGATTTTGTCGCGTGAAAAGGAACTTTTCAAAATGAATCAGGAGCTGAATCAAATGAGTTTGAGTCCCACCCAACGTGATGGTAATCGATTGGGCCAAGGCGTGACACAATCACGCTACAGCACGTATCTCAAGCAGAAGGGACCCAGTACGTTGTTGAGGAAGAAGCACGCCGTCGATATGACATCGGTCAAGGCGTGCATGGCGCGCGGTGGCCTAAGATCGCGAAGTATCTGCAAGTCACCACCCAAGAGTCCACCCACATCGCCATTCTGTCAGTCGCTGCCATCACCTCGTCTTGCCAAGGGCGGCATGACGCTGCTGTCGCAATCGGCCAAAGGTACCAAGCCGTTGGCAACGGATCGGCGTCACTGGGACGGCGACGCCGACTTAAAGCCGGTCAACAAAATGCAGGGCAAGCAGCCGCCTGGGCGCAACGACAACGGCTGTCATCATAGAGCCTCCCACAAGACAGCCACCTATGTTAAGTATCAAAATCCGAATTTCAAGCAGAGTCCCTCATTGGATATGTTGCTGCAGCAGGAAGCCGACAATGAAGCAACTCAGCATAAGCACCATCAGCAACAACAGCAACCACAGCAGGAGCAACAGCAGCAACCACAGCAGCACCACCAACATGTAGGCGATGTGGCGCTGACACGACCAAGTACCACCGTGATAAACGGACAGTCCAAGAAGCAGTTGACCCAGGAAAACTTCATAAGGTATTCAATGAGATCAATGAAATATGTATCGAACTTTATCACATTTTTTCTCACACAGATTCCTGAAAGCTAAAGTAGCCATATTGGAGGAAGATCACGCGCAGATCACCCAAGACATGGCTGCGCAGCGCGAAAGACTGGAAGCGTCCATGGATGCACTGCGCAAGACTGAAGCCCAGCGAGATCAGGCGGTCAGCTCGAACAGCAGACTTTCGGAGCAGCTAGAGAGACTCGAACAGCAGGCTGAGGATGCGAATCATCGGCAAAAGGATTACCAGCAGGAGCATGCGAGTCAACAGCGCGAGCTGGATCAACTCAAGCGTGAAGTGAAGCTGATTAAGCAGATGAACGTTAATTTGGAGAGTCGCTTGGCGCACGCCAATGATGAGGCCGAGGCAAATCGTAGGAAGTGGGAACAGCACAATGTCGATCAACGGGATGAACAGGATAACATTCGCAAGGAGATCAAGGTGCGAGGCAGTCGCATCAAGGCATTGAAGAAGCAGCGGGCTGATCTACTCAATGCCTACAAGAAGCAACTCTTTATGATCGACAATCTGAAACGACAAAATTGCTGTGTGGAGCAGGCAGTGGCCATTGGCTTCGCCGAGAAGGAGTTCAATAAGGTGCTCGAGTGGGGCAGCAGTATCTAGGAACCGCAATATCCAGAAGTCATTTTTATTTGTATTTTTTTTTTTTTTGAATATGTGAATGTACAAATTAAATTCTTATCCCGCCACTCATCCAACTCCCTCAAGCAATTTCATTTTCAATTACAACCTAAGTAATTCAATAAGGCACAGGACGAGGGTTGCTCCCTGTCCTGTGCACTGTGTGTGGTATAAAAGCGGCTGTTGCTGCCACCAGAAGTCACAGAACACTTCCACACTTCGAACGCACAACATCAGGAACTTGCCTTCACTAGCACACACTGTCCACGAGTAATAAAGACTGCAGCATGGCCGCTCTAAGATGCACAATCACTCTACTCCTGGTCACCATCATTGTGGCTGCCATTCTGTTGCGCAGCAGCGAGGCAGCCTACAGGAAGCCGCCCTTCAATGGCAGCATCTTTGGCAAGCGCAATGGCCTGGGTAAGTGAGAATCCTGTCCAGCATTAGCTACCAGATGACTCTCTCCGTCTCGTTCTCTCTCTCTATCTCTCCTTACTTAGACTATGACAACGCCAAGGCAATGGGCGCCGTTTGTGAAGTAGCCGTGGAGGCGTGTCAAGGCTGGTTTCCACAGAACGACAGCAAATAGGAGCACGCCCTGAGAATGCACATTTTGGGACTGATCTTAAGCATACGCAAAGTCATGAAGCACTCTTACACTAACCCATCTGCCTATCCTAGTTCTGGTTGCTGCAACTGCCCAAGCACAACCAGCGCGTTCAACTGAACTGAAAGACGTTACTAAGATATCGAAAAAAGCATGTATAAAATGTATTAGTTAAGTCGTCCATACACATACATATACATATATATATACTTAAAACCCTACACAATACATACTCAATAAACTAAAGAGCAATGCACTTTATCCTGATTTTTCATACTAGTAGGTAAAAATACCCTGCATCACGCGCACTCTTGAGATACATTTATCGGTTTACAATTAGTTAGGGAATTCAGTTTAAATATGGTGCAAGCAAGCACTACGCCAATACAATTTCCGTATTTCATATCTTACTAACTACAATAAAATAAAATATATCTGTAGTTTAGCCGAAGTCAACGACGTCGACGCTGCCGCAACTCGTTTATATGCTTCCGCAGGTATGTCATATAATCCACCATGGACGAGGTAAGTGCCTGTAGTGAAATGAACAGAAATACATTCATTAATAATACAACATCATCATTTCTTCTCCCTCTCATTTTACTCACTGCATCCAGCACATAGCGCGGTATATAGCCTTTCAGATCCAAACATAGCACCCACTCCAGTATACAGCTATCCGACTTGCCAATGATCTCTCGAAATGCAAATCCCGATACAATATTTTCGCCTCTGTAAACGTTAAAGTAACGTGAGATTATGTGGGTTATATTGGTAAATACTCTTGCTCACCTTGTGTATTTCGTTGTGACTGGAACCGGAGGATATGCCACACTGATTGCCGAGCTTAGCCATACTTTGTTCTTGGTTTTACCCACCATAGTATCGGGCAGTGTTGGTGTATCTTTCACAGTGATCTGTACCTGATCCACATCTTCTTTCGCATCCACGAATTCATCATCCAGCGGCGGTGGTTCAACATTAAAATTCAAGGCAGCACCTAAACTCTTGGCGCCAAGACTTTTGCTCAACGTATCGTAGGGAGTTGTTGGCGCCGTCGCCGCTCCTGTTGCTCTCGTTTCCACTTGCTGCTGTAACGAGCCACGACCGAAGAGCTTCGTACGATAGCTGCCAACACTACCGGTTTGTGGTGTCTCCGATTCATTGTCCGACAACGTTGTGACGCTGCCCCCGCACGAACGATTAAGTGAGTTGTCGTCCTCATCGTCGGAGCTCAGCTTGGCCGCCTCGTCGTCGTCGCAGATTTTTCCATTATTAAACAAACGACACGAACGCAAATTGACAAAGTCGCGACTTTTCACCATGCCGCCACCGCCGCCGATCGACACTTGATAAGTAATATCCGTATAGGAGTTGATTTTCTATAACATAAATTACAGGTATTATATAAGTAATCTTTTTTATGTTATCCCTTGACTTACGCGAACTATCTTTGACTCTAACAGCGCCGGGTTCCACTTGGGCACATCCTCGATGCGATAGAAAAGTTCCTCCATGAGTGCCTTAGCCGGATACTTCAGTCTCGCCGTCAGTTTGTATATTTTTCCAATCTTATCACGCTGTGTGCTGTGAATGGTGTCACCCTTGGGCGTGACCTTCTCCAGCTTCCAATCGGTTGACTCAATTAGCTCATATGCCTTGCACAGGCAATCCAAACCCATTTGATTGTACTCCGCGTCCTGCAAAGAAGAAAACAAAGTAGAGAATCAGTATATACACTCAAGTCTGACATTTTGGACTACCATCAACACTATAGTAGTCTGCTTGATACCTGGACATCATCTTTTATAGATGTTTCAATTGTACAATTGTTTTATTCAAGAGTTCTCTTTAGTATGCGCATTCATTTACCTGTTCATCTTCTTCGTCCGAGTGATGCTCTGTGTCCAAGGGCGAGTAGAAATCTGTGACGCTTTGGGAATTACGTTCGGGTTGGCTCAAGATCGTTGGATGTGTCAATCGATCGTTTGTTGTACGATCATTTGGGTTGGCAGCTGCGCAATCGAAAGACAAAATATGTAAATAAATAAATATATAGATAAAAGGGCAATTCGAGTCTTACAAGTAAAATAACGTCGCGCATGTTGCTCCTGTGGTATGACCCGACAGTCCAGGAACCAAGCCTCGCCCCAGGCCAGAATGAATGAAGTTATAATAAGTATAACCTCGAATACTTGCTGTTTGGAGTGCACCCACTACGCAAAATGAGTTTATTATAGTGTCTTTAACTGCCGATTCGATCTGTCTTAACTTACATCGTAGAAAAAAACTTTGGAGATGAGAAATACACATGACGCGCTGGTAGACAGCTGAAATAAGAAATGAGTCGTTGGATAAGACAGTTATACAGTGAATAATCAATCATTACAATCACTTACCGCTATAATAGACCAATGATTAATATATAGAATGGCATAGAAGAAAATTAAAACTACGAAACGGCAGAGAGCGGTGGCAACCACATCGAAAAGAGATGTGTAAATTGTATATTGTATAACTTGTTTCTGGAACGCCTGGAATATATTGTCGCCCCCGATCTGCAAAGTATGTAGGGTATTAGCAGACTGTCTTTATAGCGAGAGGCAGAAATATACATACCACAATGCAAATTAACCAGAGCAGCGAAACAAACACCAGGTCGAATGTGACAAAGAGGCAAAAGAAGCGACGCACCACCGACATTCGTCCATCCTGCATATACCCGCCTAGGAATTCCTCAGTGAACAAATTAATGGAATGCGGTCGCGCTGTGTGAATTGACATTGATAATATTATTAATTACACATAAGGGTGTCTTTAATAAAGTACTCGAACTTGAAGAGAGAGTGAGAGTGAGGGCGGGAGAGAGGCAGAGGCTGGACGAAAGAGAGTGCGAGGGAGGTAACTTACACATATCGTAGGGCATGTGGTATGAGTTGCCATGCCGAGCATTCGTTATGAGGAGCTGGGCGGCGCTGCGTACGTCATCTGAATCATTCTGGGACATGGTTGATTTCGACTTTAACTAGCTTAAGCAGTTAGCTCATTTTATCTATACTGCAAATCACCTAAAAAGTATAAAACAATTAACAATTGTTTATTAATGTCAACAATATTGGTTATCAGTAAACAAAGTCAATTCCATAAAACCAACTGTCGTCGATAAGAGCGCCAAAAAGCAAAACCAATGAATGACTAATCGCAATGCGTGTGCAGTGTTTCCTCGCAATTTCTCTATGTTTGTTGTTGATAAGGCATCATAATCTTATTCACCCAAATTCATACATAAATGAATATAGTAGCATTACTTTTTATTGCATTATCACCTCGACTTGACCCAATTAAATGCCACACTTCACATACTTCAGGATCTAACGTCGTGTTATAGTTTGCTGATAAGCTATTTTTATTAATATTTGTATTCATTGCTCTTCATTACCCTTTGTTTTGTTTTTCTTGATCAAACATATTCAGTCGGTGAATTTCACACCCGCAAACACAATCAAAACAAAGAGCAGTGTTTACACACAAATATTTACCTTGGTAAATCAATTCACTTTTGTTTATTGTTAAATCCAAATTATATTAGTAATATAATTACTATTCTTATTATTGCAATTGCCAATTAGTTGCTGCAACGGAATTAGACGGAAACAAAACTTAGCTGAGAGTGCATAAACAGCTGATCAATGTGACCGTGCATGGAACAATGTAGAAATACCAAAAAGAAATACTGCACTACGCATTAATACTATTTTCAAATAATAAAAACGTTTATTTTGTTACTTTTTCAATTAATTGCTTAAATGTATTGAAATTATTTTGATATCATCGTATGGTTTGTCTGTTTTGGGATTTGCTTTCGAGTTACAGATATTTAAGACAACCTCCATGCCTCGAAATACACGGCCAAATACGGTGTGCTTGTTGTCCAGCCATGGCTAAAATGAAATGTCTTTAATAAAACCAAGAAGAAAATATAATAAATCACCTCTTACCGTAGGTAAAACTGTTATAAAAAACTGACTTCCATTCGTATTTGGACCTGCATTCGCCATGCTCACAGTATAAGGTCGATCATGCTTTAGACTTGGTACAAATTCATCTTTAAAGTCACTTCCCCATATGGACTTTCCACCCGTACCGGTGCCAGTTGGGTCACCCGTCTGCACCATAAATCCCTTGATGACGCGATGGAAAATATGTCCATTGTAGTAACTATATAATAAATAAATGTTGTATATGACTGTATATTCAATACTTTAAAAGTTCTTGTAACAATTTACCCATTCTTTGCGTGCACGCAAAAGTTCTCCACAGTCTTCGGCACTTCCTTGAAAAATAGTTTTATATGGATATCACCCTTGGTTGTGTGAAGGACAACATTCTCGTAGATACGTTGGATAACTAAAAATGAGTGAATAATTTATGATAGTTATAGAAGATATAAATTAAAAAACGATAAATAAAATAACCTTCATCTTTTAAATGTTAGCGTGTAAAAGAAAATACACAGGGTTAGTAACAAATAACGGTTAGCAACAGGAGCTGCGAGTAAATACCTTGAGACTCAGGCACGGCAATAATATCTTCTTTCGATGGCTTTTCATTGAAAATGTCACGATCAACGTCTTGTAGATCCGATGGCAGACGCCTGCTATATAGGTAAAAGCGGTTCTTCCTGTAAATAGGATGATATATATTAATATGATCGATTTATAATAAGTCTGATTAACATACTTGTAGGCTGTGCAAAATGCCGTGGGATCATTAAGTAGATTTTGCAACGCAGGATTCTCGCTGGCCTCCTGCTCCAATGTTATAGCGGCCTTTTGTCGCTTGATTCTGCCTTGGAAGAGTGCCACTTGCAATGGACGAATATTATCAGTTTTACCCAGAATCGTAACACAACGATTAGTGACCACATTGATCACTTTGATGCCCAACATTGTGGGATACAGTAGAAAGTTTCCTGTGCTGTCGAATAGAATGTTTAGCGTAGCATTTTGCGCAGTCTTCTCCAAGTCTCGTTCAGCTGCCATTCTACAATAATAGTTATTAAATAATTGATCATCATAATTATTCATTTACGATATTACCTTCTACCAAATTCCATATTTGGCAGTGCATGTGGCGTCTGCTGCATTTGCGTGTACGTGGTGAGGGCTTCATCAAAGACTCGCAGCATTTTTCCAGTATTAAATTGAAATACGCGCACTTTCCTATCTATTGAAATCGCCGCAAATCTTTTTCCATCCGGAGTCGCTGCCAGACCAGTTACTAATGTTTTATTCTTAGCAAACTCAAATAGGCCTGAAAATGAACGATAATCTAATGACTTCATAGGATAATAAAGATTAGAAATGCTATTTACTTGTGTCCAGTTTCGATTCAAAGTTGACTAAGCGTTGCGGAAACTTATAATCGTATTTCGAATTTTGCCAGTACTCCAATATCCCATTACGATCCACAGAAATAACCGTTTCCATTGCCTGATTAAAGCACATAGCCACAACTGGCGCTAAGTGCAGTTTATCCAACGTGTAAAGGACTTCACCACCGCTTTGTCCATCATAAATGTGTATGCTGTTGCTCTCCGAGTCAGTTCTAAGGATGATGAACGAGATAAGCAATGCCAAAAGTATTAGCTAAATTACTTACATGGCCAGTCCCTGCATAGCATCTGCCGGCGAGTTAATCCATTCGCTACAGAGAGGCGTGTAGCCTAAACGTATTATATTGATCATATCAAAGTTGACCACATCGAATACTTTCGCCGTTTGATCGGCTGCCGCCGAGCAGAGCAAGGTGCCGCTGCTGTTTGTTGAGAGCGATTTGACGGGCACCAAGTGACTCCGAAAATGCTTAACGAAGTCAATGCCCAGATCCATTTTTTTCCAGAACTTGATGTGGCCATCTAAGCTGGCGGTCACCACGAATTCCGTTTTCGTACTCACCAAATGTGTGATGACGTCGCGGTGCATGTAACTACGTTCATAGCTCTCGGCATTTGGTAGATTCTCCAAATAGATTTGTTCATAGGGTAGAACTGAGCGTAAATGTGAAATTGATTATTGGTTTATGTGAGTAAATTTCATTCTATTTAATTTATTTACCTTTCTTTTTCTTAGCTGGCACTGCCGCGCTTTGCTCCGAGGGAAGCGGACCAATCCAGCCGTCATTTTCACCGTCCTCCTCTGTATCCACGCGGTGTGCTTCTGTAGCCACTTCAGGTTCTGTTACATCACTAGGCGCAGAGCGTTTCAAGTCCACTTTATCATTTTCTTCACTCATTTTCCGCAAATAATATTTTTTATAAACAAACCCAAAACAAAGCGTGCAAAACTATCACAGTCGAAATTCGATAAATGCATATTGCAATATATCGATTGCCAAATTTGAAGAACAGCTGTCCGTCTTCGCTGCGAATGACAATTTGCGCAATTTGTCGCAATTCACACAAATTGAAAACATAACAAGCCACAGATTTAAACAACCTCAAAAAATCTGTATATATACAGAATTGTAAATAAAGTATGCAAAAGACCAGCGAAGAAGATAAGTCGCAAAGCAGCCAGATTGCGTCCAAGCCACGAAAGGATGCAGACGATGCTGGTGGCGGCGGCAGCAGTGGCACCAGTGGCGGTAGCGCCAATCGCATCATTGTTAATGCAGCGCTCGGAGACACAGAGACACGCATACGAATCAATAAATGGCGCGTACGCGAAGGACAAAATGTTTCTGTGGCACAAATTCTGTTCTTATACCAGCAACTAGGCGATGATGGAAAGCCTGTAAAGCAGAACGACTCCTTGGTACAAAAATATAAGTCAAATCGAGCTGGTGTGGTTAAAAAGCGGCTCCGCAAGGAAGGTGAAATTGTGATAAAAGGGTGAGTTTTTCTTCCTCTTCTTTGGTTTTGTGTAGGAGGTGGCCGGGCGGGTGGTGGGTGGAATGCAATTATGCACACCAAAGCGAGCGTATACATAAAATGTAAGCTTTTGTTTTCTTATTATGCTCTCTCTATCTCTCTCTCTCCCCCTTCACTACTCTTCTCATGCACAGAGATGCGCTTTTGGAGCTATCCGAATGCATACACACCACTGTCATCAAGGACATGTGCGCAGATTGCGGCGCAGATTTGCGCCAGAACGATAATGTAAGTGTAATGAATAAATGATGTCGTAAAGTTGAGTACTATATTGTATTAAATATCTTATTGTTCAATAGGGTCAAACATCTGAGGCCTCGGTTCCCATGGTGCACACAATGCCAGACCTAAAGGTTACTCAGAAACTGGCTCAAAAGTTGGGTCACGATGACACTCGCCGCCTGCTCGCCGATCGCAAACTGGTGCTGTTGGTGGATCTCGATCAGACCGTTATACATACAACCAATGATTCGGTTCCCGATAATATCAAAGGCATCTATCATTTTCAACTGTACGGCCCACAATCACCCTGGTATCATACGCGTCTGCGTCCAGGAACCGCCAAGTTCTTGGAGAATATGTCACAGCTCTACGAGCTGCATATTTGCACGTTTGGGGCTCGCAATTATGCACATATGATTGCCCAACTGCTCGATCCGGATGGCAAGTTCTTTTCCCACAGAATTTTATCGCGCGATGAATGCTTCAATGCCACCAGCAAGACGGACAACCTAAAGTGAGTTTCCTTTATCGAGATAATGTATTAAGCAATTATAAGTAACTACTATATCTTGTAGGGCTCTTTTCCCCAACGGTGATTCAATGGTTTGCATTATCGACGATCGTGAGGATGTCTGGAATATGGCATCTAATTTGATACAAGTGAAACCTTATCACTTCTTTCAACACACTGGCGACATCAATGCACCGCCAGGCTTGTCCAAGCATGAACTAGACGGCGAGGGTGTAGATTTTAAAGGTAGGCACCGCATTAGGACCTTCAAAGGCATTCTAATTGAATTGTATTCTTGTTTGACCTGCAGAAATTGACAAAATTACCGAAAAGAAACCAGTGGAGGGTGCGGATAAGGAATCAGAGAAACCTGAGGAAACGGATGCTGACAAGGGCGACAATACAGTTTCAAGCACAAGTAAGGATGAAGAGTCTGTAGATGTATTTGAACTGGAAACAAGCGAAACAAAGGAGGTGGCCACTCCTAAGAGCGCCAGTATCTCCGAAATTGAAGAGTCCTGTGTAAATAGCGTTGATAAATTGAATGGAAAAACTGCTGGCGAAGAGGTGGATGATAACTCATCGGGTTTGCCGGAGCAAGATGAGGAGGTGAATAGCCCGAAGCAAGCAAGCGACACCGATCACATTAATGTCACCGATGATCTTCCTGCGGATAATGTACAAGTTAGTAACATCAAAACAGAAAAATCTCCGCCCAAGAAAGAGGATGATGAAAGCATTGCATCGTCAACTAGCGGCGATGATAGACGCGGCCCTGAGGCCGAGGACGACAGTGCGCAGGGTAGCGACGATGTGGCCACAACATCACAGAGCTCAAGTCCAAATGTCAAAATAACTAACGACGGGCAGAAACAAATTGAAATCGAGGATCCTGATGATTATCTTCTGTATCTGGAGGTCATTCTGCGCAACATACACAAGCGTTTCTATGCTATTTACGATGAGACTACAGAAATACCTGATCTCAAGATTATTGTTCCCAAAATCCGCTGCGAGGTGCTGCGTGGACAAAATCTAGTCTTTTCCGGCTTGGTGCCGACACAAATGAAATTGGAGCAGTCGCGGGCGTATTTTATTGCCAAGAGTTTGGGTGCCGAAGTGCAGTCGAACATCAGCAAGGACATAACACACCTGGTGGCTGTCAATGCCGGCACTTATAAAGTAAACGCGGCAAAGAAGGAGCCCAACATCAGGGTGGTCAATGCCAACTGGCTATGGGCATGCGCCGAGCGCTGGGAACACGTTGAAGAGCGTCTATTTCCATTGGATCGTAAGGTGCGCAACAAGGGCAGACAGCCGCCTGCCCACTGCCACAGTCCCGAGCATGTGGTCAACTACAATGAGAGATCAGAGATTTCGCCATCGAGCAGTATGCAGCAGGAGCAGGGTGGAAACTTCCGTGAAACGCTAAATCCGTTGCTGGTGTTCACCAACGCCGACATTGCCGACATGAACAAGGACTACGAGACGTTCTTCGAATCCGATTCATCGAGCGATGAGGGACCCGTCAACTTTGGTAAGCCAAATAAAACGCAACCTCCTTCGATTTGTATTTAATTTTAGTGTATTTGTTTATTTTAGAAAATCCTCCCATGGATAAGAAGTTACTGAAGCGCAAGCGAGAAGATGAAAGCTCGAATCGGGCACACGATTTCTTTACCCGCACTGGAGATATTATTATGGGATCACACACTAAAGATGTTGCAGATTTCGATAAGAGTTCCAATGAGGGTGATGAGAATGAAGACGAGGAAAATGAAGAAGATGACGATGAGATTCCAAGTGCCAAGTTCCGAAGAGGTAAACCAAGCTAAGACAATTGCAAACAATCTATTCTAACTTACTATACATCTCCGCAGGCGAAGAACTGCCTTCTGATTTGGAAATGGGATCCGATTCGAACAGCGGGGACAATCAGGAGGACGAGGACGATGGCGAATGGAATATGATGGGCGCCGCATTGGAAAGGGAATTTCTTGGTCTAGAAGATTAATTCCTTTGCGTTCGATTTGGACATAGGAAGTTAGAAATTGTTGTTGGCATTAACAACAATGTTTAACACACTTAACACATTTTAAATGTAACTATTCTTCAGAGAGAAAATTACAACGTAATTAAATCAATTATCGGAAGGTTTAACTTAGTAGAAACCAACCAAATCAAGCGAAGCAATAACCAGAAAATTACATACAATATAGTGAGAGTTGATTGAAACACATGTGTAACTACGAGATTATATATAAGATGCACACACACACACACACACTGTATGTATTAGTAGTTAATATGTATCTACTTTTAAACCACACACACACACACACACACATTCGTAAGCTAAGCGATTGCGTATGAAATAGAATATTTCATACCCATAAACACACAAACACACCCGCATCGCACATTTGTATGTTAATAGCGTCGATCTGGCATTCATATAAATTGTGAAATAAAAATATCATATATCTCACTGTAAGTAATCGCGAACGAAAATGTAAATGTTGTTTTAAAAATAAATTCCGTTAAAACGGACTAGTAACTAGTGTCTACTTTAATATTTATCCATAATCAATGTACACACCCCTAGTTGTTTATTGTTGTGTTTTTAATACAGGACAGCTTAAACAAATTATGTACATACATAATAAGAAACAAGAAATTATCATCATACATTTCTCACTAAGTAAATAAATGTACATATCTTCACCAAGCCTTGGGTCTCTGCTATGTCTTGCCCATGGTACGCTGCTCCTTGAAGCGGCTAATGCGCTTTTTTGGCGCATGTGAGTCAATGTATTTGCCCGCGGGTAGTGGGTCCGGCACAGTGGGCTCCTTTTCCACCAGATCCTGCATGACCTTTTGATAGGCGCTCATGTCGCGTAAATCATCATCGATGGTACGTGGCTTTTTCTTCTTGTTTCTGTTCTTCTTATTGGGTGTGGGTGCTTGCTTTGCATCCCTCTTCAAATACTCAATTGGAGCACGAGGCTCCAATTCCACAGCCGATTTGTTGCGCAAAATCGACTCAGTCTTAGTGCTGGTTACCGGTTCTTCAACTTTTGAAGAAATCTTGGAAAACTGAAAATATATACATATATTGTATATAAACTGATAAATAGATCACGAGTTATGATTTGCTTTCTCACCTCAGCTCGTGGATCATTGTAAGCCGCTTCTCGGGCCTCTTCCTTAAGTATAGGTACGCGCAGTTCTTCCTCGCCCTCAAAACTGTTCACATAAATAGGAAAATCTTGTTTGGCCTGCGTCTTTGCAAGATCTTTTTTGTACAGTTTGTAAAAGTGCGCGGGGCATCCGGGAACACCGTCTTCAAGTTCCACTGGCTCTGCCACTGCATCGGAATGCTGAAAACTTATGTGAAGTGTATGTATTCGTCCCGTAGAAGCCTCAAGTATTTGATTGACCAAATCAAAGTCCTGTACACTTTGATGTTCCTTAACAAACTCCAGATTTTGTTCCACCTTCTGCATAATTTGTGGACTTGTCGGGGGCTTCACATCAACATCCTTTGGAGCTTGCTGCAACGAAGCATCCAACGAAATGACATCACGCTGTGACGGCTGCTCTGGCTTCTGTTTCTGTTCCTGCTGTTTTGCGTTTGATAACATTTCTGCAACAGTTTCGTTGCGTCTGAATAACAATTCCTCATCGGTTTTGGCAAAAGATATACGCCGTTTCTTATTGTTAACAGTATCTGGTAAAGACTCCACTTCATCCGATTCGTCTGGCTCGATGCTTTCATCTTTCTCAAATATCATTTCCTGTAGATCATCTTCTAGGGAAACAACCACATTCATCAGGTGAGTCAGCTCATCACTTATGAAATGTTCTTTTTGAATTTTACGCATTTTAGCTTTTATTATTTGTATCTGAGATTTCAGAAACTCCTCCTGCTCCTCTTCTGGCAACTGTACAAGCTGCTCTCTTATAATTTTCACTTCCTCTGGCTGATCGGAGTCATCATCATCTGAAATATCGTTCTCTTCAATGGGGTGCACAGTCCTAGCAGTTCTGCGTTTAGTTTGTGAGACTTCTGTGTGTCCCTTCTTCATTAGATTTTGTACCATTTCATTGGTATTTTGTAGGTTGCCCTCCGCCTCCGGATCTAATTCTTCCGCATCGTTCTTCTCCTCAGCTTCCAATTTGTCAAGTAAGTCAATTACTTCATTATCCGTTAGAGCATCTTTATCACAGTCTTTGGTTCCAAAATCAGCAGTTCCCACAAAATCGTTAAGAGCTTGTTCATTGAAATTCTCTGGGTCCAAGCCAAGCTCCTCAATCATTTCACGCTCTTCAAGTTTTTTGAACAGATCCTCGTCTTTCAACTGCTCTTCGCGTTGAACACGTTCCTGTTCTTTCTCTTTACGCACCTTCTCTTTGTGCTCCATAAGCCATTTCTTGTGAACCTCCTCATCGTAATCCTCTACTATTTCAATCTCACCTGCATTTGGCACAGCACCCTCCAATAATGGCTTCTCTAGATTGTTCCTGTAATATATTCACAACTTATAAGCAGTTCAGACAACAACCAAGAAAATTACTCACTGCCAAAGATCTGCCTCGACCTCAAGCTGCTTAAGGTGCTCTTCTGCAAGGCGCAGTCGGTGCTGGCATATCTCCTTGGCCTTATGAGCCGAGCAGGCAGAAAAATATCCTTGATAGTGGCCTACAAGCAGTTCGTTTGTATGTATCAATTCGCCCGGCATTAAAGCCTTCTTTCCAATCGGTACCATAACCTCGACAGTCAAATGTTTGGAAAACAAATCTAAGTTGCTGATTGCGGTCTCGTTGTCTGCCTTGTATGCTTGCCAACGCTCCGTTTCATCGACATTCTTGTCGAGTGCCTAAAATATCCAATTAATTGTATATAATCTTCGCAATTTTCAAATTGCTTGAGTTACCTGTCTAAGCACATCGTCGCGCCGCTCCATTTTTGTTTATGTATCGAACATTATGGTTATCGATAATTTATTGATATTCTTGAAGTGTGACCAAGTAACAATTAGAGTATTTTACCAAAAAATGTAGCATGAATTAGTTGCTGGTAAATATTTAAAACAATAAAGTTAATAAATTGGGAATGTAGTTATTGATTAAACCTTATAGAAATCGATGAAATAAAACAAAAATAGTGTACTAAATAAAATTTGTTTATGTTTGGCTTAGTTTTCAAGTTATGGTACTTCGTGGAGTCTCTTCCGTCTGTCTGTTACATACAATTGCCTAAGTTAGTATACCCCTTTTTAACATTATGAATGGACATAGGGTATAATATGATATATTGTTTGGACCTTCAAATCGCCTATGGGTTACAAGTGTGTTCAAGAGGAAAGCAAACAAATCATGAACAACAGGTCCGAGATAAGATAAACCCCACCATTATGCTAATTGTTCCTTTATCTGATACTATCATTTAGATCAAAGAAATAACTATAGGCAATTAGCAGTAATCAATAAATACACAGTTGGTCCAATTGCAATCTGATTGTTTTGCACTTTATTCAATAATATTATTGTATTCAGCATACAAGCTCACTCATTAAAAATTAAAAAACACATACCACAAGTGCAGATTTTTTCCTAGCTCAACAGATCTACAAGAGGCATGAAACGTTTTGAACGTTACACGGGGCCAATAATTACCGTATACATACATACATACATGTATGTAAATCATACATATACTATTATATTATATATAAACTGATTTAAGCTACGTTCACACGAGAGTTTCATTTCGTTTTTTGATTTTCCTGTGCTTGTGCACATTGGCATTATTGTTGTTGTTGTTGGTGGTGGTGTGTTGGTATGGGAGAACAGTTAATTACATACATACAAAATATACATAAGTAAAGCTTTCATTTCGCGTACTTCGTCGTTGTTCCGAGATTGGCTCTGGATTTATATATTTATTTACGTTGTGCATTCTTGGAAACTGCACCACCAGCCACGTTACTATTACCCAATGTGGGGAAGTTCTCGGTGAGCTCATGCACCTTCTGGTGGCTATCAAAGTCGGCGGCCAAAACGATTTGCTTGCAGCTGCACACTTCCAGGCTGGGCAGGGATTTGATCTGGGCGGGCGTCAGCGAGTTCTCGTTTTGCTTGTGCACCAAGTAAAGTTCCTATAAGGAAAAATGAGTATATTAAGACTATAAAGCCACAAGTAACTCTTAATTTATAACCTGTTGTTTTCCTATATCGGGCAGCATGACTAAAAGTTCTGGAAATAGATCATAAAACTTGTCCGTCATGGCAGACTGACAGTGCTCGTAGTAGGCTCGACCTGTGCAAGATCCATCGCGAAACTTGGCCGAAAGCAAGCGAAATTCGTTAAAGGCCTCGGGTGTTTTAAGTATCTCTCGCAGCTGATCCACCAAGTTCTATAAATGTCACAAGTAAATAAGGAATCGAATTCAACTGTAGTACAACTGATTTACCAACCTGGTTTCTGTTCGCTGTATCTGGTGGATCACAGTAACTTGGGGGAGACGGAACAATGCTATAGCTGTCGCCCAGTGAACTAGTGAATGTCAGATTATTGGCCAGCTTTGCCACCGAGTTCACTGTGACATTGGACATAAAGCCTGGCGGTGGCTTTATTGGAATTGATCCATTGCTGATGGTGAGACCTGGGGGGGCACGTGACGTACTGGATACATTGACATTGCCATTACCATTGGAGTTGGAGTTGTTAACATCTATTGGCAGTTGTTTCTCATTATTGTTGTTGTTATTGTTGTTGTTATTGTTGATATTATTGTTGCTATTATTGTTATTGTTATTGTTTTTTTCCTTTTGCTTGTTTGCTTTGTTTGGTTTTTCTTGTTTCTCTTGATTTTCATGATTGTTTTTCTTATCCTTTGCTTTTTTGTCCTTTTTGTTTGCTTGCTGTTGCTGCTGTTGTTGTTGTTGCTGCTGCTGTTGTTGTTGTTGCTGCTGCTGTTGATTTTGGTTAGCATTGTTTCGATTGTTGTTGTTGTTCAAGTTATTTCCCTTCGGCGTGGGCAAAAAAGGCGGTGGCGCTACCTTGGACTTTCGGTTATCCAATTCCCTTTGTTTCTTCTCCGACACGGGCTTCGACCAGTTCAAGGATGCGGCAGAGCCACCATTAGCTTTACCAATACCCGCTGGCGTTGGCTTGATGCTGCTTGGACCCAGCGTGGGAAACTCAGTTGCCGTCAGCTTGGGCGCACTTTTCTTTTGCGCCTCCAAACGTGCCTTAGCCTCGGACTCCTCCTTTTGTACCATTTGTAACTTCTGATAGGTGCTCGGATGCGCGACAGACACATAGTCATCCACAAGAGTGCGATGCTTGGCCGACACATTTGTCATGGGCACGCCTGAGCTGCTGGGCAACATATCTTCTTCTAGATTTCGCGCCATCTTTCCCTTGCCCTTTCCCCCCGGCAGTGCAGGAAAATCCATTTCTGACGCTGCTTTTTTGCCCACGACATTTCCAGCTGGTCGATTTGAGACATGCAACAACATACCATTCGCTGGGGCATTGCCACGCGCAACAGTTCCACCACCAGCACCAGCATTCGAAGGCTTCTTGAAGGCCGCTGACACTGGCGCGGCAGACTGACCAGGCTTGCCCATTAGAATGCTGCCTCCAGCAGCGCCTCCCAAGGCTGGAAAGTTCTCTTTAGTACGAGCTAGTCCCGAGGTGCCGCTTAGATTACGCATTGACGGTGGCGGTGCCCTAACTAGGGATACATTCGGTCCCGATGTAATACCAGCCAACATAGGGAACTCTTCCTCATTGCCAGCATCAATTGTGACGGGTTGATTGCGCTGAGAGCTCGTCGTTGGCAGCTCATCATAGTAATCCTGCCGCTCCTCATTCCTACATTGCAATAAACTCATAAGAAACCGTAGATGGAACAACATTGGAGTTTACTCACCGCGATCTCATGCTAACGTTTTGTTCGACCTGTCCCCGGCGTCCACGTGGCCCCAGAGTAATCTCAAATTGCAATGTGCGCGCCTGCTTAACCTGTTGCTTGTTCAGCGATTTGCCATGCACACTGGCCACATGCGCCTTGTACTCAATCTCATTGCGAAAGGCGCCTGTGAATTCCTCAGTGGCACATTTGCCTTCCTCACACAGGAAATGCTCCTTTCGAAAATGATCGGCCAAGTCAGCATAAACGCTACGAATGTAAATCGAAATAGGTAATCAGCAAAAGATAAGAATAATAATAGAAGGGCTATGATAATAATACTTGTAAAAGTCGTTGCAACCATCAGCATCACAGAAGTGACAGAAATAGTGATCTCGCCGCAAATGCCGGAAGAGTTCATCCCGATCCACGTAGCGTTTGTTGCAGTATTCGCACAGAGGATGGCCACGGTGCGACGTGTTGTCCGGATCACCTTTGTTGTTGTGAATCACCAGCTCTGCCTGCGTATAGCAGCGGCGCTCGAACGTGAAGATCTTTAAGGTATCCACGCACAGATCACAGAAGTACATGTTGTGTTCACGCAAGACATGATTGCGCAGCGCCTGGAAAGTCCGATAAGGCGGGACGTCGCACCTATTGAATTACAATTGGGAAATTAGCGACTGCCATGCACATAAACGAGAGATCTACCCACTTGGGACAGGGGTGGTCGAGGAGCTGATAGAATTTCTGTTGAATATCCGCAGTGCAGAAGCCAATGCGATACTTTTTGCTGTAGAAATCTGAGCGATTGTTAGCCTCCAGTTCGCGGTACGGCAACTTATCCAGTGTAAATAAAACCTGCAATGTTAATTTATATATACATATATACATATGTATATGTAAATGTATATTTTACACATGTTCTGCAGCTCTAATAGAAGTACAAGATTACCTTGGAGAGCACATGACGGCATATGGGGCATTCGTTTTGCTGGCACAAGACTCGCATACGGGTGGAGCACTCGTAGCAGACAGGATGATCGCAATCGCCAATGGAATAGATATCAACAGTTTTGAAACAGACCACACAGGCATTATCATCGATTCCCACTTGATTGCTACTCGAATCTGGGGAGATCTTCGTGATCGACTCATTTGACCTAACAGATGTTGCAGCAGCTGGTTCACGACGACGATGGTGGTGCTGCTTGGCCGACGAGCCTCTCGATCTCGAGTTCTGCATGGCGACGACTATTGGGGGAACTTTTCAACTTGTTGCCAAACGTGCACGTAGTATTGTCAAGGGTGTTTTATTGCCACACGCAGCAATGTTTGTTTGTATTCGTATTTCAGCAGAAGCTTAACGGTATCTGATTTGCACTTATGCAAACACCTTAATAATTAAGTTTGTCCGAAACCCTCAAGCGAGACTACAAATTTCACTGAATTTTTGTCAGCGTGGAGTATGTTACAACTAATTATATTCGATTGATTACTTAAAATAATCGAAAACGTTGCTTAGAAACTACACGGTCTCAGCAAAAATACTATCATTTTCAAATTTTAAAGAATCAGTTTATAGGTATTTTTTTCTTTTTAAATAACTGTCACACCACATGTCTATTTTGTTGTTGCTCAAAGCTTGTTAAGCAACCAAAAGCTCATTGCTATGATATTATTAAGTATTTTCCATGGTATTTTTTAGTATATAAAGTCTGGAAATGCTGCCTAAGCACAATGTTCGCCGAAATTGCAAGGAGCTCATACTATATTGTTTCCTCACGTGTTATTGGTAGACATTTGCGCCGACCAATTTTCGCAACGTCAGCACGAACAGTTGCGACCATAAACAGTAAAATTAAATTAAAAAGTACAACAACAACGAAGCCAGTCATGTACTCTACGGTCGAAAAGGGCAATAAGAATTCGCCAACTTACAGCCTGTATTTCAGTAAGTATGAAAAAAGCCGCTGCTGCCGCTTTATTATCCTTTGGGTTAATCAAGTTAACGTGCTCGTGTAATCGGCATAAACAATTATGCAACAAGTTGCGGCCAATTAAAAGACGTTTGCTTTATCAGCAGTATTAGCATCCGCTGCTGCTTCCGCTGTCACCGTCGCCGCCACCGCTGCCGGCAACATGACACTGGGCAAGGTGAATCAATTCGACGCCGCACAGTGTAAAAAATTTGGACTTTAGTTTCAATGATTGATGAAACAACTTACGGACGATATCGATATCGTAAAGATATCTTTATTTATGCAATATATATTTGGTAGAAACTGTGCATGTGTGTGTGCGTATGTTTGTGTAGATTGAAACAAAGTTGAGGTAGATTAAAGGTCAATATAATTAATGAACTGATAGCGTGCCTTACGTTTTATAACACATTAATTACAACGCTTCATTATTTTGTACTAAAATTCGTTATAGAAAACGGCTGCGGAAATGTCATCTCGCCCATGCACGACATTCCACTGTTCGCCAAGGATGATAAGTCTGTCTACAACATGGTTGTGGAAGTGCCACGTTGGACAAACGCCAAGATGGAGGTGAGCAGACTCAACAATTAATATCTATCGATAACTAAAGATTGCGTGTCTGCCTTTTTGTCTGGTTAATTAGATTAGTCTGAAGACACCGATGAACCCCATCAAGCAGGACATCAAGAAGGGTAAATTGCGCTTTGTCGCTAATTGCTTCCCACACAAGGGTTACATCTGGAACTATGGTGCTCTGCCCCAGACCTGGGAGAACCCCGACCACATTGAGCCCTCGACGGGTTGCAAGGGCGATAACGATCCCATTGATGTCATCGAAATCGGCTACCGTGTGGCCAAGCGTGGTGATGTGCTCCAGGTCAAGGTCCTGGGTGCCATTGCACTGATCGATGAGGGCGAAACAGACTGGAAAATCATTGCCATTGACATCAAGGATCCAGTGGCTTCAAAGGTCAACGATATCTCCGATGTGGACCAGTACTTCCCGGGTCTGCTGCGTGCCACCGTCGAGTGGTTCAAGGTGAGTGCTAAAGAACTAGTTTAAATTGCATTAACTAGTGAGCTTATCAATCTATCTTGGTTTAGATTTACAAAATTCCCGATGGCAAGCCGGAGAACCAGTTTGCCTTCAATGGCGATGCCAAGAACGCTGACTTCGCCACCTCGATCATTGCGGAGACTCACAACTTCTGGCAGAATTTGATCAATCAGGGCAATGTGTCGAAGGCGCCAATCGCATGGTTTGTTTAAATATTAGTTAAGAGTTCTTGTTCACACCTCATTGCTAACTCGAGTTTCTCTTTATTCTCCCAGTGAAAATCTGACAAACAAAAACTCCGACTTTGTTATACCTAAGGAAGAGTCTGCCCAGCTGCTGAATGAGGCTTCCGATGGTGGCGAGGTCGAGGATGTGCCCGATACAGGTAAGGTTTACTATGTTCGTCGTGCCAAGCTTTAACTGCACACAAGTTGGACAAAATACTCAAATCCCGCATGCTTTACTAACTACGAGCTATGACCAAAAACCAAAGAAATTCGAACCAAAAACACAAAATTTTGTGCTGTTGTAAATATTAACACTAAACAAACACACACAAGAATACACTCACTCACATACACCCACACACGGATACACTCACGCACAGAAATACACACACACTTAATTTGTTTGTAATCGGCTCTGCTTGTTGAATGCCCTGTTCGATATTATATCAATAAATATTGTGCCATTAAAATATGAATAAATATACATATATATAAATCTCTTGTCTTCCAGTTGATACCTGGCATTTCATACATCTCAAGTGAATGAACCGCAATTTGCATAATTATCCATAATTATCGTAATCGTAGCCGATTGAATCGCACTGTTGATATTGATATATTGGAAAACTCACAAGCTGAATGCTGAATGAATTGAATATATATTGTATATTGAATAAAGATATTGCTTTTGCACCCAAAACGAGATGTGAAACAACAACAACAATTCGACCGAAATGAAGGTGAAACTTGGGTACTCTCTCCACTTGAAATATACAGTTTTTATTTATATTTTACGACTAGATCCAAACAAGTTTAAATTAATTAGGATACATGTAATGTAATATATCGAAATATGCGCTGTTTGTGCTGGTTATATTTGTAGTATGTGTGGGTGTATATATAATATTCTCTTCTTCGCGACAGTTTTAGCAGATGTGTGTGATTAGAATTAGAATTAGAACGTAAACGTAAAGGTAAACGTAACAAATTAACTTAATGGCTTAAAGGATACACTAAAATGTACAAAATATATGTATGTGTATGTGGTAGGTAAGCATATATATATGTATATAATTATATATAGTATATGGGGCTCTATAGAAAACTTGAAAAGAAAGCAAAACACATTTCCTTTTTTATTTATTTACATCAGACATTTGAATTTCTCGTTTCCGTTTCGTGTCCTTTGTTTCTTGAACTAAATTTGCCATAAACAAAATACGTACATACATGTTGTATGTATATTGTGTGAAAACTAAACTTACGACAAAAAACAATTGTACAAACTCGCATAAAAGTATGAGAATAAGAGATTTTACACGGCCACATTAAGCTGATTATGTTTATTATTTGTGTATTTTTCGTATTTATATTATCATAGGTATTTCGTGTCGTGTATTCGTGTTTTTTTTTAAGTTTTTTTCATTTTTGTCCAACATTTCTTGTTTCTTTCCCGTGCTTAATCATACAAGTATTTTGCGTATTCTCCGCATCTGATTATTTGTTCTGTCAATTGGTTTGTCTTCGTTCGTGCGCCTTGGGTTCACATCGCGTGTGTGTGTGTGTATGCGTGTAAGTGTAAATATGTATATGTTGGTGGAGTAGTATACAGTAGTATGGGTAGTACTCGGCTGGCCTCCTCTCTCGGGTTTACTTGCGTCCCAGAGTATCGCGCCACTCGTTGTACTTGTCCATCTCCTCGTGGAGCTGCAGAGCCTCGACGCAGGCGTTGAAGAACGGCGATCCGAAGCAGTCTTGCCTGTTTATTTGGGGATAGGGAATGAATCGCATTAGAAATTCGTCTTGACAGTACTGAAAATATTAAGTCTAATTGGCATCGCTCGCAGCTGTTTTTAGAGCTGCTTTGAGCATTACAAAAAAATGCAAAAATTATTGTTTGTGCCTCGGTTCAAAAATGTTGTTAGCCAGTGTGCATAGGAAAAATGGCAAAAGACAAAAAGCAGTTGCACATGGCAAACGTGGCGAAAAACAAAATCAAAATTCAAAATGTACTTAAAATGAAAAGGAAAATCAAACTAAAAAACATACCACAAAATAAAAACGGTAAGTACGCGTTTTTAGTCGCGTCGGAAACGCGCGCGCAACATCGATAACAGCTGCTTCACTTGTTGCTGTTTCTGTTGCTCTCACTCTCTCTCTGGCGTTCTCTGCGCTCACGCTGTAACTCTCTTTTGGTCTCTCTCTGTGTGTGTGTGTGCTTGTCACTTTCCCGGTCAGTGTCGCAATCTAATTTCATTTATCACAATTTTGGATGCCCTCAAATAGCCAGCGATTGTTTTCCTTTTTGTTCATTATTTTATATAAATATTTTATAATATTATTTTTGTTGCGTTTTTTTGCTACATTTTTAATGCATTCTCGTTTCATTTTATGTTTTTTTTTTTTTTTTTTTTTTGTTATATTTTACTCGAAAGGTTTTTTGTTGTTTTGCTTGTGTTTTGCACAAATTGCGTTCTAGACTAAAGTTGTATTTGTATTTACTCGTGGGGATATATAATTTCTTTGTTATTATGTTTCTTCTTCTCCTCCTCGTTTTTCCTTTCTATGCCAACAAATTTTACGCTAATTACGATTTTAATCTTTACTAAATAGCACAAAATTTTAATACATTTGCAAAATACTTTCGTTCTTGGGGGTGTAAGATACTGTGTGTGTGTGTTGGTTGTGTATGTGTGTTCCTGTCTGTCTGTGATGTGTTTTTTTTAGTATTTTTTGCCCTTTGATGTTTGTATGTAAATGCTGCTTGGAATACGCGATACTCTTTCTGCTTCCTCTCCCTCTCTCTCTCTCTTTTTACAAATACAAATACAAAAATAATAATTATACATTAAATAAGTATATTAAAAACAATGGATTTTTTATTTTACATACATAACGCAATAATAATAAACAAGCTAAGAATACTTAGAAATAAATACTTCCTCGGCATCGGGGTTCGGCTGTCGAAACTACTGGGAAGAAACCCCCCCGACTCCGCACTCTCCCCCTCTCCCACTACCTATCGCTCTGTCGCCCTTGCAGTGTGTGCGTGTTTGTGTTAGTGTGTGTGATATACTCACTGCCCACTGTATTCCCGTGTGTGTGTGTCTAATTCCCCCCGACTCCCGTGACCCGTGTCCCTGTCCCTCACTTACAACAAACGCGTAACGACGTTTCAATAAATTAATTAAAATAATTCGGTTTTAAAAAAAACACATATAGTAAAAACTGTAGAACATACAGTAATAAATAAGTACGAATTAAATTTGGGCGTTTTATATTTAATTTGTTGTTGTTCTGCTTGTGGTGATTGTTCTTGTTCTTTTTCTTGTTCTTGGATTGATCAGATTCTTCGGATTCGTTTCTTACTAGTTCCAAGTTCCAAGCTGCAGTTCCACTTCAAGAGAACTGGAACTAGCTTGCTTAACTTTCTTGTGCTGCCAGTTTGCTTGTGTATGTATGTGTGTATATGGGTGGTTCTGTGGTGGATTCTGCTGGTGGTGGATTCTCGTGGCAATTGACCACTTAGAGTTATGTGTTTTGCATGTTGAACGATATTGGTGAACCGTTTATTACTTTTATGAAGTGCTGTAAATTGGCTATCTCTTCTGTGGGCGTTAGCAGCACTTTCACGCACTCGCCAAACATTTTGGAATCAAAGCAGTCTTTCCTAAAATTGACATAAAAATAACAAAAATCATAAACATACAAAATCAAGAGATTTAAATACTCAAATCAAAGTTGGGATAAGGAAAATGAAATGAAATCAGAGCTAGAAACAACCGAATTCGAAAACGAAATGGAAAACAAACGAAACGAAAGAAAGATTTAAAGATTGCGTAGATCGAAGTTGATCTACTTGTAGATAACGGGCTTGTGAAAGGGATAGGGCGAGCCGTTGATCACTTTGAGATACTGCTGCAGCTGCTGTATCTCCTCATCATCGATGAGCAACACTTTCAGGCAATCTCCGAAGCTTTCGTGGGCGAAACAATTAGCTCTGCAGCAAATAGACAAGAATAAGATTCAGCTAGCATAGATAGATAAGGTATATACAGATTGGCTAAAAAATATAGACAGGTGAATATAGACAGTGTGAAAGAAGAACTGAATTTGAAAACTGAGAAAGCGATAGCAGCTAGACAAAGTTTGTGCCTATGGTTGTAGAAATACATATAGTACAATTTGCAATTTCATAATATATTTAAAACCGTTTCCTGTGTTCTTTGATATCCATGTCAGGGTCATCTTTCACATATAAATGTTTGTTTCTCTTTATTTTGCAACAGTTCACCTTGAACTGCTTTCAAACAGGCGTGTGGACGCAGTTAATGAGGTTGAGGACGTTGTTGGGTTGCTTGGAGAATGGGCACGGGAAGGGATAAAGGAAAAAGGCTTGTCGGATTTGTCACCTTTCTCTCTATTTCTCTTTCGCTTTGTTCGATGGATGGGCGATGATGGAGCGATGATGTAGGGGGAAAATTGGGGTGCTTTAATTAGTTGGACTACTTACTTGCATAATCGATGTATACTCGCCTCGCGGAACAACTGATAGCAGTCCTCGCAGATGCGATCCAGTCGGAAGAACATGGTCTTGTTAAAGATGCCCTTGCACTCCAGATCGAAGAAATTGCTGCGTTTCGACAGATTGTGACTGTGGGGCAACGCTGTGAATATGGGTATCAAGACGAGAAACAGCACCACCGAGATCTTTATGTTGCGGGAACACATCTGCAACGGAAGAGAAACGAGAGAGAGAGAGAGAGAGAGAGAGAGAGAAATGAAAGGCAAAGATTAGTTAAGGAAGCTTATAACGTTTTATGGTAATTCCTTAATGCCTTCATAAAGAACGAAGATTACTTTGAGAACATTTCGCTTCACGCAGTGTTACGATCATGCTGTGCTATTATATGTAATGCTACTGCTGCTAAGTACCGGAAATAGTTTAAAAATAGCACAATCTGCTGTCTGGCAAGTCTATTTATAGAGCCAAGTGAGGGCACAATTAAGATCAGCCTCGGCTTTGGCTACGCCGTCGCGTCGCCGTCGCCATCGGCTTCGTGTCTGATTTCTGGGTAAGTGGATATGGGCCAATCTGAACCTTGAAACCGCAAAAAGGCGAGAGAGAGCCGCACGCACGCGACGGGTGGTCGTCGGCCTGGCCCAAAGCAGCCGACGGACGCGTCGACCCGCTCAAGGCGAGACGAGCTCGTAAATCGTTGATCGTTCTCGCGTCGTAGATCGTATATCGTAAGTGGCAAATCGTAACTCGTAGTTCAAGGTATCTAAAAATAGCGACTGTCTGCAATTGCGACTGCAAAGTTTGTGCTAAAAATAAAATGCGCCGCTTCTGCCACATCTGCTGCACTGTGCAATAAGCAACTTGCAACTGCCGGCGGCGGCGGGATCAGAAAGGTGTCTTCAGGCCTCTTCGCAGACGTGTCTTGGCTATAAATAGGCCGGCAATTGCAATGTTTATTGCATTATTTGCAAAAGTGTCGACTTGGCCAATTTACGATTTGGCGGTTAGTTCAGAGTGACCAGAGATGCAATTATCGATAGTCACGAACCCACCAGCACTAGCTAAATTTATCATCACTAGTCAAATTCAACTTCGAATGTTATTTATTAATTAAAATCTTATGTAATAAATGTTTCTTTTTATTAATGAAAGTTTGTCTTATTAAGCATTTAATGCGTAAGCCAACAACACAATATATATGTGTGTGTGTGCGTGTGCGCGAGTGAGACAACCACATGCTCTGCGCAGTCGGACAAGCCCCCCAAAAAGAAGACTAAATAAAAATATGAATAAATTTTCTTCATTTCTGTATTTGCATATTTTTATCAATTTGCGTGCACAGGCCGCGCCGGGTTATTGTTGTCAATCTGTCAGTTGGTCGCTCTCAATTACCACGCGAGTGCGACATACATTCCCAACTATTGAATAATTTGATTAAAATTGCAAATTTTCCACTGCGCTGTTTGTTTATTTGTGAAAATGTGAGAAATTTTTATGTGAATGTGGCTGCCTTTGCGTGTCTGTGTGTATGTGTGTGTGTCTGTGGAAATGAATGAAAATTCAAAGCAGACACAGCGTCGCTATTTCGAACGACAACAATTTGTTGAAATATTTTCGATTTTTCTACTCTGCTGGTCTATGTTGTTTTACGACCGTGTTTCGTTCAGCACCTCGCACGATCGTTCTGAATGTGTGCGAGCGCGCGCGCTTCTGTATGTGTGTGTGTGTGTTTGCGTGTGAGTGTACATGTGTCTGTGTCTGTATGTGTGCGAGTGTTTATTTAAATTGATTTTTTATTGGCTTGTTGATGCCTTCAATTAAGTTGCGCGCATTTTTATTGTCTTCGCTTTTGATTTATGGCCAAATGGCCAAAGTAGAAAAGTTCATCAATCAGTTGCCAAATGGCCGAGAATGTTAATACCAAAACTGTAAGGTGGGGCGTGGGGTTGGGGCTGTTTGAGGAAACGAGAGCAGTGCGCAACAGTTGGCCAAAATCTATACGTTTTCTAGTACAAAGTACGTACTATTTTTTTTTTTTGGGGCTATTTAAATATACTATAATTAACAGCTGCCGCGCGACACGTGAGTATAGTAAAATACTAGAACAAATAAAACTAAAAATAGTGTTGAAAAGTGCAGACTTGAGCGTGGCGCCGAAGCTGAGCCGCATAAAATATAAGTATTAGTGCATGTATAATGTATATCGTATTTCGATATATAAATATGCATGTGCATGCACAGATGTTTGTACATTTGTGCGTGTGTGTGTGTGTGGTTGTAGAGCGCGTGTGAGTTACATCGCAGCGCCACAGAGAGTTAACAGCAGCAGCAGCTGCTGCCGGTTCGCATTACCCACACAACGCGACCTCTGCGCAGCGGCAACCACTGCTAATTGGACTCGAATTGCACGATTTATGGCTATCGGGCGTGCAAGCGAGAGTTCGAGAACGAGTTCGATTTCAATATCGAGTGTACGTGCATTTATTTTTAACACTTTTGCCGGCCGCATAAATTGCATAATCGATAAACGACTGACTGTAACAGAATAACTGTTAAGCTTTAACAGCGACTGTCACGCTGTCACACTGGCACTGTGGGTGTGATGGCGTCATTGTTGTTGACCACCAAAACAGGAGCCAAACGAACGCGATCCGATTGCGAATCTAGAACGATTGATCGATTTACGACTCAAGCCGTTCATCATCGTCATCGTCATCGTCATTATTATTATGTTTATTATTATTTTTATTGTGGAAGAGAGCATGTGCTGGCAATTTGTTTGCATTGTGCTTTGATTAGCTGCCAATTAATTTTATTTGTCGGCGCTGCTGCTTTGTATCAATTTAAATAACTGTCTGTCGTACATACATACAAGCAGAGACATTATATATGCCCAAGGCATGCGACACTAACACATACACATATACATATGTTAATGCCGTGTGTGTGTGTGTGTGTGTGTGTGTGTGAATCATAAGCCACGCAATTCGCCATGTTCGCGGCTTCAAGTCGAGTTTGCCTGATTGTAAACTATTCAACTTTGATTTCGATTACTTTTCTTTCATATGTGCGATTGTGCGTGTGTGTGTGTTTGTGTGTGTGTGTGTGCGTCGCCTTGTCGACATTGAATGAAGTCATGAGCCAAAAATAATGACGACAATTATACACAGAAATTGTGAATTCTTTTGTGCGCAATAGTTGAAATTATTTAACGCCTCAATGATTTATTGCCAATGCATAAATCCACTCTCTCTCCCTCTGTCTCTCTTCTTCTCTCTCTGTATGTCTGCCTCCTATATTTGGCCAGCTATTTGCGAGGAATGCGCCACTGTTATCTGTTATCTGCGTTATCCGTTATTATTATCTAGTTGTCAGTTACGGCAAATTCACATTGAGTGACAATGAAAAGCTTGCAAAACTGTAGCCAAACCACACACACACACACACACACACACACACACACTCACAGTATGCATTCGTATGTGTGTGGCAACTCGCATGTTCCACAACTTAACGCTTGGCTACGCATGCATGGCAAACCTGCTGTCACCCTGTCCCACCGCCCCCTGCCTTTTACGTTTCCACGTTTCTTTTTTTGCCATTCACAGCGCATCGTTGCTATGTTAAGGAAACTGTCAAATTGTTAGAAACTGCTTAAGCAACCCACTCTAGAGTCTCGAGACTGCTTGGTACCAGGGCCAACACTCGTGCAACAGCAACAGCAACAGCAACAACAACAACAACGATGGCAACACGAGCGCGAAGGCGACTTGGCGACATGGCGAGACTGCTTGGTACCAAATAAACTGGCACAGCGAATGTAGCCAACATTGTTGTTGTTGCTGCTGCTGCTGCTGTTGTTGTTGCTCCTGTTGTTGTTGCTGCTGCCTGTTTTTGCGGCCTGTTGCGTTCGTTGCGCTGCTGCGTTAAACGGTGCTGTTAATTTACTAGACATGCGGCAAGTTTTCAGCCGAAACTGGACTCCGCTTGTGGCAAGCGCAATTTAATATGCATTAAATTCTCTTTGGTTTTAAATTAATAGAGCAACAACAACAACAGCGGCTCATTTGCAAAATGGCGGCAGCCAGTGTCTGCGTCTGTCTGTGAATGTCTGCTGTCTGTCGTTTACCATCACTGGAAATGTGATGAGTTGCTGTTGTTGTTGCTGCTTGCATGGAAAGGAAGACGGAGGGAGTAAACAGCAAAGTAGGCGTGGCATGCCATCAACAAATGTTATACATGTCTACAGGGTATGCAACAGTCGAGCAGGCGCGCGCGCCTTTAGCTTTCTTCGTGTATTAATTTCGCTCACTTTGGCTGCCGCTGCTAAAACAGATGCGCTTTTCTATGGCTTCCAGCAGCGCTGCTGCCGCCACCGCCGTCAATTGGTTGCCGAATCGTTTGACGATCTCTCGCTGGGGGGGATTGATCTGCTCTGCTCTGCTCTGCTCTGCTCTGCTCTGCTGGCACTGTTTTCGACTGGACTGGGCTCGTGCGCGTATCGCATCCAATTTGGTATTATTAAGATTATTAAGATTAATAGTTGTTGCTCTTTCGTAATCGCAGATCGTAAATAACACACACACTCACACACACACACTGAGTGTATCTATGGCTGTGAGTATGCAAATAGAGCTGATGTTTTACTTCTCTACAGCTTCTTCTGCCTTCCGCTTTCCGTCTAATCTCGTTCAAGTAAACTCTCTTTAAATAGTGACGAAAACACAGCACAAACAGCAACGAAACTTGTGTACACTCACAACAACAACAGCAACAACAACAACAGCTGTAACAGCAATAAAAATAACAACAATGAATACTCTGAATAGTGTTAACAAGCCAAACAAAACACCCGCGCGAGCAATCAACTTTGTTGGCAACAAAAATAAAACTGAAGATCGCAAAACTGTTGAGGTTGCTGAGGCGCTGCCTGCGCTGCTGCTGCTGCTGCTGCCTCTGTCGCTGCTGCTGCTGTCTTTTTCTTATCAGCACACACACACACATACACACACAAACGAGAGACAGCGACGACAGCGCGTCTGGCATCGTCAGCGTCAGCCGAGCGAAGCGAACCCAACCAAGTTATGCATGCAACTGCAGGTGGATGTCGCTGCCTGTGTGTATATGTGTCTGTGTGTGTGTTTTATGTGTGTGTGTGTGTGCTCGTAATCAAAACACACACACACACACACACACACTCTGGCAAGCATTATAAATTCAGAGTGGAACACCCAGGCGTATACGTGATGTGCTTATCAAGCAGGCCAGCAAAAGCGCGCGCGCTCGCGTGTAAAGACCAAAGAAGAAGACGCAAAGACAACAACAACAAGTTACTTGAGAGTCCTGTTTGTGCTTCAATTATTATGTGTGTGGCTCAATTACGCTGACAAGCGGCGCAAACTAGTTGCAATTAAAACGATTTTCCAATCACAACTGCAACAGAATACTTTGTAAAGTGACTCTGTAAAGTGTATATAGAATGTGTGGAGTGTGTACAGATCGTATATAGTGTATGTAGAGACTAGAGAGTGTGTATAGATCATATAGGGTGTATGGTATATATAGTACAGTAGTATAGTATATATAGATCAATTGTTTAGCAAGTAGAAGCAGTTGCAAAGTAGAAGACGATTTTCCAATCAGAACTGCAACAGAATCCTTTGTATAGTGACTCTGTAAAGTGACTCTGTTAAGTGACTCTGTTAAGTGACTCTGTAAAGTGACTCTGTTAAGTGACTCTGTAAAGTGTATATAGATGATATAGAGTGTATGTAGAGAGTAAAAAGTGTGTATAGATCATATAGAATATATATATCTTCATCTTATAAAGTATATATAGCTCAATTGTTTATTAGCAGACGATTTTCTAATCAGAACTGCAACAGAATCCCTTGTAAAGTGACTCTGTTAAGTGTATATAGATGGCATAGAGTGTGTATAGAGTGTATGTAGAGAATAGAGAGTGTGTATAGATCATATAGAGTATATACATATATATAATATATAGCTCAATTGTTTAGCAAATCGAAGCAGTTGTCATAAAGTGAAATGATTCTAACTTATTCAAATTGATTCAAAATGTGGCAGTTTGCACTAGCATCAACATTATCATAAGCCAACTACACTCGTGCACAGTTCTATCTGTGTGTGTGCTTGTGTGTGTGTGTCTTTTTTTAATTAAGTCTTATGTGACTGTCTGATACATTACTCATACGCCGAGTTGATCGCAAGTTTGAGTTTATTACATCGGAATAGATTGAATTGGAATGGCTCGCCCATTGGCCAGTTGTGCCAGCCAGTTGGGCGACCATTTAACACACGCACACACACACACACACACACACACACACACACACATAGACACACACACACTCTCGCTGGCAATTGGCATTTTATTAGTTTAATTGAAAGCAAAACATTTTAGCATGCATGGAGGGAGAACTGAACCGATCCGACAAACTGGTTTCGACTCGACTTTTTCAAATGCCCCGTAAAAACATCAAACGAATGTGAATACGAAAACGAATGTGCGAATGTGAATACGAATACGAGTTTCGAATACTGTGCGAGTAGTTTACAGTGCGAAGCGTGTCACAGGTTTCACTGTACAACACACACACACACACACACACACACACACACGTACACAGAAATAAATTAAACAAGTCCATTGAGGAAATTATTTGCGAATATTTAAAGCTGCTGTTGATTGTGCCAATTTTCAATGTTGTTGCTGTTGCTGTTGTTGCTGCTGCTGTTTGTTTATAAAAAGCATATAAATCACATAATTAAGTTTTGCTCCTCTTTATGGATATTGAATTCTGTTGCATTTCGATTGAAATGCGACTTTAATGAAACGCCAAACCGCAATCGCCATTAGCATTAAGCTCTCTATATAGGCCCATTAGGCGCAGCTGGACATCCACTCGCCCAGGGGGTGGTCACAGCTCGAGGCGGCGGCGCGTTTAATGCCGCTAAATAAGGTTTTATTTTTGGCCATACAGGAATATATCGGCGTATCTTTGTATGAACGAGAAGTGCGTATGCAAATTCAGTTAACAGAAGTCAATGCTGTTATGCTTGGTAACTCTGCAACACTGGAAATCAATCAACACAAGTGCGTTCTGTTATGCTGCAACAATTGACAGCAGCTTAACATAGGTGCTTTCTGTTACGCTTCCTTTGCTAACATTAAGTGAGCAAATTTGGCAATACTCGACTGGGAATGTAAGCAACTTAACAGCAGCTTAACACATGCGTGCTGTTATCTGCAACAATTGACAGCAGCTTAACATAGGTGCTTTCTGTTACGCTTCCTTTGCTAACATTAAGTGAGCAAATTTGGCAATACTCGACTGGGAATGTAAGCTGGTTAACATAGGTGCATTCTGTTACGCTTCCTGCACTAACATATAGTTGGCAACACTGCCAAAAATCAAAACCATTCACTGTTTAGATTGACATGCTAAACTTTGCAACAGTTCCAAGTGAATGTCAAAAACTTTATCGATTAGCCAAGTGGATAAGAGAGAGAGAGAGAACAAATTCGCAATTCGCCATAAATACTTGATATACTTGACAAGAAGGGGGGTTATAAATAACTTTGGGTTCTATGAACATTTGTAGAACTTTTCAAACAGCGGAAATGGAAATGAGTCACGGCTGCACACGCGACGACGACGACGACGACGACGACGACGACGACGACGACGACGACGACAGCGATCACAGCACAGAACCGATAACAATAAAAACGGCCGTTGAACGTGTGAACAAGAACAAGCAATAGCAAAGAACAGCAACAACAACAAGCACACAACGGTTATTCTAAGAATGCGAGAAGTGACCCCACCCCCCTTGCCATCCCTTCCCCCATACTCCTCGCTACCCCTTTCCACATCAAATCGATTCGTTGCGATGAGATTCCAAACACGATTCATGGGAATTTTTCAGTTTGGGGCGCGCGAGAGACTTTGGCCCCCAGCATGGCATGTATGTGTGTGTGTGTGAGAGAGAGGGAAATAGATAGCAATTGTGGTTGCGTCTGCGCGTGTCAGCTTGGCGTAACACAAAACAATAAACATTAATTGGGGATTAATTAGGTTACTACAATTAGTAATTGGTATGTATATTTTATGGCATACTTTTCGGCTCTGGCTGCAGGGTATCTGACAGTCGCGTGTGTTACAATCTCTCTGTAGCTGTTGCTGTGCGGCCAAGGACGGAAGAAATGTGTGTGACGCCAAAGCGTCAAGTGCGACTATATATGGCCAAGATGGCAAGGAAGAGGGGGGCAAGGAGAGGGACCTCGCTTGACGTCAATTAAAGTTGAAAAAGTGCAACAACTGCAAACTAGTTTGCAGCGATTACATGACACAAAATCAATCATTAACATTTGTAAATTGTGTGCAAGACATATTTGGTAACTTGCTGTTGTTGTTGTTGTTGTTGCAGTGCAGAGAGACGGGCCCCCTTTTTTGTGTTGTTTGTCAATTGATTGTTAATGTTTATTGGCTTATTACAACATTTAAATTTGCCTTTACGAGCCACAATAATAATGAAAACAATTAATGAATGAAGTGCAATAAAAATGGTTTAATTGCCAGCATAACTATGGATATAGATATGTCGACTCTGTGCGCCATTAAAGGCCAATTTAATGCGCAGACACACGGGCCATAAAGTTGCGAAAACAAGCTGAAAACAAAAGAAATAGAAACCGAAACAGAAACAGAGAAGCAGAGAAGCAGATGAAGATGGAGATGGAGAGACGCAGAGACGGAGAGAAAAATAGAGAGACTGTTGCATCAGCCAATTTGAAATTGATTTGATCTGACCATGATTACAATTAAATGGATTCTTGGAATTTCTTCGACAACCCATGCAATAGATAAAGATAAAGATAAACTGAACTTTTGTACCTTAGGCCTTGTATGTTGTTATGTGCGGGGTTATTCAACACTAAAGCCGATTAAAGTCGCGATAGTTTTGCGTCTATTTCAATGCCAAAAAAACAGACCTCTGTTCGCATTTATGGGGCATTGAACTGAACGATATAAGCCAGCTAAGTAGCAAGTAGCACGGAACATGTCAGAGGCTGCAGCTGGCAGCAGATGTTATGCCTTATATACCCCATATACTATAAGTGTATATTGTCGTATTTGAGTGCCAGCGTACTTATAATAATATGGAAAACATATGCAAATTGTGTTTTGTCTTTGACTTATGGCAATTTCAATTGGCAACATCAAAGCGTGCCAAATGTGCCCTGTATCTCTGTATCTGTATCTGTATCTGTATCTGTATCTGCATCTAAAGCTTTAGCTCTATCTGTATCTTTTTGGCACACATTAACCTCAAAGTGCGGCCCCTGTTACCAATCAGAGTCCACTTGATTTCGAGGCATGGGGCGCAACTTCATTATCATGATGAACACACACACCCAGGCACACACAGATACATTCGACTCGAGGCAGATCGTTTAAGACGCCTTGGGGCAGCACAATTGCTTTTCAATTAGGCGACAGGAGGAAGGGGCAAGGGGCGAAGGGGGTGGGGGGGGAGGGGGAGGGGGAACGGCGCGTGCCCAAATGCGATTGGAAGAAGAAAGCATTGCCCAGATTTATTGTTGAATTCAATTAAAGTCCGTCCATAGGGTTAAAAGAGAGCAAAAGATAAAAGACGGCGGCAAGAAAAAAAAAGAAAAGGAAACGAAGAAAATGAAAATGAGCAGAGTGCAAGGTCAGCCTCAGTTGCAGATATAGAAGTTAATCTTAAGTACAAATCGATCTGTAGAGAACTTTGAGCTGCATTCATGAAAGAATCTGCTCTATCCCCCTCTTACTCTCTCTCTCTCTCTCTCTCTCTCTTTGCAGCTTTGCGATCAATTGCTTCGATTCATGCACTTTAATTTGCAGCCCATTTCATTCCTCAACTTCAACTCTCTCATTTGCCTTTTTGCATTTCAATCGCATCAAGTGCAACTTCATCATTACCATGGCCTTTTCAAGTTCATTAACATGCCACGTTCCGAGATCGAGATCTCGAAATCGAGTGCAAACCAATGACGTCCATTAAGAGTTTCTTTCTTCTCTCTGCTCTGCTCTGGTCTGCTCTGTTTCGGTTTCTGTTTCTGTTTCTGCTTCGCCTTCTCTGTATTACATTTCTGTTCTGCCTCCTCTTCCTCTGGGGATGAACTTGAAAAATACATTTCATATTTATGCTGCCGCGATTTCTTAGAAAAGTCCCCTGCCCCACCCACTACTGATTGATGTAGCACCCCCCATTCCCATTCCCCTTTCCCCTTCTGCACGATTGATACTCACATTTAGTGACAGCTTCTTCATCGCGTTCGTTTGTTGTGTGTGCTGCGAGCTGTTTGTTTTGTTGTTGTTTTGTTGTTGTTTTGTTTTTGTTTTTGTTTTTAGCTTGTGCTTTGCAAACTAATCACTTGGCAAATTTGTTTGGCGGCGCTAATTACGCTCGGTTTAAGTACTCGTTTTGCAGCTTGCTTAAGTACTCGGTTAGTTTAGCACAGTAGTTTGGATATTTAGTTGCGTTTTTATTGCGCTTGTTTCTTAAGTTGGTCTGCCGCAGTTTACTCGTTTGCTTTTTACTCGTTTCACTACAACAAAATCAAAAGTTGCGCGTTGTTTAATTATCAATTTGCCGTTTATTTTTACTATTGTTTCGCTGCTGCATCGCAATGTTTGTTAAATTTGTTATCGAATTACGAAAACTATCACTCTCAAGGCATGAGCTTGCATCGAATCGATTTGAATGGCAATTGTTGTGGGCGACGATAACAATAAAGTGCAAATTATCGATGTGCAAAAACTATCAATCTCAATATTACAAATGGCTGCCAAAGGATGAATGGAATGTGAGAGAGTAAGAGGAGGAGTGCGTAGGTATTGGAAATGAAACAGAAACTGCAACTGCAACTGGAACTGCAACTGGAACTGGAACTGGAAAATTGAAGTGGGAATTGTCCCTTGCAAATACCATTCTAAATACGCATTGCCGTTTATTATTGTTATTAATGCGCTCTGCACGAGTCTCTCTCTGTGTGTGTGTGTGTGTGAGTATATGTATCTCTCTGTCTGTCGACGTCAACGCCATTGATTAAAATCATTTATATGCATTGAGTGCTTTGCGGCGGCGACGGCGGCGGCGCAACTGCAGCAGCCTGCTGTGCAGCGCGGGCAAAGAGAGCAGCAGAAGGAGAGGAGAGACAGACAGAGAGAGAGAGTGTATGTCTGTGGAGAGAGGGAGAGAGGCTGGCAGGCTGACTGTGCGAATGCACATGGTTGCTTTTGCTCTTTGCCGTTGTTGTTGTTGTTGTTGTTGCTGGTTTGTGCTGATGTTGATTTATTTAGCCGGTCCGATCGCTTCGCTCGCTGCATTTAAAATGTCGGAAGTGTTTGCGTGCAAAAAATAAATACAAATGCTCACACACACACACACACACACACACGCATGTGTGTATATGTATGTATTTCCTGTTGCAAGCGCAATTGTGTGGCAGCAACAACAACAACAACAACGACAGCAACCACAGCAGAATAGGCAATGAAACGCGAATTTGCAAAACGCGCCAACAACATTTTTTCGATTTCTAGGAACCCACAAAAATATAAAAAGAGAAACAACAAAGTAATAACTCCACTCCTTTTGCCTGCTCCTCCTGTTGCCGCCTCTCTGCCCTCTTCCCCCTCTGCCTTTCCTATGTCTCTCTCTCAAGTCGCGCTTTACTTCCACGCACCAATAAGAACTTATGACATCATCGCCCAACAAAAACCATCAACGAAAGTTGTTTCGTTGCTCTTCTTGCTGTTGCTGTTGTTGTTGTTGGCGCACCCTCTCATGGCAACAGAGCCAAAGAGAAGAGGAGCAATGTCAAAAAAATGTACAACAACAACAACAGCAAGAGGCGAACGTGGCTCAAAGAGGCCTGTGCAGAGTCTCTCTCTGTGTGTGTGTGTGTGTGTGTGTGTGTGTGTGTGTGTGTGTGTGAGTGAGTGTGTGCTGCAAGGTGGCAACATAATGCAAAAACAACAATGAAAGAGCAGCACCAGGAGGAGGAAGAGGAAGAGGAGAAGGAGCAGGAGAAACAAAAAAGGGCACGTTAAAATGTGCCGGCAATGTCGGCATTGATTTGGTTATCGATATCGAGATGAGATGACGACACACGTTGACGAGTTGACTTTGTGATGCCCTGCAGTGGCAGGGGCAGTGGCAGGGGCACAGCAGGTAGTCCCCTTTTGAGTCAGACAATCGACCTGCGCGCACAGATTAAGGCATCGCGATAAGCGCAACACAAACAACAACAACAACAATTGCTTGTTGGTATTCGCTTTGAATATTTGGTATTTTTGATTTTTGATTCGGCATTTGTTACCATTTTCTGTCTCTCTCTCTCTCTCTCTCTCTCTCAGTCTCTTACTTCGTATTGATGCGCTGCAAATACCCTGTAATCGCATTCAATTCGTTTCGCTGCAGTTTATCGAAACAACAACAACAGCAGCAGCAACAACGATAATAATAATAATAATAATCATAATAATCAACACATGAACATTTTAGCGCGAGGTACTTTTCCACAATTCACACAATTCGAATGAAATAAACTTTTGTTTCGTCTTCTTTTTATGACTTGTGTGTGTGCCAGTATGTGTGTGTGTGTGTGTGTTTCTGTTTTTATATATTTTTTAAGTTAATACGTTTTTTTTTGTTATTTTTGTCTGCCGAAAAAAAGTGAGTTGAGATTTCGACGAGTATTGAGTTAATTTTGAATCGTTTCGTATCGAGAATATTGCATTTTCCTACAAAATTATTCACAATTTGTTGCCTGGCTTCGATTTGTTGTTACACTTGTTTATTTAGTTGTTTCATTTGCATTTATCGTTGTGGATAATTTCAATTGACACTTGCACTTTTTCTTGTTTACTTGTCGCTTGTCGTGCTTACATGATCTGATTGAAAAGTGAATCGATCTCGATATATCTGTGCCACAACTTGTGTGTCTCTCTCTCTCTCTTTCTCTTTCTTTCTTTTTATCGCTCGCTCTCTTTCTCTCGAAAACGACCTGCTCGCCACGCTGTTCAAATCGAAACTGTTGCACTCTGAAATCCGGTTTTGTTTTTTATACTGAATTTTTTGAGAAACTCTGCGACCGACCCTCTTACCTCTGCAACATTGTGCGGCGATTGAGTGTAGACGACTGAGGCTGTTATTTGCCCCTGCTGTTAGCAATAACAGAGCGCCTTTATTGATTGTGTTGCGCTGTTAATGACATGTTGCGCAACATGTTGCTGCCCGCCAAAGGCTATTTAATACAAATATGGCGCATTATTTGAAAGCCTTTCCCTAAATTAGTTATCTTAGGCAGTTAATTATCTATTTGTATAATCATTAAAGGATAACGTGCTGACAACCCTAATCATGTTTCCTTTTGCACATGGCTTGTTAGTGTTGCCAAACATGTTGCGAGCACATGCTGCTGGCATTAACATAGCTCTGTTAATGTTGACGTGCGCTCTCTTGCTCTCTCTTCTGTCTTCTGCATATGTATGCGTGCGCTCTTTGAACCACTTGTTGCTGCCGGCATAAACTGTAACTGTAACTGTTGCGTGTACTCTCTCTCGCCCTCTCTGAGGATCGAAGGTATTTTCTTGTGTATGTTACAGTGGGCTGACTTGGATTTCCCCCAAGTATCCGCTGACGTTGCTGATGTAACTATGCAATTGCAATTGCAATGGATACATGTATAATTACTACATATAATTGCCACAGAACTCATGCAGGTAAGTTCCATTGTTCTATACCCTGTAGCCAAATAGTGTAGGGCATTTCCATGAGCTTTTTAAGTATTTATTTTATTCTTATTCATTTTATCCTTATTGTTACACATTTTCTGTTGCATACTGTAAGGCCGCTGCGGATGGGTATGGATTACAGGGTATGCATTGCGGCAGTCAGTTCCAATTACTTTGCTGTAACAGCTGCAGCACACGACAATCGACAATCGGCCAATTAATCGAGGGGAAGTATTCGTAAATGGAAAGTGCCGCGAGGCAGTTCAATTCGCTGGAACGATTCCAGACGGAATTACCACGATGACTGTGCACTTGCTAGCCGGAACTGTGCCTTCTCCCCCACCCCCACTCCTGTGACACGACTGGCTAATTAGGCTAGCAGATCTCGAGCCATCGATAAAAAATCAGCTGCCTCCTGCGGGGTCGAGTGCAATAAAAGCGCATAATCATGTCATATATCGCAGATGTTCAAAACGGCGTCACTTTTACGACTAACCCAATTAAATCATCATTACAAAAGTTATTGCTCGAAATAGGCTAAAATTAGAATGCGAGCTCAATTAGAATTCGAGGACCCATTCGCGTCACTTGGTTTATTATTTATATGGCTTTGACGTACACATTTGATGACGCGATAGGTTTGAGTGAAACACTTGCCATGACGTATGCTATTTTAAAAAATATTTTGCGGTATCGATAAGGGGAAATTCTATCCGATAAATCTTTGCACTAGGACTGTCAGCTACTTCCACAAAACTTAGCAGATGAAAACTAAAAAAAAATATAAAAAACTAACAGAGAACTAAGGAAAAGTATAAAATATAGGACAATAGGTTTTAAATCTGATCTGATTTTATTATAATATGAATGTGATAATACTTGTGATATGGTTAACACTCCACAGTGATGACATTATTGCTGTCAAGCGGAAGTAATATTTCATCAGATTTTTGCAGAACTGAAGATCGACTCATGCACATGGCAACATAGTGGGGAAAGAGAGAGAGTGGGAGAGAGAGAGAGACAGGCATAGGCAGGGCGCACATTACTTGCAAAACGGAACCGGAAATTACAGTGCCATGAGACTGTGTGTGTGTGTGTGTGTGTGTGTGTTTGTCGTCAAAGATGACGACTTGTAAACGCAACGGTATTTTACCATATTATACCATATCATATTATAAATATGTTACATACATGTAGTACCTACAATATGCATGTGTATTTATGCCAACTCACGGGGGCAAACCGCGTAAATACCTCGACTCATTTGACCTTGTAACAATTTCTTTACAACAACAAGCCCCAAAATGAGAGTGTATTTGGGCGCTGTAAATAAGAGCACAGTCTGCGGGAACGGGGGTGGGGTGCAGGGACGAATTTACTGACGCTGTCGCCGTTGCCAGACTTCAATTTCAATGTTATTAACCTCAAACTGGGCCACAGAGCAAACAATCAAATCAAATACGCGTTGAACTTGCCAAACCGACAGACGAACAGCCCAAAAAGGGTGTGCGATAAAAGTAAACAAACAGAAACAGAAACGGACAAACAATACATATACGTATTCGAATGCAAATATGTATGCAAATGAAACCGAGATCAGGATCGCTATAGGAGGGGAACGAAAAGTTAAAGGGGAGTGTAGTGGGGGGAGGGGGCTCTTACCTTAGGCGCTTGCGAGTTTCGTTTTATCGGCCCACACAAGTTGCTTGCCGCTTATCGACGTAGCCTATCGGCTATCGGCCGTTGCCGCTCTCTTTCGCTGCCTCTGCTGCTGCTGCGCTGGCTTCGGCAAAGTTTCGTTGCATAAATTTCGTCAAGTTTTGTTATATTTTTTTTTCTTCGTTGTTTTTGTTGTTGTTGTTTCTTTCGTCTTAGACACTGCGCAGGGGCGTTTCTCTGGCGCTTGAATTTATCGCCATTTTGTGTGGATTTTTGTCAGATCTTTGTGTGCGTTGCGTTGATGCGGCCTAGGCGGCATCGGTGGGCGTGGCCAACAATCAGTGATGCACAGACAACAACAACAGCAACAACAATAACACAAACACAACTTGTGCACTATTTCAATTGCAATTGCAAAAAATACGCAATAAATACATGAATTTGTTTATGTATTTGATATTCTCATTATCCACTCTGCGTTCCACACACACGCGCCTTCTCTCTCACGTGCGCTCTCTTTCGCTCTGTGCGTAGCAAAACTGAAGATAATCGCGTTATCGTTCACAATGATGCCGACGACGCGCTGTGAATGAATGTGAATTGTTGTTTGTTTGTTTGTTTGACGTACGATCTACACGCACACACATAAACGCGTCTCTCTCTCTCTCTCTCTTTAGCTTGCTGTGGTAAAGAGGTGGAGGAGGAGTGTGTAACGGGGGGCGGATGCGGGGTATTTCGCACGCAATGCGCGTTTAGTGACATTCAGTGCCAGGGCATCGAAATTGCTTTACATACGCACACACACACACACACACACACACACACACACACACACACTGGCACACTCGCTGGCAGAGGCAGAGGGATAGAGATAGATATACGCATATATATATATATATCTTTGTAAATATATTTCCACATAATTGATACGCGGCACTGCACATACAGAGGCACAAATGTCGCCCCTGATTCTCACGTTGTGTCGCCGATAATTCACAATTTACCGTGCACTATATACAGTTACACACACACACGCACACAGCAAAATATACATACATACATGGATATGTATGTGTGTATGTATAAGAAATACATATGGTAATATTTTTATCCAAAAACAAACACTTGGAACGACATGTATGGGGTACAGGTATATATGTATATGTATATGTATTTGAATATCTGGTATATCTATATATACATATCTTGTCGCGCAAATAAACTAAATATAATATCGTCTTTAGTCTGGATTATTTTGTCGAGAAATAAAGAGAGCAAATTGTCAAGCCGCACGAAGAACGAAAGCAGACTAAATGCAAAAAATGAATTGACAAAATGTTGTGGGGAATAGCGAGCAGCGACCACATTGAGCAGTGGAGCACGGACGATCATTCATATACGTGTACATATGTATATGTGTATGTATGTGTGTGTGTGTGTGTGTGTGTGTGTGTGTCAGACAATGCTGCCCTGCCATGCTTAAGCTCTACGATAGCTTCCCCATGTGTGCGTGTGCATGTGTATGTGTGTGCGTGTGTGTGCAACTGTGGTCAATGCATTGGCACAGGCAGAGCGGCAGCGCGGTCTCTAATGGGGTCTCTAGCCAGACAAAGAAGACGAGACGAAGAAGACTATATAGAGAGACACTGGCTTATCTACGATGAACATGAACATGCATGCACGCGCTGCTCTCGCGATCCCCGTTGCCCTTTTGCCCGACTACGCCACTGCGCGTGTGCGACGCACGCACACAGCGACAGCAATTGAAATTGAAATTGAAGCATGTAACTGTAATAAAGCGCGCTGGGCATGCACGACTACCTCTTACTCATTAACAGTCCCTGCAACTGTGTTTTCCCAGAGGGAAGCCAGATATGATTCTATTTTATTGAGCAGGCACAACTGTGGGCTACCAATTAAAGAAGGTTTGGCAGTAATAAAGCTCCATTAGCATGAGGTGCTAATAATAGCTGCATTTATTGACTGTAAGGTATCCAGTGGAAGTTACTCCGATCATATTCACGTTTAAATGTACATGCACTACTGTGAATTTGACATTAGAGTGTTCAAAATGCATTTGCTAACGTAATTATCTCACAAATTACTTTTATATCGATATACATTATCGATTAATTAGAGAAAGAACGTAACTATACAGCTACTACAGAGCTGTTAACTAGGGATTATCCAAATAATCCAATTAGAGTGTTTAAAGTGGCTTATTTAAGGTAATTGAGAAACATATCACAAACATATCGATATACAATGTCGATAAATAGTAGAAAAAACACCACTAATAAGTTGATAGCTGAGAGTTATCCTAAAAGTATACTGCACCAGGTAAACTAAACTAGCTTTGACTAAGCTGGTTTACAGGGTATTTTTGAACTAAAGCTTTCTCACTCTCTCTCTCTTTTTCTGTAACGTATCTTTGCCAGTGAGTTCTTGCAGCGCATCTGTCGAGGCGATTCCGGGCGATGCTCGTGGGGAGTTCGGGAGATTCCGTGTAAAATGTAAAGCGAAGCTGCGAAGCGTCGAAAATTATTACTTGTTTCCGTTTTGGGCGCAGCCCCGGACTTAAACATACACACATGCAGACATGCACACATGCTTACATACATGCATAGATATCTCTATCTATATCTATAAGCATAAGCATATCCATGTCCATATTCATTTCCATATCCATATCTATATATACATACATATCTCTTTGTCGTCGTTGATTTACGTGCTGTGTGCGCTTGCGCTTTGAACTGCACTTCACGTATATTCCGGTTGTGCAGCTATATCGCCTGCCTATCGGGCGATACTATATGCCGCAGCATTACGTATACGTCAGCGTGTCAACAAACTTGTAATGTGGCACAAGTATGATTCAATAAACCCAAACCGGCCTGGCTCGGCGGCTGTTAGACATGTTGACCAGACGCCAGTTTGACAGCCAGTTTGCGGTGATTATTCAGTTAGAGTTGTCTATATAGTATGTATGGCTAATGAAGTTGACTCTCACTCTGAATGATTTGCGTATTATTTAACGGTAACAATGCGATTGCGCAATTGGCTAACTGACTGCAGAAACTGCACAGGGGCGGATCTGGGCAGGCAGGGCAGGCTGGGGGCAGGACAGAGGAGGCACCTGAGAACCGAGAACTGTGACAGTTAATTGCCGCATATTTCTTCTTGAATCTACTGAGATATATGGTATGTGCACTAAATGAGCGCCGCACACGCAAATTATAAATACTTAGCCAGCACATTGTAAGGAAATGTCAGCCACAAGCCGAGTAAGATCAGCCCAGAGGCGGAGCCGAGTGGGTGAAGAGAGGGGGGGTAGTGAGACCCCGGCAAAGGTCACCCGTCCCAGGCAAACATCTCTCTCTCTCTCTATCTCTCTCTGTTGTCTCTCGTCTCTCGAGTAAAACTGTATCTAAATTCGTGACTCTGATCCATGATGGGCACTTAAGCCAAGCCAGGGAAACCAGATAAAACTGCTGCCATTTAACTGCGGCAACACATTTCCCTCGCCATCGCCAGTTACGTGTGTACGTAGACTTGCATGACCGACTGTCGACAAATATAGCAGATCGTCAATTTTGAATTAACAAAAAAAAAAACGAATTCTTCCCTTCCTTTTCCACTTGCATCGCTTGCAAACGTTCTTCTCTATTTTTATATTTCCATTTCTATTTGCACATTCGAATCGATTGCAATTAAAGATCTGCCTAGTTCCCCCCTACCTCTCCTCCCCTCCCACCCACTGAAACCCGTTTTGTGTGCTGTAATTGAAGCGTCGCACTGTAAACAAAATTTGCATAATTTGCATTTTGCATTCTGCAGTGAAACGGAAGTGAAAAGCAACCTAGATGACCTCTTGAACGGAAAGAAAGAGCTAAATACCGAAACATTTGTAATGAAACTATTTATAAACACAATCTTTAGTTGTTACCCCATATCATGTGATGATTCAGTTATTTTCTACATGAATCAAATTGAATTCAATAGCAATGAAAGCTGAAGAAAATTTCCCAAGATCTTGAAACCTTTTAAGGTTCTATAGGAAATTTACGTAGAATTATTTAAAATACTATAAATTTTAGATAAGAAAGCTATAACGTTTCAAGAACTAAATACAAATTTCGTAGATACTAATTTCTAAGATACGAATTTCGCAAAGAAAACTTTAATCATTTAAAGAATCTAAAGATCTTTGTATATTCTTTTACATGACATATGAAACTTTAAATGGTCTAAGAAATAACAAAATATTGTGGTTGCACAAGAGCACTTTAGTGATCTTAGTGAATCTTTTATAATATTATATATACTTTTTAAGAATACAAATTGTATATTTGTGTAAAACTCACTTATGTAAAATAAATGAAAATTTTCACGTTTCTGGAAACCAAGATCTTCTAAACTTTATAGGAAACTTTAATTTTCTGTTAATAAATTTTAACATATAGCAAATAAACTTTGTAACACAGTATTTTGCAGTGTAGCTCAAGCTAACCCAAGCTGTCAAGCTGATTTTTCTTCTACTTTTACTGTTATGGTGCTTGTGTTTCCGCACTCTACAGATTCATTTGAGTACTCACCATCTTGTTAGCCTTTTGGGTGTTTCTGTTTCGACTGAATGCGACTGCGACTGATGCTGATGGAACCAAACTCCGTTGGGCTCTGCAAACTGTGCCAAAATGTTTGCGAAACTTACAAGCCAAGCGACTTATATAGCGCCTTTTTCCAATTGTGGGCGGCAATGGGTGTGGCTGGTATTGGGGGGGTTGCTTTATCTGCGCTCTTCTTTTTGCATAATTCGCGGCTGCTGCTGCTGCTGTTGATTACAAAGCGCCCTCGAGACAAACGACAACTGTATGAATTATCTTCGACTGTCTGTATCTGTGTGTATGTGTGTGTGTGTTTGTGTGTGTGTACGCGCTTGTCCATCATATGCTTATGATTACGATTACGATTATGATTATGTAGTTGGTCACACGTTGATTAGAATGCGCTCTTATCACTTGTTGCCGCCGTGCTGTGTTTTAATGTTTCATTTTCATTTGCCCGTCTTCGTCGTCTTCTTCTTCTTCTTCTTCTTTATCACAATGCAATTTAGCTGGGGCGCGTAGGAGACCCTGAACAATAATGCCAATGTGGCACACAAAGGATGTCATTACAGGCAATAGATGGATGGATGGCAAGGACGGTACATTGTGCACATCATCAGCATCCAACCGAACATCCCGATGGAAGCCTTTCACTTTCCTAACAGCAGGTCTTCCTCTTGGACATGCGCATTTAGCTTGAAACAAGCCAAAACGGTCAGGGAGAAGTGAGAGCGAGAGAGAGAGAGACAAGAGTGATTCGACTAACAGATACCCGTCCATTAAGTATTTAATTTGTTAAGAATAATAATTAAATAAATTATAAAAATATACTTTTTTTGTAATTTAATTTTAATTAATGTTAATATTAATTTTAATATACAAACAGATTTATTTGTCAACTGAATAAGCCAGTTTTTGTATTCCTCTTTGAAGAGCTTACGGAGTTAACTAAGTTTCGTTCTTGAATTCATTAGAAATATGTACATCATCTTATATCAATAAGGTGTTTCATAAGTCATATCATATATCATAAATCTTATATTGTTTATCATTTATCTGCTACACACAGCTCAGTAAAATTTGCCGAAAAACTTATTTTTGCCATGATGACCGTGTCCGTGTCCATGTCCATGACCTCCGCCGCCACCAACTGCTCCGCCACCACCCACAATCACAGGCTTGACCACCACGATGGGCTTCACGACGACCGGCTTGATGAACACGGGCTTGGGTTTGATAAACTTCCCCGATAGGCCGCTCAGCAGTTCGCCGGGATTCGGCAAGGTTGGTTTCACGAACACGGGCTTTGGCTTAGTGAACTTTGATGAGAGGCCATTTAGAAGTTCGCTGGGATTCTGCAAATACGTTGGTTTCTGCACCAAGAAGACGCTTCCTTTGGACTTGTGAGCGAGAGTGGGCGTGGCTGCTACGGCAAGCAGAATAAGTAGACAACACCTGAACAGATCCATGACTTTAACTAAATGACACAGAGAATTACGTTGAGGGTCTATTTATGGGAAGGTATCGCTGCGAGCAGTTCAGAACTTCATTTGCATGCGGCAATTGTCGTACGAGCGAAGTCTTATTCAAATTTCAATTTGTTTTATTACTCAAAACTCCTCGCACTGCTCTGAGTTGTTGTTGCGTCTGTTGCTGTTGCTGTTGCTGTTGCTGTCGCTGAGAATTCCCCCCAGTTGTAAGTTGAATTGATAATGATTATGAGGCGAGGTTGTGATTCTGCGCCACATTATTCACAATGATCGCTTGTGCCCGGGGGAGAAGTTGTCATTCAGGCGGCGATTCTCTAGATTTCCATCGGGCATGACGTCTGCGTCTGTAGCCTGATCGGTATGGCTCGTGTCTATGAAATCCCAAAGAGACTCACTTGACTCGCATGTCCAATGGGATTGACTTCATTTCTGTTTACTTATCGAGCCTCATTCCGATTGCGGAAGTCAATACCAGCATACTTTCATGTAATCAAATGAATCACAAGCAATCTGATTAATATTTTCATGTATTAAATTTAAATTAGCCAATAATATTAAATAAGAAACACAATTTATATTCATATGAATTATCCTACAAATTTTAATACGCTAACCCAAAATTTACAATAAGAAAATCAAAATAATATTAAAATAAATATATAAATAAAATATTCACAATTGTTTTATAAATGTTTAACGTTTTTAAAACGATAAAGTTTGAATGCCACATAAATAATAATTTAAACAATTTAAGGAATATTCAATTAATCTATTTATATATATTTGTAAACATTAATTATAACATATTTCATTTAAGTAAGTAAAAAAAAACAGGTAAACAGGCTCAATAACAATTCGAATTTGCGTTGGCGCTTCAACAAATAGATTATCGCCACCGATAACCGTTTAAAAATTCGATAACTTCAAAGTAATTATTCAATGCGTGTTAATATCGATGTTCCAATACATCGATAAAAAGTCTGTGGCAGCCCTGCGGCGAAAAAAAACAAGCATTCGGCTTATATTTATTTATAAAATCAGAAATGGACGAAAGCGTTATAGAAATTAACGACTCAATTATAAGTATTCCGAGCGATACGGATATGGAGGATGGCGAAGTCAAAGAAGCCGAGGATTCTTCCAGCGATGTCATAGAAATAACCGCCAAACCAGCGTCGCCGCCACCTCCACCTCAGCCCACCGTGCCGAAGCAATCAAAGCAGATACAGCAGAGGCCAAGTGAAAAGGCCGTGAAGCAGGAGTCGAGTACAACGGACCCCGAACTGATCTTTGAAGTCAACTTCTGCTCAACGGATGACTACTCCAGGCTTTCGAATCGTATGCTGGAAGCATTTAACAAGACTTTTGCCGAAGATAAATTGGTATTCAAAACGAATGAACCGGAATCGAGAATTAGGGCATATATAAAGCCTACGACTCCACAGCCCGACATTGATCTATTCCAAATTGACACTGCGCCCGCTACGAAGCTGAATGCATCGCAAGTGCCATCCTACAAACGCTGCCACACTGACATTCTCGATGAGGAGACATCCAACCGAAAGAAACTTAAAGCGGAGGCGGTTAACAAATGTTTCCGCCCTAAAATGCAATCTGCCTGCTTTAATTGTGGCGACACCGATCATTCCCTGCGAGAATGTACGCGTCCTCGCAATCAGAACAGGATACAGCGAGCACGCAAGAAAACGAGCCGCGTCGAACGTTACCATGTCGATACGGAGCAGAGATTTGCACATATACGACCAGGAAAGATCAGCAGTAAGACGCGCCATGCCATGGGCTTCAGTCGAGGCGAGCTGCCATTCATTTTCTACCGTATGCGTGTTCTGGGCTACCCACCAGCCTGGCTGGAGGAGGCCAAGGTGCAGAGCTCGGGCATGATGCTCTTCAACGCCGATGTGAGTAGATGCCGGAGTACTACTAATTTTTTTCACTTGACTAACTCAAGTACTTTCAGGGCAGCGAGGTGCAGGGTCCTGAAGAGGAAGAGGGCGAAGCCGATAACTTTAAATACGATGTCAATAAAATTATTGACTTTCCGGGATTCAATGTGGACCCTGGAGCCAAGTTCTATGACGTAAGTAGTGCGTAAAGTATTCTATTTGCTTAAATCTAACTCAATCTTCGCTAGGACTATCAACACCACAATGTGCCACGTTTCCAGGAGAACCAACTGAAGACAAATTTCATCAAATCTCTGGGCGAGAACGTAACCAAGGGATACAAACGAAAGAAATTAATAGATCTTCCTACGCCGCATGATGTTAAACCGGCTGCAGTTGAGAGAGCGACCAACTTAGTTGAGCACGACATGGACGTTGAGGATGGCAACTCCATGGATGGTGTGCAGCCTCCATTGCCTGCAGAGTCAGATGCTCTGGCACCACCTCCCCCACCAACGAAAGAAGACACATCACTCGGCAGCTTATCACCATCTCTCGAGGATCTCAAAGCGCAGCAGGCGGAATTGCTGGAACAGTTGGAATCAAACACATCGCTAAACACGAGTTATCTGAGTGTTGCCGAGTCAAATGTTCTGTCGGTTCAGTCGCCAAAAGACGACGACGATGAAGCGCACAACGCTGCTGCTCCTCCTGCTCCCGCTGAAGTTGCTAAGCCTGTTGTGTTTAAGGGTCCCTCCATTGAGGGTACACCCCTACTGAAGTTCTCCGTCTACGAAAAGCTCCCAGTCGGAGATAATTTTAAAAAGGGCGTCAGCGATGTCATCAACTTTGAGAATCTGCCCGACTCCACGGGCAAATTTGAAAAAATGAAGGATCTGTTGAAGAATGTGCGAGTGCAAATGGATAAACTGCAAAATTCCGATGACTGACGAGGGTGATGCTTTGAGAATACCTTGTACCTTGTAAATACAGCGATATGGGCCATATACCATGCGTGTGTAATTCGGTTTTCTTTATTCGCCAATTGATATTGGGTTTGCACATATAAAACATGCAAATATATGTATGATATGTACATACATATATATGTATGTGTATATAGTATGTATGTAGTACGTATTCAAATAGTTTGTACAGGATCTGATATTAGTAAACGAGAGTTGCGCTACAATTTCTCTTTCTATACAGCTAGAATTTCTCATACTTTTGATTTCATTGCATTAGTTTATTGTTTGCTCTTTTCTACTTTCAATATATATATATATATATATATATATATATTCTTGATAATTTATCCCAATGTATATTCGCGTAAAGGTGCACATATAAGTTGATATAGAGAGGTCTATACATATATGGATTTGTGTTTGTGTAACCAAAAAATGCAAACTGTTAAAAGGAAACATGCTCTAAGACGACGTCTACTCCCTCCCAAGTCTCCTCCGCCTCAGCTCAGCGTGCTCAATTGATGGCCGGCGGTGGCTGGGGGGGGCGGCGGCGAACCATCCTGATTATTATCGCGACGACTTGTTGGCTTGTTGGTGTTGCTGGTCGTTGTAAACTGGCGCCAGGTGCTCGGATTCACAACGTACATGAACATGGCCAGAATCATAAATACCATGGCAATGGTGAAGTTGCCACCATTGTCACCGCCAGCAGTCTGTCCAGGCATCTGCGATACTCTGCCGCTCACTGCAAAAATTTAGCGCACTTTAAGATATGTTACTCATATCGTATCCAGCAGATACTCACCATCGATGCACTCAGTGTCCGTGCAAGCATTCTGATTCTGGCGAATCTGTATGGGAATTGCAAAGGGGGGAGTGTAAAATATATACTTTGTGTGGGTGTATGTGGCAACTTACGAAGTTGATCAACCGTTGCATGGCCATCTCATGCGACCAGATGCATTCGCAGCCGTCAAATTCGTCACCCATGGTAATTTATCAATTTATATATGTATGTTTGACCTGGTGCACACACTGTTAATAAACATAAAGAGAAATATTTATGTATATATACATATATAAATGGTGTGAATTATAATTTCTTTATGACAATTTGCATTTTTGACGAACGATTGACGGCTGTCTGACGTGGCCTTTGCTGCAGCAGGTGAGAACTAACCGACGCAATCTGAAGAATTGTTTTTTTGAAACGGCAAAGGGAACTCAACTGAAACGAATTTAATTCTTTTTTGTTCGCTATACCAACGGAAAAGTCGAGTGATTAGGAGGGATCCATATAAATATGTATAGTATAACTCTCTCTCTCCATGAAAAAAAACCCAGCTATAAATTTTGTTGCTAGAAGTATCTGATAAAGTCGGTTTCGCAGAGAGGGCGCTTGGGAGAGCCGATCCACATACACCCGTACTATATTCAATAACATCGCATATATGTACGTATGTCTCTGTGTGTGCTGGATGGATTTCTCTCATTAAGCTTCACTTAAATATAACACCGACCTTGGAATTGGTATAATATTTTGAAAAAATTGAGTTGATAAGAAATCCCAGACGACTCTCAGTTTTTTGCCACAACTTCAGTGTGTGTAACAAGTGGAAGTACTCGACTTTTACATGCATATACACGAGTCAATATCTGCTCCATGCTCCACATACACACATTCCACATACATGTGGAAGTGTGTACATACATATGTAGGTAGACACTTCTTTAGCGGGATACACTTTCGCAGTAGCAAAAAACGTAGTTAGATACGTAAGACTAATTAAATGCTACACCAAATGATCGTTCTCTTTATCGTTCTTCTAATCATCATTCCACCATCTTGCTTGACATTTTAAAAACATGAAGTCACTTTCGCAGTTGATTGTTTTGTTTTTCATATTTGGGCTATTCATTCGTTCCAATGGAAATTGTGCAGCGGAGGTAAACAAAGTGCATTAGTTTTGTTTATGTGCGGCAGCTAACTGCCTTAATAGTGCTTATTTCATTTAATTAACTATTTAGTATGTACATTATTGCTTTTGTAGCTATTTATGACGATTAGTTTGTTTTAATATCCAACTGTTTATTATTTTATATTATACTATTTATTTTCTTACCAATCTGGTTGGAAAAGGAATGAGAGACTGGAAGTCACATATGTGAGTATGCTAGTGTTGGTAAACGGAAGCAGGAGAAAAGCACTTAAAAATGCCACAGCCAGCACTGCATTCAAATGTGCTTAGTATTTTGAACGAACTTATCGTTTTTTTTTTCAAATATCGTTAGATGATTTATTGCGAATGCGACTTAAGCCAAGTCGGCGCGTTTTGTTTGTGGGTGCGTAAATGGGAGACAAAGCCTCCTCGCTGCGCCGCTTGCCAACGCGCTCCCTTTGCACACTGGGGGGACTCGAGCGAACAGCTGCGATCTCTCCGAGTGTCTCTTTGCAGTTGTCTCTGATTACTTCTACTTGGCACCGGCGTGCTGGTCACTGGAGCGCAGTGCTGTCGCATTGGCGTCTGACCTGGAGGCGTATCCACGTTGCAGTTCTCTGAATCCCTCTTTAGTTTTCGACGCTTGTTCAGCGACAAAAGATTACGACGCGTAATAATCGAACTTTTTGTGACATTGTCCAGGGGCGAACGCTCCGAGAGTTGTGTCAACGAGACCTGCATGTCCGGCGTGCTTTTGGGCGTGTCGAATGCATTATCCAAAGTAACTGGGGAGTTTATCGCTAATACTGAGGCTTCACAAGGTATCAGCTTAGTTTGTTTTCCAGCTCTTCTTGACTTGACTAGGATCTCAGCTTCACCTTCTAGCAATTCGGGTGCTTCGTTTGTTATATCTTCTAACAGCAAAGTAGCAGCAGCTTCTTCCTTTTTGGGGGATATAGAAATTGGTTCCAAGTCTGCCATGAGCATTGCAGTTTTCCTTGGTATCTCCTCTGACAGTTCCATGACCTTATTTGATTCAGTTTGAAACAGAATGTTTTCAGAAGCAACAGTATCTGTAAAGTTCTTAAGGCACTCCTCTTTAGGCGATTGTGGTGGCACAGAAATTGGTTCCAAGTCTGCCATGAGCATTGCAGCTTTTTTCTGCATCTCCTCTGACAGTTCCACGGTCTTATTTGATGCAGTTCGAAACTGTATTTTCCCAGAAGCAACAGATTCTGTCAAGCTCTTCTGGCAATCTTTAGGAGAAACAGAAGTGGGCTCCAAGTCTGCCATGAGCATTGCAGCTTTTTTCTGCATCTCCTCTGACAGTTCCATTGCCTTATTTGATGCAGTTCGAAACTGAATTTGCTCTAAAGTTGCGGGTAGGTGGCTTATCCTTTCACTGGTTTCTTTCGTTGTTTGAGAGTAGTTTAAATCTAGATCAGCCATTAATCCGGCCGCCAGTTGCTGGTGTTCCTCAGTAATTTCGATTGCCCTATTTGATGCAGTGCGAAATGCGACAGGTTCTACCGTATCCAAAGGCATCATATCCAGCTGGCTGCAAATGGCTTCGAAGTCCTTAGCGGGCTGCTGCTGCTGCACAGTCTCGATCTCAATGGGCTGCCATTCACTTAACGGTATCTCATCGAGAAACTCTTCCTCTTTCGTTCTGTTATTTCCCAAATCTGCCATTAGATTTGCACCTGCTCTCTGCATCTGCTCCGTCACTTGAATAATCTGATTTGCAGCTGTACGAAATCCATTAAACTGATTTGATTGCTCTTCATCAGTTGCTGTGCCACATTCCAGATCAGCCATCAACATTGCCGCTTTCTTTCTCATGTCCTCAGTTAATATCACTGTTTTATTCGAAGCTGTTCGAAATTCCATTTGATTTAAGTCATCACTAGGTTGCTTTAGTTCAAGATCGGCCATCAATTGTGCAGCCTGAATTTGCGTTTCCTCGGAGACTTCGATTTGTTTATTCGATGCAGTGCGAAATTCAACGGAATCAGGAGCATTTGCAATGGTTCCGACTTTACTATCACTTAATGAGCAACTGGGAATATCTATTGGCTGCCATTCGCTAAATGGAATCCCATCCAGCAATTCAATATCGCTGATCTCTTTGGTGTCTATTCGATCCTCCACAATCTCTCTTTTTTCTTCTTTCGTAACTGAAATCATTTCCGTATTCATATCACCATCAAACCAATCGTCGCAGACGTTTGTATCTAAAGTAGATAGAGGTTAATTAAACTCGAGCATTATATAGACTTATATACTTACCCAGGGGTTCAACTTTGCATATTGCAGTGTCCTCTGCTGCTGGTGGACGTCTACTCTCGTTAAAGAGAGTAACTTCAGCACATTCTGTTGGAATTCTTGTTAGACTATTATATAAATGAAATATTTATTATGGAACTTACGCATAATCTTACTATCACAGATCTCATATTGAAGGCGACACTCCTCCGTGTTACCAATAAGGTAACCATTATCATCTAAAATATCTGTCGCATCCTGCAGATCGTCAATTTCCTCCGACTTTATTTGCAGATTCGCAGGAAGATCGATGCTGGAGTTCGCATTAGTCTGGGTGAAGAATGCACTTAAGTTCTGCAGGTTTTCACATATCATCTGCGAGCTGTTGGCATCGAAGTTACAGTGCGTTGTTGTTGGCATTTGGGTTATCAAATCTTCTTGGACCGAAAGCCCTGAGGAACAACTCATGCGTTCATCATCATCTTCTATTATGATATTTGCAGAGATCGGCTGTGGCGAGGGCGGCTGTGGTGAGAGGCGTTTGCGACTATAAGTCCGAATTCTTTTATTTCGATACCGAAACCAGGGCGGGAAATCATGTGAGGGAACCTCATCCTCTTCCACATAACTGGGCGAACCGCAGAAATCTAAGAGTATCGCTTCAGCTATGGTTATTGGTAGATTTGGAGCTTCGAACGATATTTCTGGACTATGCCAGACTTCGGCTTCAGCTTCGTCTTTTGGAAACTGCTGACTCTCAAGCATAGATTGCAGTGACATGAAGTTCTCAGAGGCGGGCACTGCCCGAGCACGTATGGGTTCTTGCTGGGCATGCAGACAGTCTAATCGATCAACCTCGAAGAGGTTGACATCTCTGGACTCACATTGTTCTTCCCTTCCCAGTGTCTTATCTAGCTCCTCTTTGATTTCCACGGTGTAAGTTGATTTAGGCCGCAAACGTATGGAGCGCCTTGATGTACTTGCTCGTATTGGTGTCGGACTACTGCTTATACTAACGTCATCTTCGTCCATGACAGCGCGAACGGCTTATTTATTCATTGTATTTCATTGAACAAATCTCCATATGACCTGCCGATTTGCCGCTTTGTTTATAATCGAAAGCTATCGATATCAGTTGCAAGCAGTAAATGTTCAGTGCTGTGTACAGTGCAGAAAATATCTTACAGTAATAATTTAATGAATTCATAAAGTTTATAATTAAATATTGAATAAAATAAATAAAAAAAAACAATACTGCTTAAACTTCAATCTTTAAAAGACTTCTGAATTACTTATGACAATAAATCGTTATTTATATTATTTGTGCATCCCTAATCCCAATTTGTTTTGCTGTTGTCTAACACTGCCTGCGGTCTTATCGATAACAATTATTAGTTTGCCAGATTTTAGTGTAGTCAGAATTAGTTGAATCCTAAGATGGGGATAACCACTGCTGCGTTGAGAACCCAACTGATGGGATTGACCAACTTTATCGGCACACATAAAGACCAAGCGGAGAAGTATCGCCAGCTGCTGAAGACTGTGCTGTCGAACACCGGTTCCGAATTGATCGATACACTAAAAATCTTTGTTGAAGCCATTGTCAACGAACATGTCAGCCTGGTTATAGCCCGTCAAATTCTTAACGATGTTGGCGTCGAACTGAGCAAACTGCCAGACGACATGTCCAAGGAGCTCTCCCACTTTACATTGGAGAAGGTACACCCTCGTGTTATTTCATTTGAGGAGCAGGTTGCCGGCATTCGGTTCCATTTGGCCAACATCTACGAGCGCAATCAGCTATGGCGGGAAGCAGCTACAGTGTTAGTGGGAATTCCTCTGGAGACTGGCCAGAAGCAGTATTCCGTTGAGTGCAAGCTAGGTACATACCTGAAAATAGCACGCCTGTATCTGGAAGATAATGACTCGGTGCAGGCCGAACAGTTCATCAATCGTGCATCGCTGCTACAATCCGAAACAAATTCCGAGGAACTCCAGGTGAGATTGACATAACTCTCTTACTCCATGCTCTTGGTTAAGCCATATACTCTTCTCTTACAGGTGCTCTACAAAGTGTGCTACGCCCGCGTTCTCGACTATCGCCGCAAATTCATCGAGGCTGCCCAACGCTACAACGAATTATCCTACCGTAAAATAGTGGATCAAGGTGAACGGATGACAGCTCTGAAGAAGGCACTCATCTGCACCGTATTAGCCTCGGCCGGACAGCAGCGTTCGCGCATGCTGGCCACACTCTTTAAGGATGAACGATGTCAGCACTTGCCAGCGTATGGTATCCTAGAGAAGATGTACTTGGAGCGTATTATTCGTCGGTCAGAGCTGGAGGAGTTCGAGGCGCTGTTGCAGGATCATCAGAAGGCAACCACCCCCGATGGTTCGTCGATTCTGGATCGCGCTGTCTTTGAGCACAATCTGCTATCCGCCAGCAAACTTTACAATAACATAACGTTCGAGGAGTTGGGTTCCCTGCTAGATATACCAGCAGTTAAAGCCGAGAAGATTGCATCCCAAATGATAACCGAGGGACGCATGAACGGTCACATTGACCAAATCTCAGGCATTGTGCACTTCGAGAATCGAGAACTGCTGCCCCAATGGGATCGTCAAATACAATCGCTCTGTTATCAGGTGAATTCCATTATCGAGAAGATAAGCGTGGCTGAACCCGATTGGTTAGATAATCAGAACTGAGCCAAGCTGAGGGCGTCATCCAATTTACTGAAATTCTCATCATATAATATATAATTTATATACAACAACAACAACAGTCTGTGGTCAACTACGAGTGTTGCGAAATTGCCGTTTGACATGTGTAAATTTAATTTTGAATTTAAGAGAAATAAATGAAAACGCATCCGATCCCGTGGATCCCAAGTGAAAACACCAAAACTTTTGAAATTGTATAATTCAATTAACTTTATGAAACATGTACATACACATATATTCACAATGTTTCTTTGTTTTCATAATTTCTTTGCAGTATAATTCACAAAAAGTCTCTGTGTATATAAACATTTTAAGGTCTTAGACAACTAGCGGAAAGTTTTGCTTTTGTATACAATACAAATGTCTCTAAATATATGTATATCTATATGTATATAGTATGATACGCAGAGGGCGTATGCAGTAGAAAATTTGATAAGGTTCCCTCATACTACCCAACGCCTACAATTCATCCAAAAAAAAGGCCGATTGATTGAAGAAAACTAAAGAAGTAGAAACTAATAATAAGTATAAAATATAAGCTAATTATATTTAAACAATTCAACTAAACAAAATGCAAAAATTATGCTTTAGCGTAGTATTTTACAAAAGCAAGGCCTTAAAGCATCCATCAACTTTGATGATTCTCCGACTACTAACAACAATATCTCGGACATAATATTTAAGCCCGATTCGTTCCGATCTGATCGCTACACCAATAATTTTCAGAGACTCATTTCTAGAACTTAAAAATTAGCGTAAAGTCATCCCTGGGTATTCGCCGAAGACTCCTCGTTCAGCTGCATTTGTGTGAGGGTGCGGACAACGTGGCCACGGTTCATGGGCGTCAGACCCTGGCAGAGACCAACTACAGCGTCTAGCGCCACATCCGGACAGTCCTGCAGAGCAAAGAGAGACATAAGATTAATAATGGAATTGGGCAAGAGGGGGAAAGTTCAAGTACCTCGAGCATTTTGGATATCGTTGAGATGATTGCATCCCGTCGCACAGAGTTCACATTTCTGGACACAATCGATTCGCCATTGGTTTGCTCCTGATACCAGGAAACCATCTCCTCGTTCTTGTCCCACAAATAGGCCTGAAGAGGGAAATACAAATCAGTTAAAGCTTTTGTCTTGTGACAGTGGGACAGGTATGCAGTTGGTCTCACCTCTGTGGCTCCCTTGTCCTCCACCAGCCAGCGGCGCAGCATCTGCTTGGCCTGACCCACAGACAAATTGTCTTGTGCGCGCAGAATCTTCTTGATGTACGCATCCTCGAGCAGCAGACGACGCAGACGCCAGTAGAGCCAGCGGCGTGATTCGCGCCATGGCACAATCTCACTGATGCACTCCTTCTCCAGCATTCGTTCGGGCGTGTCGTGCAGATCGGCAAAGTGCACGGCGACTGTGTGATAGACATGCATCAGCACCGAGATGCGCGCCTTGATCTTCTCATCCACCTGAGCAGCCTTCACCTTATCCCCTGCCGCAGTTGCTTCGTCAAACTCCCGTTTCAGCTGCAATAATAACAACAATAAATCAGTTGGAGTTCTTTAGAGGATGGATTCAGTTTACTTACCGCAATTGTGGTGCCATCGAGACGATGTATGGTCTTGATGAGATCCTTCTCTTTGTACTTGATCTCGACAATGCCCTCTGGTTCGAGAACACCACCACGGGCCTCAGGATCAGCATAGGTCTCCATGTACCGCGGATTGATCAGAGAGTCCAGCACGGCCCAGGCACCACCACGCAGCTCTGCGTTGGGTGGCAGATAGATAAGCACCGGCTTCTTGTACTCACGCAATCCATCGACAATGTAAGCGCCAAATTTAACAATCTGCTCGTACATGTCCTTCATGCCGCCAGAGAAACCACGCCAATTGGCGAACACAATCAACGGCAGCTCCTCACGACCGAAATCTTTGATGGCCTGCGCTGTCTTGTACGACGAGTCGGGATACCACACCTGACCAGCCTGCTGCAGTGTCTTGGCCTCAGAGTCCAAGTTGGCCGGATCGGCGGGCATTTCCACCTCCACAGTGCGTGTCTCCACGGCAATGACACCAACAGGAACACCGCCCAAACGAGCACGGCCTGTGACGACAGTCTTGGCCCATGGCGCCATAATCTCACTCCATGAATCACGATCAAAGAATCCATTCTCCCATTCGTTGCCATTGACGGGATTAACACGACCAGCGAGCATCCAGCGTGGATCATATGGAGATTTGGTGGGCATAAAGTCAACAGGGCGATCCACACGATCGCTGGGCAAAATGATGGGCAGATCGCAGCCAATGTAGGCAGGAATGTAGGAGAGCCAGTCCAGGATGGTGTACACACCGTCCAGATCGATGGCTTCAGTTTTGTGTGTGACACCGTTGTTGAACATGATCTGCACGCCACCCAACTGATTATTCGAGGCATAAACCTTGCGGCCCAGCAACTGAAGGAGCAATCAGAAATAGGATTAGTGGATGCAGAAATTTCCAAGGGTTTCTCCTGCCTTACCTTATTCAGCGCAGCGTAGCCAGTTAGTATAATATGCGAGTTATCGATTTGGATGACACGTTGACCCAGACGCACCACATAGGAGCCAATGCCGATGGTGCGGCAGGTGACCATGGCTATGGTGACAATCTCCTCGTAGGCCTGTGATGTTTCACCGGCAATGAGGCCAGCATAACGCAGATTCTCCACACCCAGTCCATCGTCCTTGCCAATGATGTCGGTGATCTTGTAGCGCTGCTCACCCTCATCCTCAATTAGTATGGCACGCACAGAGTTCAAATTGGCCACCTGGGCATAGTCCTCCGTAGAGAGATATAGATACTTGAAACCCTTGTCTGGCTCCTCGGGATCCTCCCATGCTATTTTGAACATGGCTTTCACCTCCTCAGCCAGACCAATGCGGGCACCACTGTTAACTGATATATAGATCTGTGGAAGAGCGAGGGGTTGATTAGCTGAGTTCAATGACAAGGAGCAAGAAGAGCAGGAGACTTACCCTCGGCACCTTGCGTGCGCGTGCCAGTTTGGATGCCTTGTCGAAGAGCACATCCTCCTTGATACCGAAGGAACCAATCAGATAGGTCAAATCGTTGGCAATCACAATAATCTCACGTCCCTGAGGATATTCAGGTGTGGCCAGCACAATGCGCCAGGCAACCATGCCGCACTGTAGGATTACATGGTGAATCGGTTTTAGAATCTGCTTGGCAGCCCTTGTATTTGTTGTTGTTTACTCACGTTATTCTCGCCCGGCAGACGCTGCATCTCCACCAGACTGTCGCCCTCGAGTACCAGTTCCTGGCACTCAAGCAGAATCTTATCGGGTATGCGTATGTCGACGGTGGGACGCGCCTTGGAGAACTCCTTCCAGTGACGTTCGGTCATCTGGCGGAACATGTCGGGCACATCGTAGACGTAGGTGGTGCCATTCGACTGCGCTTGGAAGCGTTTCTGCTGCAGGAAATCTTTGGTCATGTATGGCGTCGAGATGGGATGACCGTGTAGAGATCCCTGCTTCTCGCCATAGGCCTTGAACTTGATCTGAAAAGGGGGAAACCCATTAGCATAGAGATTCCTCAATGTGAAGCTGTCGTTGGGGGATACTTACAATGCCCGTCTCTGGCTCTGTTTGCTCTGTGTACATGGAAATGTCCAGGAAGTAGCCCGAGTCATTGGCAATGCACAGACGCACAGCTTGAGTGGGCGACTGTGGGGACTGACGGATGACCATCTTGAGTTCGGCCTGCAGCACACGCAGTTTCCACAGGCGGGGACCATAGCGCATGATCATCTTGGTGACAGACTCTTCGATCTTTGCTGGATCCATAATGACGGTGGGCACGAAGTTCAAGAAGATGTGATTGCAGTCCGTGCGCTTGGCATGAGGATGCGAGAAGGCAACCTCCAACTCGTCCATGGCCTCGAGCAGGACACGTTCACCTTCATTCTGCAGGTACTCAAATGAAGCCTCCTTGGTGATTAGATCCGAGTGACGGATAATGGAACGTATAAAGAAGCGATAGTCGGTGACCTCTTGACCCTTTGACACCTTCGCTTTGCCCAAATACAAATGCATCTTCTGATTGGCTGTGGGCAACGCCTCCAGATCGTACGTCTTCATGCGATTCAGTTCCAAATGGAAAGCCGAAGCGGGCTCCAAATGCCGATAGATGCGATCCTCCTGGAAGTTATCCCTGGCACGATACGTGAAGAATTTGGGGAATTGTCGCTTCTTGAGTGCGGCAAAGGTGATGCGACGTATGCGTCGCTGGAACAGCTCCTCATTGTGCTCCTTGCAGTAGTTGCCAAAGATCTGCGCCATCTGCACATCGTCCATCTCGCCCGTCTCCCGCACAGCAACACTAATGATGTGAATTGGTTCCGTGGACTTGGCCTCCTCGGCGGCATTGGCACGCGAAATGGGATCCGAGAGGGAGACATTGATCGATGTGCTGTGGCGACTATCGGAAATCGAATCGGCAGCCTCCACGGCCTCCAGCACCTTGGCACTGACCAGGGCTGGCGATACGAAGTCTTCAAGCAGATCCAGAATCTCATCCGAATACATCTCGAAGTGCTCGAAGGAATCAAAGGCGGATATGGCACCAGTACGCACAAAGGAGCTGCCCAAGGTCTCTGCGGCAGCATGATCCAATCCCTCCGGTGAGCTCATGCGGGAGAACAAACGATTCGGATGCGCAGTGGGTAGCAGGAATTGGAAGTGCACCAAGGGCAGGCCACCAGAGAGTTCCAGATGCTGCAGGCAGGTCAACTCGTACGAGGTATAGGCACGTCTCACATAAACCTCTAGAGCAGCATTGCAGACAGCACGATTCGAGTGATAGAAGAAATCGTGGAGTATATCAAAGATCGAAGTCTCGGAGAGAATCAGACGCTGCAGATTCTCGGGATGGAAATCATGTCCGTACATATCCACAGCAGAGAGGAAGATCGACTCCATTTGATTGTGGCGCAGCTCGTAGGCTGGCTGATGGGCTGCAATGAGCACTTGACGGGATCGCAGGGCAACGCGCGAATGCTCGGCACGATTCAGTGAGGTCAACTCACTCAACGTGTTCGCCAACTCATCTGTGAGTCCCGGCTCATTAGCCCACAGATGATCGATGAGCAGCGTGACCAGCAGATTCTTCTTGGCCACCTGCGCGTGCGAGAAGATTGTGTTGACCACCGTCAGCATGTCATCCTTGTTGTGCTCGCGCACCAGGCCGACACACTTGTCGTAGTGTCCGTGCTGGAACTGCGACTCCACGTCGTAGTACTGACGCAGCAGCTCGTGCACGGCGGCCTTCATGCGTCCACGGATGCCATTCCTATAGCGCTGCACCAGCTGCACAATGCTCTGTGTTGTCAGGAAGAAGACATCGCGATCGGCACGCTTCTGCAGCGTTGCCGCGTGGCTATCGATGACGCTGGCAATTTGCTGGGATGGGAACTGTGCCAGGACACTGGTAATGTTGCGCTCATAGAGTGTCATCAGTTTGCGTATCTTCTTCTCCACCGACAGTGGAATGCGACCAGAGATGGAGGCAATCACTTCCTGCAGCTCGAGCAGAGGCAACGAAGGATCTCGCAGACTCTGCATGAACTTCTCGATGATGTCGCGCAGGCGCTGTGCGTTAAACGGTTCCGGCAGGCAGTACCCGGCGAGGGTGTTCTCCAGAATGCTCTTGTATGTGTTGTGCACACGGTTGAGCTTCTCGGGCACAGGTGCATTCTCTGGCTGGGGGAATTGGCTCTTGCAGGGCTGCGCCTTGGTCACCAGCGAGGGATCATCCAGTTCCAAATGACCCAGAAGCGAACCAGCATCGAGCACAGCGCCAGGACGACGCACAAATGTGACTGTGCCTGCCTCCAGGGAGGTGAGCGTCATCACCATCTTCATCACTTCGATTTCAGCAAAGGCTTGTCCCTTGGCCACATGGGCGCCATCCTCGACAAGCATATTGATCAGTTTACCCGCCGAGGGACTGCGCAACAACGAGGGATCATTCTCCTTCTCGAACACGCAGGTTTGATTGCCTATGACAATGCGATAGCGATCAACCTCCTCCTTCATGTAGGTGGTGTAGGAGGCACCCTCCAGCGAGATGAGCAGCCCACCGTCGGAGAGGCGATGCACCTCGATCTCCTTGAACGAGTTGTTCATCAGCAGGAAGTACGAGTTGGTGCCACTCTTGGCAGCCTGCACCTTGTAGCGAATGCCACCGTTGATTAGCTCCACATCGACGACATTGGTCAGCGTATTGGCGGCCTGGATTTGACCCTTCTCCAGTGAGGTCTGGAAGCTGGAGAATGACTCGGTGATCTCACGATCGGCAATGTGCAGAGATCCGCACATGACACCCAGCAGAATGTCGGGCTTCTCGGACTGCACACGCTCCGCAATGAGGGCATCCAGCCAGGCAGTGTCTATGCTATTGTCCAGGAAACGGTTTGTCTCCAGCAGCGTTATCAGGTACTCAACGGTGGTACGGAAATCTCCACGAATCGAAAGCTCCTTGAGGGCAATGACGAGATTCTCACGTGCCTGCTGACGATTCTCACCCCAGGAGAAGCAATGGCCAAACTGGGAGTCGGCAAACTCGTGCAATCCTCCCGAGGCGGCCACACTGAAGTAGCCCCACACATTCTTGCTGGAACGGAAGTTAAGCTCCTGCACGGTACCCGAACTGGGCTTGAAACCCTCATCGGGATTCTCAGAGGTGATACGTGCGGCAATAACGTGTCCAGAGGGGCGTGGCTTATTCGGTGGATTCTCAAAGTCAATGATGGATGAACCCCACGGCGATTCACCGTAGAGCAGACGAATATCCTTGAGACGATAGAGCGGGATACCCATTCCAATTTGCAGCTGACAAGCTGGCAGATTGACATCGGCAACCATTTCCGTGCAAGGATGCTCCACCTGCAGACGCGGATTGAGCTCGAGGAAGAAGTATCTGCCCTCGGGATCATACAGATACTCCACAGTACCAGCGCTCACATAGCCCACCATTTTGGCCAGACGCACTGCAGCCTTCTCCATGTCCTCAAAGACCTCCGGCTGTGCCACAATTGCTGGCGCCTCCTCAATGATCTTCTGATGACGACGCTGTATGGAACAATCGCGACCAAACAAACTGATTGCATTGCCATATTGATCTGCCAGCAGTTGCACCTCCAAGTGACGTGCACCACTCGCCAGCTTCATCACAAAGATCGGGGAACCAGGCACCTCAGCCTGCACTTGACGGAACAGAGCGGGAAACTCTTCGGTGGTATCCACACGGCGAATACCTTTACCACCGCCGCCCTCAGAGGCCTTGATCATAACGGGGAAACCTACAAAAATGTGCAGAAATTTATTTTAAGATTTTCTAACAGGTTTTTACTCCTATTCCTAGCTTACCAATCTTGGCAACCGCCGCCAGACCCTGCTCCACATTGTTGACACAACCGCGTGCAAAGAGTTCACTGGAGATTTTGATCTTCTTGCCGCTATAGTGCGCTTTCAGCTCTGAGCCAGACCAGGGCAGAGTGGGAATCTCTGCAGTTTGGGCCACAATCGAGGAGGCAACTTTGTCACCCAACGCCCACATGGCACGCTCTGGTGGACCCAGAAAAACTAAGCCCTCCTTATGCAACAACTCCGGCAACTTGGGATTCTCCGATGCATGACCCCAACCAGCCCACACAGCCTGTAATATAAGTTGATAAACATTAAATACATTAGATAAACAGGTATTATAATTTATAATTATCTTAGCGCTGATGTCATTGCCAGAAGAAATCAATAGTTTAACAGTAAGGCGACTTTTAATACATGATTATAGAAGGGTACTAACTTTGTGAATGTGTAAAATGCAGAGGGGGGGAGTCATATATATATTCTTGATTAGTGCCAACACCCACCCCGATATAGATATATAATCATCATCTTAATGATTATTGAACATTTGATTGCCAACAGAGCACCAACATAAAAATTATTTAAATGGTATGGGGCCCATAGATTTCGCAGACTACGCTTGTTGGTATGCAATAAAAAGTGAACTAATCATTTTTTTTTATAAATATTTATATTTACACTCGACTGAAGCTTTCATTACTTGTTTATACACATTAAATCTTTTGCAGAGTTCTCAAACTTCCCACGACATTGCGAAGACCTTTGCAATACCCACATAAGTATATATAAATAGAAAAAAACCCCTTGCCTACAGTGGGTTAACACAAAACATTATGAGTGAGAGAGGGAGAGAGAGAGAGAGGTGGGGAAGGTGTTGAAAACTTATTGATTTTCAAGCTCAAAAGTTCAGATGTAATAGCCGGCGATTATAGCACGGTGCAGCTAGTCAAGTGGGCATATCTACAAGTAGAGAACTCGTAAAACACACACACACACACACACACACACACACTTTAGGGGGTGTGCTGCGAGAATTGAAATCGAACGATTCGCTTGACTTGAATTTCAGCAAACAAAAAAATCGTACGATCGTGTGAGGAGTTCTATTCTATTCTAGGGTTCTATAGTACGTACTGGATCTGACGTAGACCCTTGCGCAATTGAATAACTTTGAACTTACCTGCACTTGAGTGCGAAGTGCAATATCCACAATGAGCTCAACATTCGCGTAGTTATTGTTGTTAGATCCACCGGGTACGGGCACATAATGATCAGCCATTTTAATATATTCCGCATTGGCCTTCAGATCCTCAGGCGTGACCATTACTACAAATCGTACTGCCCTCTCGTTCTTAAACATCTCGTAGGACCAACGACGAATGGATCTCATGCACTTGACGGCCGCTATGCCATTGTTGGCGATAAGGACACGATTGATGACACGCGTGCCACCGAAACGTTTCACAAACTCCTCCGTGGTGGCGATATGAAAGTCCCGATACTGTTCACGTTCCTGTCCGAGTCCAGTGCCGCGCGACATGCTGGGTCTGCGAAGAAACGATACAGTCATATGTAGAGACATTATCAAAATGAAATTTAGAGCAGATTGTTCAATGTACGATATACTTATGGAGATCGTCGTATAACACCTGCGAGTAATTTTAGCACCCACCCACCTACCGCCTCTAAAACGATGCATCTTTGCCTGCTATACATTTACACACGACTCTACGAGTATTAACTCTATTATTTACTACTAAGTTCAGACTTAAATTTTCCGAGTTGCTTTGCTGAGTTGAGGTTAAAGTTGAATTTCATTAAATTGAACTTTGTTCATGTATTGCAGCGCATAAACCTTTTAATTGCTGCCAGCCTGTGTGGGTCAATGTTAGGCAAGCCACAAAGAGAGCAAGCAACTGAGAGAGAGAGAGAGAGGGAAAGAGACAGACAGGTGTAGACAAGCTCAAGAAGAAGATGAAATAAAAAGGCTTTTTGGCAAACCGGTTTTAAACAAATTCCAAAGTTTACGAGAAGCTTTTACATTGTTTACTTTGTATGCACGCTCTCTCTCTCTCTCTCTCTTTCTAAATCTGCCTCTCACGGCAATTGGAGGACGCTTTTTGCATTTGTAAGTCAAATATTTACTTGCTATAAAAATAATTATGCACACACAATTTATAATAGAGATATATGTAGAATAAGACAGAGAAAGAGAGAGAGAGAACGAGTGATATATGTATAGGAAATCATATCTATTCGTTTCACTGATTTACTTTAAAGTGCCGGCGGGTGGGACGCTCAGTAGGTTCCCCGCCGTTGTTGTTGTTGTTGCTGCCAATGTTGAGTTCATATTGTTATTGTTAAAGTTGTTATCATGGATATTGCCAATGTTGTTGTTGTTGTTGTTGTTGCTGCTACTGCTGCTGGTGTAGTCCGTATCAACATCATCGTGTTCGATGGCCACAATATTGGGTATATTATTATTCATTGTCCCGCTGTTGTTGTTGGCATTGTTGGAATTCCCGGCTGCATGTTGCGGTTCCTCATTCGCTTCGACAAGTACAAAACGTTTGCTGGCACGACGCTTCAACATTTTGGCGAACGCAATTAGGGCCAAGATCATTCAAGTCCACTTTGGTGATAACCGAGATTTCGAACTGGTTACAGTTACATAGATTATGCAAGATTATGCTTGTGGCTCTGCCTGCGCCTCTGCTGACTAATCAACATGAATTTTATCGGGCGCAACTTTCACCTGCGCTGCACAACAATGGGAACACAATGAGCGACTAAAAACTATAAACTAATGGCAGGTCAGAAAAGAAGACAACACGCGATAAATATTTTGGGGCTAAAGAGCTAAACGCGCACGCTGCGACGACCGACGCGGACGGAAATTGCTGTAAAACTAAACAGCGATGACGATGACAGACAGCTAAGCTTCGGCATTGCCAGAGTACGAGTAACTCCCGAGAGAGCAACAGCCTAACAGAAAGTGAGAGAGGGAGAGCGAAAGCGAAGTTGGCCTCTGGCAACATCAGTTATGAATGAAAATAAACAAAAAGTCAACAGTTCCCGCACTGTTCCCACACTGTTGGCACCTGTCGCCTGGCAGCTGCAGCAGCTTTTTCTCTGCTCTCACTCAGTGCACTCTCTCTCTCCTTCTGTATCTCTTTCACTTTGCCTGGCACACTCGCTCTCTTTTAATTGGCTCGCCCATACTCTGCATCACTCAAGTTCTCTCTTAAGCTTTTTAAGATATCACGCACATTGTTGTTACTGCTTTTATATTTATATTGCCATCTCGCTCTGTGAAACTCGCGCGATTTGTTTGGCGTCGTTTGGGGCTGCGCAGCAACAATGACGTATGTAGTTAAATCACTTACTGCCCCTGCTTAATTTATTACACAGGGTATACGGCCAGAGGCCGAGGGTATATTAGTTGTAGCCAGAAGTGTATGCATATGTAATACATATTAGTATATGTAATATCGTACATATGTCTACATACATATTATGTATAAAAACACACATATTATGTATAAAAACAATCTGCAAGGGTATTAAACATTCGGAATGCCGAACATAGCTTTACTTTCTAGATTGCTATTGTTGTTGTTATTGTTGATCTGAACTAACCTTAGACGCTTGCGTCGTTCCGCAATGTCGCCATTTTGACGTAAATCGCTCTGCATTTTCTGGGGAAATTGATCGCCAGCTTCGCCCGCCTCGATAGCTTCCTTCTCATCGATTTCGTCACCGACCTGCGTATAATTAGTCACATAAAATAGAGCCAGGTGTTATCTACGAATTATCTACATATGATATCTAATAAGATATGATAATTTCCTTACCAGAAAACTTGGACGCTCCCCACCATCTGTGGCCGTGCCTTGTGTCGCCGCCTCGCCGCCAGTTTCGGCGGCATTTGTTGTTGTTGTCTCTTGATCGCTCATTTTGTTGTTGTATTTAGTGTTGTCAATGTTATTGTTGTTATTGTTAATATTAAAATTGCTTAAATCGCTTAAAACGTTATCCTTCAATTGTTCGCACAGACCATCGACCTCGGACTTAAGGCTCTCGCTGGAGAACTTAACCTTCTTGATACACGACTTGGGATATCGTTGCTGATGCTGATCTGTTGTGCTGTTCTTTGATGTTGTTGCTGTAGCCGCAATAACACTGGAGTTGTCTGCAAGAGAAGAGAGAGAGAGAGAGAGAGAGAGAGAGAGAGAGAGAGAGAGATGAAGTCAGTAAACATGAACATAAAGAGAATATTTTGAAGATCACGTTTTATATCCGTCCCTTTTTCACATTTATTTAATTTACAGACGTATAAAGATCTTACTATCAGTGTTGTTGTTCTTGTTGTTGTTGCTGTTGTCAGTCGGAAATATTGTTGGAGTTGTTGTTTGGCTTTCGTAGTAGTCGCTTAGTCGGCGACCAAAGAGCAATTTCAATAGGAATGCTATAAACGCCAGAGTGGATAGCAGGAGTGCGATAAACATCGGCTACATCCAAAATTGCAATCTATAAAAGAGTCTAAACATATAGCAAACTACTAACTGATCATACTGCTAATCGCTATAAGCAGGGCAAGAGAGAGAGAGTTCAAAAGGTTAACTAGCACATCAATACATATTGACCGCGAATTGATATTGAAACTATGCCAAATCGGAGCCAAAACAAAAAACAATCATCAAACTAGTTTCCAAAAAAATAAAAAAGACGTTCATGAAACCGAAAAAACCGAAAATTTCAATTCTGCATTGACGAAGTTTCGACACTCTTTACACTTTATGACTGCAAATAAAATGAACAGGTCTCTTATCAGCTCGTAACTGTACCGAGCTTTGCTTACGTAATTAATTCAAGCAATGCTTTCGTCATAAGAACCCGAAGAATTGAACATTTGCTCTACAATTTAAATTATTTTCTTACACATTAAGTAGTTTCTACGAAAGAATACTTGTAGAGTGCAGAAGATAACATAAGGTTTATATAAGTTGGGTTATGAAATTCAACTTGAGACTTGAACTTGAACTATCGAGGATACACGATTCGTATAAAGATCTTCTGTGATCACAGACCTTCTAGGTTCTTCTGGAGCCCTTCCTCTTTTAAAGTCTATATATAGAGTATACACAAGAAGGTAGAGCGGGTACTTTGCACTGCGCATTTAAATTGATACCAAAATAAAAGACATCAAAAATACAGCACATGTGTAGAGTAGAGCTTTGTGGACATGCAAATCAGCTTTTGTATAAGTATATCAAGAAGAGGTCAACGATTTAGCCATTACAATATGTAAGTGTGCCAGGGTGTGTGTGTGGTGTGTGCGCGTTTTCAAAGACACCTAGACACCCCTTTCATTGTTACACATTGTAACTTGTGGAATTGTGTAATCCAATGCGGTCTCTAGAGGGATACGATATTAACAGTTGGAACTTTACTTTCGACAACAATACAGATCGTATTAATTATAACTATAATTATATATATTATGTTATAATTATAAAGACCAAGTGCTGCAGTTTGAATTCTCTTTCTTGTTTAGTCTCTTCGGTTTTTTTTACCACGTTTGTTTCAGTTATTTGGCATTTGGTTATATTGGGGTTTCTTTTGTTTAAGACGCGCGTGAAGAGAAGCAACAAGTTTTTTCACGATTTGCTGCCCGATTACAACTGAATTGACCGACGTTTGGAATGCGACTGGTAAACGGAGGCGCCGCGTACTATCGCTAGCTGCCGCCTCTGCCCACTGGGTCGCTGTCGTCGTCGACGTCGTCACTATCAATATCAACTGCTTATGCTTGCCTAAATGTCTGCGTCGGCAACAGCAGCAGCAGCAGGTGTATACATGTATGTGCCTGCGTGCATCTGTATGTGTGTATGTGTGCTTATGCTCAAGTTGTTGTGCTCGTATGTTAATTGTGCTCAGAGGGCTTTACAGGTCGAGGCAGTCACCGCTCTAAGGCATGCTGAGTACACAAGAAATCTGCAAGCAGCAGCGATTTCAGCGATTAATTATGTCTCATTTTGAATATATATATATATATATATATATATATATTTACAGTTGTTAATAACGATACAATTGTTATTATTTATTTATTTACAGTGTTCTAAATAACAATCGATACATTTGTTGTCTATTGTGAGTGAGTTCCTTTTAAGCTGCCATTGGCGGCTTGGCGCGCAAGCCTCGATAACACAATTGATATAAATCGATAACAAACATAGCATGTCTCTAGATTACAGCTTTCAACACTTGCTCTCGCTGTTGTTCTCTCTCTCTCTCTCTCTCTCTTTCTTAGTCTCTTGCATGTCTGCTATATTTTCAATGTCAAGGCTGTTGTTATTATTGTTGTTGCTGTTGTTGTTGCGCAACTTAATGTTTAATCTTTATTGCCTGACATTGATGATGCACTCGGGCTCACCGGACACTGGCTCAGGGTTACGACACGAACGCAATCAAGGAAACTGCAGCAGCAACTACTGCAACAACAACAACAACAACAAACCCAAATTGCACTTGCAGCTGTGCGTCAGAGCAGCGCGCAATCTGATTGGAATAATGAGGAAAGTTGAGGGTGCAAAAAGAATGCAAAAATTGATTATCTTGCTATTGACAGATTGTCTTGCGTGTGGACTGTGTGTAATAGAGTACTGCATGAATGCATTCAAAACGGAAAGTGTATCATTCACTATTCAAACGGGTTAAATATTTTGGATATAGTTGTAAATGAAGTGTGAGTGAGTATACTCATTCACTTGAATGTTTTAAATTATAAATTGAGTACAATATTTTTGGGTACAGTGATATAATATTTGAATCTATTGAAAAAGTCTTTTTAATGATGCACAACTTGTAGTAATGTGGAATATCTAACAACAAATTGTAAACAATAATGTCAGTAGTGTCAAGTAAAACATGAGTGTATTTATTTATGCACTACTCTAGTGTGCAGGTGTGTGTGTGTGCGTGTGTCTTGGCTGTTTGCCTGTAATCAAATTAAAAAAAAAAACAAACTGAACTCTGCCATGAGCAAATCACGCGGACCTACACACCAAATAAACTGCACACCGGCATCAATATTGTGTATATTCCTTGAATCGGCAGAGGTTTTTTAAAAGTCATAAAAGTATTTCCAGCCAAACAACAGCCAAACAGGCGAGAATGGGCGAACAGCTGATAAGATGTTGAACAAGAAATCTTACGACTTTTTTTCAATTTGCGGCACGACGGTAACCATGGAAACTGCCCGGCTATGATTAATATATTTATTATGATTGTGAAGTACGAGTACGAGTACGGGTTATTTTGGTTTGAAGGTAAATGCTGTTATTACCTATTACCCATTTAAACACTTATCAGTTATCAGCCGTTATCAGTTCAGACAGCTCATACGGAAACTTTTCGGCTGCTGATACAAATTATTCATGTTAGACGCGTGGCCATCCTATGGATTATCAATGGGCGTCAGCCTCAGACGCGTGTGTGTCGCACTCGCAATACTTGAGACGTCTGTTCTTGACACACAGACTCGGTCATAAATACACGTGTGTGTACATGTAAGTGTGTGTGTATGCAAACATATTCGCTATCAGCAATATTAGTACACAGCTTCCCAGTTTCAGCTCCAATTACAAGTGCATTTCTGTGCATGTATGCGTGTCTCTGCTTGTATGTGTGTGTGTGTACGTTTATAAATTAACTATTAAGTAATTGAAGCCGGCTCGCCATGGTAGCTTTTCAGAGAAACATTGTGAAACCACCCACAACAATTCTACCGAAGCACAACAACAACAATAATAACAACACTTTGTTGGCAAACATACATATGTATGGGTAGAACATACACATGCGCGCACACAAACACACACACACACACATGTCGGTGTCATGCGGACATCGCGCGATATGCGAGTCCAATAGAAATCAAGGTCAGCTCTGTTCAACAAGAGAGAGAGAGAGAAAGAGAGCGGGAGAGAGAGAGCGCGCGCAGTCGAGGAACGTAGGGAGCCAACATATTGAACGATTTATGCTGCTCAACATTTTACTTAACATGAAATTAAATTAATAACAAATCTGAGCCACGCCACATGCCACACACACACACACAAGCACTATATGCACAGTTATTCCACTGCTGATTTATGAATGTGCCTGCCTGGGCGAGGTGAATAACCCGTGCTTTGCACTCTAGTTCAGAAGGAACTAATGCATATTTATGTATGAAAAGTCACTAATCGTGCATTAATTGTCCACTTAAAACGCACTCACTGGTCATTGACTTACTTTTCTCCATTGTATTGAGCTTCGCACGTCTGTTTTTCTTTTTGTTAGCAATTTTGTATATTTATAACTGTTTCTCCTGTGGTCCGTAAAATTCTTCTCCAATTGGGTTTGTGGTTGTGGGTGGGTTAAAATTCTGGATTAGAGAATTTGATTTGATTTGACTCGTTACACACTTCACTTGTTCAGTCGACAATGAATGTGACACTTATGTTATTGCACATCATTTGCAATTGTTTATAGAGGTTTATCAGTGGGTTTTATACGCGTAAATAAGCATTCGATTTTGTTTTGCTTGCGACCGATAACACTTGCCGATACTTATGACAGTGTTGTCAAATATCAACACTAATGAGGGGTGCTGCCAACTCGGCGTAAAAGAAAACAAGTTGGCTGTTCCTATAATCTGCAATAACATTTGCAACATTTGCTGTGAAAAAGCCGCGTTTTTGTTGCTTCCAAAAAAAAATACAATAAGTTAGACATTAATAAATAACAATAAACATGTTTGATGTGGAGCCAATTATTGCGGACCACAAAGATGTCATACACGACGTAGTTTTCGATTATTATGGCCGTCGCATGGCGACCTGTTCAAGTGATCAGACAGTAAAGGTAAACTAAGAGCAGCTGCACAATCGATTACAGTGGCATTAAACATTGTGTTTCCCTTGCAGATATGGGACGAGGACGAGCAGGGCAAGTGGGCTGTGACGAGCAGCTGGAAGGCGCATTCGGGCTCAATTTGGCGCGTATCGTGGGCCAATCCAGAATTTGGCCAGGTAATAGCAACGTGTTCCTTCGATCGCACCGCCTCACTGTGGGAGGAGGTCATGGGCGAGAAGGTGTCCACAAGCAATGCACCCACCCGTCGCTGGGTGCGTCGCACAACGCTTGTCGATTCCCGCACCAGCGTCACAGACGTCGAGTTTGCACCAAAATATCTTGGCCTACTCCTGGCCACAGCCTCCGCCGATGGCATCATTCGCATTTACGAGGCCCCAGACATAATGAATCTATCGCAGTGGCCAGTGCAGCACGAGATTGCAAACAAGCTGTCATTGAGTTGTCTGTCGTGGAATACATCCACGTATATGGTCACACAATTGCTGGCGGTAAGTTGTGAAGGGGAAAAATCGGAGATTGAGAAATGCTTAAAGATTTCTTTGTTGCCTTCTTGCAGGCCGGCAGCGATGAATCAGCCACGCCCACGGGCAAAGTGTTCCTCTTTGCGTACAGCGAAAACGCTCGAAAGTGTGTGAAAATTGAGACTGTTAACGATATCACCGATCCCGTGACGGATGTTGCCTTTGCGCCCAACGCAGGACGCACCTTCCACATGCTCGCCGTGGCCAGCAAGGATCTCTACATAGTGAACATACGCGGCGTCACGTAGGTGCTCCAGACATAGATAATGTGATATATAACTAAAGTGATATATTTTTAATCTAGGGACTCTACGGGCAATGCCAAGCTAGATCTGCAGACGCTAAAGTTCAGCGAGCACAACTGCCCAGTGTGGCGCGTTTGCTGGAACATGCTGGCCACCATGCTCATCTCAACTGGCGACGATGGCTGTGTGCGCATTTGGCGCATGAACTACACAAGGCAATGGAAGTGTGCCGCTGTGCTCAAGGCCGAGGGCAGTGGGCCAACATATGAACCGAATCCGGCGACGCCTGCACTGGGCACCACAGCCGCGGCCACGGCAAAGTTCTACAAGAAGGGCACCATTGGCAACCAGGTGCCATGGCATTAGCCTCCATTCCTGCATGCGTGTCTGTGCGTATTTGTTGCCAATGTTAAGTTCAAAATAAAATTTATATATATAAACATTAAACTGTAGGCTATAGTGATCACTATGTTAACTCAATCCCACTTACTGCATCGTGTGCACATCTTGACAGCTCCGTGGCTCAGCGCCACTACCAGCGACAGCGTCAGACTGCTCCTGCTCCACATTTGTTTTGGGGTCACTTCACATCTTGTGGGCAGCAAGGTCACAATAGGCGCTTTGCATTACATCACAGTGGCAACTCTTTCTGTAGTTGTTGTTGTTGCTCTTCTTGGAGGGTGGGAATAGTGCGCGTGCCACTTAATAAACAATTTATTGTTTATTTTGAATTAATACATACGCAGAGCGAAATAACAGTTCGAGTTGAACAACAATCTAAAGAAAATCTAAATCAAAACAAATTCTCGTTCTCTCTTTTTCAATGCGATAACCCATAAAAATAATCGAAATTCTCTGACTGCAGTTGTGCATGTGTGTGTGCTTGTGAGATCTGATAATCGAAAGAGAGAGAGAGAGAGATAGAGAAAGGGAGAGTAAAGCACGTGCATGTGTGTTTACACTAGTCGGCATAAGTATTTTGACGAGGGAATTTTTAAAATGATATCAGTCAAGTGTTTCCTTTTCCTCTTTTGTTTTATTTAATTTGAATATAAACTTATTTCATATAGTGACGTATAGTAAATATTAGTTTATTTGGTAATTATTAAATATGTGCCCTCAGCAGCGATTTTTTTTAAATATTTCTTACAGGTAGGGCTATATTTATGACGAATTTTGGTGAATGACAGAAGTCTCGGACTCCTTTAGTTTTTTTAATTGAATTTAGAAAATAATTAAATTTTGCATGTATTCATCATCAATCATCGATGTTCGAAACGACTGCTCTGAAGGTGGACTGATCAGTGATCTATAGAACTTCAGTAGAGACAGAGTAAGGGAAAAGTTTCCCGTCAATGACAGATTGCTTAACGAGGACCAAACTTGATCCCAATTAATACCAAGAGAATTAAAATCAAGATCTCTGAGTCTTATAGAAAAGAGAAAATTTTACCATACATAAGACAAAATAAAATACATAAATAAATATCTTAACCATTCTTACATTTTTTTGGATTTACTGGGTCTGTAATGATCTGAATTAAAATACATCTATTAGATTTAAAAATATATCTATTAGATTTAATTACTGAAAAAGAAACCAAGCCGAAATTTCAACATATCAATTTCAATGTTAAATTTCAACAAAAAAGTCTTTCTTACACATTCCACATAATTAAAGTATCCCTTGAAAAACTAGACTCATTTCTCTCATCATTATTTTTATCATTGCTTCAATGAAAGACATATGCAGAGCGATTAGACGAGTGCACAATGAATCAATGATGCGTTTAGGTCATGCTCCATATGAGATAACATGAAAAGGATGCGAGGATGTGTAAGACCCCAAGCACATATGCATATTTCAATATATGTATGTATGTTACTTAAAACCTGCAGCTGTCCCGAAAATAATGCCATAAATAGGCAATAAAAATGTGGCCAAACAAGTGTCAGAATCGATCGAGGACGACAACAACGATTAACAATTGAATATGGAAATTTCTGCCAGGTTTAACACGAAAATCCATTCAAGAAATCACATAATATTCCACTTAATTGAATCGAACCGCAATAAAATAATTCACGTGGTTCCACATATGATGAATCAACCCCGTTCCCGCTGCTGTTGCTGGTAGACCGACAGTAATCCAAGAAATGAGCTCGACTTTTGGTTGTGCTTGTGTTTTTATATAGGCAAATCTGACTGCAAGTGAAAAAAAAAAAACCCACCCTGAAGCACACTATGGAATCGACCTTGTCGGGCAGGCCTATCCCGTAGCCGAATGATTGCCTCTAATTGGAAGTTTTGACGTGTACATTACGTGATGGTGTCGACGATGATGATCTCTCTGTCTCTCTCGCCCCGGGACACCCCTTGGCGAAGGCTGGTTGATTTCGAATGCGATTGCCAAATGGGGTGGCCTTTTGCGTGGGAAGTCAAAGCGCAGAGCTCTCTCACATCGCTCGTGTTGTCCAGCCCTGGTAACGCGATAAATATTGAAAACATTTATGGATGTTCAACCGGCAAAGCTAAATTAATGCGCAGAAGATTGTTTCATTTTCCCAGTCAGACTCTGCTCGGGGGTTGCTTGGTTAGGTTGATAGGGAAACGTTTATAATGGTTTGTGTGTTTCGAAGGAATTTGTCAAAGGGAAATTCATAGCAAGCAAATCGGTGCTTGAGTTCTCTTTGCCCATCATTTAAATTTAATTACACAAATGTAATATATTTACATATTGGATTTATTTTAATATAACTTATCTTAAAGTTTACGTCATTGTTCTCTTTTATCTTCCATTTCTGTTCATATCTCGAACTTTTGCTACCCTTTGGCAGCACCTTGTTGCCTGTTCCTAATTATGCCGGCTTAACTAACGCGGATTTCCTTCGGTTTGGTTTTGGTTTTGGTTTTGGATTTTCACTAGTTAGCGGTGCGTCGTTATGCAAATGCCAAGTGACCCCATCTCGAGAACAGTTCATAAAGGGTTCGAGCGGTACGGCTCTCGCTGGCTTGACCAACGGTCAGCCTCCGGAAGCCTTTGGGTCGCGCACAGTGGCCAACAGCTTATTAGTTGCGATTATGCGTTCCAGTTCAACGGTTTTGTGGGTTTCTGGCCGCGCCACAAAAGATTTACATAAATAATATTATTGTATTTGTCGAGTTTACAGGGAGCTCGCTTCTTCTGGTTTATTATCATCCATGGAAAATAATGAAATTTCGCTTGGCGAACGCGTCTAACTAATTAGTGCAGTGAGTAACGAGGATATTCTAAATTCTTATGCTGCCAGACACCTCTTTTACATAGTAATTAACCCTTGCATATTGTGAGGTTATGTTGAGCATGAATATATAGTTGTATGCGCAGTCGACTTATCATAGTTCGACTGTAAATTAAATAAATATGATAAATAAAATATAATATTAAATATTAATGTTTCATCAGTTTAAAATATAAAAAATGTTATTGTCTAATAAAGATGTCATTAAGAATGATAGTTTGAAAACATGTTATGTTTATGAACATGTTCTTGAGAATAGGGTTGCCAAGATGTGTCAGTTTTTGTTGGGATTAAGTGCACTTTAGAAGATCTTTTGTATTATTTCATCGATTCTTGTATAGTTTCTTCTTATGATTTGAAAACTCTTATAACCTCTCCCAAAATAAAGTACACACCTTATTTTGATTCTCAATTATGATCTTTATTTACAGCGACTGCAGGATTGTATAAAATACTTATCGAGTATACAAGACGCTTTGTAGAAAAGCTGTGAAAAATGTAAATACTTTGAACATAACCTAACTTAACCTATTTATCCATGACTTAAGACTATCACACATGTTCGGCTTTGATCTGACTAGAACTGGGTTACATCTGGGGCTGTTGCTGTTTGGAGGAGTCTCCTACTCACTTAGTAGGCCATTTCGGCGCCCCAGGGACGATAAGGTTTGGCGCCATTGGCGGCGGCGTATTGCAGGGCGCTGGCATTGTTGTAATCCTGGCTGTCTGTAACGGGATATTGCGGCGCTGTGCTGTAGCTGAGGCTGGCGGGCACCTCGTTGCGGTGACTATTGGTCAGGTCGGTGTATGTGGGAATCTGTTGCTGCGCCTGCTGCGGCTGCTCCGCGTGCGTGCCGTGCTCCTGCGTGTAGTGCTGAGCCTGTTGCTGTTGTTGCTGTGGCTGCTGTTGCTGCTGTTGCTGTTGCTGCTGCTGTTGCTGCTGTTGTTGCTGTTGTTGCTGCTGTTGTTGCTGTTGTTGCTGCTGCTGCTGTTGTTGCTGTTGCTGCTGCTGTGTGGCTGCCTCGGCACGTGGCTCCATCGGGCCAATGACCGCTTCACTGGCCCCAGCCACACTTGTTGCAGACACAACGCTGGATACACGTCCGACATGATGCGGCGAGGCAATCCCCATGTAGGCGCTGCTGCTGCCGCCAGACATGGGAGCAGGCACATAGGAGCTGGCACTGCCCACTGCGACTGCGGCACCAACGGGCGCATAGCCCTGGTACGGAGTTCCAGCACAGCTAGTCTGATAGCCACCGCTGGCGGAGATCTCGCGCTGCTGAGCAAAGTACTGCAGATGCGACATGAGGCGCAGACGCAGTGGATCCTGAATGTCCATGCCCTCGATGGTGACCAGATAGCGAGCCACCTCAGCGGCACATTCGCGGAATCCAATAGTATGATAGTCCATTGCGACGCGCTGCGGATCATAGTTGAGCGAGTCCAGGGCTGCAAGTACAGAAAGAGAGAGAGAGAAAGAAGGAAAAAGTCAATAAGCTGGCCAAGCTCAAAGTGAACAGTTCAAATAGTTGTTCCCACGCGAAAACATTAAAAAACTACCCCCTTGTCCCAGGCCGTGATAGCATTACCAGGCCAGGGGGTGGAAGAAGGGGGGTAGAGGGGAGAGGATTGCCCTGCACATGGGTGTAAAAAGCGGGTGGTTTGCGTAGCGTGGGAAGTGCCGAGATTCTCGCTTCTCTCACCCTGCCACGCTAATTTTCCCTATTACAGCCAGTCCACCTAATCTTCCCAGCCTCGGGACACAACAGAACCCAACAGGTTACAATTGTTTATCCTGCTTTATGATAATATGACAAATATGCCGATATCATTTAAAATACGATATCATTTTCCCATCCTCAAGGGATGTTTGCTCTCTTGATTTTTGTTGCTTATGTTCCCAAGTACTTTAGCACATTTCCTTTCCCTTAGCTGGTGGAAAAACTGATTTGGTATTTCACAATTGGAAAATTAATAAACAAGGCTGGGATAAAATACTAATTAGAACTTAATATAGTAGCGAAGAGTTTAATACAATTGTGGATATGTACGCAGAAATGGGAATTGCTGAGTTTAATGGCGAAATTATAGAATATTTAATAATAATATAATAAAGGTAAGCTAGACTTTCTCTACAACTGATCCCTCAGGTGAAAGAAAATTGACTTTATGAACGATTGAAGTATTTGAAATAAAGCTATGTTCGGTATTTCTGATCTCTACTATAGGATTTTTAATCCTTAAAACGTATTTAAATATTAAATATTAAAGAACTATTGTTTTCGTTTTTCTACGTACTTATCATCTACCAGATCTTCTGTCTTTTACTTTCTTAACTTCAGTCTAATCCTGAAGAGTTCAAAATATCAGATACTGAACAAATAAAATCCTACAAAACTCACAGTTAAACTATAAGGTGACGAAGGAGCTTCCGAATATGAGAAGAACGATGGATAAATTTAAACTTCTCATAGTTTTCCAATATTTCAGAGTTCTATATTCCAGTTCTATAATATTTTCAACGTCTGAATTAACTTTTATCGATCAATTTAATGTGCTTATAAAGCAACTAAAGGATTCAATTTCCCATCGATTTGAAAAAGAGTCTGCTTGCTCTTATCCTACTACAGATCTTTTGTACTTTCTTGCACTTTATTTTCTTCGCTCAGGTTTGTTAATTGCACTTTTTTTTAGTTTCTTTCTTTCACTCTCTTTATTTAGTTTCTTTCTTACACATTCTTTATTACACTTTACACTTTCTTTCTTTCACTGTAATCCTGAATAATTTTAAAATCTCAATCTCTCCACTCTCCACTTTGTTCATTCTTTTCCTTGCTGTAAATAATACTCACTTTTTGATTGTAGGCTCTTCAGATGCTCGACGGTCAGCTGCAGGATCTCGGCCTTCTCCAACTTGGCGGATCCCTGCTTCTCGTATGCAGAAGGCACCAGACGTTTCAGTTCGGTGAGGGAGGAGTTGATGCGATCGCGTCGCTTCTTCTCGATGACGCCGCGTCTCTTCTTGCGGCTCATCAATTGACAGCTGCCCGTGCCGCTGGGCGAGATTCTGTTTAGAGCAGAAAGGGAAAGAGAGAGGGAGATTAGTTAAGGTTCAACTTGAGGCAGATTGCGCATACGCACTGTTCTTTAGAGGACTCCTCCGAGTAGAGCTCGTCGCAGTCGCTCTCGGAGAGCGCACGCTTCAGGCTGTTCGAGTGCTGCGAGTGATGACTGTGATGGCTGTGGCTCTGTGGCGGTGGCACCCAGTGGCTCTGCGGCGTGGCTGGTGGCATTGCGGCAGCGGCGCCAACAGCGGCGACAGCGCCATAGCCCCAATGATGCAATGATGGCGGAGCGTGTTGCACGTGCATGTTGTGTTCCATTTCGAGACGGATGCGGATCTACTTAGTTGACCTTGGCAATGGCAATGGCAATGGCAATAACAATGTTCGCAGTTATCGCGCTCTAGGATCGGCCTCGGGATCGGGAGCTAGTTGTGAGCACGTGACTTATCGTGTGCGCGAACGGCGTTCGACTGATTTGGCAGCACACGCCGAGCGGACGTTCAGGCCGTCGTCCGGTCCGCGCTGCCTCAACCCCTTTGTGAGGCAACGGCGGCAGCGGCAGCGCGGTCCAATAAGATGCAGCAGCAGCAACCACCCCCTTTCGGCAACGCGTGCCGCAACGTGCCGTGCGTGGCTCTGCCGGGGGTGGCTATCGTTCAGTGCCGGCGATCAGGCCAACAAATGAACAAGCAGCAGCAACAAAAGTGAAAGCAGGCCAGAGCATGCCAGAGAAGCGTTCTCTCTCTCTCTCTCTCTCTCTCTCGCTTGTGCTTGCCACAGTTTGTGGCTAGGCAAATACAGCATTCACAATGATTATAATGCCAGGCAGTTCATCCTTGTGTCATCGATGCCGATTACATCTGCAAATCGGCGCCGTGGGCGGTGGCAGAGGCTGCCACTTGCCTCTTGCCTCTTGCCGCTTGCCACACAGCTTGTCGCATTGTCTTTTTGGCGGCCACTTGCCGTAGCATTGACTTGTTGCCGCCTGCGCTCGCCTCGAACTGGAGCACGCGACCGCCGAACCGAACAGCCGCCGGCTCGTGTGCCCGACATATGCGGCATGCGGCTCCAACAAGTGCAGCGGCAGCAACAACCCGGCCCCCTTACCACGCTTCGTGCCTTACGCCTCTTGCCGGCGGGCGGCGGCTGGCGGCCTCGTGTGACCCTCATCTTTCTAGGTCAGTGGCCGAATTTACGTTTCAAGGTTATGTGGAGCAGGTGCCGCGACAACGGAGATGGAAAGAGAAAGGGAACATGAACGGGAACGGGAACGGGAACGGGAACGGAAACGGCGTTGACCTATGACCTAATCTGTGTCAATCGATTTTCTCTCGCGCTTTGCAAGCTGCAACTCGTAATCTTTCTCTTTCTCTTTTTCTGTTTCTGTTTCCCTCAGCTGGGATGTGGCAGGAAGCAGAGAGTTTTAGCTGTATTCAAGCTGAAAATAAATTTAATACAAGTATTGCTAAAATATATGTATGAATAAAACAAAGACTTTGGCGCTTGATTCTAAACTTTGATTACGAATCAATTATGTTATAATACTATATATAATTTTATTATAATATGTACAATATATTTATTATAATTATTCCTTGCTATGTAATATAAAAAGAGCAGATATATATTTATTAATTTATGTTTTAGTCCAGGAGTCTTATTCCCGAAACAACTTTAAAAACTTAATAAAATCATAATTTAAAATGCTTAAGAGTATATGGGAAAGGTTAGTAAAGAATAGATTATTAACTTAAAGATATTATAAAATTATTAAAAGACTTTTACAACTTTCTGTTGCAGTTCTTTGTTGATTATTAAAATTACACCAAATATCAAGAGAATCCTTTTCGCATTTCATACTTAAATTTTGAACAGAAGTTCGATTAATTTTGAAAATATTGTTTAATATTAAATACTCTATCTCTATTCCTTTTTCTATCCTTTCTCTATCTCTCGTTATAAGAACCAAACACCTGCGAATTTTTACAAAACAAAGTAAAACGACGATAATAAAACAAATAATTAGGAGAACAAAGAAGAACAGGAAACCCTTAAAGGATGTCACAGAAAACTAATTGAAAACTTCTCAGGCCCAGCGACGAGTGCGAATCGTTTTGCAATTCCGTGTGGAATACGCGGCGTATGCTCAATGCAATGTCACACCACACACACACACACACACACACACACACACACACACACTCCACTCTTCAAGCCGATTCGTCGTCATATCCATTTCATGTGCAGAATAAAAAATTATGAAAAGTACTTTTCATTTGCTTCGCCTGCCTCGTCGCTCAGGTTTTCAAAAAGTTTAGTTCAACTTTGTTGATGGGGCGATTTGATTGTTCTTATTGTTGTTGTTGTTGTTGTTGTTGCTACGAGGCGCGTGGGACAACTCCAATAACAACAAGTACACGCGAAGGTAAAGTTTAAGCAAGGGTCGATCTGTAAATACCCTGTAGGTAGTGGAAACTTGTTGAAATAAACATGAATTTTCATATATATATAATGATAGTTGACTGAAGGCGGAAAGCAAGAAGGGAAGTAAACTTATTCAACATTTGAATAGCTCGTCAACTATTCAGGAACATATATAAAACATATTTGAATGTATGCTCAATACTCAGTTGAGTATTGCAACCCTTGGCAGCCTTCAACCGAGAGATTCCAGGGTATGCCAACAACTATTGTGGCAACAGAGCTGAGAACTCACCCTCAGGGCAATCGCTGCTGGCCACACTGCACCACCGTAAATCGACCCAAAGGCGACAGTGAGAAATGGCTCGTGGGAAAGCCAAAGGTTCGACGATTCTCACGCATGTTCAGCACGTGCGGGTCGTGCGCCGCTTCTAGCTTCAACTCCGTCTCCTTCTACTTCTCCGTCTCCGACGTGGACTCTGCTTGGGCAGACCAAATCGCTTGAAGTGCATTTAATGCATGTCAACTTCAAGGCGGGCCTGGGCCAAAAGATTGTTGTTTTTTAATGGGTTTTTATTTCACTCTCTCTCTCCCTCTATCTCTGCCTCTCTCTCTTTCTCTTTATAAAGTTAAATAGAAATATTTTCTATAATTTTGGCATCATGCAAATCTGCTGTAAATGAAACAAAGCTTTCGCTGTGGTCTGTTTTAGGTATAATTGTCAAAAATGGAAACTCTCTCTCTCTCTCTCTCTCTCTCATCCTCACTCCCTCCTCTCTTTCGCACTCGCTTAGGTCTAGCGCAGAGCAGGCATGTTGTTTATATGTCTCCCTTCCTCTTCAGAAACTCTTAAGGCATTGGTTACAGTTGTTGTTGCTGTAGCTGTGATTGTGATTGTTGTGGATCTGCAGCAGATTCTGCGAGTCATCCCAGAGACTCGTCTCGGCATCATCGATCCACGTCTCCAGCGTGCAGGAGCTGGAATGATGGCTGGATCGCTGAGACTGCGAATGCGAGTGGCCAGCGCTGCCCAGGCGACGACTGAGCTGCCCCTGCTGCGCCGGCTGCGACTGCGACAGTGACAGCGACTGCGACTGTGACTGTGACTGCAGCTGCCGCCAGCGAGTGTCGAAGGCGTCCCAGTGTCGGCGCAGATCGAAGTGCTGCTCGTGCTCGTGCTCCTCCAGCGAATTGCCATTGATGTCCCACTTGACAATGGGATAGTCGTCGTTGGGCGGCTGCTCCATGATGATCACGTTGTGGTAGTTGCCATCGAACTGCGAGCCGACGCTGACGCTGCATCCTCGGCTGCAGCGCTGTCTGTACAGGGATTGTGGCTGCGCCTGCTCCAATTCTAGATTGAGGCTGCAGTTGGAGTTCGAGTTGGAGTTGGAGGGTGTGTGACGCAGGTAGCGCACGTTTGCCTTGTACTGCACCAGGTCGAATTGAATGTCCATGGACTGTGCTGCCAGTGACTGCAGCTCCGGCTGTGTCTCTGCCTCCAGAGCTGCTGCTGCCTCGCAGGCGAATTCAAAATATTGGACGGACTGTTGCGGGTTGTTGTTGCTGTTGTTGTATTGCTTATGGTTTGTTGCTGCGGACTCTATGTTGCAACGCAGCTGCTCCTGCTCCTCATCCAGCTGCTCTTGCTGCTGCTGCTCCTCCTCGTCCTCATCCTCGTCCAGGCGCTGCACAAACAGTTGCTTCGAAGTGGAAATTTTGCGCAGTAACTGCAGAAAGACGGAAGAAAGGAAGTGTGATTAATGCGCATTAACAGCCCGACCAGCCTGACTAACCTGATCAGGCGAGGGCGATGTTATTTCTGTTTTGGTTGCCACAAATCGATACTTTATTGACCGGCAAGCTCTAACCTCCACCTACGCCCAATTAGGGGCACGCACACTCACCTTGAGACAGGATTTCTTGGTGCGCCTCAGCAAGTGGGACATGTTGAGTTGTGACTATTGTTGTTGTTCTGTTGTTGTTCTGTTGTTGCTCTGTTGTTGTTGTTGTTGTGCAATTGTTGCTGTTGCTATTGCTGCTGTTGTTGTTGATGTTGTTGTTGGCCACGCGTCATTTCGACAGCTCCTGCTCCTGCTGTAGCGGCGGCTGCTGCAGCTCGTCGGCCTAGCGAAACAACACTGAAAGCAGCACAGCAACTGCCGGGCCCAATGGCTGCCGAATCCAACCCCCGAGGTGGCGGCAAGCGGCGGCAAGCAGGTGGAGCAGGGACGTGTGTCGCATGAGTCATCGCCGCCAGGCAGGAATTGCAAGTGCCAAAACGAGCTAAACGCACACACACACACACACACACACACACTCAGCTGAGAGCCAAAGCCATTGTCGGTCTTCGGCACCGGCGCACTGTAACTGAAATCTCCGAAAGGGTCCCTCGGCTCATTCTCGGCTGTTTTGTTCGTCGACGCAGATTTGGCCCGTTTAATGTGAGTCGGCAAAACGAGCCTCGAGTGGACCCTTCTCTCTCGAGTGCCACTGGAAATATGCTAATGCGGTAATGCAGCTGATGGCCCTCGGGCTGCTCCCCTCTTACCCCAGCAACTATCTACCTCCCTGTTATGTGTGAGAGAGAGAGAGAGAGAGAGAGGGTGAGGGAGAGGGAGAGGGAGAGGAGACGAGCGTGGTCTGCTTGTGCACAGCTTTATTATAGGCCCGGCGCCAATTCGGGGCTGTAAATCAGCATGTCCTAATTAGTTGTGGCAAGCACGACATTCTGATTTCGATTTAAGTTAAGACTGTCTACAGCATTTATAATATAGTACTCGTATAATATATAACACTTGTATGTTAGACTATAAAGAATAGTTGGCTATATATTATTAGGCTATTTTGTTGGGCAGTTTTCTGTAAGTTTTGTCTATAAAGGTCAGAAATAAATTGTATTTTGTATATACTTTTTGCATAGAAGTCTTTCCCCTATATATTTTATAATACTGGCAAACAATTCAGTACAAGAAATTGTAGAAACAAAATAGAACAGCATTTTGACAGAACCCAACGAGTCCTCTTTAAGAATAATCTTTCTTACCCCGTTCATGCCACATCTGGTGTTCCTCAGGGAAGCCATTTAGGTCCCCTGCTTTTTACACTTTTCATCAATGACCTTCCAACGGTCATACTTAATTCCCGTACTCTCATGTATGCTGATGATGTCAAGCTCTGTTTTCAATTTAGAGACGACTCCTGTCATTTACGCCTTCAATCTGACTTAAATTGTTTCTATTCTTGGTGTCGTGCAAATCTCCTTAATCTGAACAGCTCCAAATGCAAGCTGATGACATTCTCACGAGCCTGTCCAAAGTACGTATCTTACTCTCTTTGTGGTTGTACCTTGGAAAGAATTTCCCTGGTTGATGATCTAGGTGTCCGTTTGGACCGCAAACTCAAGTTTTGCGAACATATATCATCAATGGTTAATAAAGCTATGGGTGTGCTCGGCTTTATTAAGAGATGGTCTAAGGAGTTTGACGATCCTTACCTAACTAAGACTCTTTTCACCTCGCTTGTTCGTCCAATTCTAGAGTACGGATCATGTGTCTGGAGTCCTCAGTACACAGTTCACAAGGATCGCATTGAATCCGTACAGAAAAACTTTTTAATTTTTGCCTTGCGAGGCCTTAACTGGGACGTAAATTCAAGACTTCCTTCCTATCCTAGTAGACTTTTGTTACTAAATCTGCCTTCCCTAGCCAATCGTAGAACTATGCTTGGTGTGGTATTTATTTATAACCTTATACAAGGGGACATAGATAGTAACGACTTGCTTAGTCGACTACACTTCTCTGTCCCTGGTAGAATCACCCGTAACTATCTTCCTCTAAAACTTTCCAATTGTAGTTCGAATTATGCCCTGCATGAGCCTTTCAGGGTACTATGTTCGGACTATAATAAACTATATTACATTATCGCTAACAACAACAATAATTCTGTATCTTGCTTAAAAGTACAAATCCTTACCCACCTTTCTAGTAACTAGTTTAATATATACTTATCTTCTTTATAGTAACAGTAGTACTTTTTAACTAACTGCATGTTTGAACATTCTAATCGCTATTTGATTAGGTTTTGCTTACTAACACTAACTCTCCTGATCTGATTGGGTTTTTCTGGGTTTTCCCCAATCCTCTGCAACAAATGTTGGATCGGCTCTTTCATTTTTTTATCCCAATGTAAACTCAATTCAATTAATTTATTTTTATTTCTTTTCTCACAGTTAAGATTTTACTTTTAACTTAAAATTATTAATTATAACTATTAATTGTATTTTTTTCTTTACTTTTAAACAGTCGACTGACCTTAGTCCGACTATAAACTAATTAAATAAATAAATAAATAAAAACCTTTAGTATATATAATATATCACTTGAGATTGATTATAATATTATTTGAGATATGTGATTAATATATATGACTAGTATTCCAATGAGTTTCAATTTCATGCAATTAATACTTCTCTTCGAAAAAGGAACCATAGAAATACAGTTATTTCTTGTTTGGTCTATAATAAAACATAAATATAATTTCGATAAACTAAAAATTAAATGATTTTTATATATTTTATATAATTTATATTATATATATTAACCAATAATTATAATGAACAATTCAGAGATAGTGTTGAGTTTAGTTTATTCATTTTATTATTCAACTCAACTTTTCAGCTAATTTTATTTAAGATTGTTTACAACAAATTCTTTTTAAATTTGTATAATGAATGTATGTGATTAATCTTTTTTCATTTCAGTTTGATTCATTCGCAAATGTTTCAAAACATTCGATGAACTTGCCACCTGACCCAGATAGATAATTACATAGAGCACACACAGAGCTGAAATTTGTCTGGCGCCGACTAATGAATCCGACACAAACAGAAAGTGAGCTTGGGAAGAACTCAGCTGGGAATCTGAATGACTCAATGCGACTCAATGTAATTAATGACATTTGCATTTAAATTGATGTGAACTTTTTAAAAAACCATTTAAATGCATTTTAGTGTAAATTTGGAAAACGAGTTTTCCGATTAAACACGCGAGGCGCGACAGAAATCGGAAAATGGAAACACTTTGCGGTCTGTGCTCGCACATTTGACACATCACTCAAAGTGAAGTGCGCCCGAAGGAGGAAGAAGGAAGAGGGACGAGGAATGTGAGCAGGATGAGTGCACTCAAAACTGAATGAACAAATGAATGAATGATGACACTCGCAGCAAATTGCAAGCCCAACGGGCTGACCAAACTGACATTTGATTGTCGAAGGGGCAACGCGAATAGAAATGGAATTGGGAACGGGAATTGGGAATGGGAATGGGAATGGGATTTCGCAGAGTTGTTATCTCTATAAAGTTTGTGGGTTTTCGCGCATCTTAAGCGTGACTCGACGATCGCCAAAGCAATCGCTCAATACATTTTTGACAGCTGTCATTGGCCTTGTGTGTCTGTGTGTGTGTGTGTGTAAGGTTTTTTAAGCCGTTACCTGGTCAAAGGGTGAGTCGGCCAATTAACGATTGATCGATAACGCTGACAGCGCACACAGTTACGATATCGATTTCAAGAGTTTGATTTTAATTTATAATTGCCCATCAATAGGGCAATAGATTGTGTTGTGCACGGCGAAGGGGGAGGTGGATGGGGGACGGGGGACGGGGGAGGTTTGGTTGTGGTCGATTGGCCGTGGCACAAGTGTCACCACACCCCGACGACGCAACCCTCGGGGCAATCCACTTGCATTTTATGGTTATTGTCATGGACATTGGCGTGAGCAGTGTGAGAGGGGGCAGGAACAGGGGCTTGGGCAGGGGCGGGTTTTGAGTGTCAGGGTCAGACAAACTAAGTGTACCGTTACCCGTCGCATCGCCTCTGTTGTGAGTGGACAATTATGCGCACTTTGAACTTGCGCACACAGAGAAATTTACATTTTATTAGTTTTACATGCATCGAGCATTAAAATTATTTACGATCCCAAATATTGAAGGTTGTAAATTATTTCGCCTGGCACTTTCGGCACGTATGGCCCACAATTGTTAATTGTATTGTAACGGACTCGCGCTTGACCTTTTGCCACTAATTAGAGGCGCATTGTTCCTCGATCCTCCCCCCCCACCCTGCTTTCATTCAACTGGACACGCGCGCATTGTCTTGTTTTAAATGTTTTGTAAGTCTGTCGCAAAATTTGAACTCGAAGTCAATCAAGTTGTCGTACTATTCACTGATAACAATTGCCTCACCAAGCAGCGAACTTACACGATCGACTAGTAGGTACTCTGTAATTACTACGCGCATTTTCAGGAGTATCTTATGTCCTGCCCTATGCATAACTCAACTTTCAAAATATTCTTTTTACTTTAATTTACTTTGTAGAGAGGCGTGATACGTCAACAAGTTTAACAAGTCAGAGTGGCTTTTAACAAATAAGAAACTTGTGGCCAAGTTTAATAGCTCAGGCATTAATAATAATTGATGTCTATTTACAGAAATATCACTTGACTCGATTGTATACCATACATCGAAGACCCTCCACTGTTTGCCATGAGCTGAACATACATGTGGAACTATTCTAAAGAACTACAGGGTATTAGGAAACCTCCTTATCATCAGCTCTCGCTCTTTATCAACATTCAGTCGTAAGTCGAAGCTCATCGGAAACGGAGTAGAGATGTGCACTAAGGGAATCAATTATTACGAGCACGTGCTCGACATTAAGGAAGTCATAGCCCAGGCACAGCTGCAGGACTGCGACGAGGCACTCAACATTTGTGATCTGTCCAGTGTGGAGCGTAAATATCGCCTGTGGCAACAGCTGCTGCCCCGCATCCGACCCTACTACGCGGTCAAGTGCAACGACGATGCCACAATTGTTCAGACTCTGGCCAAGCTGGGAGTCGGCTTTGATTGCGCCTCCAAAAATGAACTGAAACAGGTGCTCGAGTGTGGCGTCTCCCCCGATCGCATTATCTTTGCCAATCCCTGCCGTCCAGTCAGTCATCTCAACTACGCCCAGGAACAGCGAGTGGCCAAGGGGACCGTGGACAACGAATTCGAAATCTATAAGCTGTACAAACACTATCCCGATTCCAAGTTAGTATTCTCGTTGTCTGTCTGTGTATGTGTGTATGTGTGTGCCCTAATCTCCCGAATCCAGATGAGCTAATCTCTTTGCTAACTTTCCATTCTCAGCCTGATTGTGCGCTTCAAGTGCGAGGCAAAGGCCGCTCAATGCCCGCTCGGAAATAAGTTCGGTTGCGATGCGGACATCGATGCTGCCGCCCTGATGATGCTGGCCAAAGCCCTCGACTTGACGGTGAGTCAGATACGCTAAAGTATACAATGACACAAGCTTATGCGGCACGTGTAAGCTTACGACTTCTATACTTACTCCACTCGTATCTGTTACAAGTAAAAAAAACGAGAGCAACAGTCGAGGGGCACGCGACAGTGGGATACCCTTCGACTTATGTTTCGGTGTAGTTTAATTTGTTTAATTCATACACATATTCGTATGAAAATACTTTAAAATTATTCTCGTGTTAGCTGACACAAGCACTTAGGGTTATGCTTTCTTGAATAACTTCTGTGTTTATAGTTCGATCCAATTGAAATTACGGCAATAAGTAGATATAACTATCAGCTTAGTATACGTTAAAGTTAGAAAGCTATATGTTTTTTACGACGCATACAAATCGAGTTTAAAAACTAAATTAGTGATTTGCGGGGGCGGTGGGCGTGACACCTAACATTTGAAATAAACTTGATCTGCGCCGAGTATATAGGAACCTTTATTTTAAATTTGGTATCTCTGGCGTTTATATTAGCTGAGATCTGTGTGTTCATCTGGTCAGACGGACATCCAGACATCCGGACAGACAAACGGACATGGCTCAATCGACTCGGCTAGTGATCTTGAGCAAGAATATATATACTTTATGGGGTCTCCCACGCCTCCTTCTGCCTGTTACATACATTTGCACAAAGTTAGTATTCTCTTTTTTACCATTTTCAATGGTCGTAGGGTATAAACATTCTTCGTGAAAATGGTTACAAAGGAGAATTGTCTAATAAGTTTTTACAAGTAATTATTAGCACTGCTTATTAGAGGGGATAAACAATGGCAAGTATCACAGAGTTCTAAGTTTCCTAACTTTTTCTTCACGGTCAAACTTGCAAGTTGATTAGACATGAACATTATGTAGAATTCCCATTTTCTACATATTGAAAAGAGCTAGAAAGAATCATTTATGTATTGTATTTATTAACACACTTCAGGTGACTGGCACCTCCTTTCATGTGGGATCTGGTTGCAGTGAATCCGAGGCCTACGAACGCGCTATCAAAAAGGCGAAGAACCTCTTCGACTTTGGCGCCCTGTTGGGCTGCAATATGAAATTCTTGGACATTGGTGGCGGCTTTCCAGGAAGCGATGATGTGCAGTTCGAAAAGGTATTGAAAGCAAGCTACAAATAGATAATCATATCTATTTGTAGCTCATATTAATGAATATATATATTTCCACAGACCGCTGGCATTGTAAACAAGGCGGCGCAGAAACACTTTGCTGATGAAAGTATTGAGATTATTGCCGAACCGGGCCGATACTTTGTGGCTGCTGCCTATACGCTGATCTGTAAGATCCATGCCAAGCGGGAGGTGCGCAGTGAGAGTGGTAAGCTGGACACGATTATGTACTTCCTTAACGACGGCGTCTACGGATCTTTCAACTGCATACTCTACGATCATCAGGTGGTCACAGCGGAACATTATCTGGTATGTAGTACAGTCATAAGATAATTATTCATTCTATACAATATTTGAAATTGATTTAGGATGAGGCTGAGAACTTGCCAACATTCAAGAGCTTGATCTGGGGTCCTAGTTGCGATGGTCTGGATAAGGTACGTTAAAAGATTCGAATTTATTTACAGCGCTATAACTAATACCCAATTTTCTGCAGATTTCCCAAGATCTACGATTGCCTAATCTGAACAGGGGCGATCTGATTGGGTTTCCAAACATGGGCGCCTACACGGTACCCATTGCAAGTGCCTTCAATGGGTTCCCTTTGGCGAGGACCCTCTACTACCGTGCCATATGACTAAAAGAAATAAACGATTGCGAACTTGTGTTAGTAACCAATTTGATTCTTTATTTCTTTGTTCATTACAATTCGATCGAGAAAACATAGTCTGTATGGCTGACAATCGACTATCGACTATCGTTTATCGAGAATCAAGATTCCCGGCCTCACACACTTTGAGTTCTACAACGAAGCGCTTGTCATTTTAAACTGTCTCATGAAATCTTCTCAATTGAATATCCGTAATATTTCGAAAAGAAAACTCTAACGCCAAAAACTGACCCAAGTTTGACCAGCTTAGAGTATATTCTCTTGGAAATATTTGCGGCTTTTCGGATTGTCCTTCAGGATCGCACACCAGCGGCTAACTGACCCAACCACCTGGCGAGCAGCCCAGCGAAGGACGCATCCGAGAGGTTTTGTAGATGACAAATGACAAATGTATACATAAATATAAATAGCCTATGCACAATACACTTAATACGAAGTAGGTATATGTAAAACTTAGTTCAAATACAATTCAATAGAGGTACATACATAGAAACATACATATATAAAAAAACAATTTCAAAAATTGTATTTCATAGTGTGGCGTAAATATCAAAATTGTTTCACATGCTCAAAAGTAGATTCTATAAAATTTGTGTTATCTTTCTTGTATTTTTCTTTCTCTTTCTCTTCATCTTTATCTTCTTTTTCTTTTTTAGTTGTTTGTTTTGCGAGCGAGCCAATGCACACTCTTGATATGTTGCGATATTACAATATATATAACGAATATGTATACAATATTTGATATGCATGTGTATATGCGGGACCACAAAATGTCCGTTCTTCTTCCTCCTACTGTTCCTCTTTATCTTCATCTTTATTCTTGCATATAAAGAGTACAAACTACTTATTCCATAATCAGTTCTTGGTGATTGATGCAAATGTTATTTTCTTCTCTCGATTTGAACGCGTACAATTTTTTGTTTTAAGGTTTAATAGGGATGTAAATAGAAGTATTTGTTTATAGATTATTGCAAATTTCGACTAGGTTGCATGCTTTGATATGCTGCTTGGAAAAAACTTCGAATAAAAAACAGAAACAAATAACCAAAAATGTTTTATAATGATTGTATCTCACAACAGCGACGACGACATAGTACTACACACAATAGATGGGTACATAGATTTGCATAACAGTAGATTACGTTAACATCTCATGCATGTTTGCGATAAGCATGTACGTTTTTCGCTTATAATTCTTATTAGGAATACTAGAATAATAATAATATTATCGCTTAACTTTTAACAATTCACGTGTTTCGGATATGTTTGCGTTTCAGAGATTTTCGATTTGAATTTCTATTTCTAGATAGAAGTAGTTGCGAATATCTTAAGCCTAAGCTATGACACATATGTATGTCGTTCGATAACGATAACAATACCGATAACTTTTACTTTTGCTTCTCCTACGCAAGGCAAAGCATTAACAATCAACGATCTTCATCTTGAAGAGTTTTTGTTTTTCTAACTTTAGCACTATTTGTCGGGCTACTGTGCGTGTTTTTGTTTGGTATTTGTAATTGTGTATCTGTGTGTGTGTTTGTGTGTGTGTGTATCATAGATAACTATGAGTTAATTATTGGTTTGGTTTTGTTTAAGCGCATTTATGGCATTGGCATCATTTATCAATTCAACAAGGTGGGTGTGTATCATTTGCATTTGGGTATTCAGTTTTCGATGGGGCACTTGCGGGTGATATTGCTGTTGTTTTGGTTGTTGTTGCTCTTGGTTGCGTGCATTCTGAGTCTAACAATTGCCAGAGTTGCATAATTCACGGATTCACTATAATCTATAATAAAAAATACAATACAACAACACAGAAATGGTTTGTAGGCGTACAAAAGTTCTTTGGTTATTTGGTTTTGGTTTTGGTTTTTTAGGGGGCATAAGTATCACTTCGTCTATGTTTGATGATGATGATCCATCATACATAATATATACTAGTATGTATAACTAATCGGAAAAACGGATGTGAATGCAATTGATACGATTGCGTGTGTGTGTGTGTGTGTGCTGCCTGCCTGGAGTTGCATTTTAAACGCTACTCAGAAAGGCCAAGCTAAACATGGCTATTTGGGCCAAAATGTTCACTTGCAGTATCCGCATGAGACCGCCGCTCGTGGGTGAGGGACTCACATTGAGGCCGGCGCAGTGCATCTTCTCGATGGGCATCGCTTGCACAAAATACTCGCGATTGTCCAGCGACATGTGGCACAGTGGCTTCTTCTTTTTTGCGACATTTCATCGTCCTTGTTCTTCAGATCCTCCAGCAGCTTGGGGAACCAGACCAATTCGCAAGAGCAATTCAATGGATTATCTATCAGGTTAACAAGTTTTTAGATTAGCTGGTTAACGGTATCTTGAGCAACAACAACGACTTGCCAGTGATGTCAATGATGCGCAGTGTATCGATGACCGGTTCCATGGTGTCTTGGGGAATGCGTTGCAGCTTGTTGTTCTGCATATTCAGTGTCTCCAGTGAGTTGAGGTTCTCGAACAAGGTGCTAGGCAGGACCTTGATGCTGCAACAGAACAATAGTCATAATAATAACATAGGTCAACACAACTATAAGGTGAGCTCTTCAGGCTGCACTTTGGGAGCTTTACTCATTCTTTTGCAGATTAACGAAGGTCAGCGAATCGCCGTAGCCTGTAAAGGCATCATCGGCCAGCACATTGATGTTGTTGTTGCGTAAATCCAAGTGACGTAGCCGATGGAGGGGTCGCAGAGCCTCACTGGGGATCGAGTGGATATTGTTGTCGCCCAAGCGCAGATATTGCAGATTCTCTGTGAATCCAATTCGAATTATGTTTTGCGTTTCATTAGCATTCTAACTTGAATTTACCCTCAAGACCCTTGAACGCATCCTTATCAATCACACTGATCTTATTGCCCTCAAGTTCCAGTGAATTCAGTAGACCCAAGTGGGAGAACACATTAGCCGGCACAGTTGTAATCATGTTATGGGCCAATATCAAGGAGTCTAAGTTCTGTAGACCTGGAAATTAAAAAGTTTAACTACGGTTGATAGTTTTCTATAATATATATTTAATATCCTTACCTTCAAAATCACCTTCGCTGATGGTACGGATCTTATTTTCTTGTATCTCAAGCTTTTTCAAGGTATCCAAAATTGAGAGCGACTTTTGTGGCACACTGGATAAATCATTGCCACCCAAATTCAGACGCTTCAGTTTCCTAAAAATTGCAAAAGGATGAGTAAATTGTATATTCATCTATATAATCAAGTATACTTTTCTAGCCCTCTGAACGCTTCGGGATCGATCTGTGTTATTTTATTCTCATAGAGTGTGAGGATTTCGAGCGTGTCCAGTCCCTCGAAAGCATTGTTATGTATAACGGTGATTTTGTTGTGATTCAAATTCAAAATTAACAAATGATACAAATGTTGCAGCGCCTGCGAAAAAGATATACGCAATGCATTAATTTTCTGCTAACCACCGATTATAATATTTAGATCCCAACAAGTGCAATATGCCCAATTAGAATGCAGTTATCGATAAACGTGGCATCTATCGGTATTTAGCACATGTTTAGTGCTTGGTAATTACAGAAATAGTTTTGAAAATACCTGAGATGGCACCGTTTTCATCTGGTTCAATGAAACATCCAACTGTGTGAGTCCTTTGCCTGGATTAATATTTAAGTAACAATTATATTAATTATATACATATATTTCTCCACACTCTCACACTCACCTAGCGAACTTAGCGCATTCTCTTCGATGGCCGCCAAACTGCTGTTGTGTATTGTCAAATGGCGAATGTCCAAGGCTAGAAAAACGAATCCCTGCAACTTGGGCAGGTTGTTGTGGCGCAACTTCAGATAGAAGATAATGGGACTCTTCCCCTTCAACGTGCCCATGGATTTGGTAATATGCACCAGATCAGTTGTTTCACATAGTATATCCAAACCGTTTTTCTTCACCGTGCAAATGCAGGGCGAGATGTCGCTCTGCTCCGGACACACCTGTTGGGGTGTGCCTTGGGCCATTGCCTCGGCCAGCAGGAGCAACAGGCAGCCTGCTATAAGTAGGGCTAATAGAGCTCCTCTATCTGCCATGGTGAGCGCACAATCAACTTTGACTTGCCTTGACTCAACTTAATACAACTCTGCGCTCAGCTCGACTCGATGACCGATAAGAATTTAGCGCTGTCGTCGTCGTTGGATGTTCTGATGATGCTATTTACAATTGTGTCCCTGCTTTGAGAGCGCATAGAATACAAAGAGGGAGAAGAGAGCAAAGAGAAATGGATGAGATTAGTGGAAATGGAATGGAAACGAATCTACTAGCTACAACAAATACTGAATTACGAATTAAGCGCACAATGCGCGACATGTGCGATTTTATTTGTGCCTTTTTGTGTTTTGCACTGCGCTCGTATTCAAAATAAATTGAACTAATTGAGCAGATACACACACACATACACATGCCTGTACAGTCGTCATCAGAGTGTGCTGATGACTTTGCCGAAGCTACGCATGAAAATTGCACAAGACGCTTATCAAGAAACGCTCTCTCCTCGAAATACCGAAGAGGTTATACCCTAACCTGGTAGCCATTCAATCGAACCTAAACGGTATTTATAAACCTTTAAAATCGTACCTGCCACCCTCAAGCACCCTCATGCACAAAGTGCGTATTTTTCCGTCACGAAATTAGAAAGGAAATGAAGGAAATTCTTGGAATTCCTTGTAGATAAGCAAGTACTCACCTATAATGTTTGTCCGTCCCTATTTGATCAGTGCCAAATAAAACATGCTTCCCGAATCCGAATTACGTGAATTCCCAGAAAAGTCGCCTCGCTGCGCAACAACAAGTTACCATAGCTCACTTTCACAGTGCATCAGCAGCAATATCAACAGCTTAACAGTTCAGTCCCGCTCGCACAAACATTCAACACACGCATGGGGTTGTTGCAAGGGAGGGGGGAGGATGTGGTAAAGGCGAGCACCCTGTACAGTGTAGTCTGCGGCAGGTCTGTGTCTGTGGCTTGAAGAGGGGCGTTTGCTTTCGCGCGGCGGCGTAATGTGTAAACTCGGTCAGAGTGTGTGTATAGCTATGTAACGGAAAATCGATACCATCACAAAGAGGTTGTTGAATGACAAGCAATGCGAGTATTTCGTTCTCCTGTGACGCCAACGGTGCCTCCAGTGCGACGACGAGAATTAAGAGCACATCTTTGTCTGTTTCTCAGTAGGTGAGTGAGTAAGTGGTAACAATGTTGTTTCAACAATATAAGCCTTATGTGTAGTCCGGCTGGGATTATGTATGTGGCGACGCTGCAATTGCGTGTGGGAATATATTTATTATATTTTACTTTTTCCCTTCCGCGCGCCGACACACGCATTAAGTGAATGTAAGTGCGTGTATGTGTATATGTGTGTACAATGGGGAAAAAAGAGTACGAACAGCGCGAGTAAGAAGCACGTTTACTTGGCAAAACCGACGACTGCGGACTGAAGTCGAGTTTCAAAATTCAATGTTTGCCGTTTCGTTTCGAGGGTTGTTTGGCTACTTGCGCAGACAGTGTTGGAAAGTGAATAACAGCAACGCGTTAAGCGTTGCCACATAATTTACTGCGATGGTCACCCTACCGACTACAGTTATCGAAAAAACTATTGGAATAACGCTAAAATTGAAAAACCGATAATTCAAGTAGGCCTTTATTATGCAGTTAGGATCCTAGTTGGCTTTTCTATTATTTCCTCAATACACACTTCTTAAACAAATCACTTCGTTTCAAACGTTCTCATAAGTATTGTCAAAATTGTTGTGGTATTATAAAAATTCAATTGCATAATGAGAAAAGAAAAAAAGGAACTCCTTAAAGAGCTCTTATGTGAGTTTCTCGCAAGTCTTTTTGTTCAAGTTATTGGATGCTCTGTTACAAAAAACTATGGGAGCATTGCACATGCTCTTGCGTGGGGTGGTGCAGTCGCGGCTGCAACACAAGCTTTTCGCATAATATCCGGTGCTCATATAAATCCCTGCATTACCATTGCTGCAATGATTCTCAAAGTTGTTGAATTCCTTGAGGGCTGTCTTTATATGATATTTCAGTTAATCGGGTCAGCCTGTGGATTTGGAATCGCATATGCACTTTTCGAAAATAGCGATTTAAAAGGAAATGTATTATGTGTTTGTGAAATAAGGCTGGTGCCATGGTATAAGTCGTTCTTCCTTGAAATTTTTATGACTGGAGCCTGGGTTCTTGCGATGTGCGCAACATGGAATTACTCCAACGTTAACTTATTGGAATCGGTATCATTGCGGATCGGATTGGTAGTAGCCATCTGCCACTTAGTTGGCGTAAGTTTCAAAGTGGACAAATGATTATCATATTTTATTTAAGAGTCACTTTTATATATACATATATACATTAGGGAGCTCAAACTGGCTGCAGCATGAACCCCTTTCGAGCGCTTTGGCCTGCGCTCGCTGCAAGCGAATGGGATTGGGCTTTCATTCCGCTTGCTGTTCCACTGCTTACTGCCATTTTTATAGCGCTCGTCTGGCGTTTCGTTTTTATATGGGGCAGAGATCGCTATAATGATGAAAGAGAATAAGCGATATGAATGCCGCCTCACGCGTTATGTAAATGTTTGTAGATGCATGTATTGGTATGTGTGTGTACAATATATAAATAGGGAATCGCGGTCTATTGCTATATTTGGTCGAGTACTTTGTATCTCGTGTAGGACAATAAAATATGAATTAAAAAACTTGCTTTCTTATTTTTATTTAACGGCTTATCATATTGTTAACAGTCAGAGAGGGGATAATATAGTTATCATTAGCATCTCCGTCCGACGGTCAATCCGGCGTGCCGTCTTTATCAGAGACATCAGGAGTAATTGCAACAAAAATTGGTGAAAATATATTGCATGCAGATCTAGTTTAAGAATTTGGCCGCGCCCCTTCCTACCCCGTAAATCGATAAGAATCATAACATAATTACCGACTGCAGTTGTCGCCTTACAGAAATATCGAAACTAGGAACGAAAGGTACAGTGGAGCACGCCCGACAGAAAGATATTCTATTCTTCTCTTTGGAAAACTGTTGCAAACACGTTGTTGCATAGTCAGTAAATGCAGAAAAAGAATATTAGAACTTAAATATTTTTTCGGGGCTACACTAAAAATTTAAAGGACAGATTTGTCCGGAAAAAGGCTGGCCTGGCAGCCCTGCTGCTAGTGATCCTGACACAAAAAATGTATGTATATAATTTTCAGAGTCCGCCTAGCCTACTTCTGCCACAAAGTTTGTATACTTATTTTTGTTAAGGACATAAAAACGATTGAATTAACGCTACAGTACAAAGCAGAGAATTCTAGTAGGCCTAGAGGACTTTTGTATTAATTCCTTATGTATCCAACATGTCATTTAGTTTCAGACGTTCAGATCAAAAACATCTAAATTTTTTGTAGGTTTTAATACAAATTCTTTCGTAAGATGGCCACTAATAAGGAGTTATTCACAAGGCTCCTATGTGAATTCTTCGCAAGCTTCTTTGTCCAATTTTTTGGTTGCGTTTTCTCAAAATTTTATGGCACAATTGCACATGCCATGACTTGGGGTTGTGCAGTCGTTGCTGCAACACACGCTTTTCGTATAATATCCGGTGCACATATAAATCCTTGTATTACCATTGCTGCAATGATTCTCGAGGTTATTAACGCGGCGGAAGGCTTTCTATATATATGTTTTCAAATGATAGGGTCAGCCGTTGGGTTTGGAATCGCATATGGGATACTTGATGGAACTATTTACAGAGGAAATACATTTTGTGTTGCTGTAATTGAATTAACACCGTGGTGGAAGTCGCTCTTACTTGAAATTTTCATGACCGGAGCCTGGGTATTTGCCATGTGTGCTACGTGGCAACGAGACAACATCAACCTATTGGAGACAGTATCATTGCGGATCGGATTGGTGGTGGCTATCTGTCACTTAGTTGGAGTAAGTTTCGTTGACGTCAACATATTTCTTTAGGAAGTTATAGATTTTTAAAAACTGGGAGCGACATTCAGCTTGTTAGTTTTATTTATTGTCATTTAAATTGTAATATATTTTCTATATATTTATCAGGGAGCTCAAACTGGCTGCAGCATGAACCCCTTCAGGGCACTTTGGCCCGCAGTCGCTGCAAATCACTGGAATTACGCTTTTATTCCTTTGGCCGTACCAGTAGTAACTGCCATTCTACTGGCGTTGGCCTGGCGTTTCATTTACGTGTGGGGCAGAGATGCCAAGTATAATGAGGATTTTATTGATTGAGGGACTTGAAAGCCTATTCACGCATTATGTGAATGTAGGTGCGTGTATGTGTATGTGTGGTTAAGAAGCACGTTTGTTTGACAAAACCGACCACTGATGACTAAAGTTGAATATCGTAATTGAATGATTGCCGTTTCGTTTCTGGGATTGTCAGGCTACTCGTGCCAATAGTGTTGGAAACGGAAAAAAAAGTTTAGCTCTTAGGGTTGCCACATCATTTACAGGGACTGTAATTAGCGGCATGTTGATATGTATGTGTATTGACAAGACACGATTTGAGTAACGCTTAAGAAGAATATAGAATTCTAGTAGGCCTTAATTAGACCAAATACAGTTAACCTCTACAGCCTCAACATCGATCAAATAAAAAAAATTTTTTTTTACCAAATATGTTATTTATTTTTGGGATGTGATATCTTATTATCCATTAGGCTCAATATATACAATGTCCAAAACTTGAATGATTGTTATTTCCTTGAAAGAAAGCTTTCATAAATACTATTTATATCTTATATATAAATAATAATAATAATACATTGATATCCGGTAGATATATATACCATAGTACCTTGTATATTATAGACTTCTGGTTTGCGTATTTCGTGTTGCATACTTTGGGGAGCTGCTTCGGGAGCTGCTTCGAAATAACAATTTTCAAATTATCAGAAGTCATAAATTCGAAGACAAACCTGAACTGCGCTTATTACATAAATCTTCAATTGGCACAAAGTTATAATACCCTTCTACAATATGGGTAGCGGGTATACTAATTTTGTACATGACATAAAAAGAAGTGCAACGCGAGCGAATGATAAAAATGGAATTACGTAACAAAATCAAAAATCATTGAAAATGAAAAACCCTAAATGGCGCCGCATGCTATAGAGGATTATGATCATAGATGGCTTTTTCTATTACTGTACTATTTTCTCAGTTCTCGAACAGATCACATCGTTCCAAACGTTCAGTTTAGTAGTATTGAACAAATTTTTTAAGTGGATTTATTAAAAATTATTTTGTAAAATGGTGGAAAGTAGTACCAGATTATTCGTAAGGCTTCTTTGCGAATTCTTAGCAAGCTTCTTTGTCCAAGTGTTCGGATGCGTTGTTTCACAACTATCTGGCACAATAAAACATGCTTTGGCATGGGGCTGTGCAGTCATTGCTGTTACACAAGCTTTTCGCATAGTTTCCGGAGCTCACATTAATCCTTGCATTTCCATCGCTGCAATGATCCTCAACGTTATTGACGTTGCTGAGGGCTTTCTTTATATAACTTTCCAGTTTCTAGGATCTGCTCTAGGGTTTGTTATCGCGTATCTAGGTCTGCATAATAGTCCACACAGAGGGAGTATGTTTTGTGTTGCAAAAGTGACTTTAGAACCATGGTGGAAGTCTCTCCTTCTTGAAATCTATATGACCGGAGCCTGGGTATTTGCCATGTGCGCTTCTTGGAGCTACTACAACGTGAACCTATTGGAATCAATATCGTTGCGGATCGGATTAGTGGTGGCTGTCTGTCACATTGTTGGAGTAAGTTTCAAGGATAAATGATAATCATGATGATTGTTTGGTATATCTGCTATTCTTGAAAATGCGTATACAAGGGTTTACTCACTTTGAACAGCATTATGTAGCAGGTGAAAGCAGAGGCATGATATGCCCCATTAATTGTATAACTTCTTTGTAAGGGTCCGAAACCGAGCCGACTGAGACATCAATCTATCTGTCTGTCTTTACGTCCGTTTGTGTAAACTCATCGAACTCAACTTGTATAACAACTGGAGATAGGTAGGTTCCTATATACAATACGCTTCCCAAGGTTTCCAGTTGTGGAAGTCACACTAACTGCCCCCTCAAATCAATAATTTGTGAATACAAATGAATTATAAGATTTGTTTAAAGCTAGTCTAAGGGTGTTTTACTGTCGGGCGTGCACGACTGTAGTTCTTGTTATTTGTTTATATAAATTAATCTTTGCTTCTATATATTTATCAGGCAGCTCAAACTGGCTGCAGCATGAACCCCTTCAGGGCGCTCTGGCCCGCGATCGCTGCGAATAACTGGCACTACTGTTTCATTCCTCTTGCCGTACCATTAGCAACTGCCATTTTACTAGCGTTGGTATGGCGTTTTCTTTTACATAAAGAAACTTGATCAAATTACAGAAGATTAATTTGGAATATTTGTCGCATTGGATGCAGTCATTGTGGTCAAGTACTATTTGTGATGTGCTGTAAAATAAAATGTCATTGATTAAAATCTTCGGTATATGAATGCAGTCATTGTGGTCAAGTACTATTTGTGATGTGCTGTAAAATAAAATGTCATTGATTAAAATCTTCGGTATATGAATAAATATATAGATTATAAATATACAAAACTAAAATTTTTATATTAACATACGATGGGAGGGTGTTATGACGGGCAAAACGAAGCGGTTCAGACCCTATAGTATGTATATATACTTGATCACAGCCAATGGAAGGGCTATGTATGTGTATAGTTTAGGTCAACCAAATTGGAATGCAGTTCAAGATTGTTTTAAAAGCTAGAACCTTTATAGTTGGTATACACGATAATTAACATTGTGCAAATTATGCGTGATTTTGGCTTTATTGCTTATAAAGAAGTTACAGACATACATATATAGGAAGTTTTAGTGGGCGTAATAAGCACGCATCCTGTAGGTATGAATATAAAATGCGGTGAACATAGGAAGCGGGTATTTAACAATTAAACATACTCGACTAAGGCTATATTATTTTGTTTCATTACAACATGAACTTGGTAGGCGCAAATTTTTAGAACTGTTGGAAAAATAAGTCGGTTATCAGTAAAGCAGAATTCCTGAAACCGGTCGGTAACAAATATTTTGTATAAAAATTATTTAGTTCTGAAAATTTAAAACGTTCAATAATTATGGGAAGTTTCAAGTGCGATAGAGAGTTATGTCAAAAATTACTAGCCGAGTTTACAGGCACAGCGATGTTAATGACGTTGGGATGTACATGTTCAGTCGGATATCCAGCAACTAATGGCCAAGGAAACTTTAATTTAAACTATTCCATTGGATGGGGTCTTTCCTATATGGCAGCGATTCATACATTCGCTTTCTTAAGCGGAGCTCATCTCAATCCGTGGGTCTCATTGGGTGCGGGAATATTTGGAATTATGGAGATAACAACCATGTGCCTATACATAGTAATGCAAGTTTTAGGATGCCTTTTGGGTACTGCCTTCGCTCTCTTTGTGGCACCCGAAAATGCTAAAGACGTGTGTGTTACCTATACGGGCCAACCCATTGCACGTATCATTGGCTTTGAGTTTTTAGCAACGTCACTGCTAATGTTTGCCTACTGTGCTCTATGGGATAGACGTAGTAATTTCACATTCGATTCGATGTCCCTTCGCATTGGTCTCATTATTGGAGGACTTTGCTATGCGATTGTAAGTGTACCTACATATCAATTGAGAATCTCTAGCCAATCAATTCCTATACGATTTCATCTTCAGAGTACTTACACCGGGTGCAGCGTCAACTTCTTCCGTTCCTTTGCTCCCGCACTTATTGCTTTAGAATTTAGAGATCTGTGGTGCTACTTTATTGGACAAATCCTATCGCTGCTAGTGCCAATTTTGTGGCGTTTAGTTATTGAAGATTTAGAGCCCGATATCAGATATTAAAGCAAAATCAAAAGTGTAAAGTTATGGACGCGTATCGTTTAATACATCAAATCGTTAAGAATATTGTAATATAGCGCAAATATCATAATCATATGTAAACCTGCTGCCTTTTATTTCTTAACCCCCCCTCCCCCACCCAACTAGCTACCACAGTCGCTCTCGAGCGAAAGTCCTTTGATGACGATCGGGTTACGGCCGCACGTGGGCGTAATTTTCTCGCAATTAGGATGCGATTACGATAATGTGACCGTTGTTCGAAAGGGTAATTGAAGTATGGTGTTGCCGTATGCCGTCTGCCTGCCTGTCTGGCTGCTTTCTTACCGTGTGGACACGTGCCACAATGTCAGGACGGGGCAATTGTTGTGCCCAAGGAGACGACGGACTTTGAGCAATGTGGCGACAGCGAGGGTGGAGCGAGCGGCATGGAAAACAGTTTCAATTTGCAAGCTGGTTGTTGTTGTTGCTGCTTACAAACGTCTTGGGGTTGTTTCAGCTGACGGATTAAGTTTTCAGGCCCGAACTGAACGCAACTTGAGTCTGCGTGGGATTTGTACAGAATTTGAATTTGACAAAGTGCAAAATCCTTTGCACTTTGAAGACTGATTGACTTCTTATCCTTGAATGGATTTGAATGGAAATATTATTTTCCACCCTGCCCCCTGACGCTGCTCCCGTTGCATGTTGATGTAGCGTAAACAAACGGAAGATAATCAAGATGTAGAACACAATCCAAATGGCTTGTGGCGCCTTCGAGGGCGAGTGAGGCGGGCATGCAACGGGGCTGAAATTTAAAACCAAACAAACCCGTTGCAGAATCAAAAGGGCAAAGACCAGAGCAAATTACAGCGCCACATGGCACATGCCACAGTTACAGTTACAGCAGCAGCAGCAGCAGCAGGGTGGAGAAGGGGAATGTTGGTGAAAATTGTGAAACGGATTTCTCGCAATTTCACTTTGTACTCGCCGTGGAAACTGTTATTAACTTAATGAAGGAGTGTGTTGTGCACACATTTTACCTGACACGTGATGAGGATGACTTCCGTCACCTGACGAAGAAGGAGGGCAGAGAGGAGAGAGGAGAGGAAGGCATGCAGGGCAGAGATATAACTTGCAGATAGTGAGGCTAAGGTGTTTGGCATCTTTTGATTGTCATCTTGCGAGGCAAAAAGAAAGTATCACAAGCTCTTGAAGGGGCAAAGTATTTGTATAGCTTATAATACATGAATATTCAACTTCAGATAGAAGGGAAGTGTGAGCATCCTATAAGATTTTATGCTGCATTTATTTAACTGTAAACAGAATATAAATACTTGGTTTATGTAGCTGCTATTTATTTGAATATACAAGAATTTAATAATTGTACTACTAATTATATATTCTAACTAGTCATTCTTTATGATTTAGATAGATTTAATTATATGTATCATATAATTTAGGCTTTTTTTTATTAATATGTTTAATTTACCGAAGAATATGAAATAAATGTGTTTTATAATCTTTGATTGTATAATCTTTCATTCAAATTAATTTAATTCAAATGAAAATACATACGATAATAATTGTATTATTATTGTAAGATAGATTTAAAAAGGTCATGGTTAAAGGTCTCTAAATTAGTTAAATATTTCAGAATAAACCTCTTAGATGTTGATTTATTACAGTCTTTATTGTACCTAACCTCAAATAACTAAAATGCACATACTAAAGACACTTATTTCAGTATTAATTTAGTATTGATTAAATTAATCTTTATCGTATATTTAAATTTGTGAAGTCTTGCAATGTGAGCTACCTATGTATAGCGAGATTTATTACCATGTTTAGTGTGCCTAACCTAAAATAATTAATATACAAATTCTAAATGTTTTAATTGCAGTATTAATGTGCTGAATATATGCGTGCGTATTGTTCTTAGTCTATCTCCCTCATGCATGATTTATCTGCAAGCAAATCCTACTAACTTTAATGATATATTCTCAAAGTTTAATCAAAGGCTGTGTCGGCAATCACAGCTGGGCCCAAGCTAATAAACACACATATAGAGACACACAAGCCATGTACAATACTAACACTTAGTCCGAGGCAGATGCGACTCATTAGCTTCTCTCGTTGTTGCAACTTGTTGTTGCGTAAGTTAACAAGTGTTAACGCAAATCCCTCGGTTGGCGTAATTAAACCAAGAGCTAAATGCCAGCGCACATGCCAAAGCACCACCCACATATGTACACACACTAACACCAACAGACATGTGTATGCAGTGTATGTACTGTGTGTGTGTGTGTATCTGTGTGTGTTTGTGTGAAGCTCATCTCGCAAAGTGGCAGGTTAAGTAAACAGTTTCATTGTGCGAATTCAATTAAAATTTATTCAAAACGTCAACGGCAGCTTCTTAAATCTGTGGCTGCAACAGCAGCAGCAGCAACAGTAGCAGCAGCAACAACAACATTAACAGCAACAACAATACCTGCAACAACAGCAACAAGCGTGCAAGAAAGTATCTGAATCTGTAACTGTAACACGCCAGCTATGTATAGATACATGCTCACACACACACACACGCACACACACACGCTGTATATACAGTCTGCCATTGGCAAAGGGGTGTGTCCAACTAGGCAGCGACACGCCCCCCCACGCAGCAACAGCATCGGCAGCAACGGCAGCGCGCAAGCGAGACAACCCTAGCACAAGCGAATGGGTAGCGAGCTACAACCTGCTGCCAGAGACAGCAGCACAATGTATCTGTATCTGCAGCTGTAGCTGTATCTGTATCTGTAGCGAATGTATCTTTAGCTGCGGCTGTTGCTGTAACTGGCACTTGCTGCCGCTGTCGCTGCTGCTGTTGCTGTTGCTGCTGTTGCTGCTGTTGCTACTGCTGCTGCTGTTGTAAGTGGTGTAAATGGCAATTTGTGCGGTGCCTGGCGTCGTCGCTCCCGCACGGTAGCGATTATCGGCGTGCAACAGCAGCAGCGGCGTTGACAGACAGCCCGAGGCATTATATACCTGCCTCTTTGTGTGTGTGTGTGTGTGTGTGTGTAGATACATATCTATTCACTCGCATTCGCGCTTTTGTGCCGTATCATCGTTGCTGCTCCGTCATCATCATTATGATCGACCATTTTCCAAGTGTCTTATATTTTGGTATTATTTCTTTGTGCGATAAACATACCAGATACACACACCCGCACACACACACACACACACACACACACATACAGCTGTCTGTATATATACCTGCCCTATTGGGTTATTTTCAACTTCCGCTGCAGCGTTGTCTGTCGCATCCATTCACAGGTATCCGCTGACAGAGGGCCCTACTCGGCAGCCCCCTCTCCTCACACCCCTCTCACTGACTATCCCTTCCAACCCCTCCTTTCCATTGCGATGTTCAGTTCTAACTAATAAAATTACTCAGCAACAAATTGTATTTGACGCCAAACAAATATTTGGGTAGAGTTGAGAGCGACGGACAGAGAAATTCCTTCTGTTTGTTTTTGTTCTTTCCTTTCTATTCTTTGTTTGTTTTTGTTTTTGTTGCAATTTGCACTTGCCCCTAGGTAAACTATATAGCAGTGCATATAAATAAAAAGTTAGTCTACTCTGTCTTTTGTTTAAGCTGTTATTGATGCGCCGAACGGATTCAAACTTGATTCAAGTTAGAGTTAAATTAGGTGATGTTCCTCTAAGTATTTGAATCTTTGACTCTATACCACGTAGAAGGAAATATTTGATTACATGCTTGTATAAGATGATTACTAGAATTACTATAGCATATATTTCAATTAAGCAACAGAATTCTTGGGTTGAGATATAGAAAGTCCTTTTGTAGATTAGTGAACGATTTTAATTTAAAACATCATACAATCAAAATGATACATCATATTACATATCTTCTCTTCTATATTATTCCACTTCTATTATTTGCTAGATAATTAAAATATGTTCTATATAGTTATCTATAGCGTGCAAATGCTGTGCTCAGTCACGACTTTGCCCACTGGCAACACACGATATCAGGTAAAACCTTATAGTAAGTTTCATCATGTTCTAGCTTTTATCTAAGGGTCAACTGATCTAAGCAGGGATTGGACACAACAGTCCCTTAAAAGAGTGTACTGTGTTCTGTTCAATGGCTGCCATTCAACACGTTCAACAACAACAACAACGAATGCTGTAGCAACAATGGCAGCCTGCACAACAACAACAATTGATGACAATCACGATGAAAACGATGATGATGGCGATAAGGATGATGAGCAGATGATGAGCAGTTGAGCAGTTGAGCAGTTGAGCAGTCGAGGATGCGATGAGCAACGGCTGCAAAGAGGAACGACATTTCGCGCTAACGAATTCAATTGAGTTGAATTTTTCATTTAACGTTTATTTAACTTTTTTGTTTTCAACGACGACGACGACGATGGTAAAAGCAAACAGCGCTAAAGGCAGCAGCAGCAGGGATTTGAAGAGAGTAGCAGAAAGACAGAGAGAGTGTGTGAAAGAGGGAGAGCGAGGGAGTGCGCGATACAGGGGGAAATGGGGAAAGAAGCATCATCATCTGTTTCCAGTGTCAATTCTCATACGTGCGTGCACATACATACATACGTTTGTGTGTGTGTGTGTGTGTCTGTGTGTATGTCTGCTATGTGTTGAGAGGCTGTATGTGTGTGTGTGTGCCTGGTCTGATTGTGCCAATGGCCGTCGCATACAACGTATATGGATTCGTACTCGCCCAGAAATGTATGCCTAATGGCGATATTGTTGCTCGTCCCAGCCCTCATCCTTACTCCCCTTACCCCCTGCCCCTCATGGCTCTTCCCCTTGGCGAGTTGCCTCTGCTGCCGCCCCTTGTTGCACAATGTGTCGTTGTGTCGTCATTGTACTTGATTATTAAATGACACATTATGTGATTTTCAACATGTTCGCCCTGACAAAGGGACAGACGTGAAGAAGCAAGCGGAGGAACTGGCAGAGGTGGTAAAGGGGGCGGCGGCGGCGGCGATAGGCGGACACAGCAGAGCACAGCAGAGCAGCATCAGGCAGGGGGGCATCAGGCACAGTGCCTGCTGTACTCACTCGTACCCACTTCAAATTGAATTCAAAGCAAACCAAATGCTTGACTGACTGTTCGACAGTCATACTACCTCGGCCCTGCCTGCCCCCTCTTCCTCCCACTTCAGCCTGCTGTGCACTCCACACCACCCCACCCCGTCCCTGTGCATATGTCAGCCAGTTACATGAGCATATGACAGCCATAGAAGGCATTTTATAATATGCTCATTGAGTACGTGAGCTTCCTGCCTTGCTGTGTGCACCAAGTGAGGAGGAAGGAGGTGCAAGTAGGAGGAATGGAGACGGTCCGAGGCATGGGTGGAGTTTGAATGTATAGAGGCAAGTATTGCAATACTTTCGATTACCTACGTTGTATCCACTGAACCAGTTCTTGTTGAGCTACAGAGAGGAACCTTAACTCAGCTTTACTCTATGCAACATTAAAGCTTTCTATGCACTCTTTAAATTTGGAATCTATCATAGATGTTTATACAAACATAACTTCTATTAAGTGCATTCTCATTCTTTGCAAGTTTACAAAATTACTCTTAACTACGCCACTGCTTGCAACTTTTATTCGAAATGGCGACGCGAGGTTGCGCCACTCCCACTTTGCAAAAGAGTCATAGACGCCTGCACATGCAACGGCAATGGCAACAACAACGGCAACAGTGGCAACATTGCTCTGTGGAAACGGAAGAAAGTGTTCGAGCAACCCCCGAAATGGAAGAGAGACGGCCACAAAAGCCGCCGTGTGGCAATGGTTGAGATGTTGCGGCTGTTCCCGGCATTCCCAGTCCAGCTACGCATACTACGCAACAGCTTCGTGCCTTCCTCCCTCCGTCTCTTCGTGCCGCCTGTGCTGGCTGTTCAAACTTTGCAATACAAATAAATTGAAATTGCGCACACAATGCTCATGCCCTACCAATCCCTGGGCAGACCAATGGATAGTCCTGACTTTGGCTCACAGCCAGACCCAGTTGCAAACCCAACAGCAAACGCAGGCACGCCCTTTGTGCAGCATAATGAAATTAAAAAATAAGTTACTGTTGCTCGACTACAACAACAGCAACTGGAACAACTGCAATGGAAGCGAATCCATGGAGCGAAAAGTCCATTATGTCATTAGGAGGGCACAATTCATCGCATTCAATGGGAAAAGGTAGGCAGGGAAGCGTTGCCAATCAACTCGTCCGGGACCGAGAGTGTAGAGTTCCATGCCGAGATTCAAATTACAGTTATGCCAAATGTTAGAATTATCGTAACGTAGCCCTATAATGCCATACATAGTATACCATAGTACTTCATAACATTGCAATGAGGGTGCGACATGTAGTTGAAAAGTTTTTCAATTACAATCTAAGGGCACTTGGAAAAAGTCCAACTGAAATATAACTTTATAAAGCTGAAAATTGAGTAGCTAGAGTAAACAAGAAATCATATTAAACAGAGATTCGGTGTAGGGAATAAATTAGTTGTAGAAATATTATGAAAACATAAAGTGGTAATGGAGTATTAAGTAAAGATTAAATTTAAGATTAAAGATTAAATGAAGTGAGTGAGAATTTATACTATAGAAGAGATTGAAACTTATGAAACTTCAATAATATCAATCTAAATCTAAATTAAAATCTTCATAATACTAAGAAAACTTAAGCTATCGAGGTTTCTAAATCAATGTAAATATATTATCCATTTAAATATAGATTGAAATCATCATAATACTAATAAAACACGAGCTAATTCATTGTAAAAATCAAACTATATAAGTCCCTATTTATATTGGGAAACAACAAAGTTCCACGAAAGCTATGAAATCTATGAGTCTATGAAGATCAAATTATAAATGAATTTCAAAATTGAGAATAGAAATATCTGACTTCGTGTTAAAACATGAACATGAAGATTTCATTACAGATTTAGTAGGGAATCTGTAATGACCCCAATCTGAATCTGCATAAACCCAATAAAACTCTAGCTAAATCTTTCTAGAAATTAAACTAAAACTATTTGGTTTGTGAATAATTTAGTTCTGGGAAAGTGAAGGTAAACCAAAGTTAAGGAATATAATATTCTGACATATTCCATGTTAATTTTTCAGCTAAACCATAATCTAGATATAAATTCGAGCCAAAATCACAAAGATCTTTTAAAGATCAGCAGCACTTACTGGGATCATAATTTTTGCCATCTCATGCACGAATCTTGTTTAATGACTTACATAAACCTCATTTAGGAGACTTATGTAGATCTGGGAACATTTACGGTTACAGGAGAATTCTGTTAGAGGCTTATCTCGAGCCTCATCTGGGACAGTCAAATGAAATTTGTCATGGGTCGAATGAACTTCGAGTTAGATTCCAGATTCCAGATTCCAGATTCTCGATTCCTTTTCTTGCCTTCGGATTACCTCTTGGCCAGTTGGCTGTGGCCAGTTTTCATTGGGCCGTCGTTCATTTCCTTTGCTCGTGATTAGTTTGTGGATTCTCTCATCTCGCTTTACATATACAAATATATGTACATATATATTTTTTCTGCTTCTCCTGCAACGTTGGAGATGTTATCGATTGACCCGGAAAGCCGTCGGGCTGTGGCTGCTCATTTCCGTCGTCTGGTGTATTCGAATTGAGCTGAAGCGAAATAAGGAAACCGGCCTGGCCTGTGATGGCAAAGGCAAAGGATGCAAGGCAAGGTAGGATGGCACATTAGGGCCAAGCCGGAGGCCCCGGGGTCTGGTGAAAGTTCTCTTCAGTGACTGCAATCGCAATGCGTTTAATTCCATTGCGAGTCTTAATGTTAATTACAATATTATGACAGTTTGGTGGGTCGCGATGAATAATTATCACCTCATAAATTGTGACAAACCGCAAGGCGCTTTTTACTCTTTCAGGGGGAATGCAGCAGTAGTCGGGAAGGTAGGAGGAGGGCGAGGGGGAGGGGGAGGGAGTAATATGAGTACGTTCACGTTCCTGTCAGATGTCGGCGCTCTTGACTTGCGGTTCAACACGGCGTGCCGCAGTTGCTCGGACGACGACGATGACGATGATTAATCGCTCGAGTTATTCGAGTCGCCGCCGCCGACAAATGCAATCAACGTCGTCCCGACCCGAACCGAGCTGAGCTGAGCCGAGCTCCAGTTGGACTCAGAGCAGAGCAGACCAGGCCAGGCCAGGCCCAGGCCGGCTACTGCTCGGGGGCAAACGTAAATGTTGTGAAAAGCAAATCTAATTACACAAATGCGCGCCGACTATTTGAAAATGGGCAATTTCTCAAGATAGTTATCTAATTAATAGGCCCAGCCATGGGCCACTTTGCCACAGTCCCATTCACATTCACATTCACACACACACACGCACACATAGGCGCACACATAGACGCACACACACTCGCGGACATTCCCCGCGTCGACGTCAACACCCCGGCCAGTGGCAGGCTTAATGAGTTATGCTAAGAACAATGGACTCAGCGCGCATGTATACAATATCTGCCCCTCCCTTTCCCTACCTCCCTACCTCCCTACCTCCCTCTCTACAGCTGCCGCCGTCCTGCCCCGCACCTTGCCGAACATTGCACTGAATAGGCGTTACAACAATTTATATATAACGTCAAAAAAACGAGACGCAAATAAGAAGCGAGCTGGCTTTGACTGACAAAATACCCTGTAATAAGTTGTGTCTCAAGAATATGTAAACTAAGAGATAAATTACATTTCCTCCTAGAATTAATGCTATAAAGGGAATTAAATAGATATAAATAAGTATTAAAAAAGTATTGACAGCAATCCTCTTTAAAAAAAGTGCAAATGAAACCGAAATATATTGAAAGAACAGGAGAAAAAACAAGAAAATAGCTTAGGTTAAAATAAAATTGAAAAAAAGGCTGATCTGGCAACGCTGATCTATACAAAATGCCTATTTAAGATACTATATACAATGTTTTTAAACTCATTAAAACTAACCTACCTCAATAAGTCACACACAATTGCAGGGTATCTGTGGCCGCATAAAAACACAAAGTGGCTGCGATGCGTTCAATTACTCAGCCAGTTCCAGTTGTTGTTGCCCCCTCCCTATCCCCTCCCTGCTACCCCTCTCTTCATTGCCTGCTAAAACAAAAGGTTGATTGAGTGACAATTGAGTGCGAGAGCGAGATGGCAAGCTTAGCCATGTGTGTGTGCGTAGAGTGTGTACGCAGGCGCAGAAGAAATGAAGCTCATTGCGCATTTGACGCGCCGTTTGACGTTTCTCTTTTTGCGACAGCGGACAGACGTGCCGCATTAATTGACACTCCCTCCCAGAGGAAAGGGGACGCCAGTCAACGAGAGAGAAAGAGAGAGAGAGAGCGAGAGAGAGAGGGAGGTAGGGAGGGAGTTAGGGGAAAGGGGGTGCCGTAATTGTTGCTCTCTTTTGTTTAACGAGAAGCGAAAGCGCCATCGCCTGTTGGTAATTACATGAAATATGCCGTGCATAATCAGGCCGTTTAGCACCGATTAAGACTGCCATATGAACTTGCTCGATTCCGTGTCTCTCATTATAGCAAATGTGTAAAGCAATCTCAGGTAATTAACCTGTTAGCGCTTGTTATGCAAACCAGATAAACAGACAGACTGACAGAGAGACAGAGAGAGAGAAGTAAAGTAAGTAGAGGTAAAGTAAAGTCTACAAAGAGTTCAAGTGTCTTCTATCTTCATTTGCCTCACAGACAGAGAGAAGTTCTAGATATAAAGAGGTTTCTACCTGTATTTGTAGTGTTCTAGCAGTAGTTAAGTCTTCTATCTGCATTTGCCATTAGTCAACCGTGGGATAGTTGGCTGGGAACCGATTGACAAGCCTCAGAGTCCCTAGGGCAACTCTGGCAACTGGTTGGCAACTGGTTGGCAACGCGCATAATTGATATTTTATTGGCAACAGTATCAACAGTTGCCCCCGACAAGCACAACCAGCATAATTTTGACCAAAAATGGTAAATTCGATATTGCTTGGCTGGACAGTGGGCAGAGTTGCTCACTTGGCTCGGGTGTTAATGACTTAATTAAAGCTGCAGCAGCCGCAGCAAGTCTACCTGCTACCTGCAGCAGTCTCAGCCTCAGCTTCAGCCTCCACCGCTGTCCACTCCTCCTCGCAGTAGTCGACAATTTCACACTTTTTGCGTTGCAAGACAGACGAAAATCAAGTAAAGTAAAAGCTGAAAAAGAAACCAAGCAGGCAAGTGGTGAACGACAGGCTCACACACACTCACACACACACTCAGAGAGACTGGCAACCTAATCTTGTCGTGCCGTGCTGAAGATTTCACGCATGTTTCGCGCCGCGTATCACTTGCCCCGTTCCACGCAATCGTTAGTGCTGCGAACTGCGACTGCGACGTCGACTGCGGCAGCACCTGAGTCGAGCTGATTAATATGCGCAGTGTACAGTGCACAGTAGCCAAAAAGGGTCGACCAAATCTGTTTCGGCCTCCTGTGACGGCTCTGGGCGCGCAGCTGACACTGAGCCTGTGACATTTCCATTAGGAACGAGCACAGAGTCCAAAAATCACAAAATGCGACTCTGCCTACCACCCTCCCCCCCGCCCACCGTGCTACCCCCGTGTGTTGCCACTGTGGCAACATCATAATTATTAAATGCAGCTCAATACGTTGGCCGAGCATTGCTCACATTGCTGGGCAACCTAATGCCCCGCGGCATTCCACTCGAGGAGCCTTATGACTATGGAATGCAGCCCAATCGCACCAGCAACAAAATACAAATATGCGACCGGGCACATCGACTGCTCTAAGGCTGCGCCTCCAACTCCAGACTCCCGATTCTCGAGTCCCGAGGCCCGAGTCCAACTTATACTCGACTCCTTCGCCTTCGCCGCTGGCTGCTCTAAACGCCGGCGCAGTCTGTAGACAACGCAACGATGTAAATTAATCGAATGCCTTTGCCACAGCGTCGATCTTTCATCATCGTCATCGGGCCACAATTGGCCACATTGGGCCCTGCGTTATGAAGCTATTCTGATGTTTGTACCCTGCAAAGCATTAAATGTTAGCAAAGAGTGTGTAGGAGTAAAGCACATAATCGATTTGAGTTGAATAACTGCCAATATAAAGATCATAGTTCCTACAATTTCAGTTCCTTTACTCCCAAAACACAGATACTTTTTCATTAATATTTTAACTCGAATTTCTCAAAGTTTTCATATGTTCATGATACAAGACTTGTGTGTAAATTCTGTAAATATAATAATATCAAAACAGTTTCTTTCTTTACATAAACTTCATCTACTCAAAATTCCCTAAATGTGTCTGCCACTTAATTTGTGTATAACAACCAACAATGTTTAAATATCAAAACAGTTTAATCATCAGAGTATCCTAATGATGCCCTAAAAACCAAACAAAATATGTCAAATAAATAATTGTGTTCCTAAGTTTTTGACCCAACTACAATACAATTCACACAGGGTATTTGCCCGTTGGAACCCTTAGTTCCTCCTCACTACAAAAGTATTTCAATCAGTGCGCCTGGCGTGTTCAGTTTTTGATATTTTGCAATTTATTAAATTGCGTATAAATTAAAATATTAAATATTTCTACCAAGAGAGAGAGAGCGCAAGACTTTTAATTAGCCCGTGGTATTTTCGTGCAAAGAACTAACGAGCTGCCTTGCAACAAACCCAGCGAGAGAGAGAGATAGAGAGAGAGAGAGAGAGGGATACATAACTACTACAAAGCTCTTCTAAGGGATCAGCGGATGAAAAGTGATTTGTGTAACGTTTAAATTGAATTCTGATCCCTTTTGTCAACTCAACTCAACAACTCGGGATACACTTAAGAGCGGTCGGGCAATAAAATACCATATATCGTATTTACGTCAATTTTTCTTTTTTTTTTGTGATATTGTAAATTGGAATTCAAGAGGTCCGGCTAGGAATACACTGACTGCCTGTGTCTGGGAGTGGGTGGGAGCCCTTCAGGGTGTTGACATGCTGTATGCGGCATTTATCGTCCACGCCAGACAGAACAGAGATCCAGGAACCCCGTCGTTGCGGGCGGGGGGGGAAGGACATATAAATATTCAGGTACATGAAATCAGATTAAATTATCTTAAGTAAATTGAGTTGCTAGCGTAGCACAAAGGCAAAAGAACAAACGTTGACTGGGAGAGACTTTGAGAAGCGCAGAGAAAACCCTCTTTCCCCTCAGTGTCCCGTCTCGCTCGTACCCTCTGGTTTTGTCCTCATATCGCATATGCAAGGTCCTTGTCCTGGCATTGTCTAGAATCGTCCGACTGAAAAATTTAGTTTCTCGCCGCGGGCGCAATACGAAAATTATTCTTTCAGTCTATTAAAACGGTTCGCTGGTTCGTTCTCTGCTTTTTTGGCCCTTTTGCGGTTACTCTTCTATCCACCACCCCCTCCCCCATCCCCTCATTCCCCTGGTGAAACCTTTTAAAGCTCAACCGAGCGCGCTGGCAAAACACTTTTAATTGCCTTTTAATTGTTTTTGCAAAATGAAATTTCACAGCATATAACGGTACCCGCTGGTACTCACATTTGGCCTAATTATATTTGCAGCCTTTTGTATCTGTCGCCGGTATGGCATGCCCCTGGTGTGGGCGTGGCAGCTGGCAACTGGCAACTGGCAACTGGCATTTTGTCATTTAATGGACCACTGAGCGCATGATTTCATTGGGCCAGTGACACAATTCGACAGCGGACATAGAGCGAGAGAGAGAGAGGGAGAGGGAGAGGGAGAGAGAGAGAGAGAGAGAGAGAGAGAGAGATATGCGGATATTCAGATATTCCAGGGGGATCTGGGGAGCGACATTAACCTGCAGTTGGATACTTTGATTAGCGCCCCGAGCGTATCACAGATGATTATTGGTTCGTTAGGCAATGTGAATGGCATGGAGATTGCTTTTTGACTGTAAACTGATTAGGCTTTCCCCCACTCATGGGGGGGGCTAACAATATCAATTTATGATATACTGAAAGGCAAACTTAGTTGCAGCTTTTGAAGGGGACTTAACTGAAGCGTAAGGTAAAGAGTTTGTGCGCTCTTGCCTAACCTCAATTTCATTAAAGAATAATCTGATGATTCAATTTCCAGCAGTATCAGATGGGGAATAAAGCTAACTCAATTTTTAAGAGAGTTACTGTTGCTCAATATTTTATATCTAGAGCTTAAATTCTTATTTTTGTGATAGAACATTGAATTTTTATAAATTTTTAGCAAGATTTTGCTGATACTGCTAATCGATTTGGTGTATATCTTATATATATATGATTTATATGCATAGATTCTGTACCTTTTGATATCTTCTATAAAGATTTTAAGAACTTGAATAAAATAGAAACATCTTTACAAACCTCATTAATGAGAGGGTATATAATAATATAATATATGTATATAAAGTCTTCTTGAATTTCATATATTTGTGACCAAACTGACCAATTTAACAGTTTTTAACAGAAAATTTTGTATCAAAGATAGCTATTTCGGAAATTGTGGGATATATTGCTATAATTTCAACAGTCTTATTTTTATTTATTACTAAAATTACTTGTCGTTCATCATATAAAACAACCTCATTATACCCAGCATTTGTAAAATTCTTATAGAATATTCAATGATAATTTAATTTCAACTACAGAGAGCTTCATTAAATTTAAAAGGAACAAAAAGATTTCAACTGACCGAGCTACAATTGCGGAATACCCCCAGGGGAACCCTTAACACTGAATATTAAACAAATGAATCCTTGAGTGAGGCCACAACAAAACGCCGTGTCGCATAATAGACGGAGCGACACCTCAGTGACAGATACAATCATACATACAGATACAACTACATACATACTGATACAGATGCAGATACATACACAGACTTACATACACAGAGTCGGGTATATACGCGGGTATTGTGGGAGCCGGCGCAATGCGTGCGCTATCTGGGGGCAGGTATCTGCGTCGAGGGCGCGCTCATATCGCAACTGTATCTAACACCCTATGCGGCTGTGGCAGTTGCCTCTCGTAATGCAATTATCCTAAATGCTCAGCCAACTACTCAAAAAGTCATCGTTCAGATTTAACAAGAGCCAAGCAGCGGCCGGGTAACTGCTGCCAGCTGCAGCGACACCGGTTTCAGATACACAGCTACAGATACAGCTACAGCTACAGATACAGCTACAGATACAGATACAGATACAGATACGGATACGTCAGTGGCAATGGCTATAGCCGTGTCGCTGTCGCTATCGCGGTGGCTTTATATGGTTCTAGCTCAGCTCTCGGCTCTCGGCTTTAGCAATGGCGAATACATATGTACAGCAGGGAGGTGACACAGGGTAGCAAGGGCAGGCGGAGGCAGCACGGGACACGTTACACGGTACACGGGTACACGGGGTATACGGGGCACGCCTCTGCATGGCGGCAATTGGAAAACTCATTTACTTGTGGCATGTAAACAACTAATCTGTTAACACTCTCCGACAAAGCGCGAACGTTACATCAGAACCAAGTTACATTTCCCTCCCCTCCCCCTCGCTGGCAGTAAACCTTGCCGTCAAGCGAACCGCGCTTGTAAATATTTCCCTTATTTGACGGCATAATCAAAAGTTTTTTCCTTTCATCGTGCCAAACTGAAACCTGAATTTTGTGAGACTATTCCGTATTCTGTTTCGGGTTCGCGAGGGGTTAGCTGGCTGAATGGCTGGGGTCGGTGCCTCCGCTGCGGTTCCGTTAGCGAAGGCGCAGTCACGACCGTACCGAAGCCCCTTGCCACATGATGTTCAACATTTTGCTACACTTATACAATATGTTTCACAGTCACCGTGGGGCAAAGGAATTTGATATGTTCATAGAAAAGACAACTTTAACACAAATTGCAGATCTATCCTCAAAATACATCTAAAACAAAATATAAACAATTTTCAAAGTGAGGAATACATAAAGTGAAATATGTTCATTGAAATTTATTGAAATATTGCGCAGTTATAGAGTTTTAACTGTTTTTAAGTTGTGCCGAAAGTTACAAATGGCAGAAAACTAAAATTTAACTACACATAAAGTAAACAATATTTAAGTCAAATATGTTAATATAAGCTTATGGAAAGAGTACGTGATTATGAAGCTTTAACTGTAAGTTCTTGAGCATGTTTTGAACTGCAGATTATCATCAAAATACTAAAAAATCAAGCTTAAAACTGTAATTAAAATTTATAAATAAAAGAGAAAAGACAAAAGGTTCATTTAAGTATGATTGAAATAAGTATAAACTGTAATTATTTTTAAATATAATATATATTTATAAAAATAGATTATTTCTGTAATATTTTCAGCAATCTCATATATAGAATACTATATTTTCATGGTATATTTATTTTTAGTTACCTAGTCTACATAATACTATATTTTCTTGGTATCAATATTTAAATTTGTTGGTCTCAATATAACTATAATTTAATAAACGTAATTAGTCTTACAAATCTATTTTTAAATTACTTTTTTCTATTTTTATAATCAGTAACAAAATGTTGCGCATATTATGACATATTTTTGTGCTATTCATTAAGCAAATAGATCAACATTTAGGGTAAATAAACTTCCTTTGCTTGTATAGAACTCGCCGATATTATTAGCAATTGACAGAGAGAGAGAGAGAGCAAGTCGTCTCGTGTTTTTGTTCCACTGTGCACGTAGCTGCCGCTTTATTTGATTTCTTTATCAATATCAACGAACTGCTCTGCCTGCCTCTCACTCATCACCATCGCGCTCTGCTTGCCCTCTCGTTTCCGTATCCCCCCCTCTCCACACCCACAACACTCTCTTCCTGTATGTATATGCATGCGTGTGTGCGTGTGTGTGTGTGTGTAGGGCTTATATACATTTCATTTAAACGCAACCCGAGGCTGACTACCACCGCAGCCGCAATGCCGCCGTGCGAGCGAGACACACAAGCGAAACCGAGACGGCACTATGCCCACAGAGCCTTGCCAGATGCGTGCAGCCTGCAATGAGAGCGAGACGACAAGAGTCTTGCACACAACAGGCCACTCAGCGCTGTGTGCGACTTCAGTGTGTCCCAGGAACGCCTACCCAACTGCCGCTGTCGGCCTCAGCTCTACCCCTACCCCTATCCATGCCTCTGCCTCTGCCACTGGCTCTGCCCCCTGCCACAGCATTGCTGCTGCTGCTGCCCTGGCATGGTGGTGTTTCAGTATCCGTATCTGTTACTCGACTCTGTGTGTGTGTGTGTGTGTGCGGCAACTCGTTTCTGTAGCGTTGTATCTACAGCTGTATCTGTGTGCATGTATCTGTAGCTGTGCCTGTGTGTGTGTGTGTGTGTATGTGTGTGGCTGTCTCTGTATCTGGCAGCTGGCAGCAGTAGCTACTCGCTGCTGGGTCCGCTGCTTCTGCTTCTGCTGCTGCTGCCGCCAGAGTATCTGTATCTGTGGCGCGTCATTGTTGTGCGTTGCCGTCGTTGCCATCGCAACGCCGCCGTTGCCGTTGCCGTCGCCTTCGCCTTCATCGTCATCGTCATCGTCGTCGTCGTCCATCGCATAGTAGGCAGCTCAGTTACAAGACCATTATTTGACGTATTTTTTGTGCGCTCGGTTGTTCGCGCTCGCTCGCTCCGAGATAGCACACTCTCTCTTTGGTTATATCCATAGCACGCCCCAGCTCGGTTGGCTCAGTGGCAATCCGGATTTGGATCAGCGGCAGCATCACCAGCACCAGCAGCAGCAGCTAGTTGCACTCCCGTCGTTGTTGTCGTTGTCGTGTGTCGGGTAAATCGGAATCATCAGTCGCCTCAATCACGCGGTTCCCACTTGAATAAAACTTGATAGCCAGGATCGGCCCCAAGGCGGCTCGCGTGTGATCCTCCTGCCCGAGCAGCTGCATCAGCATTAGCAATATGCCAAGCTAATCAAAGTTAACAGTGCTACAAAGATATTGATCCAACGATCTATTGCAAGTGCCGTCGCGTGTGATATATATAGTAACAAGATATAAAGAGAGAGAAAGAGAGAGAGAGAGAGAGAGATCCCCCCCAGAGTTTGTTGACAGTACTCGCTGCGAAAATTGCTTCGTTCTGGTGGGGAATAGTATGCGAATTAGTTCACAGTGGATTCAACGAATAAAATGGCCGTTGGACCGACGGAGGGCAAACAGCCGCCCTCAGAGACATTCTCGCCCACACACCATCAGATTATAGCACCCAGTCCGATACTGGCGGTGCCAACGTTGGCCTTCTCCGCCGCCCAAGTGGAGATCGTCTGCAAGACCCTCGAAGATTCGGGCGATATTGAGCGTCTGGCCCGCTTCCTATGGAGCCTGCCCGTCGCCTTGCCCAACATGCACGAGATACTCAACTGCGAGGCGGTGCTCCGTGCCAGGGCCGTCGTGGCTTATCATGTCGGAAACTTCAGGTAGGAGTCGAGTGGAAGAAGCTTCCCTGCCAAATGGGCAAATGGGCAAACTCAGGCAGGTCTCAAATATCACTCTGATTAACCTCGCAAGGGGCATGGGCAGCCAGTGGAGGCTGGGACTGAGGCACTTTGGTTATTCGATAGTTTCCATAAGCTTTGTTGCAGGAGGCAGACACGTAATGAGCGAGCGCACAATGAGCTCGTAAATTAATAAACAAAGGCATTTAATTTACTAATTAAAGAACAGCAGATTTTGATTAATAAAACACCGAGACGAACAATGGCACCAGGACTGACATCTCGGCTTCCTCCTCTGTCTGTCTGTCTCTCTGTCTGTCTGTCTGTCTTTCTATCTGTCTGTCCATGGAATGTTTTTGCTAAACTCTCGAATTACCAACAAGATAATGAAGCATTCGCATTTGCCGGAAACAGTTCATTGAGTGAGATTTGAATAAGTTCGCTTAGGTCGATTAGGTCTCGAGAAGAACTACACTATATATCTGAGTATGCATATAGCATATGTTTGTATCTGTATCTGCATGCAATTAGTCTGAGTTGATTGACAAACTACTCTAACTGGTCATAGATACACATCGATAATAATCGACGAAGAGTCTCTGCCTCAGGATCAGGTTATTAACAAGTGGACAAACATGTCTCCACTCGTGTTAACACGCGGCAGCGCTGCCTCATCGAGATATCATAAAATACAATATATACTATATTTACACACACACTTACACACACATTTATCGGAATCAAGTTTGATATATTGCTTATGACAGCTGACAAACTGGCTGAGACCGTTGAGCAATGCGACTTCTTGGCAAAACAATTTACAGCACTTTGACTAAGTTTAGATTTGAGTCAAATGCGATATTTAAATCGTTGAGAATTGCCGGCATTGCCACTAATGGCATTACTACAAGTATAAGCGATGCACTCAAACGTTTCGGAATCTAGAAAATCCCATTCAAATTAAATGACATAAATCGCAGAAAAAGGCTGTTGAAATATGCTCGGTTTTATCAATATTATAGATGGATATATAGATAGATAAATTGATGGATATATAGAAAGATAAATAGATAGATAGAAAGATAGATGGATAGATGGATAGATAGATAGAGTGATATATAGATGGAAAAATATATAGATAGATAGATAGATGGATAGATGGATAGATGGATAGATAGATAGATGGATAGATAGATAGATAGATAAATAGATAGATAGATAGATAGATAGATAGATAGATAAATAGATAGATGGATAGATAGATAGATAAACAGATAGATAGATAGAAAGACGCATCAATATAAAATGCAGATAATATAGATTTAACTTTTGGAAAGATACATAGTTGTGGTAAGTGATATTGCATGATGAGGAAAGAAACGTGTAACTAATATCATATAGATCTTGTATTATAAAGATCATACATTGAAAGCATACGATCTTCTTGATATTCATATGTTTTCATTTTGTTTAGTGTCTTGTTCTTAGAAAGTTATCTGACTCAAACATTTTATAGTGTTGATCCAACTTGACAGCTAGCACCATAACTCATGGAAGTTGAAGGAAGTTTGATTAGACACAATAAGTTTAAACTCCACACATAGAAGTTAAATATACCCGAGGAGGCGACAATATAGTCAAATGGCTAAATCATTCCATCTGTCTTGCTATAAAACACAAATGTTATCTAAGCGGCATATTATTCTTCACAATTACTGAAACATCTAAGTTGAAACAAGTCTACCTAGTGCAAACTATGTCAAGCAAACCATATCATCTTAATTTGCTAGTAAAAACCCAAGGTATGCAGTCAGTCTTTTGCACTGTATATTCCAATGCAAATGTAGTAGATCCAAAATTTACTCAATATCAGACAAATATATTATATTACAAACAACCTAACATAAGAGTGGCATGTGCAACCTTATTCAAATACGACAGCTTCACAAGGATAACTAACGTTAATTAGTGCCATATAAGGCAAGTCTACAAATCAATACTATATAATAGATTTGTATATAAATACATAGTCCAAATCAGTTGATTTGATTGCTTCGAACTGGTCAATAAATGACTTCCAATTAAGACAATTTGACAGACTCAACTGGGAGTAGATGGAGAGGGAGAGGGAGAGGGGGAAGGAGACGGCTGTCAGCGACAGCTCATGAAATTGTTTCAAATCCATATGCTGAAGTTGGTAGTATCGGGGCAGGGGGAACAGGCGACAAGTTCATTACCAGCTGCACAGCAGGACAGTTGGCACTCACGGAACTTGGCTTTAAGGGATTGTAGGGTTGTTTAGGGTTGATAGGTTGCCAAAGGGGTTGACGATTTGACGCCTTGAAATCATTATGTGCATTTCTATCATTGGTAAATCACAACTACAACTCTCCCCCTCTCTCTCTCACCCCTTCTCTCTCTCCCCTTCTCTCTATTGCAGGGAACTTTATGCAATAATAGAGAATCATAAGTTTACTAAGGCGTCGTATGGTAAACTGCAGGCCATGTGGCTGGAAGCGCACTACATCGAGGCGGAGAAGCTGCGCGGACGATCGCTAGGTGAGTTAGCCACAGTAAAAGATACATGGAAGATATAAATTATATATATTCCTTATCTCTCTCTCTCTCTCTCTTTGTCTCTGTCTCTGTTGCCCTCTGCAGGACCTGTTGACAAATACCGCGTACGCAAAAAGTTCCCCCTGCCCCCAACGATCTGGGATGGTGAGCAGAAGACACACTGCTTCAAGGAGCGAACGAGAAGCCTGCTGCGCGAATGGTACCTACAGGATCCCTATCCGAATCCAACTAAGAAACGTGAGCTGGCCAAGGCCACCGGCCTGAATCCGACCCAAGTGGGCAACTGGTTCAAGAATCGTCGGCAGCGGGATCGTGCGGCTGCAGCCAAGAATCGGTAAGTTAAGATCTAACGCTTCACTGCATCATTAGTTGGCCCATTAGAGAGGCAGACCCCAAGCAGCTTCTAGCTCTGCCTTCCCCCTCTAAGCTGTAATCCGAGCTGCTGCTGCTGCTGCTGCTAGCCACGCTGAAAGCGTCGTCAAGCAAACCGAGTAAAACGATATCTATCAGCAGCCAAGTGGAAGTGGAAGTGGAAGTGCGGGGATCGCATACAGGAGCAGCCACTAGGCAGCAGCTGGTCAGGGGGCTAGTAGGGGGAGTGCAGAGGGGCAGTTGTAGTGTGTGCCCTGCTGTGGCGTTTGCGTGCCATTTCCATTTCATTGATCCGTGCCGAACCGGCCACGATGATGATGACGACGGCGTCGGCGGCGGCGGCGGCGGCATCCATCGAAGCGTTCTCGATTTCTGTTGCGTTTGTTGCGGTCGTCGCTTTTGGCCACATTAAAATGACCGCCGACGATGACGACAGCGACAGCGGCAGAGGCAGAGGCAGCCTCAGTTGCGGCAGCTGTGGAGTTGCAGCAGCAACAATAACAACAACAATGTAAGCGCAGCTCATGCTTCAGTTGAAAAGGTGTAACCGCTTGAAAGGCAGACGAGGCATGGTGAGGGGGGACAGGGAAAAAATCAACTGGCAAAAAATAAAAACTCGACCAATTCGCGCGAAGTTGAAATGAAGAAGATCCGCGCCGCGTCGCGCCAAGTTGCCGCGTCGTAGTGCGACGGCGACTGCGACGGCGACTGTAACTGCGACTGCGGCTGAGACAGAGACAGAGACAGACACAGAGACAGAGGCTGAGCTTGGATCCGCCACGGCCAAGTGAAAGATGGCAAGTTAAGTGGAATGACATGGCAGAAACACAGTAAGCCCCGATCTTGAGTACGCTGCTGCTCCTGCAGATGCGCAAATATTTCAAGTTGCTTCTACCTGCTGCGGCTGCCGATAGTTACCCCTTTACACCAGCCACCCCCCCCACACACACACACACAGCTTGGCCAGCCATGCCTGCTTCTCCTACTGCTGCTGCTGCTGCCGTCGACAACATTTTGGCATTCTTTAGAAATCTTGTGCAGGCGAACGAACCGTGTTTATTAAGTTAGGAGCTTGCCACAAACTGAATGAATCTGCACAAAGCGCCAACAACAACAACAACAACAAGAACAGCAGCAGCAGCAGCAGCACGACAAGAACAACAACAGCAACAACAACAAACAGCAGAATGAAGCGCCCCTTTCGAACGGGTCATTAGTTAAAATGATGGCGATTATTTCGCCTTGTAAAGTCGGCAACGGATACACGACCATTACAACTCCATCTTCATCCAACTTCGGCTCCGTCTGCATCTGCATCTGCATCTGCATCTGCATCTGCATCTGCAACTCGAGCTGCAACTCCAAAAACTTAACGCATCGACGCTGTATGCGCAGTGCTCCAATCCCAAGTGGCAGACGAAGGAGTCCTAGTTGGAGCCGCAGCAGTTCCAGTTTGGATCTTTCAACATCGGTTGCGACTCGTGTGCAGTCATCGTGCTATTAAGCAGCAGACGCGACAAGAAAGCGAGAAGAGGAAAAAAGCAAAACTGAAAATGAGAAATAAATATCAAAAAAATATGAAATTAAAAGCCGTTCATATGCCCGACTGACTGACGGACAGTGGGACAAAGAGGCAGACAGTGGGAGAGACAGACAGACAGGCAGACAGACAGATCTGACTGCCATTCAACGGCAATGACGACGGCATCAACATCGACATCAACATCGACTCCGGCAGCGACTTCGGCAATAATGATGAGGAGCAACTGAGACATTCTAACCAGATCCGCTGAGCCGGGAGGAGGGGGGTGGGGGAAACACGGGGCCAGCTCGGAGTCAGGTCGGGAGCAGGCGCTGACTTTTCAGCAGCATCGAGTGCTGAAAAATTGTTAACATTTTTGCTACTGCACTTGAGCGAACCTCTGTCTGGGGGATTTGGAGTAGCAGCTCAGCGCACAGCACTCACGTGATGTATCTCTGTCTCTGTATCTGTATCTCTATCTGCATCTGTATCTGTATCTGTATCTGTATCTGTATCTGTATTGTAAATGTATGTGCAACTGTTGTTGGTTCGTTTGTCGAGTTGGCAAATCAATCACAAACGCAACTAGACAGGCCTCACATTAGAAAGGCGACTCCAAATTGAGTTATTAACTAGAAGAAACTCCAAACTGAACCTTCCACTGTACTCGGCTACAGTGGAGCAACAATTCGATTCGCACTGTTCAAAACGCATTCGAAATGAGCTTAGCTTATCTGGCCTATTTTAAAATCATTTCGAAATGAAAGCAATTCAAAACAATTTTGCTTAGTAATGGACTATATATAATCGGCTTATTTGGTAATCTGTTTTGAGTTTGAACTTATTTTTGTAACTAATTTGTATATTTCATGGGAATATTTTGAGTTTTTTAAACTATTTAGCTTTTGTTTACTCAGTTTTCTATAAGAACGTTTTTGTTTATTGAAACTTTATTAATTTTTTGATCATTTTTGTAGGTTTAAGTTTAGCTTCGAAGCTAAATTCCATACTTACAGTGATTTTATTAGGTTTGTAGTCAATTTTCAGATCGTTTGTGAGACAGTTTATAATTTTTTACAAATTTATCATTTATTATTTCATATTAATGGAACATTTTTTACTATTTTGCATAACTTGTTTAAGTTTGAAAAACAAAATAGCAAGACTTTCTTATTTAATTTCATAATATTGCAAAAACTATATTATGAAGATCTCATTTACAAAAATTATGCATTATTTGATCAATACATGTCTGGAATTATATTTACAAAGCTGAAAAAGCCTCTTTATAGGGTTAAAGTTTCCATTATTTGTGTAGCTAAATTTAATTGAGCTACGGCTTCTATTTGCGAAGATTCCCTCGAAAAAAACATTGATTTCAATAGAAATTCACAATGGTAAACAGTGAAATCATTGGATAATTTTAGAGAAATGCCGAAAACTGGAGAAAAAATGATGTTATTGTCGCTGTTGTTGTTGTGCGGCTAATTCAATTGCGAACAATCTTAGACGCGAGTTCGTTCAATTATGGAGCACCACTTGATGATGGATGGTAATGGAGGATGGAAGATGGAAGAGCCGAAGAGTGCGAGAGCGGGAATCGTGTAATTCCGAAAATCAGCGCAGATTATTTTATTGCGTGAATTACAGAAAATGAAATGCGAGCCTGCGATAGCCACTATAAATCTGCCCACTCGAATGGGCGCTCGAAAACAGAAGCCAAATTAGGAGGCACAGTGGGCGGGTGTCAGTGAAACAGCGCATGAAATAAGCAAGCAATGGAGGGCTGTGTGGATGGAGGGGGGGGTGACGATTTGTCAAGCAGCGAGAATGAAATGAGGCAGCAGAAAATGAAACGAAATCAACGGCAATTGAAATGGGAATGAGAATGGAAATGGGAATGGGGAATGGGAGAAAGAACAAGATTTGTAGTGTGTGTACAGAGAAGTGTAATAAAACTGTGGGACAACAAATAAACACACACAACACACACGCACAACACAAATATGTTGTAAATGTCAATGATCAATCAAAATGTTAAACACGCATCGAAACGAAAGAGAAATTACCTCAAACCGAAAGAACTTGAAGGACGAGCACATGAGAAAGAGCGGAAAGAGTCGGAGAAAGAGAGAAAGAGAAAGAGAAAGAGAGAGAGAGTGAGAGAGGAATGAAACCCTGTGAACTGCCAAAGCTCAAGAGGCTGTTCATCGATTTCCCAGCATTGAATTCTAATGAAGAAAGGTTGCCGAAGCAGCAGCAGCACAATGAATTGATGAAGAAGAAGAAGAACTCCAAGTTGGGAACTCCACACCGTCCAGGCTGACCAGCCGAGTCGGTCAGTCAGAAGCTGCAGCCATTGTCAATATCCAAATCCGAGTGCCCACTTGGCTGCGCGTTCGGACAGGCACACTCGAACGCCATAAGTACCCATACCCGTGCCCAGACCCAGACCCATGCCCAGACCAGGCACTGCCTCTGCCCCCCTTTGGGACTGTACCGGGGCCAGGCACTCGAAGATGTTTGCACAACACAACTACCGTTTCGGTGGCTTGTGAGAAAAATATACAAGCTATGAGCTATGAGATACAAGATACAAGATACAAGATACAACATTGGGGGGTGGGGGGTAGAAGAAGGTAGCAGGAGGTAGCAACGGCAGCCATCGAGCCTCGCCCACTTCAGCAGCGTGTAGAAAGTGTATTAAAAGAAACGAATACAAATGAATTAAAGAATGAACGGCAAGTTGGAGAGTCCATGGAGTTCGAGCTCATCGATGACGATGGCCCAAGCACCGGATGTGGATGCGATGAGGAGGTGAATGTGGATCGCTCCATGCTGCCGATGCTCATTGACAAGTGAAATGTATAACGAGGAGAGCTGACAAAGTAACTGTGCAAACACACTAAGCTGATAGACGGCAGACTACTGGGGAGAGGGTAGAGCAGAGAAGAGAAACTGGAACTGCAATTGAGCAAAAGATAACGGTATTCAAATTGAACAAATTTAAATCCTGTTTGTCAACAGATCCAAAAAGGCCAACGACAAAAAAAATAAATGTTGATTGCGTTTAGCGCGCGAGGTCGCAGCAATCCACCCCGATGGAACAAAACGTTATTTGGTCCACTTAAGAGAGACCCAACCCCTGGGATTTGTGACACTTCTTACAGTCCCTCTCCCTCTCTCTATCTCTCTCTCTTTCTCGCCCTCTATGGCACTCTACTTCTTGTCTAAATATTTACACAATTTATAACTTTCAATTCGAATGACACAATTATCGAAGTGCGTTCAGTTTGCATATGTGTATTCTGATAGGGGGGATAAACAGACTGAAGTAACTCAGTAGCTTGAAAAGGTAGCGCTGTTAAATTTGGTATGTGGAAGCTGGTGTTTAACCTGAGGACTGATATCAAGCGATGCATTAAAGATATTGATAAATAGACTGAACTAACTCGGTAGCTAGTCTAGCTTGTGCTTGTGAATGCTGGACTAGTAAATATTAATTATTGATAACAATCAAGGCATAAATATTAATAAATGTACAGTAGACTGGAGTAGCTTGGTAACTAGAAAAGATAACGCTATTAACTTTGGTATGTAGATCAGATTTATGTTTAACTCACTGACTATTAACAATCGAAGCATAAATATTGATAAATATACCCAAGTAACTCGGCAACTAGTCAAGCTAGTGCTGTCAAATTTGATATAAGGATGCTGGTATAATATATCTAACTTTCATTTATCAGGTCAATGCATTTTGAACGTTCTTATACAGTTTAAAAAGGCATTCAGCAGGGTGTACTTTATTTTTTACTGCTCTCCTTGCTACATAGACTTTGAAGAGGGTATCTGCTAGTCGAGCACACGCAGTGCGACTTACTTGTATCGAACTTCTGTTCTATCTCCCTCTATCTCCCTCTTCATTTATTGGGCCCATCGATTTGAAGGCAGATTTAATTCAAAAGAGTTATACAGCTTTTTGGAGTTTGGCCTATGATCAGATCATATTACCAGCATTCTTGCAGCTCAATTCATTTTCACAATCTAAAGAGAGGCATACAACTACACACACACACACACACACAAACACACACACACATGCATACATGGTACGAGTATATCTTCTGACATGAGCCGATTATAACATTTCAATGTCTCGGGTTCAGTTTCAGGTTACCAGCAAAGGGTTCTACCCCCCCCGTCACTCTCTCCGTGTGCGTTGTGGATGTGTCCACGCGGGTAATTACATACGTGTCATTTCGGTTTCGGTTAGGTAGGTGCCACAGTATCAGATTGCGGGCAGAAAGCCTTTGGAATTGGGGTTCCCCAATCCCCTCATTTGCTCTTCGATCTGTTTGGTCAATTGTTTGGAAAATATATATCATATTCAAGGTATCCCCAAACTGAAGATACTTTGGCCTCAAGCCAAGCGTGCTGGTCGCCTCAATGAAGCGCAAAACACGTCCTTGATAAGGCAGCGCCCGTGCCAGAGAGCCGATCTTGAGATTGGGGCATCGATGGAGATGCGGAAATTGGCCGCGAGGCTTCAGTGAAGCGTATTCGCTACCGCTGCCTACAGGGCTACAGTTTCACAGATTGTCGGCCATTTTCGGCTGGCTCAAGCTGAGGTTTCCCACCACACTGCCCGACGATAATCGAGTCCATTCGTATCCCAGCAGCGGGTAGCTGCAGTTGATCTGTGGCAGTTATGCGACAGCGGGAGACACTGGGAGATACTACTATGAAGGCAGGCCTCAGGGAAGAGATGTGGGGGAGCTGCCAGTGGCAAGGGGTAATCCATCAAGTTGGCGCATTAGGCAACTAAACGATTTCATTTTCATGCCTCCAACACAAGGGGCAACAACACGCAGAAAAAACCGAAAGGTAGCCGCAGATATATTTCGAGTGCGACGTGCACAACCCCGCCCCCCCTTCCATCTTGGTTGCATCATTAATCACACAACACGAGCCGCAAAGGACAAGCTGCAGTTCCAACTCGGGACTGGGAGCGTTATTAATGCTGATGGGTCAACAAATTTGCGGCAAGTTGAGGCGAATCCTAACCGATAATTATGACAGTGCAGGAGTCGTGCCGCGATGCAGATGATGATGTATTCGAGGCCGAGACCGGGTGAGCACTCGCCTCTGATGGCTCTATAAATATGCCGACGAAGACCTCATACAGTTGCCCAGTTGCACAGTTGCACAGTTGCCCAGTTGCTTCTCTAATCAAGTCATCTTGGGGCACGAACCTTTTGTTTTGGCCACAGATAATTTGTCTTAAGCATGTGTGAAAGTTGTGTCAGATTTATGGAAGGTGAATGTGGGGGGAGGGGGTTATTCCATGGCCGCCTGCCGCGCCTGCTGCGCCGACGACAAATGAGCCGCCTAATGGGGCATGCAACGGCATGCAACAGCGTGCAGCAACATGCAACACAGTCACATTCACCTTACTAATTAAGTGTGTAACGCAGCAACTAATGGACTCCAGTTTTAAGTGTATTTCGTTTCGTTTAATGTACTGAGAGAACTGAGTGAGAGAAGAAATCTCAGAGTTCCCGGCGAGACTGGGATATTGTATTTGCAACGCTTGATTAATCGACAATTAGAAAAATCATCAAACGATTAGACAGTTTACACACTTGCATGTTTGATTTATCATCTAACAAGTGTTGACTCTATAAATCTCACTTGGCACTGTTATTATTATATCATCTTTAGCAACGACTTGATGTTGATATAAAGTCTCATATAGTATAAATGTATATGATATAGGGAACTATAAAAATAACTGCGTTAATTGATAAATATTGGGTTGACCAAAAAGAAACCGTTGATCATATGATCATATGATCATGTATGGTTGATTGTGGTATATTTAACTTCTCTCACGCTATCTCACGCTCATTTACATGACGATCCGATTCGATTAAAGCCTTGATAACGTCAACATCAACTGCACTTGGCCGACCTGAACGTGGCTTCTTTTTGAGTGAAAAATCTCCCAAACGGAATTTGACAAACCAACTTTGACACTGTGTTTCTTTTAAGGCTTTGTCATCATGTCACACATCACGTAACTTTTTAGCAACCTAGTGAGATAATTCAAATAGAATATATTTTATGTATGTACAATACTTACAAACTATGTTTAGTATATACGTTTTTTAGAGTGTGATGCCTTTGAATTGAACATTTGTATTAATAATAATTAATATATTTCCGAATGATTAACATTTATTTTTGATATTATCAATGAAGTATTTATTGCAAATATTTGAAGAGTAAGATCTGAGAAAGAAATATGTATGTTTATTAAACTAGAAATGATAAATATAAATTATTAAAAACAGAAACTATGGAAAACAAGTGTTGAAATTGAAGACAATTACAATATCCTAAAAGTATTTAGCGATTTTGATAGTATAGTCTCTGAATTAAGCATTCTTAATGATACATTATAATAGAATAAAGGAATTCATTTTATATTTATTCGTTTTATCTCAAAGCAACTCTCTCATCGCATCTATTCTCTCTCTTGCTCTCTCTTTCTCTCTCCTCTCGTGCAGCATTCAACACAACCAGAACAACTCGGGCATGGGCTGTCGCAGCCGACGGGCCGACGGCGCTGCATCGCCAACACCCTCGGACAGCTCCGACTCGGACATATCGCTGGGCACCCACTCGCCGGTGCCGAGCAGCCTGCACTTGCAGCACAGCCCCGGCAGCATGTCGAACGGCGCCAACGAGGAGAGTCTCAGTGTGGACGACGACAAGCCGCGTGACTTGAGCAGCGCGTTGCCATCGCCCACGCCGCCACCGATGCCGTTGCCCATGCCACAATTGCCGTCGGCTTATGGTGCAGCAGCAGCAGTTGCCGCCGGTGCTGGTGGAGCTGCGGCTGCAGCAGCGGCAGCAGCAGCTGCTGCTGGACTGCCCGGTTGCCTGCCCCCATTCAAGCTGGACGCGGCTGCGAGCAGCCTGTTCAATGCCGGATGCTACCTGCAAAGCTTTAGCAACCTGAAGGAGATGTCGCAGCAGTTTCCCATACAGCCGATTGTCATCAGGCCGCATCCGCAGTTGCCGCAGCCGTTGGCATTGAATGGCAGCACTGGGGCGGGGCCACCAACGCATCTCCATCATCCTGGCTATGCGGCTGCGTATAGTGTGGAGTGTGGCGTCGTGGTGCCACAGCCACAGCCGGTGCCACCAAAGTTGCGCATCAATTCACCCGAGAAACTCAATTCGACGGCAGTGGCTGCGGCAGCAGCTGCTGTTGCAGCCTGCCAAGCTGGAGCGGCACACGAGAGCAACAGCAGCACAACAACGACAACAACGACGGCGGCAGCGACGACGGCAATGATGACGGGATATCATCACAGCGTCCAGCTGCTCCATCGTCCGTTCTCCACGTCGCCGGAGCTGAAGCATGGTGCGCCAGAGATCACATGATATCAGCGGGTGTGAGTTGGCCACGCCCCAAGGGTTTCTTCTCTGCACACAGCTCCCAGCTCCGCCCCCAATGCTCTCCTGCCCCAGCCGCAACTCCTCCTCCCCCCTCCCCCCACAGACTAATGCACTAAGGCCCAGCGCTATTCAGATTGTTTCAATTCCTAGCTTAAGTTATGCCTAGTTAAGCATCCTCACTCTGGAGCTCCGTCTCCCTCAAGCAATACCAACAACAACAACAACAACAACAACAACAACATCGATAACAACAACAACATGAGCTCTACCCATCTCTCTCACACACACCGGTAAATGTCAAAATGGACTGTGGAGATCAACATACACTAAGGAACGAATATATCGATAACATCGTCGCACACTTTTCAAAGATAGTTATTTAAGAGAATCGAAATCGAATCGGAAATCGGAAATCGGATCGAACTGAAACTGAGACAGCTGTAACTGTAATTCGACAAGTTTTTCACTCTAATTTCTGTGTGTGTGTGTGTGTGTACGTATTTGTAAATAGAGTCTAAGTATGCAAATCATAGAGCTTACGTATACATTTAGAACGCAATAAAACACGAAACGAAACAGTTAAGAATTTAAATCATTACCGAACACACTAAATGATCTTTTTATTTAAGGGAGAACTTGGGAATTTACTGCATATTTACTAAATTAACAAATAACTTTAATAGTTACACGTCTGAGGGAAGACTTTAATATTTATTTTCGCATTCAAGATGCTGACAAGAAAATAGATTTTCTTAATTAAAGAAAGTTAGCATATTTCAGTTTTTATTAATTTCATACTTGAAAGAATATTTAACATCAGTTTCATTTATTTCTCTATCAACACATTCTTCAATTCTAATTGAGAATTTAATTAAATTATTTTTTTATTTTCTATAGAGTAATTATCTTCAAGCTCAATTTCCTTTCTTCTTCTAAGAATTATGTATATTATTTCTTATTCGGCATGTTATTTAGTCGATTTCCAAAGGTTTAAATGTCAAGTCAAGCTAAAATTACATGCAATTTAGAAAGTTATCTTCATTTATAACGCGAATATAATAAATAAGTAATTATATAAATTGAAAGATTATTTTTCTTGTATAGCACAACAAAGTTTACGGAAAGGTTCTACATTTTTTTTCCACTTTAAAATCACTTGAGAATTAAAACCAAATAATTCCATATTTCAATTCATATTTTCTCTCAGTGTAGAGTCAGAGCGTGTGTGTGTGTTGTGCACTTTTCAGCAATGGGATCTCGATCTGCTTTTCTTGCAGTTGGCGTTTCCTTTGTTCACGCGTTATTTTGAAATAAAATATCAATTTCTGTGTAAACAACAACAAAATGCCAAGCAGCAAATGCAATGCAGAAAGTCATCTGCAGCAGCAGCAAAAACAACAACGGCAACAGGAGAAACAACAACAATAACAACAACAGCAGCAACAACAAGAAGAATATTAAGCAGCAACATTTGCCTGGCCAAGCGGCAAACGTCAACAATCGCGTCGGCGTCGACGTCGACTTCGTCAGCAGCACCAGCCGCAGCAGCAGCGCCGTCTGCGGCAGCGTCGGCGTTGAACACTGGCGCCAACGATGACATGTCCTACTTGAGTGGTTTACTTAGCTGCCTTATGAAAATATCCGTGCCTGTGGGCAAACACACTCACACACATGCAGAAACACACACACACACACACACACTGGCAAACCACAAACGATCGCATCGCGACCCTCTCACCCATCCAGCCAGATCATGCAGCCCAGCCAAGAGATGCATCCATAAAGATGACGCTCTCCGGGCCAAAACTGACGCGTCACTGTCACTCACACGCACACACACACATTCACACACACGCACACACACATACAGAGAGAGGCAAATGCAACGCATCATCGTCATTACAAGGCGGCAGCCGAGTGCCCTGGGAAACATTTGGCCCATCCATCCACCTTATGTGGCTGCGCGTAGTATATATAGAACCCAAACTGAACTGAACCGAACTCACCTCTATATGCATATATATACATATATATGCAATAGCAGGGCGATCTAATCTGTCTGGGATTGCGGGTATGCGATCGAGATTGCGACTGATTCGGGGGGGCCCTAGCGAGATGACTGACTAGTTGTATAAGTGCTTCCTTCTTAGAGGAAATTTCGGGCTCAAATTACAAGGTGAGGCACAGTCAGCCATGTGGAAGTTGTCAGTCAGTTGAGTTGCGTCGCGTCGCGTCGCGTCGCCTCGAGTTGGGGCAGCACTTGAAAGCAGCGCAATTATCAGTAGCTGGCGCTGGTCTCCCTCTTCCTTCTCTCTACACTTGCTCTGTCGAACATATCGCGCATACGCCGCGTATTCGGTTAATTTTCCCCTTTCCCCTTTTTGTACTGTATATTACGTCGCCGTCGCCGTCGCCTGTCGCTGCGTCATCATCATCATTAAGCATGATGTGACACTTTTGACCTCGTTTCCAGTGAAGACGATGACGACAACAGCAGCATTTCCATGTGGCAATCGATAGTCGATAACTGCAATGGCAGCAACTTCATTTCCTCGATTGTCATACATTTTAATTAGCTATGCTGCTTTTTGGCACACACACACTTGGCCAGCTGGCAGTTGCCTATTGCAACCACATGCCACGCCCTTTTTGACCAATTACAGTGGCAACAATCGCCGTGGCAGCAACAGCAGCAGCAGCTAAAACAACAAACAACGTCTGTCGACGCCGTCTGCTGCTGCTTCTGTTCCTGTTATTATATCAAATTAATGCACTGCCTGCCTACATCCTTCTCTCCCCCTTGTCTCCTCCTTCTCTTCTCGCCTTTTCGATTTGCATATTGACAAGGCGACTCAATTAGTTAAACCACAAAACGAACCAAAATCGGACAAAGGTTTATGGCGGCAGTGAGTGAAAAAAAGCCGAGAAGGTTTACATCTATTTAAAATTGAATTTATGCACCCTCCTAGCCGTGCCGAGCCGGGCAAATGGTTCTCTCAATTTATTTAGCGTTGCCCCATCTCCAACACGATAACTTTTCACTGTTGTTCTTGCACAACTCCCCCGAGCTACAGTGGGGTGCAAAGGCAATTTAACTGGTAAGAATGTAATTGTAATTTGTTGATAAGACAATGAATAGTATGAATTCATTTGAAATATTATTATTACAGAAACTCTGTGTTAGGTATGAATGATCTGTGAATAATCATAAGAACATATTATAATTTACAATGAAATAAAACAAATGTATTTAAAATATGATTTGATCATCTTAGATTCGTATGGAAAACTATATGGATGTCATTAATACATATATATAATTTATTAATTATATTTATTTTATATAACCATTAATGTTTAAAGAATGTAGAGCAACATAAAGCATAAACAAACGTATTTTATTCTTTGGCTATTTTTTAATAATTTTAAATATTTTGTAATAAATAATAACTCTACTAATACCTAACTTTCCTGATCTAATTGGGGTTTTCTGCAAATGCTGAATCAGTTAATTATTGTTTACCCCAGTTTAAATTTGAATTGATTTAAATGTATAAATAAATTTTGACTTATTTTAATTTTTAAATTAAAGTTTTAATTTTAATTGTAATTGATAAACAGTCGACTGCTATAGCCCACTTTAAATAAATAAATAAATTAGTACTGTATTGTATTGGACATTGTATAGGAGTTACATTTAAATTTATCTACACTTTATCCACATTTAACTTAAACAACATTAACATATTGCACACCCGGCTCAACCCACCTTATCTCTATCAAAGGTCAACCCAACAATCCGCTCATTTCGACCCACTGTGCACTGTGACACAGGGGAGCAAAGACCCGAGCAGACTGGCTGAGCATCAGTTTATGGCGCATCCTAACCACAACCGACAAGTTGAAATCTTTTGACTGGCATTTGCTCACTTTTTGCTGCAGAGTGGAGGCAGGAGAAGGTAGGGTTGGGGGTGGTAGTAGGACAAGAGGGTGCCCATCATTAAGTGCGTAAATGTACTGTAAATAGACAAACGCGCTTTGAATAAAATTTACTGAGAACGGAAAAGAGTTGCACGCTGTGGGGATGAATGTGTTGCAGGAGTGAGAGCGGGAGAGAGAGAGGGGAGAGTGCGGAGGCTGATTAGAAAGGGATGGCAATGCAAATTCCCAGGGCAAACAAAGGGAGCTGCAGACGCATCTGTTGTGACAATTGTAGAGCAGACGGCGCGGTCAACAAGGCGTGGAATCAATAAGCAGAGAGAGATAGAGATAGAGAGAGGGGGTTAGAGGGGAGCATAGAGAAAGGGGTACGGGTTTGATTATTATGATAATTTGGCGTGACAAATTGAAGAAACTTTTTCAGGCATTGTCACAATATTTGCAGCGTTAAATGCGCAAGGCAAACACTTCACACATGGCAGAGAAAGGCTCAGTGGGGATAACAGGAAGGGGAGGGGAGGGGGGTGTGGGAAACAAAGCCTAGAGCTAGTGGAGAGCGTGGGCGTGGCGGATAATTCGACACTTGTTTTAATTGTCATTGAGCTCATCGGAAATCCCAGGAAAAGTGAAATAAGAGCGAGGATGCCATCGCCTTCGCCTTCTTCCATTGTTGTCGACGTTGCTGTTGGCGCGTCTAATGAGATTTGCGCACAAGGAGTCAGATTCAGTCTCAAGATTCGGTTGTCAATTCGAACGAAAGGTGCAGTAAAGGGAGCAGGCGTCGCTGGGTAATTCATAAAACCATTGAAAAGGCAAAATGAGAACCCAAGGCAGATGAGCAGACCTAGCTGAGCCCGAGCTGCGCCTATCCCCGCCTGCTATCTCGATGCTGTCCAGACAAAAGGCGTTTGGCCAGCTCGAGGAGGGAAGGCGTGGCTGTTGTGGCTGCTGCGGCGGCTGCTGGGAAATCGTCGTGCTAAAGAGCACGACAAATGGTTGCGCCCATTGCGGTTCAACTTGGCATTCATTTAAGGATTGTAGACTCGATCCTGCTTTGCTCTGCTCGTCCTTCTTCCTTCTCCTTCTCCTGCTCAGACATTAACAAAAGCACTCACAACAAACCGAGGCTGATTGAAACATTTCCGCTGTTTGTTATTGTTGCAGCCCGACGGGATTTAGAGATTTTCGAAACGGATTAGAAGCGAGTGAGGATTGCCACTTTCCACTTTTCCAGTTGCATTTTCACAAATCTCATTTCAGTTAGTGTTTGTGTTTTTGTTAGTGCTGCCTTTACCCGAGATATCTGCCCTTTTTTATCCGTTTAGCCAGAAAAATTTACTATAAAGTAGCCTTTTTTAGTGCTTTAATATTTGACTGAATTGATTTTATTGAATCCCTCTCAACATCGACATGCCTCCACATTATTTAAATGATTTTTAATTAAATCGTTATCAAAATCGACGCGCCACCACATAATTTGCATAGTTAATCGTTATACAGAATTATCGATTATTGGCAGCTTATGTAGGCAACACTGTTTCGAACAGCTGCTGCAGACCTCTGCCAGCCCCCACCCCCCGCACCCGGTCACTATCTAACAAGCTAGCTAAACGTTGCAACTAATTCGACTAAATTGCAACCGCAAATTGTGCCACAAGTGGGAGAAGGAGCAGAGGTACAGAGAGAGAGAGAGAGAGAGAGAGAGAGAGAGAAGTCGCCTCTTCCAGACGCAGATTGAAAAATTTGTAGCTCGTCTTCGTATTGAATTACAGCAGTAAATGGGAAAATTTGAAAATGGGCAAATGGGGGAAAATGTGCTACAGAGCACTGGAAAATATGCAAGAGGGAGGGAAAGTGGGAAGAATGAAACGAACGAAGAAGACAACGGGGAAAATTGAAGTCAAATCACAAGCGAACAAAAGAGCTCGACGAGCCCCGATTGAATTATGAATTAATAAAGATGTTTTGCCCGCAGGCGAGATTTGGGTTACACAATGAGCGGAAAGAGGGGGTGGGAGGAGAGGGGAGGTGCGGGACTGCTGTAGCAACCCCCAGGGTTACGTGTGTGTTGCCGTTTTGGCTTTTTGCATTTGCCACAGCACACAAATCCGTTACAAAAACAAATCGAATACAACTTTGGCTTAGGCGATTTTGTGTTAGGCTGTGTGTGTGTGTGTGGTTGCGTATGTGTGTGTGCGTGTGTGTAACTTGAGGATGCACTTTTGCTGGCCCCTTTTTATTGAAAGATAATTGGGTTCACCCGAACCCGGGCAAAGTCGGACGAGCTCGCACAATTCAATTGAGATTCAAATTTACTTGGGCCACGTCAGACCTGGACGAGTTATTGTATTTCTGCTGGGAATATGCCACAACCCCCGCTATCTCTGCCTCAACACCCGCAACTGCCGCAACTGCCACACCCCCCCTGACTACCTCCCACCCTCTGTTCACCCCGCATTAACGCTTTGACGTGTAAATGTTATCTATTTTACAAATTGAGCCCCGCAACATGCCACGCCCACTCCAGCCTCGTCTCCCGTCTACAGGGATCAAGTTCGCCGCGCTTGTTGTGGCTGATTTTTCACAAAAATCTATTAGGAATCCTCTCCTCATCAGTAATGTTTAACAATTAACTGTAATTCGAAGCGGACGCCGCCTTGACGTGCTAAATGAGAATCTGTTGCGAATCTGATGCCACATCTGCGATTTCGACACGGATTTGTGGCATCAACGGCATCATAGCTCATGGGATGTGTGCGAGTGTTTTGTGTGTTTTGTGCTGTATGTTTTATGTCGATTACAATTTGTATCACACAAATGCAGGCAACAAATTAAGATACTCTGCAAATATAAAAGTTCGAAGCATATAATAATAAATATAATATATAAATTTAATATTAATATACATGTAATTTTTTTTTTTTTAATTTAATTAGTTTATAGTCAGACTAAGGTCAGTCGACTGTTTAAAAGTAAAGAAAAAATACAATTAATAGTTATAATTAATAATTTTAAGTTAAAAGTAAAATCTTAACTGTGAGAAAAGAAAGAAAAAGAAATTAATTGAATTGAGTTTACATTGGGATAAAAAAATGAAAGAGCCGATCCAACATTTGTTGCAGAGGATTGGGGAAAACCCAGAAAAACCCAATCAGATCAGGAGAGTTAGTGTTAGTAAGCAAAACCTAATCAAATAGCGATTAGAATGTTCAAACATGCAGTTAGTTAAAAAGTACTACTGTTACTATAAAGAAGATAAGTATATATTAAACTAGTTACTAGAAAGGTGGGTAAGGATTTGTACTTTTAAGCAAGATACAGAATTATTGTTGTTGTTAGCGATAATGTAATATAGTTTATTATAGTCCGAACATAGTACCCTGAAAGGCTCATGCAGGGCATAATTCGAGCTACAATTGGAAAGTTTTAGAGGAAGATAATTACGGGTGATTCTACCAGGGACAGAGAAGTGTAGTCGACTAAGCAAGTCGTTACTATCTATGTCCCCTTGTATAAGGTTATAAATAAATACAACACCAAGCATAGTTCTACGATTGGCTAGGGAAGGCAGATTTAGTAACAAAAGTCTACTAGGATAGGAAGGAAGTCTTGAATTTACGTCCCAGTTAAGGCCTCGCAAGGCAAAAATTAAAAAGTTTTTCTGTACGGATTCAATGCGATCCTTGTGAACTGTGTACTGAGGACTCCAGACGCATGATCCGTACTCTAGAATTGGACGAACAAGCGAGGTGAAAAGAGTCTTAGTTAGGTAAGGATCGTCAAACTCCTTAGACCATCTCTTAATAAAGCCGAGCACACCCATAGCTTTATTAACCATTGATGATATATGTTCGCAAAACTTGAGTTTGCGGTCCAAACGGACACCTAGATCATCAACCAGGGAAATTCTTTCCAAGGTACAACCACAAAGAGAGTAAGATACGTACTTTGGACAGGCTCGTGAGAATGTCATCAGCTTGCATTTGGAGCTGTTCAGATGAAGGAGATTTGCACGACACCAAGAATGGAAACAATTTAAGTCAGATTGAAGGCGTAGATGACAGGAGTCGTCTCTAAATTGTATAATAATAATAATCTATAAATAATATATAGGTCTAATAAATATATATAGAAAGAAAGGCAAACTGATCTTTAGACATATAAATCTGTTAATAAAAATCTTCAGTTACAAGTGAATGTTTCTACTAAAGTTATAGGATAAGATTGTAGTATACGATTATTATAATTATTAATTGTATTTTTTCTTTACTTTTAAACAGTCGACTGACCGTAGTCCGACTATAAACTAATTAAATAAATAAATAAGATAGTATAAGTATAAGCAAAATTATACATTAAGCTGTGCTCATATCAAACTCATTTTCTTATGCGCTGCCACGGGACTGTATAAGGAGTGTTCTCATAATAACAAATAAAAAGTTTCAACAAAAATGCAATTCAAACAAAGTATTTATTTATCTGTTATTCCGCTGCTAACAAATTGATGAATAACTAAGTTTGATAAAACAAAAAATCATTCAATTATGAATATATAAACTAATCATATAATTATAAATGATAAATCAGTCATCATTAAAAGAAAAAAAACCACCCGCAATCAGAGTTAACACTCTCCTAAGCTTTTTATTTTATTGGCTTGCCACGCGAAGTGGCAAGATCTAATCGGGTTACGCTTTAGACCTCACACAAGCACAGAGAGAGAGAGAGGTAGAGAGAAAGAGAGAGAGAGAGAGAGAGAGAGAGAGAGAGAGAGCGAAGAAAAGCGACAGACAGACACAAATCTGCTGCACATGCCAAGCCAAAAAAGCCAAGCCAAAAAACAAAATATGATCGGAGCAGCCAAGCGAGAGGCTTAAAAACAAACTGTACATATCTATATACACACATACATTTATCTACACACATATCTGTATATGTATGTATGTGTATGTATTATTATAAACACCTTGGTGTAGACCATATCTTGGGCAAATCGGCTTAGGGCGCAATAATCGCCGTTTGAAAATAAAAACACGCGCATCATCGACACCAAATCGAAGGAGCTGCTGCCATTTGATTTAGTGACAGCTGAGAGAGGGGAAGGGAGAGGGAGAGGCATCGGATTGCGTGCTGCCTTTGCCTCGAATGAAAGCGATGGTATCTCGTGCTGTGGAAGCCATCAATGCCTGTCAATGTTTACCATTCCATTCCATTCCATTTGTCGCCTCTAATGACATATTTAAAGGTGTTAATCGTCTCATTGGAACGTCGTCAGCGGATTTGCCGTGCATTGTTTAAGCGACACACACAGCACACACACAGCAAACACACACACACACACACACACACACACACACACACACACACATATAGTGCGGAACATATGCATATGTATGCGGTAAATATTGATGTTGCGATTATGTCGCATTGATGCATTTGACAATGCACTTTTCTCTGCTTCCCTGCATTTTCCCGGCCTAGCCAGACCCGCTGCCCGCCTCCCTCCCTGTGCCTACCCTCCTCTCCCTCTATTAGTTGCAGCCGCACAGCTCTCAGCTCGGTTCAGTCAATCGTGTTTGGCTTTATGGCGCATTATCCCCTAAATCGCAAACAAAACTGCAAACAAATTTGCCGCTGCCAGCCCAAACAGAGACGAGGCTTAAGGCCAACAACAACAACAACAAATTGCAAAAGGCCTCAAACTCCGGCAGCGCATTCAAGGAAATGCCTCAGCCGACATCGATATACATATATAGGGATAGTGTAAAGCTGCTGCTGTTTCTGCTGCGGCTAATCTGTCTAAGGCACACACACACACACACACATAGGGACAGTAGCGCATTAAACACGGACTGAGCGGATTTGCGGACTCTGTCTGCATATTTTGGGTTAAGTTCTTAATTGAAATGACAGCAAAAGTTGCTAATGATACAAGAAACGTATTTGCCAGCGTATTTGCCCTGCCGCTGTCCACTGTCCACACTGTCCCACACAACTGATTGTTATTGCAAACACTCGACGCGTACTAAGAATGCGACAGATTGTTTTTTGCATACGCAAAAGGTTTATGTACAATTCGAAGTATATCTATGTACTATGCAGAGTATGTGCTCATGTGTACATAGCATATTTTTCGTGCGCCTGCGCGATCAATAAGTCATATTTTCGTTACTTGTTTAACGGGTGCGTGACCAATGTGTGTTGCGCTGTGCGCTGTGATTGGTGCAGAGTTGTACAGGCCAATCAGCAACAAGCAATGTGCACTGCTTGTGCAAGCAGTGCGTTGTGCAACTGAGAGTATGGTAAGCTAAGAAGTGTAAATTTCCCAACTGGGGAAATTTCTGCTGCGGGCAATTTACAGGCAATTTATACAAATCAAAGAGGATTTAAGGCAACTGCACTACCGACAACGTTGCCACATTGCTACCAATTTAGCTATTTTCCAACTGGCAGCTGGCGTGAATTATAGCTATTTTTCTAAATATACGGCTGGAATATTGTTGCATTTAGAAATTCTCCCTCAATCTGGCTGTAAAATGCATTTTAGTTTGTTTTAAACCGTTTTTATTTTTAAAAAAATTAACATGCCTTTTATTGTTGTTGTTGTTGTAGCTATAATTATAATAATTACTAATTAAGTAAATGTTCTCCTGCTGTTTTGTATTTATTTGTTTTACCTTTAATTCTATTAAAAATTCAACATGAAAGTTCAGCTAAAAATTGCTCAATTGTTGCATGAGAAAACGTTTTTGAAACGTTTTTTGATTTTGAAATTGTATTTTTTATTGTTTACTTTACATTCTTTTTTTTTTTTTGTTGTTTTTTTTCCCGCCTCCGGCTTGATTTTGTTTTTGTTTTTGTTTTTTTTACTATGTACGTATAACAATTCGATCTCGTAATCTAATTAACAATGTTTGCAAATGTTGTTTAAGGTGAGTAAACAATAGAAAAGATTCCAACTAGAAACTAGAAATGATTTGCATTACAAAATATACATACGTTAATTGCGTACTATTAATGTTTTATGTTTTATGTTTTGTTTTTGTATCTTCTATGTTTAAGTTTAAGTTTAAGTTTAAAATTAGGTGAACACAACAAACCCTTTTTACATCGAAATAATTGGCTAGAGTAGAGCAATAATGCATACTATAAGTATGTCTATGTGTGTGGGAGTGTGTGTGAGTGTGAGTGTGTATAAAATGCAAGTGCTGCAGGCCCTGCCAAGTTGTTGACTGTGCTAACTAAAAAAGTACAACAAATCGCATATTGCTTCCTCAACTAAAATAAAACAAAAAACGAAAAAAACTTTAAAAATATTACTAGAATATACATAATAACAAATGTAACATCATCATTCTCTCTCTCTCTCTAACTCGACTGTTTTGTTTTGTGAACCTCATGGACGGATGTTTAATCTGAAGTAAAATTGGCGCACAGCAGCTCATCTGAGGCTGCATACAACCCCCGAGTGACGTCAGCAAAGTGGGATAGGATGGGAAGAAGATCCTAAGTGGAAAATAGTGTCAAATAGTGGGGGAGGGAATAGGGGGGAATAGTGGGTGGTTAGGAAGTTCGAGTTTACCACAAATTTTGATTTACACTAAAGTTAATCTATATATGCTAATCAACAGTTATCATCATCATTCATTATGATCATCAGTTTTTGTACAGTGTATACGCAAACGTGCTCGTATCGTATATAGGCATCTAAGGCATAGTTTTCTCATTTATCTATTCGCTTTTTTTGTTTTCTTCTTCTTCTTCTTCTTCTTCTTTTTTTTCTGTTTTCTTTACCAATTATTTACAACAATTTCGTATCACATTTGCATTTTGTTTGCTCGTCTCTCGTGTTTTTCTTTTCTCGTGTTTATTTTTACAAAAAATGTTTCCATTTTGCGTTTTTACTTTGCTTATCGACAGCGTGTATCGTTTGTTGTATGCAAACTTTTGAGCAGCACTGTGCGAATTTCATCAATCTTCTACCCCTTTTACTCTCAGTGTATGTGTGTGTGTGTGTGTGTTGGTGTATTTCCAGTTTTTGCTTATCGATAAGGTAAGTTTTATAAGTTAGTTTCGAACTAAGAGCTAAGTAAAAGGTACGAGTATAATAATATATGTATATATCTGTATCTGTATATATCTTTATGTGTGTGTTTTGATTGCTAAAACTGTGTCCTGGCTATAACTTGCATATTGCATATATCGTATATATCGTATATATGTATATATATCGCGTTATATATCTGTTATAATCTGTAATCAAACTTTGTTTATAAACTCTGAAAAACATAACAAATTGAAAGCCCTTAGTTATGGTCGTACATTCTGTATATATCTCTATATATAACTCTATATATATATATATTTATTCTTGTGGAGTCTGCATCGAGGGTTGTATGTGTCTGTATTTGTGTATCTGTGTATGTGTGTATTTGTGTGCGAATATATGAAAAATGCCCCGTTTAAAACCAATGCCTTTAAGGCATATTGCGTACCACACTCTCTCTCTCTTTCTCTCTCCCTCTCTCTCTCTCTCGCTCGCTAAACCGATGTTTGGCTTTACATTTACCGTTACACCTGCCAGTTTAACTGGGTAGTGTTTGTGGGCGAAAGGGGGGAAGGGGGGTTTATTGCCTTTGCATTACTTAAGGATTAGAAAAAACTACAGACTAAAATTGCATTAATTAACACTACATAACAGGACTGTCGGGAAGGTCTCCACATCGCATCATGCTTGTGTATGCTTGTGTGTCAGTGTGTGTGTGTGTGTGTGTGTGTGTGTCAGTGTGTGTGTGTGTCTGTCTGTCTGTGTGGGATTAGGTCACTACGTAGCTCTCATTGTTATTCATTTTCTACTTTTCGATCTTTCGATTCAACATTAAAACTAACTTCATCCTCTCTTTTTTCCTCTCTCTCTCTCTATCTCTCTCTCTTCTTGTCTATTGCCGGCAACACACTTAAAGTTTAGTTGCCGGCCCACTGTGGCTGCTATTGGTGGCTCTTGCTGAGCAGATGCGAGTTGAACTCATAGACATTGTTGAGCTGCTCGCCACAGATGTTGCACTTCCAGGGATTGCTCTCGCAGTGGCAGCCCTTGTGCAGGAAGTAGAGTGTCTCGTCGGGGAACTCGATGCCACAGAAGTGGCATGTAAGTATCTGTTTGCGATTCAGCAACAGATCACTCTCCTGCCCAGTCGATGTAATTGTTCCATTGCAAATGGGCGTGCCACTGTTGCCATTATGCCCATTGCCACTGGCTGTGTTGCTGCCACTGCCATTGGGTGCTGCCACACCCACACCGGTCAGGTTGCCATTGCCGCCACTGCTGCTGTTGCTCCCATTCATCATGTTCTGCGGCATATTCTGCAGTTCGTGCTCCAACGTCGTCGCATTCCGCGTGATCCGATTGTTCGCCTTGGCGCAGATGCGTCGCTTCAGATCCTCGCGCAGCAGCGATTTCAGTGGCGAGACCTGCGGGATGCAAGGATTAAAGTATTAGTGTATTGTATAGTGATGAACAGTAGGGATTGTTTAGTTAATTATGTAAGGTTTACAGAATTGAAGGATTTAAATAACTCCTAAGTAGTTCGCAAAGTATGAATGCTATCTATATACCAAGTCACAACCAAATTGATCTGCTACCTATCAAGTTACAACTACATTGCACAATAACATTATAGGAAAGGCATGTAAAATAACGTGGTTTAAACCCCTTGATACCTTTCATTATATAAAACAAGCTACATATAACTATACAACTATATACATGTAGCTATATATAACTATGATATAAACAATTGTAACAACCTCATACATTTGGGAAACTACTCTACAATTTTCCAGCTTTTAGCTTTATCTTATTCTGATTTCTTAGTTAGTTTACTTTGTTTACTTTACTTTACTTTTACCTAAAAGAAAGGTTCGAAGGTGTGTCTTTTTATATCTAAACTTGTAGTTTCAATTTCAGTTTAAAATAGTTGTAGAACTTAGTACAATATCATATCTAATAACATATATATACATATCTAATATATATAAACATATCTAATACATATAAATATATCTAATATATATAAACATATCTAATACATATAAACATGTCTAATATATATAAACACATATAATATATATAAACATATCTAATATATATAAATATATCTAATATATATAAACATATATAATACATATAAACATATCTAATATATATAAATATATATAAACACATATAATATATATAAACATATCTAATATATATAAACACATATAATATATATAAACATATCTAATATATATAAACATATCTAATACATATAAATATATCTAATATATATAAACACATATAATATATATATACATATCTAATATATACAAATATATATATTATATATAAACACATATAATATATATAAACATATCTAATATATATAAACATATATAATACATATAAACATATCTAATATATATAAACATACATAATCCAAACCTAAACTCAATGATTCAATACAGAAACCCTTCAGCTTATGCTAACTGCACAATCTAAGTCCAACTACAAACTGGTACCCCCCTTGGGGCTCTACCTTTATGAGTGAGGCAATTCTGTTGTTGTTGCTACTGCAGTTGTTGTTGTTATTGTTGTTGTTGGAGGCAAGTTCCGTGTCGCTGTTGGCATCACAGTTGGCATTGCCATTGAGCGTTTCCTTCTTGTCCACATCATCTGCAAGTGGTTCCTATATTACAAAAGAGGAGAAGAGTATTAAAAGCTGGCAAAGATCGGGGCAGGAGATGCTTCCGCTCACCTGCTTGATGGGAATCAGACTAATGGAGGGCGTTATGTGATTCTCATGATGATGATGATGATGATGCTGATGATGATTGTGGCTGTGGCTGTGGCTGTGGCTGTGGCTGTGATGAGTCTTGCTGCTGGTCAGGCTGCTCGTGTTGCTGGTGCTGGACGAGATGGGCGTGGCTTTTGTATTGCAATCCATGGGCAGATCCTGTGGAGCGCCCAAGACGACGGCAGATTGTAGAAGCAGCGCGTGTTCCTTTACTTTATCGCTTGATTCCAGCTCAATGTTATTGTTGTTGTTGTTACTGCTGATGCTATTGTTGTTGTTGTTGTTGTGGCTGCTGTTGCTATTGTTGTTGTTGTTGTTGCTGTTGTTGCTGCTATTGTTGTTGTTGTTGTTGTTGTTGCCCTGTAAAGCAGATTCACGCAAAACGCAAATCAGCTAAGCGTAGATAAGGAATGCGAACTGGAAACGGATTTGAATGGATTCACTTGCAACTTACATTGAACAGTTCCGTGTTGCCATTCTCATTGAGCGTCGAGATCTCGACATGCGGCGTCAGGAAGTGCATTGGAGGCGTTGCATTCTCCAAAGAACGCATCGATTCACCGCTATCCGATTGATGACTCGCCGGAGGAGGAGGCGCCTGTTGCTGCTGCTGCGCGGACAATGTTGCTGGCGGTGGTGGTGCTGCTGCCGCATAGCTTGCTGCTGCTGCAGCTGCTGCTGCCGATGCCTGGGATTCAAGGGCCAGCAGCAGGGAGGAAGTGCCACCTGGTCCCGGATTATCCAGATCGATGCCATGACGATTGAAGAAATGTATGCGCAGCGATTTCATTGAGCCAGCGCGATAACTGCAGAGAGGACACGTCTTCACCAGATCGTGTTGACCCACATGCTCGTTCTGGAAGTGCGCGCGCATCGCAATCTGACGCTGGAAGCCCCGATTGCAGATGGGGCAATGGTAGGGCAGCGTCTTTGTGTGTGTCGTAAAGTGTTCGGCCAGATGATCCTTGCGAAAGAAACGTTTCTGGCAGACGCGACACTCGTACGGCTTCACGCCCGTGTGCCGCATCTTGTGGCGCCGCATATTGGCGCCATTGGAGAACTTCATGTTGCACACATCGCACTCAAAGACTTTGCGAGATGCACCACCGCCACCACTGCTGTTGCCACCATTGCCCGCCGGCGAGGAGCTGGCTGACGAGCTGGATCCATTGGAGCCACCACCTCCACCAGCTCCACCACCGCCTCCAACTGCTGCTGTATCCGAGGCGGAATGATGCTGCTTGCCGCTGTCCATGTGACTGACACTCATGTTCTCCGGCATCTCCTCATGCTCCTCGCTCTTCAGACGCACCGCCGCCGCCGCTGCCGCCTGCCCGGCCAGACACTGCACCACATGCAGCAGCAGCGATGCCCTCGAACTGGTCTCGAAGTTAGCGCAGCGCTCGCATCGAAATGTCATCGGCGGCGAATGCGGCCCCGTGCTGAGATTCGTTGGCGTCGGCGTCGTCTGCAGCGAACGCGGCTCCGGCTGTTCCGATTCTGATGCCGATGCCGATGCCGATGCAGATGCAGATGCGGATGCGGCGGCTTCCTTAAGTGTGCGCAGCGCCAGCGCATTGTGATGCAGCAGCGCTGCCGTTGTCGGTGTCATGTCCACAATGAGTCCCCCAACCCCACTGGGATCCTTGAGCGCCAGCTCCATGCTGCTCGCTGCTGTGCTTATCGCTTCGGCCATCTGTGCGAGGGAGAGAGAGAGAAAACGACAGAGATAAGTGCCAGGTAGAGAGGCAGAGTAATTCATTTGTTACAAAGCGAGAGAAGAACTTATTACCAAGAAGAACTTATGACTTATGGTATATAGGGGAAAGAAGTGTTTAAAGTATCCCTATATATATACATATGTAATCTGCCGGTACCGATGTCGGAGTCAATGCGCGAAGTCGTCTTGTCAAGAAAGTCGAACACAGCAGCACAAATATTAAGTTGTCGAATTATCTAATCCAACACTTTACTAAAATATAATTATCTTTATCTAAAAACTATTGAAATACAACTTATATGATTTCAAACACATCTTAAATCTTACATATATTTCATCTATAATATATACCAAGTTTCAGCTGCATTGCACTGCCATACTCTGATGTACTAGCTTTTTCTCTCACCACACACGTATCTGTTAATAGATCATTACCATATGGCACTCTACTTTAAGAGCAAGTATCAATTAATAAGTAGCTTAAGTTTCATAACTTTATCTCTTACAGTTCCAGAGATCTAAGCCTTTCTTTTCTATTTCAATTCGGAATCGACACAAGAGTAAAACTAAACATCTACTTCTTTTAAATTTGTATATATTATTATTTCTTCTATATGAATACCCAGTTTCAGCTACATTGCTCTGCTATCCTCTGAGATACTAGATTTTTCTTTAATTACATTCAGTATTGCTTATGGATCATCATCATATGATTTTATATTTTAAGAGCAAGTATTAAGTAATAAGTACCTAAAGTTTCATATCTCTAGCTCTTACAGTTCCAGAGATCTACGTCTTTCTTTTTTTTTTTATGCGGAATCTACACAAAAGTAAAACTAACGAGAGCAACAGTCGAGCGGCACGCCACAGTAGGATACCCTTCAACCTACATATGTAGTTTAATTTGTTAAATTCACTTGCATTCAAATTATTCTCGATAGATGGCGTTTGAGCTTCGCGGTTCTTGTTCCTGTCTTCCTTGTAAGCTGACCCAAGCACTTGGAGTTATGCTCATACTTTCTTGAAAACCTTCAGTGTTTATTGTTCGATGGGATTGAAATTTGGAGAAATTATAGATATTATAGTCAGCTAACTATATGTCGAAGTCAGAAAGTTGTATCTTTTATACATCGCTTAGAAATTGAGCTGAACAACTAAATTATTGATTGACACTCAACATTTGAAAAAAAATTGATCTGCGCAGAGAGTATATAGGAACCTTCATTCCATATGATCCTGAGGCAAGAATATATATACTTTATAGGCTCGGCCACGCCTCCTTTTGTCCATTACATACATTTGCACAAAGTATACTCCTTTTTTGACCATTTTCAATGGTTGAAGGACTTAAGAATTCTGATATAATTCTATTTCTTTTAGTTAAAAACAATTGGTTAAGTTATTAACTTACATACTGCATTATATATTATAATAATTACTAATATTATATTAATATTGTTATATTCTATAGAAATTAAATAAATTTCCGCAGCTACAGCTCGAATTGTACAAGCTTAACTTTAACATTTCCAGAGATCTACAAACTTTTATTAAAGAATTGAATAAATTTAATTAATTTGAAGCTAAAACTTGATGGATTGACAACGGAAACAAAGTGAAGAGCAGAAGATTGGCCACAGAAGGGACTGCCAGCAATCAAAATGATATTCCAGCTAATTTATTAGCTGTTTAAGGCCAAAGCGCAGCTCGACAAGGCGGATGACAAAGTGGAATCAAATGCGACGACTTTGGCTGCTGTAATAAAACAGAATCGGGGTCAGGCGTCGGGACAACTAGACGAGGGAAGGCAAGGAAGGGAGGCGGGGTTAGGAGTGCAATTTGGTGACTCTGTCTAACTGTCTAACTGCAAATTGGCTAAGAACGTATTGGCCAAGCAAGCAGAGCCAAAAATGAAGAAAAAAACGAAACCTCAACACACACACACACACACACACACAGACACAGAAAATAAACTTGGGCCGTAACCATTTTGGGCGTCCGCCACGTTGCAGCTGCCCCAAGAGCGCGTTGTGTGCCTCTCTGCGAAAATACCAAAGTTATTGAGGCCAATTACTGGTCTGGCTTGCAGGTGGGCAAAGCAAGCTACAAACATACACACACACACACACACACAGTCAAAAATATATATAATGTTGAATGAAATATTAGAGAATTCGAGAATCTCGACATATCGCATCAAAATTGGATTTGTCAATAGGTCAAAGTTGGGATAAACGCATCGATTAGTCAGTTAGTTGTTTAGTTAGTTAGTTGGTAGTTAGTTTGAATTTGAAATGAATTTTTGTTTCTCTTTTTTGTTTCTTTGTTGCTGCAGCTAATTCGTGATGCGACCTTGAAATAGTTGTGGATGCATTAGCATTAGCATCGGGTCGGATCAGACAAAAGCGCCAAGAGCCATGAGCGATCATCATCAAATGATTCCCCATCCCTCCCCCCATACACTCGTGTATATATAGCATACACAGACACATATACACACACATATACACTATCATTTGTAGCTTTGCATTCAACTCTGGGGCAGGTCAGGCGAATTGAGGGCGAGTGGGGCATTTCATCATTTTAAGGTACAAAATCTGTGTCGCTGAGCCCTATCTACATACATACTTAGGCCTATTTCAACCCAGCAGACACACACACACACACACACACACACAGACACATTATAGAGCAACATTTATGTAAATAATTTCGTATAGACTTTTGCGCCCTCAAAAAATACAAAAAAGAAACAGAAAACGCACACATAAAAAACTGCTACATATAACAGGTTTCATTTCATTCATGCCCTTGCTGCTTGCTGCCCCCGGGCATTATGACTTTTTATACCCTTCGACCATTGAAAATGGTCAAAAAAGGGTATACTAACTTCTGCAAGCAGAAGGAGGCGTGGCAGACCCCATAAAGTATATATATTCTTGCTCAGGATCACTAGCCGAGTCGATTGAGCCATGTCCGTCTGTCCGTCTGTCTGTCTGTCTGTCCGTCTGTCTGTGTGAACGCACAGATCTCAGCTATTATAAAAGCTAGAGTTACCAAATTTGGCAGGAGGACTCTTGTGTACTATAAGCTGATCAAGTTTATTTCAAATGTTAGGTGCCACGCCCACCGCCCCCGCAAATCAATAATTTAATATTTGAACTTAATTTGTAAGCGCTGTATAAAAGATACAACTTTCTGACTTTAACATATACTAAGCTCATTAAAATATCTACGTATTCTCGAAATTGCAATCCGATCGGACAATAAACACAGAAGTTATTTAAGAAAGTATGTGCATGAAACCAAGTGCTTCTATCATCTAACAAGGGAGGCGGGGGAGCGCCATCTGTCGGCAATAACTTAAATGCATGTGCATATGTGTATGTGTACATACATAGCAACGTAGGTCGAAGGGTATCCCACTGTCGCGTGCAGCGCGACTGTGGCTTTTTTATATTCTTATTTCTATTTTTTTTGTATAAAGATCTTGTAACCCCGTCGGACGTTTCACTTGACATGCTATAGATATTACAACAACAAATGAACTATCAAGGGAACAATCGGTAAAACCTAAGAGAAACTTCTATTGATAAAGTATAGTTGAAGAAAGAATCTATTCAAATGAAGAGCACAATCTAAGTAAACTATCTGAGTTGCAGATACAAATATATATAATTATATAATAATATATATAAATAACTAATTACTTATGTATATACATAATTAATGATAAGTTTGCTTATTTACAGTTCATGGCAGAGACTTCTATCAATTATATATTTAATAATTTATTACATTATAATATAATTATTCTATTTTATTGAATTATTTTATTTCTTCTATATAAATACCCAGTTTCAACTACATTGCTCTGATATATACTGAGATACTTGCTTTTTCTCTCACTACAGTCGTATCTGTTCATAGATCAATACCATATGGTACTCTATTTTAAGAGCAAGGACCAAGTAATAATTAACTAAAGTTTCATAACTTTATCTCTTACAGTTCCAGAGATCTAAGCCTTTCTTTTTTATTACAATTCGGAATTGACGCAAAAGTAAAACTAAACATTTGCTTTCTTTGAATTTATTAATTATATTATTTCTTCTATATGAATACCCAGTTTCAGCTACATTGCTTTGCTATCCTCTGAGATACTAGCTTTTTCTTTCATTACATGCATTATTGTTTATAGATCATGTTCCATCATCATATGATATTCTATTTTAGAGATATGAAACCTAATAACATGAATAATATAATCGCGTACCTTTTTATTATTATTTATTAGGCTTTGCAATAAATAAACCCCCCAAATGAATGATTTATCATTTTAGAGTTTCAACATATATCAAGTTTACTTCTTTAGAAAGAGAGAGAGGAAGAGAGAGAAGTGTATTGGGGATTCGTTGCGCTGTGCCCACGGGGTTTTCCCCTCGTGTCGAGCACAGGCATTTGCAAACACACACACACAGTCACACATACACACACACACTTGCACAAGTTGGGGTAATTATGAGGCGCCTTGGCTTGACGCTAGTTTGATAGTTTCGGCTAGCTAGTTAGCTGCTGCTGCTTAGTTAGCCAGGCCAACCAGGCCTGGCCCAATGGAGTCAATGGGTCAAGTTTTTCAGGTGCAACTAGGTCACACATCATCTCAACGACGCTGCCAGCAGCGACGCCGGCAGCAGCGCTTGACGCTTGGGGTGTCCCGCATTTTCACTTAGTTGTTGTTGTTGTTGTTGTTGTTGTTGCATGCTCCCAATTTGACAGAAAGAAGCAACTTAAACTAAAAAGCCAAAAAGCAAAATGAAAATTTATAAATCTCCTTTGGCTTTGCCTGCTACTGAAATGAGAGCGCGCACACACTTTACACACACACACACACACACACACACACACACACACTGGCAGAGACATAATTGGAACAGTTTGAGAGCCCTTAATGACGTCGACAGCGACAGCGACGTTGGCAGCGCTGCCAAATCAAGTTGTAGGCCAAATGTATCGTTTGCTTTGGCTTTAACACGATTCAAATTCAAATTCAAATTCAAAATTCCAATTCGAATCGATGTTGATAAATCATTTCATTGGCCCATTGTGATGAGCGACAAGATGAGATGGTTAATCGTATGCACGCACCACGACGACAGCGACGCAGCAGCACTGGCAGCAGAGGCAGCAGCCACATAACAGATTTGACCTTAACAGCATTCGCCTACCGGTTTTCTAGTGGCATAAAGATGAGAGCACATCCCCCCTTCCCCCTCTCTTACTACTCCTGCTCAGCACTCTCCTCTCTTGCTCTCCCTCTACCGCTACCTCTTCCTCTTCCTCTTCCTCTCTCTTTGTAAAGCTTGCCCCCATTCATTTAGCTACGAAATGAGTCAGTCGGTCGATCGGCGAATTGCTTTGCCTTTGCCTTTGCTTTGTTTTTGTTGCTGTTTCTCTTTCTCTTTCGCCTGTCGCGAAATCAATGAACCATTCCACAGTGTTCCCCCAAACACACACACACGCAGCCCACAACCCACAACCCACAACAATAAAAGTCGCGAGTCCGAATTGGATTGTGTGCGTGTATGTGTGTGAGTGAGTGACATGTGCTTGGGAGATGCCAACAAGAACAAACAAATAGGCACACGAGACTGAGACTGAGACTGATACTGAGACGGAGACGGACACGAAGACAGAGACGCAGACAATGACTGCGACTGCGACGTCAGCGTTGACGCGGTGAAACAAACCACTTTCCACGGTGACACACTTAAATGCTACGTGCTCTTTTGCTACTTTTGCTGCTGCTTTTATTACAGCGCTGTCGACAGTGACGCCGGCTGCGACGCTACTCCCATAATAGAAAGTGGAACAGGAATTTCCCTCCCATCAATGCCAACAGCAACAGCAAAATCAACTGCAGCAACACCAACAACAACAGCAACAGCAACTTGCTGCGATGATGATTTCATTTTGGCTTGCAGCATTGCGAAACACTTGCCACGGCCAACAAGCAAATGGCAACAACAATAAGCACACACACACACACACGCGCGCGAGAAAAGCAGGCAAACGGTAAGAAAAAAGGCGTAAAAAATAGTTCAGTTGGGGGCAGCGCCAAACACAACTCAGCTGAGCAGCACCAAGAGCAAATGAGCAAACACAAAAAGAGAGAGAGAGAGCGAGCAAGAGAGAGTATGTGTGTGATAGGAGAGGGCGCCTAGAGTGCATGAGTGCGGTGAGAGTATCAGTATGAGTGTGGTGAGAGTAAGTGAGAGCTTGCTCTCTTTTCCTCTCTCTGGGAATCAAGTGGACATGCGGCATGCAGTTTTGTTTATGCTCTCGCCGCATTGCCGCTGCTGCAATTGTTCCTACAACAACAATAACATACATATTTAAGTACGCACATGTACTAAATATATATGTATATATTTATATTGGGGATGCGACTTTCCCAATGCACAAATTGCATTTGATATGTGAGCATTAAAACGGCGTGAATTAGTTTCTAATTTATGGCGAGCCAATAAGCCTCGTTCCGTTTCGTTTCGTTTCGTTCCGTACCGCTCTTCGCTCTCTTTGGTAAGTGGCACTGGCTGGCGTATAATTTGTTTTTGTGCTGACCTAATTATACGCTCATTTTGATTCACTTGATTTTCTCTGCTCACACAAACACGCAGCACAGCACAACACAGACTCAATCGTACACACACACACACAGAGAAAAGTTTCGTCACTGCGACGACAAGTGGAGCAGCAGCAGTTTGCGGTGGCGGCGCATTGGGGCAGGCAGCGGCAGCGACCGCAATTTTTTAGTGGTTACTGGGACGTACGTAGTACGTACATCCATTATTGGGCTTCTTCCGATTGATATTTGTGCAGGTACTCACACGATTCTCTTTCGCACTATATTTATGTTTTCGTTCACTAATTTTCTTTCGTTCTAGTTAATTGTGAATTTTGTTCTAGTTAATTGTGAATGGTGCATTTGTTGATTTTGCCTTGGCTCCTTCTTCTTCTCCTTCTGACCGATCTTAACGAACACCTGCGCTGCGCAGCGATTCCCACGATTTTCACTACGCGCGGATTCTTTGGATCAGTCGTCGTCCACGTCGTCGTCGTTGCGTCGCCGTCTTTCGTTCACTTCGAATTCCGATTCCGATTCCCCGTTGCCGATGACGATGCCGATGCCGATTCCGCTTATTGGCGCTAGCGTCGACGACGCGCACGAACGAACTGAAACCCAAGCAAACTGCAATAGCTGGTGGAAGTACCAAACGTACGTGTGTGTGTTAGTGTGTGTGTCTGTCTGTGTGACAGCGAGCGAGCGTCTCTGCCTCTGTCTCTGGCTGACTGGCAGTCTCGGTTTCTGTTTTGTTTTGGGACGGAAATGCCAGTGGCATAGACAAGGGGGGTCAGCACCAACACATAAGCACTTAAAGTTGCCATACAGTTATTATTAGGGTTGGCATATCTACTTATCTATCAGTAAATCTAATGATTTTGAGCCTGTTGAGATCAGTGTTGCTAAAATTTGAACGAAGTAAAAGTAGATAAGTAAAAAATATAGCTTAATTGTATGGAGTACATTTAAAACAGCTGATTGTATACAGTTTCCGGTATTCAGAAAATGTATATACAAAGATATGGGAGACTATTCCCGATTTCACAGGAGATCCATTTGGCAACCCTATTTATTAACATTTTCACATGAACCCCCTTTGGCAGACGATGCCACTGTTCAAAGATTTGCCAATCGTTGGTGCGCTCGGGCTCTCAGCCACAGTCACAGCAGCAGCAGCAGCAGCGGCAGCGGCAGCAATAGCAACAACAACAATACACACAGCAGAATTTGAAATTAGGTCAACAGGTTTAGTTGGTAGTGGGCCTGAAGAGCGCTCTGCGACTGCGGCCTATTCGCATGATAGTAACTAGAGTGTGCCTTTGTTTTTGTTGTTGTTGTTGTTGTTGTCGATATTATTGCTGTTGCTGCTGTGGCTTTTTTTCTTGTTGTATTTTACCTACGACCTCGGACTGTCGCTACCATCCGGGCATCCACCGCAACAACAACGGCATCTACACCAACGTCGCTCTCGCTGTCAGCGTCAACGTCGTCGCCAACGCTGACGCCAACGCAATATGCGTTCGTTTATTGCACCACAGCAGCAGCAGTTGCAGTTGCAGTTGTAGCGGGTGGCTTGGGTGTTGTTGTTATGGGGGAACACGGGGGAAGTGGAACAGGGAACGTGGAACGGGTGCGGGCTTTGCATGCATGCGGGGGAGAGAGATGCACAATATGAGAGCGCAGAGAACTGTGCAAATTGAGCACACGGCATGGTTAGAAGAAGAAGAAGAAGGAGGATGGGGATGGGGATGAGAAGTGTGGGCAAAGAGTAGGAGGAGGAAACGTGAGCTGAGTTGCGCCCGTTTTCATTACATGCGATAGATCTTTTGCAAACTCGTGTGTGTGTATGTGCGTGCATGCTTGTGCGTGTGCATTTGGGGGAAATTGTGTGCGTTAGTTGGTGTGAATGTTGTGTGTGTGTGTGTGTGTGTGTGTGTGTGTGTGTGAAATAAACTGGGTGACATGCACATGTATTGAAATGGAAACCCATATGCAGCCAAAAAGACAAACTAAAACACACACACATGGATATGCACACGTGTGAGTGCATGGTGAATATGCACACATGTGTGTGTGTATCCAACTTGAATTTGTTTTGTCCATGAGATTCGCAGCAGAGTTGCCACATACTTCTTAGTTGGTTTCTATGTCACAATCAAACACACACACAGACAGAGGCGCAGACAGATGCGAAAAGGTAAAGCAGACAGACAAAACGAACGACTGAGCCGCAGCAGCAGCAGCAGCACCTGCAAGCAGCGCAGCAGCAACAGCAGCACCAGATAATCCCAGTAGAAATTGAAACTGGCTGCGGCAAGTTTAGAAACTGGTATAGAAATACACACACACACATACATATGTACAACGAGGCAATCGACCTTGTAGGAGTATTTTGTCTTGGAGCGCGCGCACGCCCGTAACTGGGCCAACGCGATTGCACTGAAATCAGGTGGGCGTGACGTAGGTAAATGTTGGCCAATGCAGTGTGTGTGTGAGTGTGTGTGCGTGAGTGTATTAGCTGTATGAATGTATGAGTGTGCGTTCTGCTTGCCTACGTGTGTGTGTGCGTGTGTGGGAACATTTTGGAAAGCAAGCAGAGGCTGCGCTACCCTTGGAAGCCACACATAATCCACATTTAAAGTGATCCACACAGACACACACACACAGTACACAGCATGCCTTTCGCAATGGTCATATATATTTAAGTATCTAAAATAGCCACATGGATTTTCGTAAGAACAACGGCAACAACAATAGACAACAGTAGCAACAACAACAATGATAGGCCTTGTATTTGTTCTTGTTGCTGATTTTACCTTCAGCGCAGCTGGAATATTTCGCAACAGTCTCCGAAAGGCGTTTGTATTTGGCAATTTTCGGATTTTGAAATACCACAAGGTGCATTCTAACAAGAAAATACTCAACACACACACAAACACATTCACAGATGGCTATGCGCGCTCTCAGCACTAACACACACACACACACACACACACACACACACACACACATACACACATACACGGGCACTGCAATTCTTGGCTTGATTGTTTCTCAATGGAAGTGGTAGAAGTTTCTGGGCGACGGGGGAATGGCGAGCAAGGTGCAGAGCCACAACAACAAACTAACCTTCCTCTCTCCGCTCACCCCAAAAAGCGCGCGGCTCTTGCCTTGTCTTGTATGGTGTTGTTGTTGTAGTTGTAGTTGGTGTTTTTATTTTTTTTCTTTTGGTTTTGTTTTTCTGGAGCGAATGCGAATGCAAAACAAACGTAACGAAACGGAAAGGGCAAGCACAGCGAGCAAAAGTTAAAGCTTAAATAATAAACAACAATAATAATACAAGTAAAATAACGGACGCACACGCGTTGCCCACATCTGAATGGGCCAAAAGACGAAACAACACTGCCACTGCCGCCACTGCGACGGCCGCTCTATTGTTGAGTCCGTCGTCGTCGTCGCCGTTGTCGTCGTCGTGGTTGTCGTTGCTGCCTCTCTGTGTTGCAGTTTTGGCTCAGTCCCGCTTCAACTGCGCGCGCTCAGTAAACAAGCTCGACAAGCGATTTCGACGATTCCTCAAGGCCTGCAGATTTAGGCCAAAAAATAATGTAGCAGAGTTTGGTGTGGTTGCCTCGGAACGAAATCGGAGTCGAAGTCGGGTCGGCACAGCTCGGCAGACAACGAGTTTGCACTGACAATTTGCCTGGCCTGATGTTTGTTTCTTGCACAAAATGCAATCGTTCTAATTGCGCAACTTTAGACCGCAACGGCGGATGCAGTGATGCGAGAATATTCTGATTCAAACTTGCCGCCTTACCTTGAAAGATAATGAGCACAGTTATCGTTATCGAATTGAATTGATTGGTATATGGTCAAAGATTCACAAGCAATTGAGAGCATCCAAACATTTTTAAAAACTTTAATACAAAAAATATATCCATTCATTAATTGTATATATTATATATATAAATATATATATACACTTCAATAATTAACTTTATCCCCTTCTATATTATGTGTATTTACAGTTTAATGTCAGTAAATGTGTTAGTTCAGATTGACTAACAAATTTTTAAAATATTTAATTTTTTTCTTTTTACAATTTACTTTTAGGTACTTTTACATAATTTGGAATTTGTTGCACTATAAACAAATTTCCAGACTGTCGATTTATTATCGAAAAATTGGGTATTGTCGCAATTTAAAATACAAACTTAATAATTTTTAATTAATTTACTGATTAGCATATTTATTTTAATTTTTATTTGTTATTATTATTATATCCTTAATAAACAACGAATTTTCTATATGTACTATCGGTTCTTATTTAAATATTTCGTTATCGATATTTCTTGGCGTACGCGATATGTTGCATTGTATTAATATAAGTGCGTTCTCGCATTTGCAGGTACTGAGGTTGGCTCCGCTTTGAAAATTTGTTTACACGTGGAAAAGTCGCGTTAAAAGTATTAAATTAGTGTTAAAGTGTATTAGTAATCTGGTTGCATCTTTGTGTAGTGTTTTCTAATAAATAACTGACTGATTTTTGGCATAAAAGTCAAATTGAAAATTTACAATTAGCCCGCTGTCTGGAGCCGCAGTCAATATAATTACAATGTCCATTGGTTTACATAAGAGTGAAAGGGTCAGCTAGTGTGTTATTTGCAGAAATGGCGTCGAAGTGGTGCACATGGCAAAGTAGTCAGACAATGACTAGTTTATGCATACAAATTGAAACAACTACGCCTCGAAGATTCTAACTTGTTTATTACTGGCATAGTGAGAATAATACGTGAAAAATGTGTTCTTGCATGAAAACTGTGGGTGTTGAATGTACATCAATGTACACCATTTTGTCCGGTATTTTATTCCGCTTTGGTCCATCATTCGGTTTCAATGCCCTCGCTTTTAGTGTTGTCATATGCGAGCGCGTGTCTAGTGTTGTACAAGGTAACAACATAAGCGCAATCTGGCTTTCTTTCCATTGTTTATTTCAAAAATTAATTACTTATGATCAACAATCATATGATTAAATTTTATGAACACATAATTTTTACAATATCAACTGCATTCATATTTTATTGCATTTTATATGCAAACCAAAGTGCTAGCTTTGCATCTGGCAACGCTGAATTTAAATACCAGCGGTTGCGGAGCGAAAGAGACGCCGCTATGGTGGTTTTTACGAAAACCGAACAAAGCAAAGCAGAAAAACGAAGCGAGCTGGCCAAGAGTTTATAAATCAATTTTTTGTGTATGCAAGAGCTGTGCAATTCATACCGCAAATAAGGTATTTTTCATAGTTAACTGCAAGTGCAACTTGAGTTTTATGAATGAATAGATATTTTTCTATTCATTTTCCAAGTGATAATAAGTGTATATATTGAATCGAATACTCTTGTTAAAGGGGTTGTTTAGTTGCTGCTCTAAAAAAAAGTGTTTTCCATGAAATGCGAAGGCGGCGGCGGCGACGGTAGCAGCAGCAGCTGCTAGCCTGGCCTGGCCTGGTCTGGCGTATGACAAACCTTTGTGATATGAGCAATGTGTGACGAAAACTGTTATTCATTATCGCCATTGCGTGAAAAAGTTTAATGTTAAGCGAGATTGTATACGGGAACGAACTCTGGATATATCATCGGCGGGGAACAAAGGGATAAGCGATGTGCCATAAAGAATGCTATAATATTTGAACTTAGACAGACAGACAAAGAGACAGAGAGCAACCCCCTAACCTGTATCCTCCCCCTGTGTACCTTCCTCCCCCACCTCATTGTCGATCATGTTGTTCCCCTTCTGCTACCCGCACACGCACCGCACCCTCCCTTATAATACCTGTTTGTGAATACATACCCGCTGCCTCTGCCGCCGATGATGCCGTTGCCTCTGGTGCCGTCGTCACTGTTGGTGTTGCTATTATTGCTTTTGTTCGCTTCTTGCTTTATTCTTCCGTTCGTCTGCAGTTCGTTTTTGTTATTCTGAAATTCTCTCGGTTTTTATGCTGCGTTCCACTTTGTTCATGCGTGTGGCATCTTTTTCGCATTCGTGTGTGTATGTGCGTGCGTATGTGTGTGTGTGCGTGTGTGTTTGTTCGCGTTCTTTCATTATGCTATTCTCTTTGATTAAATGTACATTGAACTCAGCTAGTTAGTGCTTTTTATTTGCTTATGTTGTCAACTTCTTTTATCTGCGAAATGATGCTAAGAAAACAGAGAAGATAAAGAAGTAACAATTTAATTGTTTAGTCAAGGAAGAAGAGCTTTTCTTTCAGCTGAATTATAAAGCTGTTGCTAGCTACAAAAATAATGACAGCAGAATTATGAATTTGTTAGTTGCTATAAAATAATGACAATATTACCAATTGAATGATTTAAGCGAGTTATAAACAACTTGTCAGATGTTCTCTCTTCACAAAAAGTGATGACTAACATGAATTTCTGGGTGAAGAATATCATCAGTAGGCATAGCTTTTGTTAGCTCTATTATGACTCCAGTTATATTTAAGTTGTTGTTTATAGAGTTAAATCTTGTGTGATATTTATCCAAAATCAAAGTCTAATTTTGTAATTCCTGGCATTTTTTGTGTGCTTCTCTCTCTCTCTCTCTTTTACTACTTGCAGCTAATTTGTATATACAGTGTACATAGAGATGAGCACACAACAAACTCGTTCGGGGGGCGGAGGAGGCGGCGGAGGTCGTACTCAGAAAAAATCAAATAATGCCGGCGGCGGAGGTGGAGGCGGTGGCAACAGCAACAGCAACAACGATGCAGGAGCCATCACACATGCCGCAACGGTGAACAAGAAAACCGATGCGAACAAGACAGAGAAACCCGAGAAGGCACAACCCAAGGCCACCACGGAACAGTTGCGCATTGCCCAAATAACCAATAGCAGCACAACAGAGGATCCTCAGATCAAAGAAAAGGTCAACCTATTGTTAACAATGACCCAACGTTCCGAGGAAGAGGTTTGCTGTGCCTTAAACGAGTGCGACTATGACTTGGAGGCGGCAGCCAATTTCTTGATCGAGATTTTACCACAGGTAAGTTAACTCTATTCCACAGCGTGTGTCCAGTCCAGTCTAATTCCTATATTAAATCGCTTCCAGGGCGCCTTTGCCAAGTACGAGAAGAAGCGCAAGAATAAGGCTGCAAATGCTGTTACGGATGGCGCTGGCGGTGATGGCGATTGGGCAGATAGCAATGCCAATGCCGCCGACAGGCGTGAAAAATCACGCAATCGTAGCGCCAATCGTGGTGGACGCGGCGGCACCGACAGTCGCGGCTGTAAGTTTTCGAATCTCCTCTCAAACCAAATCTAATTTCATTTATTAACTTTCATTTGTCTGTTCATCTTCCCCATACAGGGCGCGGCAGAGAGGCCCGTGAGAACGATCGCAATTTGCGTGAATCTCGTGGGGGCGATCGTGGCGAAGATCGCGCCAATGACAACTATCGTGGTCAGCGGAATGGTGGACGAAGTGGACCAGGAGGTATTGGTGGCGGTCGCGATGGCGGCGGCGGTGGTCGAGATGGTGGTGGACGTGGCGGCGGTTTTATATCACGGACCGGTCGCGGTGGCGGTCGCATGGGCGGTGGTCGCAGTGGCGTACCACGCGGCGAACGCGGCTTTGGTGCACGCAGCAATGCCAACAACGAAGATCACCATGAGGTGGAACTGTGGGACAATACCATTGCGCAAAACGCTGAGAAGCAGCAGCAACAGCAGGGGCACGACGATGCATGGGGAGATTGGAATAACGAGGAGTACGAGGGATCGCTCAAAGATAGCAAGGTCTTTACGACTAGCAATCTCAATTCTCAGACAGCTGCCAGTGTTGTCAGTGGCGGTGGCGGTGCTGCAGAGATATCAGCTCCACCGGGTCTGGGTCTGGAGCACCATCATCTTGGCAGCGGCAGTGTGGCACAGGGATCTCATCTGAGTGCATTGGTTGGCGGTGCCGTCAGCAGCAACGAGGATAGCAACAGTAGCACGGCAGCAGCAGTTGGCAGCATTTCTGGCACAACATCAGCAACGACGCCAATGATGCAGTACAGCGCTGCGGTCAGCAATCCGCCGCCACAGCTACAGCAGCAGCAACAACAACAGTCGGTTGTGAGCACGCCGAGCAGCGTTGGAGCTGGTGGGAATAGCGTCGCATTGAACTCATCACCCTACACCAGCAATGCCGCTGCTGCAGACACATTCTCAAGCGCAGCATCAGCAGCCGCCACGTTGGTGCAACAGGTGCATCAGTTGCAGCAACAGCAGCAGCAGACGCCTCTGAAGCCTTCGGCCACACTCTCGGCGGAACAGTCTCAGTATTTCAACTCGCTGACGTCGCAAGGCGCCAGTCCAACAGCAGCAGCAGCCGCCGCAGCAGGTGCACAGCCCTCCATTGCTGGCGTCTATGGTAGCCAGAGCAGTGGATCGACGGCAGTGCCGTATCCTAGCACATATGCTAATGTGTTTGCCTCGGCGCCTGGCTCCAGTGTGGGCACACCCAACAGCAGCGAGCAATCGCAGCAGCCGCAGGTGCGACGAGCACGTGTCAAACTGCCGCCACCATCGAAGATTCCTGCAACGGCAGTGGAGATGCCTGGCGACAATGCACTGAATAACATTGGCTACTTGGACGTGCAATTCGGTGCCATGGACTTTGGCACAGACGATAGCTTCGATGCGCTGCCCGAGAAGTTCAACACGAGCGTGGGTGGCATCGATGGCCAACAGCAGCAGCAGCAACAGGATGACTACCAGACCAAGTCGCAGCAGCAACAGCAGGCGGCACTCTCGGCAGGACTACAGAATGCGCAAATCGTAAGTAGAGAAGGCGAATTCCAATCCCAGATAGCCTTATCCTCTCTCTCTCTTTCTGCACAGCTACAGGGTGATGCTTTGAGTGCTGCTAGCTATGCTGCACGTTCGACGACGCAACAACAGAGCGGCAATGCTTTGGATCATGCGCTAAGTGGCAAGAGTGATCCCTACGGGCAGACGGGTTCGGGCAACAATGGTGGCACACCCTATCAGAATGCGTATCAGAGTAGTGCCGGCAGCAAGGTACCAAACAGTGGCTACCAGAGCTCGGGCTCTGTACAGGGTTACAACAGCTCAAGCTATGCGAACGTGCAGTCATCGGTGGCCAACAGCTATCAGCCCTCCAGCTATGCCAGCTATCAACCCAATCCAGTCAACTCGTATCAACAACAGCAGCAGCAGAATGCTCCAGGTGCCGGTCAAAATTCAACGGGTAGCGTTGCTGGTAGCGGCAATGCGGCGACACAAAACATTCCGATTAGCGGCAGTGGCGGACAGAATAACTCCAGGTATGTAAGGTACAGTTCAGTAGATCATTAAACAGACTCCGTCCCAGCTTGCTTTCGTTTCTTCTGTTCCTATTCATATTCCTTTTTCTGTTCTGTGATGCGCGCGCTCTCTAACCAAAGCAAGCAAGCAATATGCAGTTTACTTTTCTAATATTTAATTTGTTCTTTTATACTTATTTGTTTTCTATTGTTCTACTTTTTTGAACTCTTCGTTCGTTCCATTGTTGTCCCACCACCACTCACCAAACCACACCAAACTAAAATAATGTCATGCAATATAACAGCGCAAATGCGAGCTCCGCCTATCTCACATCGGGATACTCGACACCACAAAGTGCTTACCAGTCAGCCAGCCAGAGTGTCTATGGCAGCGCTGGTCTCTCCAACAGCAGCGGGTAAGCAAATAGCTTAATGCCTTCCTCCCTTCTCAACCCCCTATACTCCTCTCTAGTCTTTCCTCCAGCAATAACATCCTATCATACATTTGCCATGTTATAAATATAAATATAAATCTATATCTATACAATTGCCTGACAATGAGCATTGCATGTTGAGTTCAGACTTCATTTGACTATTTATAGGTTGCGAAAAGTCCTTCAAATAGTTGTTGTTTAGTTTGTGGGGTCAATATATAGAGATTTACAAAAAAAGAAAAATATCTAGTGCGTTAATAAAGTGTAAAAACAGAGAGATGTTTATTAAATCTATGCAAATGAACATTCGGAATAAGATCAACGGTATTTGTAGAAAATTAATTAAGATAATGAAGTGAATACACGCTACACATAGGGTAGCAATGTAAATCAGCTTTCTGCAGGAAGAAAGAGGCATCTCTGACCCCACTAAGTGTATATGTAAAGGAATATAAAATACACAGTACAAAATGCATATTGAACAAAGTTAATAAACCCTTATTTGACCAATTTTAAGAGTATAAAAAGGGTTCATGCAGTTTTCCTGTATATATAGATAAAGTAATAATTAAAGAAAATAATAAAAGTAGGGACAAATGAATATAAATTGCTTATAGTTCAGTCCAATACCTCGTTCATAATAATAATAATAATAATAATGTTGCTTCATATTTAACATATTTTTGATAAATGTATTTTCTTTATCCTCTTTGTTTTTGTTTCGTTTGTTATGTTGCTGTTTTTGAATGCATATTCAGGTTTGCTGGCAGCGCAAACAATTCCAGCTCGCAGTATGGTAACTTTAGTGCTAGCGCCAAGCTCAAGGACGCAGCCACAGGCGGAGCTGCAACGCACTATGACAGGTGAGAGAGAGAGAGTGGGAGAGTGGAAGAAGTCTGTCAGAAGAAGTCCCTACACTGCAGTTAAAAAGTAAACTCATCTATGGCCTTTTGTATACTTATGTGTGTTCCTTTCCTCTTTTCCTTCTTCAGTGTCTCCTCCAGCAGCGGCGTGAGCAGCAGCAGTGCAACCACAGGCAACGGTGCAGGTGTCGCTGTTAGTGGGGCGACAGGTGCTAATCAGGCGGTCGTATCGAACAGTAAGTTGTCTTTATTGATTTTATTCCTCAACCAATTAAAATTCTCACCTGTGTCTGTTTTGCAGCCAACAATGTCAGCGGCAGCAGCTCGGCCAGCAGCGTTGCGGCTGGTGGTGGCAGCAGCAATAGCAGCAGTGTTGTGGCAGTTAGCAGCCAGGGTGGCAGCTCGATAGCGGGCGTAAGTAGCGGCGGTGTTGGTGGCGGTGTTGCCGGCGGCTCAGCGTCCAGCGGCGTCGGTAGCGGCAATGTCGGCGGTGTTGGCGTCGGTGTCGGCGGCAGTGTTAACACAGCCGGCTCTGTAGCAGCCGCTGTTGCACAACAACAACAACAACAACAATCGGCAGCGGCGGGCACCGCAGCAGCGCTGGCCTCGCTAACCGCTGCTAATAAAAACAGTAACAGCAGCGGCGGCAACGGCAACGGCGCTACAACGGGCAGCGCCGGCGCAGGCGGCGGCAGCAGCTCAACTGGTGCTGGTGGTGCTGGTAGTGGTAGTGGTGGCAGCGGCGGCGGCGGCAGCAGCGGCTTGGTGCCCACCAACATCCAAATGGTTAGTCAATATATTCAGACTGGATTGCCATACTATCAGCAACCAGTTTATTCCTACGAGGAATTACAAATGATGCAACAGAGAGTGCCACATGTGGTGAGTTCATGGAGAAATGCAAAATGCAAATAAATAAACAAAAAGAATAATAATAAAAAGAAAACATTAAAAGAATCATAAATTAAAAACCAACAAACAATTCAATGCAACCAATGAAAGCAGCTCAAATCGAAATTCAGAATCAGAATCCGAATTCAGAAATCAAAATCAACATCAACATTTGTAAATTTGTAAAGAATCCAAATTCCATTTAATCATCAAATCAATTCGAATCGAATCATGTATGTATCGTATTATATATATATATATATATATCTGTCTATATATCATGTATATATATATACATATATATAGAGATAGATCCTTTGCTCAAGGCATTCCACAACAACGCTCACAGACGTTGCAGCTGTTTCTCCTACATCAATAATTACATCATGTATTAACAACTTTCAAGATACCTTTGTCTGTCTGTGTCGTCTGTGTCTGCTGCGTGTGTTTGTGTGTGTGTGTTAATCATCTGTGTGCACTTAATTGTTATTGTTTAACTGTATGTGTGTGTTCAATCAACGAATAATCGATCAATCAATCAATCACGCCACTAAAACATGTGTCCTGTCCTGTCCTGCTTTCCTAAATCAATTGAATTCAATTTAGTTGTATTTTATTTTACTTTGCACACCAAATTGAAATGTTACTAAACATAAATTTCGATTAAAAAAACAATATAATTATAATAATTGGCATTTAACAATTCCAAAAGCTCATTAACATTGAATGAAGTAATTCAATTTCACCAACTGTTGCTACTGCTAGCACAGTGGGCGAAATTAAACTATTTCCACCGCATCCACCTCTCCACTCCACGCTCATTATCATCATCATCATTATCATTATCAAAATTATTGAATATCTAATTCAAATTGAAATCATCTCATCATCATTAATTAAATTTCCTCTGTTTCCTACGCTTTCTCTTTCATTCTCATTATTAACCATTATCCTCATGTTCTTCTATCGTTTCGTTTCGTTTGCCTTATTTCATTTTTGCCAGCTGTTGTCAAGTCTCTTAAGTCAACGTTTTGAACTTAATCGTGATGCCCTGGCAACGCTGTGCCCCTAAACCACATTTAAATCGCAATCGCAAATCGCATTCGCTGCTATAAAAGCCGTACGACTCTCGTTCCTAATAGTTGCCCCAATTCTTCACTTTCAGCAAGGATATTACGATCTGAACTACCCGCCCACCAGCATGGGCGCTGGCCGAGACAATCTAGGCTCTGTGGCATACTCAACCATGACTGATGGCCGCTTCACACGGACCGACAATAACTCCAGTCCAGTTAGTAATGTAAGTTGCACTTGAAAACTATATGAATATATACATATATATATATAACTAACATATAACTATATATATTGCCAATTCGATCTCTCTTTAGGTGTCGAGCACAATGTCGCAACAAGCTGGCTCCAGTGCGCCAATGCTGAATGTTCCTTATGCTTATTTCTACGGCGGCAATGTAGCAATGCCCGGCGGTTTCCAATATGGCACACCAGCCATATACCCTGTAAGTTTGTCACGTTTATAAATGTGCATGTTTCTATTAACTCTCTCTCTCTCTCTTTGTCTTTTATCAATTAGCAACAAATACCGGCCGCTAATACCGCATCCGGTGGCCAGTTCCCAAAACCTTCATATGGCACCGGTTACGGTTCGACCAATTACGATGCGCTCTCGCAAACAACTCAGGATTACAGCAAGGGCGGCTACTCATCCAGCGTCAATCAGCAGAGCAAAACGCAAACGGTTTCCAATCAGCCACAGGCAGGCACTGGCTCCGATCTGAGCTCATCCATGTACGGCAAGAATCATGTGGCGCTAAACAAGGTCAATGTAAGTATCAACTCACTAGTACCCCCTCTTCTTTGAGAGAAGATTGATGAGTCCTTATAGATCACAGTATAGATCCACTTACTTATTAATAACATGTACACATTTATAATACCTTCTCTTCTCTGTATTGCAGTCGTATGAGAAGCAGAGTTTCCACTCGGGCACACCGCCGCCATTCAACATGGCCAACACACAGACAGCTGGCGGCACATCGGCCCAACCGTATGGCATGTATCTGCCGATGCCAGCTGCGGGACATCACAATATGATACATCAGCCCATACATCAGGTAGAGTACAATTTAGTGCAGCCTCAATTCGAATTAAGTCAAGAACAGCAGCAGCATCAACAGCAGCAACAGCAGCAGCAAAGCGAGCAAGAGGACGCGGCAGCATATGACAATGAGCAAATGTGGCATTATCAGAACAACAATCATAATAATCAGCATCATCATCATAGTAGTCATCATAATCATAATAATGATCATCATAATAATCATAATAACTATGCAGACACCTCGACGAGCCATAATAATCTGCAAGAGAATCTCAATTATGTTCAGGATGATATTAGTGATATATCATTTTTTGCTGAATGAAAATGATGTGATGTGTGATGATCGATGTTTGATCTCTCAATGTCAATGCTCACTCATTAAGCAATATTTAGGAAAACCAACAAATTAACGAATATTACATCCATCCAGCACCCACAGAGCCAAATCCTCATATTACATATGTACACACATTTATATATCTATCGGATTTGTTACAATACACACAGACATACACTCACAAACAGACAGACAGTTGTCATGCCGTAATCTGCTCATGATAATGCATGGCTTTCTTCTGACCTTCATTAAACACTCATCTAAATTATTTATTAGTTTTATATATGCTCAGTTTCATGTTTTGTTTTGTATGTATCCATTAGAATCCACATTGAGTTGTTGTTGTTGTTTCTTTTCTGAAAAAATATTAACAATCAGAAGCAATTCTTTACGCATAGCTACTACTACTACTACTACTAACAATGATAATAATAATAATAAAACTCACCCGCACTAGTCACATAATTTAGTATCAGTCCAAAGTTATTTATTATCAATCTTATTAAATTTACCTAATCCCGTAGAGCTTTTGAAAGTAGTTATTTATCATATATTCACACACACACTCACACACGCATAGACATACTTCCACTCATTCATATTTGCATTTTGTCACGTTTCCTTTTCCCCCCATATCACAATAGCTACTATATAGAAGTCAGGGATCACCCTTTGCTCAGTTCTATATTATCTGTAGCTAAGCTTAGCTTCTGCGGTAATTGGGAAAACAAGTCTGCGAATTGTGAAAGTGAAAAATGCATGAAATTGTTCGATTGTTTGACTTTTTTCTTTATAATTTCTTTTGATTTTTTTATGGGACAACATTAGATGGACGGCAGGATTCATAGCTCATCCCGCCGGGTAAGTTTTCTTTGTTGTTGTATCAAATGATCAAAAAAAAAACAAAAACAAATCTAGACTATTTCTCTGTTGTTGTTCTCGGTAAATATTATTAATAATAATAATGTATGTAAATAATATGTACGACTAATACATCCCCTTCTCATGCACTCACACGCACACATACTAAAAGAATATAATCAAATATTTGTTTATTATTTCATCAATATTATCGTAGTTAATTGAAAAATAGTTTGCTTTAGAAATCATCAAAGTGAAGGGTTAAACACAGAACATAATTCATGCATATATCAGTCGGCAGATTATACGAGAATATATAATAACGATACATGATAACAATATATGTGTATACGCGCTCTCTCCTCACTCTCTCTCTCTGTCTATATATATATATGTATACATCATTTGCTAACCTCCACACATATTTGTATGTTTATGGATGTGTTGGCTTTATCAACAAATGATAAGACCATATAAATTATCTATATATAAAGAAAATATATTGTTATTTCATGTAGAACATTTACTAACAATTTTATTCTTTCGGGATCTTTGACAGGATTCGAACAGCGCTGGGCAGCGTCAACAGTCGAGTAGCCAGTCCAAGTCGGCCGGCAAACCGAGCTACCCAACCTCGTACTGGACCGGACAGAACTAGCTTCCGGAGAAGACCATTTGGCGGCCACTGCACATTACATTGCAGCAGAGCTCCGCCGGCCGATTAAGCGAATTTTATAGCCTTCGCACCACCAACACAACAGCAGCAACCGCTACAGTAGCAGCAGCAGCAGCAACACCCATTCACATTTATTACAATAATATCAGCAGCAACTACTACAGCAACAGCAACATAATAGATATCAGCAGTCAACAGCAGCAGTATCAGAGCAAAACGTTGCCCATACCAACAAACACAACAACAACAATAACAACAACAAGTACTAAAGCGACCACAACAGCAACAACAAGCACTGCAACAACTGTTGCAACAACAACAGCAGCAGCCAATCAATTGTTAATGCTTGTTAAGGAGAACCAACAGCAGCAGCAGCAACAGACCCAAAAACAACAACAGCAGCAGCAGCAGCCATCACATCAGCAACATCAAGAGCAGCAGCAGGAGCAACAGTCGCTGAATGATCAAACTGATGCAACGCCATCGGCTGACGATAATACTGATGCTAATGATGTTGCTGGTGATGATTATCTAATATGTGAAGATGAGAGTTCATATTTTACTTAATAAGAAATGTTTTTACTATGAGGCGCCGTCGCCGCCGCATTCTCATCATCTCCAGGTCTCCTGGTCGGCTATATATATATGTATAACTCTTTATAAAGTATATAGAGAACACATCCTACCACATACCACACACACACACACACACATATATATATACATACGCGCAGAGAACAACCAAATTACACCCAGACAAGCACACATACAGCCAACATCTGCATATACATATAAACTATGCCAAGTACCATTTTTCACATTGCATACAAATAATTTACAAAGATAAAAGATAACAATTATTAAATATTAAAGGCGTAAAACGATTTAACAGATTTATAAGCGTAAGAAGAAACAAATACAAATACAAAATAAAACAAAAGAAAAGAAAAGAGGAATACAAACGTAACGTGAATGAGAAAACACAAAACAACAAACAAAAATTAATTATTGTAATCGGTTTAAACTTATGTGTATTGTATAATTATAACCTTAATATTTAAATTAAATACAAGAGAAGATAAAAGATACGATTAAATCCAAACAAATGCAAAAAATATGATTTCTCATTTATATTACTTTGTTCTTTTATTGTTGTGAGAAAAGAAGAGAGAGGGTGGTACAGACTAAGCGGGGGTAAATTATGGTAATGATTTCTACTGGCTGTGGAGCAGTTTGTTGAAGTCCGCGTAGGCCGACTCCAGATCGAAGAGGAACTGTCGGACCTGCGACTCGGTTAGCTCATCGGAAGCCTGCATTTCGTTGAGGGTTCCCAGCCACTTGTCCACCTTTTGCTTGGCATCGAAATCCTCTGGAATGAGCGACAGGCGATTCATGTTGTCTGCCAGATCTTTCACATCTGGCTGCAGTGCGTCCATTGTGTTTATCTGCAGACGCAGTTTATCCATGATGGTAATGAACAGTGAAACTATTTCGGCAATGCACTTTGAGGTGTTGCCCTTGTCGTCGCGTATGGTTATCGGGCGATCCTCACGGATGCGTTCCAGGGCCGCTGGGCAATCGAGACGAAACTTCTTCACGAACGTATCCACGGTGGGGAACTCATCGCACTGCACCTGCTTGAAGGCAATTTTGTATTGCACCAGATGCTTGGAGCAAGCACCCGTATATTCCTGCGGCGTAATACAATCCCGAATGTAGGCCTTCTCCAGCTGCTGTATAGTGTTTATTATGGCATACAGATCCGCCATGTTGTCGTACTTCTCGCGCTCGCGGGCATTGCGAAATAGTTTTACCTCCTCGTACAGCTCAGGACTCTGTTCTTGCATTTTTCCCTTGTTCCTTTGTTTCTCTCTGATCCAGTAACAAAATACGCGAAAATTAGACGAGAAGTATGACGAAGAGCGATAGAATTTGTTGACATCAGTAGCGATACATATTGCTGTTATCGATTACGCGCATTGTTTCATTTAGTTTGTGTTATCGTTTATTGCGATAACAGTGGCGCTTAGTTGAATGCAATTTTCAAAATGTAATTATCGAATTGGCGATTACAGTGGCGCCTAGTCGTGTGGAATTTCAAGATTTACGAGTCAACTTAATGAGGTTTTTGAATGACAACTGATAAACGTTGACTTGCAATTTACAATGCCAGACAGGAAGATTTATGTGCTACAGATTTAGTACTATTGATGTGCGTAATCGCAAATACGCAAAGCTATTGGAATCTTATCAATGGACAACTCTTCCGTTGTGCTATTGGCGACCACTCATGTTGTTAAGTGATAAAGATAAAGTATTATTCCATTGAGATTAGAGTAGTAGAGTGTTATCTTGGGTGGGTTAATTTATTCAATTCAATTACCAATGCAGCCAAAACTTAATTACGTGTGAATAAGTGTTTATTATCAGTATTATTAGCTCTCGTATCTCGTATCAATGGTCGCATTGGTCAATAATGATGTTCTCTTATACGTTAGTTTTGTTTCAGCAAGCAATCGAACAAAACGTGTTTACGTGTTTAGTTTTCTGTGTTTTTCCCGATCATTAATTAAATTCCAATGGGCGTTGAAAATCAGCAGCACAACAGAAAGGTAAGTGACCAAGCGTAGCTTGTCTTCTGTATGTAGATCGTTTTATAAATAACTATAATTCATTATATGCTACAATGCATATCTCTCAATATATATATATATATATATATAGTAACTAAGCAAGCGACATAACTGTCCTTTAGTTATATCAAAATATACGTATTTACCTGTATCAGACCTGCTTAATTATCATACTTGCGAAATGCGCAATATAAGTACATACAAATACAAGACTTAATAATGTAATTGACAATAAGAATTATTAGAAGGGCACAGCCTGCTCTATCAACTTGTAGCCTTGACCCGAATAACTGTAACTACGTGGCGGATATAGTACGAACAGTCCAAGTTGCAGCAACGACAGCAGGCAACCCAGAAAATTAGGTATCTGAAAATCAAGTAGAATATTTTAAAATGCAAAAACAGAATAGAGAAAATTAAATGCAATGAAAATAATGGGAAAAACTGCACCTGGATAAATGAGTCCGATATTAATACGCCATAGATAAGCCACTGCAGGCTAACGAAAAATGATGTGGCAATCAGGGGCAGAGGTAAACTCTCTGAGTTCTTCACTCGTATCACATGCACGAGCGACGTCAGAGGCGCGGCAAAAAAGCAGACGGTAACAATGCAGCACATAATACCTGAAATCATATAGAATTATTTTAATTGATGAACCAGTTGGAACCGGAAATATGTATATACAGATACCAGATCCAACTCACCTGTTATGTGTATCATTTTTTGGGGCTCGTCTTGCAAGTTGTTGGTGAATATGACAACCCCGATAAGCAGGGTTAAAACGACAGCAAATTGCTTAACATAGGCACGCTTATTAACGGTAAACACATAGAAGACCAGGGTGTAGCTCAGAAAGAGTGTTGCCCCGATTATATTGACCATTACTATGCTCTGCTCGTTGGTGAGAATGCCATATCGTAGCCAAAAACTGCAGCTGTATAAACAAAAGAAATGAAAACAAGTTAAGATAAAGACCCTGGTATCGTATCTTGTCAACGTAGACAATTTGTGTCGTTTGCACTCACGACAGGAAGCCACATATGAAGGGTACGCCTGAGGAGTCACCAGTGCTCTTCTTTTGTATGTATTTCCGACATATTACCCTGAATGCGAAAATCATATTAATTGTCAGCAAATTAATTTGATTACAAATCATATATCGAATATTTAATCTATACTTACGCTCCAGACAAATACTGAAATATCGTACTGATCACCGCCGTTGTAGACAATATGGCATCGTAAGCCAGTGTCATAGTTTGTGAGTTTTATTTTAAGACTATTTTATTAAATATAAACAACACGATTATATATAGTGGACAACTAACACCGCTACAACGTCAACAAAAAAACCGAAACAGCTGACAAGAGTGTAGAGTTGCCACCAACACAAGACACACTGCAGAGTGCACTTTTGCGAAACATTGTATATATCGGTTAGCATTGAGTTATCGATAAAAAGCGTGCAAGCTTTTCAAAGCTTCTGCAATTGGTTTGTTGTTGTTGGTGACATTGAAAGCTTTTTGTTACGCTGCCGCGTAGAGATACTACCAACAAGTTTTCTCATTAGTCGCTCTCAGGTGTCGAACGACGACGCTGGCTTTTTTTACTTTACTGAGCTTAAGGATTTTGTTATTTTTAATAATCCAAAAATTTTGATTAACAAGTTACGCTGATATTGAAAATTGGTTTCAACGCGCATTCTCAATTCTTGCGTATTTGTATATTGTGCTGTTATACAACACTAGAAACCAATTCTGCACACCTACAACATTGCAAGAACAATCGCGGTTCATTATTTAAGAGCACACGTGTGCTCGATTATCCCCATATTGAGTGAAGTTCTATTGTTAACAAACAATAAAAAAAAATAAGTGCATGTTCTACCATATATAAAATGACGAACATCAACCACACAGAAGTGGAACATTTGAACCCGGCGTATAAGGTTGAAATAGCGCCACAACAAACGAACGAAAATCAGGTGAGCAGTGCGACAAACGCTTTGTCTGTCTATACTGTCTTTCCTCTCTCGCTGTACATATGTTATATATATTCGAGACACGATCTGTTTACATTGCTAGATCGTTGAACCTCTCTCTCTACTTAATTTCAACAATTTTAACGCACTTTTCCAGCTCTCTTACTAAGCACGAATGCACCTTTAATTCTCTATCTCTCTGTCTCTCTCAAACACTTTCACCATTTTATTTTCAAGGGATTTTAGCAAATAATCAAACTGCAAATATAATTGAGTATTTACGTTCAAAGGTCTGTAATGACTCGTTCTGTTGGGGAATGTAAAAAGCGATAACATTTGCATTCGCGCTGCATTATGATATTTACATAAATCACAAGCATTACTAAGACACAAATAAGGCAATGTCACTTTGATATGTAGGAATAAATAAGTGTATTTATATCAAAAACACTGCATCTTAAAAGTCTTTGCATATGCTGAAATTCTCTACCTATTTAAATTGTCTTTCTTTTATAAACACTTATAGTATGAATCACCTAGTTGTAAATAATAAACATGCCCCTATTTCATTAACAATTTTATATAATGTTCCAAAGAATTTCATTCAGAACTGTCAAACAGTCCCCTTTTTATCAAAAACAATATAAAAGGCGCTTAAAGAAAAAAAAACTACAGCACAGTTTATCATCCAAGGGTAACTACTTTTACGACCCACTGTATTGTATTTACATTCAAAAGATCTGCTCAGAATTCGCTTTTAGCGTTCTTTTCTCTGTGTTTCTCCCAAGCAATGTTGACAAAGAACAAAATATTTACATACATATATACTCTGAAAATAGAGGAACCCATACATATTTAGAAAAATATAGAGCGAGTACATTTAATACCAGAATAAAAGCGAATGTGAGCGTGAATTTTTGTTGTGCACATGGCGAATTTGTCATTTGTTTACCCCCACATCCCCCGTTATCAACTGTACAATGGGGCATTTCTTATCGCGACCCCCGTCAAATGAACCGAAGAGAATTCGGTTTGACTTTTAACTTCATATGCAGAACTAATCAAAAATGAACCGACTTTGCTTCGTATTTATAACAATTAATAATTGAGTATGCCAAAAATAAACTCAGTCCGGTTTGTACGATTCTCCCTAGTCTGGTAAAAGGTCAGTTAATTAGTGACAATTACGCGAAGGAAATAAATCGGAATATTCAGAAATAAATCAGAGTCAGTACTGATAACCGAATGCCCCCAGAATAAACCCAACGAACGACGTAAAACATGAATTACTATGCACTTAAAATTCTATTCTATTATTATTTCACTTTCGATTTTCAATGTCACTTAAGTTAAGTTTCAATCTACGCTACTCTTATCAAGCTTTGCGTTGCCTTCTATAACATTTTAATGCATTTTGAGAAATATTATTTAATTCTCTTATCATTTGCGAATATAGAAAACCAAATGGAGCTCACTTCTCTTGTTGGTCGCCTTCGCAACGACCCTTGGAGCTGCAGTCCCCACAGGCTATTGCATTGGTGTTATCAATGCTCCAGCCACGGTATGTTCATGTTCTGATAATTTTCAACAATTTTTTTATATTTGATCTTATCGTTATCTTTACAGCTTATGAAAGTTTGGTGTAATCAAACGGTACAAGAGAAATATGGCAGCACTTTGAGCACGAGTGGATTAGATATTCTCTGGTCCTCGGTTGTTTCCATTTTTCTAGTTGGCGGCGCCATTGGCTCAATGGGTGGCGCCGGATTGGCCAACAAATTTGGCAGGTTTGTATTCTACAAATTGTAAGCGATGAATGGAATTTTTGTTTATCAATTTCGGGTTATCGGTTCGAACAAAATTAACCTAATTGCTGATGATAACCGCATTTTGATGGCAGATCAGAAGAACTTTTACAAACTTTTTGCAAAAGACGTTAGTGATGTGTAATATGTATATGTGTGTACAGATAATATGTACATATCTTAAGACTTGGACATATTTAAAAGTGAAAATTGGGGAAGTATGTACTTTTATAGAGTATTATAATATTTTAGCCAACTTTCTTACTAGTTCAAAATGACAATCAAGAAAGTAATATGCATTTTTATTGTAAACTGCAACAAAATTCCATTCATTAGCTAACTGAAAGGGAATTGCCTACTATTTATATATATTATATTATACATATATACCTGCATATATATCGTTATTTACAGGAAGGCATGTCTGTTGATTTGCGCCGCTTTGTTTACTGTCGGTGCAGTGTTCTTCTTCTTCTGTCGCGCCGCCAAGTCTGTGGAAATGCTGCTAATCGGTCGTTTGATTGTGGGTCTGGCATCGGGTCTGGTGACGGCCACATTGCCCATGTATCTAGCCGAGGTGGCGCCGCCCGCACAGCGTGGCACCTTGGGAGTCTTCTGTAGCGTTGGCGTTACCGGAGGCGTCGTGGTTGGTCAAGTGTTCAGTCTGGCCGACATCTTTGGCACTGCTGAGCTCTGGCACTATGCACTCTCTGCTTACCTACTGCTGATCATCATCTGCTTCCTGCCCGCGTTTATGTACCCTGAGAGTCCCAAGTTCCTGTACGTCATGAAGGGTGATGCTGCAGCAGCCAGAAAAGAGTTGCAGCGACTGCGAGGCCAGAATGCCAGCAAGTTCATAGAACAAGAGATCGCAGAAATGGAGGCGGAATCCAATGACAACATGCAGAGCAGCGGTTGGTGCGATGTACTGAAAGATTCTCGTTTCCTGATGCCTCTAATCATTGTCTGCTGCTTCCAAGGCGGTCAGCAGCTCTCGGGTATCAATGCGGTAAGTAGAGCTGCATGTTAAGGCAGCTAAGTGACATTTACTAATCCTAGCACAACTTGCAGATCTTCTACTACTCAGTGTCAATCTTCACCAAAGCAGGACTCTCCGAGGTGAACGCACAGTGGGCCAATTTGGGCGCAGGCTCCCTAAATCTTTGTATCTCACTGCTGGGTCCACTCCTCATGGCCACCTGCAATCGTCGCAGCCTGATGATGTTGTCCAGTGCCCTTTGTGGCATCTTCTTGTTCGGCATTGCCTTCGTTTTGAACTACATTGTAAGCAGCTCGTCGAATCAAAGTATTAAAACTTTTAATTGTAATTTGCAATTTACAGGATGCGGTCAGCTGGTTCCCTTGGGCGTGTATCGTTTGCATCATGGGCTACATATTCTTCTATCAATTCGGTCTCGGTCCCATTCCCTACTTCATTGGCTCAGGTAATAGGAGCAGGCTAGGCAAACCTAGTGCCAACTACGACTCACTGTATCCGCTTCTCCATTTCACACAGAACTGTTTGAGGTGGCGCCACGCCCAGTGGCCATGTCCATGGGCAGTCTGGCGTCATGGACGTGCAATTTCATAATTGGCATGGCCTTCCCCAGCCTGCAGAATGCCTGGGGCTCCTTTGTCTTCCTGCCCTTCTCGATTACATGTGTACTGCTCTTTTTGCTGACGAAATTCTATTTGCCGGAAACACTTGGAAGGGATCCTTCGGAAGTTGCGCCCCTAGTCGCCAAGGGCTTCCGCTCCAAAATCAAATAGAAAAACGGACGAATTTTATTTACATATTGTGAAGTGATCGTTAGTTAGCCCTAAGCGAATCATTTGTTATACATTTTATACAAAATAAGCCCAAGAACAAGAATCAAAAGATATTCCTGGCATTGACAATAAGAGATAACAAGTGAGAGAGAGAGAGAGAGAGATGTATCTTTAATTAATTGCTAAGACACCCTATATATATTGCACAGCGTGCAGAGGTACAATGTAGACAGTGCTTTGCTGCTGTGACTGTGCTTACTTTGCCAATTGAACTGTGTGTCGCGACTAGAAAGATAGCTCAACTTTCTAGAGATATAATTGTATGTATATGTTTATTTCCAGGCTGGTTTCCCAATAAAGCTTTCAATACTCGTTTCTGATATAAGACAACTTACTAATAATAAACAAAAGGCATTTTACAATCCATAAATTATGTATTTTCTAATAAATATTGAACAATAAGAAACCCAAATAGAATTGCTCTTTCAGGTTAGCGATAAGAAAATGTGTGATAACTACGATATAACATGTAACTTGACTAAAAGACTTGTGTAAAAACAATTGACGACATTCTCAATTAGATACATGTACTTATAACTGATGTGCGGCTGTGCTCGTGTGTGTGGATGTGTGTGAATTTTGTCTTTGCGCCAGGTGACACAGCAAACACACTTAGATCGACCCAGTTAGTGAGCAGCGTCGGTTGACCTAGCACCTGGTGCAAAGTGTTGGTACATGGCACGAAAAATGATCTTCATTAAGGTGAATAAACTAAGACTTAAGACTGATTGATTAATAATTTAACATTTTGGGTACATCGCACACAGTTTACGAACAGCATCGCATGTTGAGAGATTGCGAATTATGATGATAAGACGATGCTATTTGGACAGTTCTATATTCGGAAGATTGTAGTACTTAGCACTTACAGTGAGTCAAGAAACACTTTACACAGATGTACATAACATTAACCTGTACATCAGCTGTGTAAAGTGTTTCTTGACTAACTGTATACAGTGCACACTCGACAGACTGAACTTTCTTTATTGCATGTGATGTGCATTGTATAAATTGACGAATCCAAATAGCTAAACACATGAGATTGTAAATTGCCATAAAGTTACAGTTCTATGATCTATTTAAATGTAATAAAATGTAATATATGTTTATGAGATAAGATACGATTTGATCTGCAGAGATTGATTTTAGAAGAGTTCGTTGCTTAAATCTTTTGTTTTACTTGAATAACTTACATGTAATTGGTTTTAAGCATGCAATGAACTTCAGGTCCAATTACCATATATGATATTATTAAAAGTATTATAAATACTATATAAAATATAACTCAATTTAAGGGGGAACTTTATACCAGTGCCACCCAGAGCCCTCAAGCACATACGAGTGTAAACACATTGGTGTGAGTACGTTTGTTCCCTTGCTCTTCGTTCAGTGGAAGGGAAGCAAACGTAGTAAACTTTGTGTTTGCTTGCTGCACACACAAATGCAATTGAAAAACACAACTGTATGGGTACCACTTATAACCTCTAAAACAAAATGTCCAGTTTGATTGCTATGCTGATAGGGTTATCATTTATTTAGTCCTTTTCAACCAAAGCAAGCCTTTTGTAAATTGCATTTATATTTATATATACTTTTTTTTTAATATGGCCAAACAGGATGATGGAAGCGACGGCTGGTCTGGGCGACTGCTGGGCATCTGCCTGGTGACCACTCTGGGAAACACTGTGCCCGTGGGCTACTTCATTGGGGTGATCAATGAGCCCGCGACTGTGATGCAGATTTGGGTAAAGAAGACTCTGTATCACGACTATCAAATAACCATGAGCGATAAAAATCTGAAATTGCTTTGGACATGCATCGTATCCATCTTTATGATTGGCGGCATTGTCGGCTCTCTCTTCAGTGCCTGGTTTTGCAAAAATTGTGGACGGTGAGCAAGTCTGAAATTGCTTGGGATCATCATCTAACTTGCTCGATTTTCTGCTCTCTTCTTTCCATTTGTCAGCAAGGGCAGCCTGATCCTTAGTAGCATCATTCTGTTAATTTGCAGCGTTCTCTTCCTTTGGTGCCGTCCAGCCAAATCGATCGAGATGCTGATGGCCGGCCGCTGCCTTGGCGGCGTTGCGGCTGCTTTCATCTTCACCTCACAGCCTATGTATCTGCTGGAAATGGCACCGATCAGACTCAAGGGCAGCGTTGGCGTCTTCACCTGCATTGGAGTCACTGGCGGCATTCTGATTGCCCAGATTGTGACCATGCCCCAACTGCTGGGCGACAACGAGTGCTGGTCATACGCACTCAGCGCATACGCGCTCATCACGCTACTCTGTCTGCCGGCCTTGATCTTATTTCCGGAGAGTCCACGCTGGCTGTTTCTAGTGAAGGAGGACTCTGCCCGCACCGCGAAGGCGCTGAGTCGAATCCATGGCAAACATAACCCAGTTGTGCAGCAGGAGCTGGACGCCTTGGAGACTGCGATGCTTAACGAAGAAAAGTCGAGTAGCATATGCGAAGTGCTGAGGAGCGACGAGATGTGTCTGCCACTTTTCCTTGTCTGCTGCTTTATGGGCACACAGCAGCTTAGTGGCATCAATGCGGTAGGTGTGCCTACCCTGCCCTGGTCTGCCCTATCCCCTGGGATCTAAAATCTAAATCCGTTTCCTCCTTTTCAGATTTTCTTCTATTCTCTATCCATCCTCACTCAGGCGGGCTTCACGAACAGTCAAGCCACTTACCTGAACATAGGCATCGGTGCATTCAATCTCTGCGCCTCACTGCTGGGTCCATTAATCGTCTACAGATATCGCCGGCGTCTACTCATGCTCATCTCGTTGGGCATATGTGCTCTTTCGATGCTGGGCATGTCCTTCTCTCTGTTCTTCATGATCCGTACTAACTTTACCAACCTGCAAAATATTAGCATGATCATCATTTTCCTTTTCATACTAGGCTTCCAGCTGGGACTCGGGCCCATTCCCTACTTCATTGGTTCAGGTGTGTACGGTGGCGAGGGATTCGACATTTTACTGGTGGCTTCTTCTCATGTTTATCTTCTATACTTTCAGAGCTTCTCGAGGATGCTCCGCGTCCTGTTGCCATGTCTCTAGGCAGTCTATGCTCGTGGGCTAGCAATTTCCTTGTCGCAATGTGCTTTCCCTTATTGCAAACCTACTGGGGCTCGTTCGCCTTCATGCCATGCTTCCTCGTGTGCGTCGTGTGCTTTTATTTCGTCTGGCGCTACCTTCCAGAGACACGAGGACGGGACCCAAAGGATGTTAAGCTGTATATGGTAGATGGCCTGCGCTCCAAGCGTAAATAGCAGATCAATTACGATCTACTGTCAGTCTCCCTGCTACAGTTTCACAATTTTCTATACTGATAGGTATATTCAGAATTATGACAAAATTGACCAAAGCAGGCATGTTATAAATACTTTCACGAACAGCATTTTGTTTAATTCTTTTTTATTCTTATTTTTTTATAAATTTTATATAAAATTATTATAAATGGATGGAGAAAAGCAGGGCTGGAACTGCATAATGCTCATAATATGCATTGCAATGACCATTGGGGTGTCTGTTCCAGCTGGATATTGCTTTTCTGCCCTCAATGGCAATGTGCAGGTAAGGAGAGGAAGGGAAGAAGAACGCTCCCTCGAGTAGATACAGCTTTGATAACAGATAACAGCGTGACAACACTTGTCAACAAAAAAGATATACTTTGTAATAGGTAAAAGGAGACGTGGCAGACCCTACACAAAGTATAAGATATACATATATTCTTAACCCATGTCCGTCTATCTGTACAGTTAACATTTTCTATATTTCCGAGCAGAGCTGAGAGCAAGAAAGTAATATCGTACGTGACAGAAGAATTTGCGCACAATTTGTTATTGAAATGTTAGACGAAGGGGGGCGTGCTTGACCTATTGCTTAAACAAAGTCATTATTTAAAAAACAATACAGTTATTTAAAGATTACACTGAATAGATAATCGTTTTTAGTTTCTATTTTATAGTTAATTAAGGATTGGAGCAAAGATTCCTTTAGTTCGCGATACAATGTGAGCCTCAACCCTACCAACTTGACATTGCTTTGGTCAAGCATTGTTGCTGTGTTCATGGTAGGATTATACCATCCAGTAGTAATTCATATATGTACGAGACTGTTCGTATACTCAATTTAGATTGGTGGCATCGTGGGATCCTTGATTGCACCTTGTATCAACGAACGAATGGGCCGAAGAGGTTGCCTCCAAATTACTGGAATTATATTTTGTATCTCGGCGCTATGCATGACCGTCTGCCGCTTTATGAATTCGGTGGAATTGCTGTTGCTGGGACGCTTGCTGTGCGGTATTGCCGCAGCCCTTGTCTTTTCCACACTTGCCATGTACCTAGTGGAACTGGCACCAGTGGAGCTAAGCGGAAGTGTTGGGGTCTTCACCAACATTGGACTCACCAGCGGAGTACTTTGGGGTCAAATATTTAACTTTGATAACATGTTGGGCACCAAAACACTTTGGCCCCTTGGTATCTCGGGTTTTGTTCTGTTCGTTCTCATCGGTTTGATACCATCCATTTTCTTTCCTGAAACTCCACCTTATCTCATGCTTAAGGGCAACAAGGAGGCGGCCAAAAAGGCCTTGACTAAATTGCGCAAGAATGCACAGCGCGTGGATCGGGAGATGGCAACAATGGAGGATGCGCTCAAAGGTGGCTCGGCAAGCATGTCCATGAAGGATTGTATTATGGACAGCAAGCTGACCATGGGTCTAATCGTTGCACTGTCCTTCTTTTTAGTGCAGGCCGGCAGTGGCGCATGCCATGTATGGTCGGCTTAAAAAGATTTCTATATTCATTCATCTAATTAACTCCAATTCCTTTCTCAGATCTGGAGCTATTCTGTAGGCATTTATGTCCGCGCCGGTTTCTCCCTTAGCACTGCTCTACGGATTACCTTCGCCACAGGTGTAGTGAATTTTATAGCTGCTCTGTTCGGTCCACTAATAATAATGTGGTTCAATCGACGCACCTTGATGATGTTCTCCTGCATATCTTCAGCCATTATCATGATTTGCATATCCATTGGACTGTCTTTCGATGTCGGTAATCCTGATCGTACCATATGATATTATTATTTAATAGTTTTAACCGTTCGCTAGCCCCCCTCTAAGGCTGTGGCAATTGTCTGCATTATCCTAGTATTACTATTTATAATATGCTTGAATTGCGGTATATCATCGCTGCCCTTCTTCATTCCTTCAGGTTGGTTGTACCCACACTAACTATATACACTATATATGCTGTGTCTCATCAGAGATCTTCTTGGGTCCAGCACGTGCTGCTGCCACAGCTATGGGCAGCCTTACAAATTGGACAGGCCTTTTTATATTCCTCTTCATATTTCCCACAATGTACGATTTATTTGGTGGATTGGCTTTCCTTGTGTGCGTCGTTATTCTCCTCTACGGTGCTTTGATTACCTATATGTACCTGCCAGAAACCAAAAATCGAAGGCCCGAAGAAGTTGCACCTCTATTGGAGAACGGGTTTAAGTCAAAAGTTAAATGAAAATTGAATCAATCAGTACAGCAAATGCAAATCTGCCACTCTGCCACTTTTGCTCTCAAGTTGTTTGTAATGTACAGACAAATGTACAGTCCGCCGACGTCACAGGTAAAGCGTCAAGATTAGCGTCGGTTTTCGCCGTAGATAAATATAAAACAGCCGAAGCGCCACAGTGGGCATCAGATCGTCGTCGTGAACACTACAGAGCAGAGTAGCGCGCGCATACACATCCTCCAAATGTGGATCGAAAATCGGTTTTGAAATTAGCAGCGCGTGCAGTGAAGTGTTAAATTGAGAGTAATGTACGTTTAAAAATAAAAATGCGAATACTGCCAGTGCAGCAGACGAGCAGGTGGCAGGTGGTGAAAAAAATAAATAATATACAATAAATGTATCAAGAGAACTGATACAACATGAATTTGTATTTTCGCAAATATCGACAACACATTAATTTGGTCGAGAATATATATAACACGTTTGTAAATACTAAATTTGTGAAATCAGCTGCTAAAGAAAACAAATTCCAAAGCAAACGAAACGAACTGAACTGAACCGAAACGGAATGCAGAAATGCAGTCGCGACGGCGTAGTTATGACGTCACGCCCGGCGCCTCGTTAATGGCATCTGGCATACGAAACAGAGATGAGAGCACACACACACATGCTTGCATATCTACATGTGCATGTGTGCATGTCGAGTTGACGGCAACAACAAATTTTAATCAATAAACATATCGCACGCTGGCTGCCGATCGTTGAAAATTATCGATTGCCCTAATAAATGATTTCTGTAAATACCGCAAATAATACAATGGCTGCAATACATGCGTGTGTGTGTGTGTGTGTGTGTGTTCGTGAAAACCAGGTCGTCTATTATAACGGTCAACGTACAAAAATTAGTTTTTTTTAGGCGGCCTCAAATCAATTTTGGTTTGTCAGTCAAACGAAATGAAAAACATTTGGTCAAAAACATACATACATACATATGTATGTGTGTTTGTGTAGTTGCATATTCTGCTGTAATTTATTATTATCCATGCCATGTTCGCCACACTACACACACAGCCTGTGTGTCTTAAGCATTACGATTCTCGTGTGTGTTTTCATTTGCATTCAAACATTTCGTTTTGTTTTAGTTTTCAAAATATCTACATATGTACATACATACATATGTATGCATGTATTAATGTGTACATGTGTATGATGTTCCTCGTGTAGCTGTTGGCACTTAACTTTCTATGCCTGTCTATAATTTTTTTTTATATATTTGACGTGGGTAATTATGACATACACAGACTCACAAATACATATGTATGTACATATGTATAGTGTTATGCAAGTGAGGGACTTAGCAGCTTGAGAGAAAGCGAGAGAGACTGGACTAAGGCTATATTTCCCTATGTTCTTGGTAGCCCCATTGAATGTGTTATTTGCAGACTCCTTTTGGATCCGCATTCATGTGTATGAACATATACATAAATACATATGGATGTACATATGTATATAAACATATTCCCGACCCAAGCATTAGACACGTTCTTCATTCTTCGGTGTGCTTCGGCTATAAACAATCTTAAATCTCAACATTTACGAGGCAATTTCACATTTAAGTAAACGTTATCTCGTTTGTGCGCCCCAAAGTTAAAAGAGCTGCCACTTCCCAGAAGAATATAAACTAAAAAGCATATTTCTGGCTTGTCTGCATTTGTGTGTTCGTGTGTGTGTGTGCAAATATTATTAGCACAAATCATACAGAAGTTTTCCCCTGTATTCCCTTTTTAGCTGTTGCCTTTTGATCTTCCACGTAGTTGGATATAGTTCGCTTTAATCTCCGCCTAATTTCCGTTGTGTTGAAAAATTCCGTTTTTTATGGATATAGTCCATTAGTAATACATATTTGTTTACATCAGATATAGAATTATGTATTATACTAAATAGAATGTTTCCAAATCATAAGAATTTTTTCAAATATATGGTTGTATTGGTTATAACCAAAAAAATTTCTTTTATATGATAACAATTATTAAACAAAACAAAGTAAAACACAAAATGCTTTTTGCCGGATTTATAGCTGAATTATTCCCTAAAACTTCTCATTTAATATAATTGTAAAAATAATACCAAATGGAAGTACATATAGAATACAAATGGAAATTCGTCAATATTGCATAGGAACAAGCTAAATTCACATTCCAAATGCGATCACAGCGCTATGCACTATAAAGTCTTGTGGTTTTACATATTTAACGATCGCTTAATTGCAAAGAATAAGTTGACAAGTTGATCTTTATATCTGTATGTATTACGTATGTATGTATGTATTTATATTTCATAAAATATTACTTTTTTTTAATTTGATTCACCCACGAGCTCTCATTAATGTGTGTGCGAGAGTATTTGCCGTTCAAGTTTTGTTTTTAAACAATTTTCTCTCGTTTAGTTTCTCGTTTTGGTTTTTGGCGCGAATTTGTTTGGTTTTTAATTATCCAAGTATATGTAGGGTACAACCAACCACACATAATCAACATGTTTTCGTTTGTAAATAATGCAGACATCAATTGCGCGTTGAACGTAATTTATGGGGCGCCCCTCGCAGACCACGTTGCGTACGCTTCTCTTCCCCCTTCCTGGTCCCTGTAAATTCAAGGTACGCGTACTTAGTTATGTTGTGCGTGGTGTGTTTGAAATGAGTTCTAGAACCGAAAGAAATCTATAAATTAAATCGTATTAAGCATGGGAAATAGACTGATCTGGCGCTGCCACAACATGCCTTAGTTTTTTATCGAATTAAAACAGAAAAAAAAATTACCGCACACAAATTAGACAAATGTCTGTTGCCTGTTGCCCGTTGTAGAAGTTTATAAAAATAAGCTTTAACATATTTCACACCCACTAAAAAGAAAGAGCGATAGAGAAAGAATTTGGCAGCCGCCACAGACTATAGCACAGAAGAAGGAGAAGCAAGTCCTCAATTTGACGCCATTCCTATATCATCAGAGCAGCAGAGAAATCCCACAATTCCATGGCCACATAGCGAGACGCTTCACAGACCAGAGACACGATCAGTTGCCAAACGAAACGATATAATTCATATTCATGTATTCATTTATAAATACAGCAACAAAAATAACGACATCAGCTACAACAAGAAATGAAGCCGATGGCGCGAAATGAATTCTGAATTTATAAATTAATCTGTTGGAAAATATCATAAAAATATCACGACTGTCGCACACTCAAAGAATAATAGTTCGTAAAAATGAGTTATGCCCTATGTCAAAGTATAATTTGCTTTCTTAAATTCATTTGGTGTATGAAAACAAACTAAGTGAACTAAAAATGTAGAAATGCAGTTTTAAATACTATATATGATAAATAATTATAAAATTATTGTAGCAATACAATATTATGAATTGTTAGGAATTCATATCAATAAATAACAATAATAATATTCTTAAAAGTTGCACGAAACAATCTGAAATGCTTGGAACGGATAAACATAAACGAAACTCTGTGACGAAGAATCCCCTTGATATATATTATAGCCCCCACATATGTTCTACATAGTAAATTCTATCGTATATCCGATTTGTGAAGATTTACGGCGACCAAACACTTTGATTAAATTGCGCGGGCTCGTCGTGTTTGTTTATGGCTATAGAGGAAGTGTTTAGACAACGATTAAAAGTAAATAAATGTATTTTATTTGATAGTTTAAAGTATCGACGCCAGTATCGACAATCGACCAATGGACAGTTTAGTCAGATCGAAGCATGTCCAGCAGCCAGAAGAGATTGGAGCGTCCGCAACCGGAACTGGAACGAGCTGCTGCTAGTAGTCGTCGATCCAGTGTGAATGTGGTCGAGCCATGTCGTCGCGGCGCAGCTCCTTTCGACGCAGGGCCAGAGATGCAGAGAAGCCAGCATTCGAGCGCTTCAAGGATCACTGCCGTCACTTTACAGCGTTTATGTTCAGCAATGTGGGCATCATTCTGCTTGTGACATTCTATACCATCGGGGGAGCCTTCATCTTCCAGGCTATTGAAATTTACGAATACGAGAAACTCAAGACGGACAAACCGCATCGATTCATCGAGCGCAACGTGAGCGGCGAATGTCTAGTCCGTATGTGGGAAATGACAGCCGAGAATATAAGTTTCTTTGATCGACAGGCCTACAGAAAGCGGTAAGTAAATAATTTCTGAAAATTAGCTTGCAATCAATAAATTTAAAGGGCGCCTCTGCAAAGTATGCAATACAAAATACGCTTAACATACAAGTTAAATATTTAAGACATTTTTGTAGTTTTTTTATATTTATAGTAGAGTTATCGAATTACAATATACCCTTTTATACCCTGCAGTGTCAACGATGTGCTGCTCGACTATCAGCGCGCTGTAGTGAAGAAACAATTGTTGGGACCCGATGTGGATCATCAGTGGAGCTTCTCTGGGGCGTTTCTTTACTCTCTGACTGTCATCACGACCATCGGCTATGGCAACATCACGCCCAGCTCGGACTGGGGCAAGCTTGTGACCATTCTGTATGCGATCATTGGAATGCCACTCTTTCTGCTCTATCTATCCAATATAGGTAAGTGTATCTAGTCTATGTATATCTAGTTGAGAGTAAGGTGAAATCTCTTAACATTTTCAGGCGATGTGCTGGCAAAATCATTCAAGTGGATCTACTCCAAGGTCTGCCTCTGTCGCATTTGTCCAGGCGTAGCTAAGCGGCGCATAATACGCGAACGACGAAAGTTGCGGCAACTGGCCAGAGCGGTAGGTTTCCTTTCGTGCCCTGTTGTCTTGAAAAGATCCTTACGACATCTTTTCCCCTCTTACAGTTGCAAATGCATAACATGGAGAGTGCTCGTGGTAGCAGCAGCACCAGCTACAGCAGCAACAGCAACAGTTCCTCGAACAGCAGCAGCAGCAGTGACTATACCAAAAGCTCAGGACAAACGTCCAGTGTGTTGCATGTGCCATACTCCGACTCTGATTCAGATATAGAGCGTGAGATTCGCGGCAGCACAGATGAGATTACGGTGCCTCTAACAGTTTGTGTATTTGTTATGGTTAGGTAAGTGCGACCTTTCCTATTTCTGATTAGACTTTTAATTCCAGTATTTATTCATCTTTATAGCTATATTCTATCGGGTGCCATACTCTTCGGACGCTGGGAGGATTGGAACTATTTGGATGGCAGCTACTTCTGTTTCATTTCGTTAAGCAGCATTGGATTCGGTGATCTGGTGCCAGGAGATCGTGTGGTAAGACCCTGAATAAAGCACTATATGTTATGTTGAAACTACTTAATTGCCTAATATGTTACTCCTCACAGATTACCGCCGATAAAGACAAGGTCGAAGTGAGCTTCATTCTCTGTGCTGTTTATCTGTTACTGGGAATGGCGCTAATTGCTATGTGTTTCAATTTAATGCAGGTCAGTGTACACAAATTTAGATTTAGGTCTTCATTATGAATACAATATTTAAAACTATTTGCAGGAACAAGTAATACATAATATGCGCGCCATCAAGCGCGGATTCAAGGCCTGCTTCCGATGCCGCAGCTCCTAGCCAGTCCGTCGATCGTCTGTACAAAGTCTAGAGACCCAGGCTATACTTATTTAAATATATAATTAAGTAACGACTATTAGATTTATGTATGTATATATGTATAATGTATATTTTAGAGAGAAAGTGTTCCTTCTTTTTTGTTTTGGTAAAACAGTACTAGTCTACTCACATAATTAGTGTTAAATTTGTAGTATAGTTTAAAATACAATTAGATATACACGCTGCCCGTTGGCCATTCCTCCGATTTGTATAATCATAAATTGTCTTTAAATACTACTACTAAATCTAATGGTTAATTAGTAGCAACTGCAGCCTGTGCCAATTGCTATTAGGCTTTACTTTGGCTAAGAAGACTTGCTTTCTGTTTTTGGCTCATTTGCTTCTCAAGTCGTTTCTCCTTGGCAATCAAGGACTTCACTTGCCGATCCATCTGCAGCGGAGTTGTCCGCGACAGTTCCGCGTAATTTGGTACTGTTTCCGAATACTTATCAATGCATGCATTCTGAAATTGGGTATACAAGGCGCTGCACACGTTGGTGCGGGCGGGCGAAATAAGTTGATCGAAGGCGGTGCCTTTGAGGGCATCGAATTGAACGCGAGTTTTGGCTGTGACCTGCTTACGACGTATCTTTGTCTTAGATACAGGTGTGCCTGTAGTTTTGTGCAGTTCGTGGGTGGGCAGCGTTTTTTTACTATCCACAACCAGTTTGCGATGGCGAACCTCAAATTTCATGCAGGGACTGGGCGGTTTAGTTGACGACACCTTCGATGTCTTCTTTTTCTTCTTCAACGGCGACCAGGATATTGGTGACTTTGGTTGATTCGAGGAGTTTGACTTTTTTCGTGCATATGTCCGTACAGGCGCCTTATGTTTGAAGCCGGTGATAGATGATTGAGAAAAACTTGTCTTTTGCGAATGAGTCAAGCTGGAGGATAGCGATGGACGCAGAGGGCTGCTCATTAATATGGAATCATCAATAATCGGTGCTTCCAGGTTTTGAGCTGGCAAATCGATGGCAGATGACGTGTCAAGGGGCTGAAGAGGGATCGGATTGGGAGTAACAACTTTTTTTGATGGCTGACAACGCGTTTGCTCAGGCGTCAGAATGCCTGCGTTCTCCTTATCGCTCCAGCTGCTTGACGATGGTGTGCTTCTCCCCAATGGACTAGATAAGTTTGCAACGTAAGGGTCGGAGCTGATTCTATGTGGTGTTTTAGTGTCAGCTACGATTCTTACGTCGCCAAACTTAGAGACGGGTAAAAGAAGCGCATTGGTGTCGGCAATGGCAGCAGCGCAGCACCGATGGTGCGGTAAGATGTTTTGAATGGAAATCCGTCCCTTGACAATTAACGGCATGAAAAGTTCACTCTCGTATCCCGGGCAGTCGACAAGCACAACATTTTTGCCTGAAAGTAGTTTTATTTTGAAAACCAGGCTGCTGTTGGTAGCTTGGATTGGCATTTTTTCTTGGCCTCAGTTGTTAATTTGGTGCAAAAAACCGTGTTTTTAAATTAAATAAAATATATTCCAGGCAGTTGTGTGAATTGAAACAAACTACCTAGATTCAAAACAATTATTACACTAAATTTTTAGTAGATCAATTTGAAATTTGAATCGTATTTCCTTTGTTTTTGTTTTGTGGACGACGATGTGTCAGCGTCGATAACTGCGTGTCCTCCGATATTTAAGACATCGATTATTTGGGGCGGTAATAAAGGTTTCTTGTTAAGGTACTCTTATCACTGAACCGAGCAACTGTAATTTGATGGTAAGTCTTTTAGACTTATATTTACCTTATTTGGGATTTATTTAAAAAAAAACAGCTTTTATCATTACTCAATTTCAATGAATTTCATAGACAATAGCTAAGTATGAATAGATAAATTGTGACGTCACAAAGACGACCATCGTATACAATGAGACCATGTTATCCTATCGAACTAACAAGTCAAAACGCTAGAGGTGGGAAAACATCGATGTTTTGGTTTTTTGTCCAATTTTGTATAGATAAAACAATACCTAAACTTCATTGAGATCATTGTTTTTGTTTAGGAACAGTTATTGGTCTACCACTTTTGAAGAAAGTCTTGTTCGCCTATCAGAGATCAGCTGGCCCGCCTTGCTGAATACCCGCTCAGACTCACAAGACGAAGCCTGCACACATAAAATTTTGTATACGAGAGTTTTCATCACTCTGTCTTCAGTACTCATCCAAAAAAACATAAACATAATCGAAAATTGTATGTATGCACTTGATATTTGCTTCCAGTATTGCAAAGGGTCGCATTTTTCGTTTGAATTTGTTTTCCCCTAAGTTAATTTGGATACTTACAATTTCCACGTTTTACGTTTTACCACGAATTTTGGTATCATCGATGTTAGCAAAAATGATGTTGCCATCGATGTTTCCCCATCTCTACCAATCGCTCATCACTAGTTTATACAAGTATGCGATACTGCAAAAAACACAACAGATGACTTTTATAGTGCAATAAAGTATAATTTGCAATCTGCAGAACAAAATAAAATCTAGCTTACAAGGTACGCTTAACAGAAGTGCATACGTGTCAAATATAATTATAAAGTTTTGTGCTAACTTATAATGGAATAATCAGAGCAATCCATGCGAACATCTAATCTTAATATAATTATGACAACAGACTTGTTATTCAAATGTGGCGTATTGCATTGTCAAGGCAGCAAATATTTTTGTTTGCTAATTTAAAGTAATTTTCTGGTCATTGAAAACTTTTTTACGATGCGTGATGATTCATGAGCAAAAGAAAAAAGACACGAATGGAAATAGAAAGGTGGAAGCGTCACGATACGTTACCTCCCAACCACCCCTAGAGAAAAACAACAACAAAGACCTACAAGAGATACGAGAAAAAAACCCTATTATCTTATTTTTAAAAAATCCATTCATTCCATGTTCGTTGATAATACTTGACAAACGGCATTAGCGGAGGCTTGTGAGTGTGTTTGAATATCATTAATAACGTCTTGCTGGTTTTGCAATCTACAAAAGAAAGTGACTACTGTAGCCATATAAAGCACATATGTACATATGTGTGTGTGTGTGTTTGTGTGCATGTTTGTGTTTGCCTATTTACGCGTTGTTTATACACACATCCATAAGTACATGTAATCATATTGCTTATAACAGAATTGGAAACACTTTATTTGACTCTCGAGCGAAACTACTAGAGATTTAAAAGTGTCAAAGACCTTAATGATGTAAATTGTCAGAATTAGGAGGTGTGAACAACTTATTAAGTGATACTGATACTCTGTTGTAACTTAAGTTTGATCACGCTGTATGCAAGTATCTGCTTATTATTGTTGTTAGACTTTGTCAAGTTGACCGAACTGACCTAATAAGATAAATCTATGTCTAACTTACTTTGTGTTTGTGGTCCCGCATCCAAACTAATTGGCCTATTAATATTTCTTCATTGATTGAATACACCACAGATACATGCATAAACCACAAAAAAAAAAAAACACAATTTCTCAGTTTCTTTTTCTTTTATAACCACGAAAAGCTTCTAATGAAAACTAGTTGTCAAAACGTTTAATGTATAATTAACATTATAATTATAATGCTATACGAAACTTTGATGAAGGTTTTGAAACATCAGAAAGGCTTTATTCATCAGGATTCTTATCAGTTTTCGTCTACACTGTCTGACGCGTATCACGCATTCTGGCTTTGGTTAGACCCAGATAAATTTGCAAGTGTTATGTATTATTATATACAATACATAATTTATTTATTTATTTGCAGGCATTAACAAGAAGAATATTAAATAAGAATAGCTAACTTGGATCTGTGAATCAAAGCTTGCAGATGGATATATTTATTCGCGATAATGGTAACCAGAACAACAGTTACTGTTCAGTATTGGGAAACCGCACCACAATATTCACCAGTGCCTACAATGGAATCCCTGAAACTCTGATTTTGAATACCATCTTTTGGGTGTTACTTATACTGTTGTTCACTGTGCTTCGTCATCAGGCAAGCGACTATCGTTTGGCTCTTGTGAATAACAATGGTAATAAGAGACGTTGGACGGAGATATTTTATTCCAGAGCCGCCAGCGTTGTGGAACCGCAACCAGGCACATCGCAGAATGTATCGCCCCGACCAAGTGTGGACTCGCATCAATCGCAGGGAGCGGATTCGACGCCATTGTCACCCATTCAAACGGAACCGGGTATATTCAGTTGGATAAAAGTGATATTTAAACTGCGCAAGGAGGCAATTCTACTGCACTCCGGCCCGGATGCCGTGCATTATTTATCGTTCCAGCAGCACTTGATGGCAGTGATGGCTGTGGTCACCTTAATTTCGTTGGGCCTTATTCTTCCCATTAACTTTTTAAATGGCCCCGAGAATAATCCATACGATGTGAATACGTTCGCCCGCACAACAATGGCAAATCTTCAGCCCGACTCTTCCTGGTTGTGGGTGCACACTATTATTACTATATTGTATATTCCCTTGGTGGTGCTTGTTATGCGTCGTTCCTCGGGCCGTAATGCTTTCAAAAAGGCCGCCACACGCACCATCATGATATCAAATATATCAAACAGGTTAGTCTGACCTTTGACATTCTCAGGACATATTATTAATCCCATGTTTCCATTTTAGTGACCGCAACAAAACTGTCATACGTAACTACATGCAGGAACTGTTCCCGGATGTGACCATCGAAAGCGTTAGCATTGCCTACAACATTTCCCGCCTGTTTGTACGGAATGACGAATACGAGAGAGCACACGAGGCTCGCGTTTATTGTGAGCAGCATCGAAACCGGGACACTTTAATGGCCAAGCCAGAATGGTGCTCCTGCAAAAAGGAGAACGCCTATGAATATTATCAGCGCGAGGAGCGCAAATTGTCAGGAGATGTGGCGCGTTTGCGTGCCTCAACAATGAATGAACCTCTGGACATTGCCTTCCTTACCGTGTCCACAGTGCAGGAGGCCCAGAATATTGTCACACATTTTACGCCCGGAACTTATCGCCAGTGGCACATCATGTTTGCACCATCGCCTGATGATATCTTTTGGGAGAACCTGAATGTGAACAAAAGTCATTGGTACTTGAAATTCGTCTGCGTCAATGTTGTCCTCTTCATTGTGCTCTTCTTCCTCACCACTCCGGCTATAGTGGTGAATTTGCTGAACAGCCGATCTTGGCTAAAGGACACTGAGAGTAAAATCTCACCATTGATATCCGAGTTCTTGCCCACGTTGATGCTGTGGACGCTATCAGCGCTGATGCCAGTGATTGTCTCCATTTCGGACAAATGGATGGGCCACTATACGCGCTCCAAGCAGAACTATTCGATCATGACCAAATGCTTTGGGTACTTACTGCTCATGATCTTGATATTGCCCTCATTGGGATTGACATCGGCCCAAGCGTTGCTAGAATGGGGCTTAAACAACGAAACCGAACGCTGGCAGTGCATCTTCTTGCCCGATCGTGGTTCGTTTTATGTCAATTATATTATCACCGCCGCGTTTATTGGTACCTCGTTGGAGCTGTTGCGTTTCCCCGAACTGATTGTCTACATTTGGGCATTGATAAAGGCTAGTTCGAAGGCCGAAACACCGTACATACGTAAATCAATCATGTTTGAATTCCCGTTCGGAACTCATTATGCCTGGACCACCCTCGTCTTCACCATATGCATTGTGTACAGTGTGTTCTGTCCGCTGATAATGCCATTTGCCATGATTTACATTTGTCTTAAGCACTTGGTCGATCGTTATAACTTGTACTTTGCCTACGGACCCTCAAATATGATTTCACGCAAGGGTGGCAAGATTCATTCCACCGCTGTCACCATGACCAAGTTTTCCGTACTAATATTAGTCCTGGTTATGGCCATGATATGCTATTTCCGTGGCGATGACGGCATGGCACGATTTTTAATTTTAATCATTACCTTGGCCATCACTGTGACGTTGTTCATCTTTATGTCCCCCATTAAGAGGTGTGCGGCCACGCGACGTCCGAGTATTGTGGAAATTGCAGGCCCTGCTCCCGCCTACATACCCGATGTACTCAAAACACGCACGGAACCCACAGTCAAGCCCTCGGTGGCCGGATTCGGTGGTTATGGGGCAGACAATGTGTCCGATTACGATAGCTCCCAGTATAGTGTCAATAGCGTGGAGGCGTAAGGTGGCTGGCTAATCAAAACTCTCGACACAAGCAATCAAAGAGTTGAAATTTACATTTAAATATTTACATATTTTTGTATAAGATTTTTATGAGCCGCTGATAACTTTCCAAGTGCTGTTAATGTGCAAAGGGCTTCTTCGTTTGCAATGGGAAAATGTGATAGCAATTAGCCTCGATATTCGTTCGTGCGTCTAAGTTCAGTTAAAAGTCGTTTTAAGAAAACGTACCCTATACTGCGCCGCCTTTTTAACGTAATTTCCATTCTTTCTGTACTTTTACGCATAGACTATATATATATAATTCCTTTCTGTTCATCTATCTATGTATAATGTAATACTCTCAATTTTTATCAATTTGTTTGTAACTAAAATTGTATATATATATGACACCTTATTTAAAAGACATTTGGCTAATTAAACCAACTGCAATTTACAAGTATACAGTATACAGCAATATATATATATATCTATATATATATACATATGTATACTTAATATATCTATAAGGATAAAAGTGAAAGAGAACACACCCACTCACAATGCATTATGTATACAATTAATTTTGTTTATTTATCGAAAAATCATAAATAAAAACGATTTAGTTTATGCGTATCCGTTTTACATACAGATGCAGAATTACGAGTACTAGTTTATTATTTATTTAAGTATTCTATTAATATTAGCCTGCAAATGTTCTTCTATTGTATTTTTAAAGGAGAAGTAACATCAATAAAAAAAACCCATAAACAAAAAACGAAATCGAGTTTACATTCATTTTTGTATTGCTGTAAATCGTCTGTTGATGATCTCAAAACATATACACATAGTACATCGTTTGCTCTCTGAAATAAATCTCCTAATTTAATTGATGATAATGTAACTTACAAAGGAAACGAATTGCAGCGATTACACTAACCACCAAACATCACATGCACATTGTGGTTCATAGGGTTGTTGATTGTGTAAGAACTGCAATTTTAAAATGTAATTGATATATTATTCAATCCATTTACCGCTTGCATGTTACAAAAAGAATTTCGTTGGACTCGTTATTGATGTATGTGGTATAGGTATAGTTGGCCAAAAGAACGCAGCATACTTATGCCACATAGTTGTATTGGTTTTGATTATCCTTGTCTCGTTCCATGTAATCACGATCGATCAGTGATTCGATGCGCTTTTTCAGATCCGCAGGCTATAACAATTGGTAGAATATAGAATATTGTCTGAATTATAATTAGATAAACTTTACGAACCTTAACGGGGAACGTTAGCTGATTGAACAACTCGGTGATGAGCAAATTGTGGCTAAGGGTCTTACGCATTTTCATAATGCGCACAATGGCCGCATCAATTTGATACTGACGATCCTGGAAAACGCGCTCCTCGGTTGCCTTCTGCTCCTCGTTCTAATTGGAAATGGTTAGAGAGAAATAATTGTATAGAATAAGAATTTATAAGCTGTTCAATTCTTTGCTTACCGTCTCCTTCATTTGAATTTGATTGATCTTAATGCGGAACAGTTTGTTTGTGAAATCATTATTAAAATCAAACTGATCTCCGTTCTCAATGTCGCGCCCCTTGGGCGTCTTAGTGATAACACGCGCCCGTCCGCAAGCAAGAGACTGCAAGGTGCGTCTTAGCTCGCCATCCTCGATACCGGTAGCAGCCAATATGTCTTCATAGATGATCATTGGTTCATCATTGAACAGCAGCAGGACAAGCGCTTGAAACAGCGACACCATCAGCTCCTTAGGCCCCTGCAGAATATAATTATGATGGAAATTTGAAACAGAGCAGATTGGCTAGAATAGAATATAATTTCGTACCGCTTCAAATTGTGCACGCAGCACACAATTTCCGAGTGTTGGCTGCCATTGTAGCTTTCGCCCACTGTGCTTCTCCAGATAGAATTTGTTGAATATCTGCTGGGGATTGATGAACTGCGGAGGCATTGTGACTTCCGTTGGTGGATATGTTGGCCAATAGCCCATGGTTAATATGCTGACGGTTAAATCAAGGTTGGTAACATCACGATCATTGCTAAGCGTATGACCGCGAAAAGCCAAATTAACATCACGACTTAGTTCCATATCCTTGAACATTCCCTCCAGCTTAGACGTAAATCCGCCACCGCATTCCTGTTTCAACTTCGACAACATACTCTTCTCGGAATCCACTGAGGCGGACTTGCCCACAAGCAAACGTTTTGCCAGATCCTGCGAAATGAAAATATAAATTAGTTTACATCGTCAACGTTATTATAAATGCATTAATTTTAACCTTTTTGTAGAATGCTTCGAATACATCTTTGCCATGAATAAATCGAAACAGAACCATTATTTTATCCAAGGTCTTCTCCAGCTCTTCGTCGGTGGTGCCCTTGTTACCAGAGCGCAATTTCATGTCCACATATTTAGCTGTTTAGAAGATGGGAGATATAAATAAATCTTAACTGACTTTACAATAGCAAGATTACAAACCAATGAGCTCTGCTGGTTTATTAGCGCGCTGATTGATGAAAAATTCGAAGGCCTCACGCAACGAATTCGTGAATTTTTCATTGTGTTCGAAACAATTGCGAACGATAACATCCATTTTATCTTTAAAGTCCAGCAGATCTTGCACCATGCTCTTATCCTTTTCAGGATCTATTACAATGGTGCGTCCCTTTTTCTAAAATGTTATAAGCAATTCAGAATGAGAACTTGATGATTGATTGATTAGTTTGATTGTCTTACCTTGATATAACCATTGAAATTGCCACATAACTCGGAAGTACCGTTTTTGACACGACTGAGCAGGCCGTACAAAAGAGTTAGATCGTTCAGTCTGTTATCCTCTAGTAGTGAATCAAGGCCCTTTTGCAGAATTGTTGTTAAGTGTTCAGCAAGTAGCTCCTTTTCCACATTGTATATCAAAGGATGTCTGCGGAAAAATTACAAATAAGTTTAGTGAAAGCTATTGTATGTTTATATGACACTTTACTTCGTGCTAGAGTCCAGATAATGCAGAAGACGCTCATTCTCCTCGGCTAGGCGTTTGCTCACATGCTGTAAGTATTCGGGCACCTCCAGTTCCTGCATCTTGCGTTGACTCTCAGCCTTGTACAGTTGGTTGGTGGCATCAAGGAACTTCTCTTCGAACGCACTGCTATATATCTGCAGATCACACAGCATGCGTACCAAGCTCTTAAGCAGTCCACGATCGACTGTCGATCCCTGGCGTTCCTTTTCGATGAGTGTCAAGAGGCCGTCAACAGTTCGCTTCTGTACAACGCTATTCTGCGCAAAGTGTATGCGAAAGAGGTCCAGCCCCATGTCCCATATAGAGTGTATGGACGAATTTTGCAGCACATAGGTGCGATCCATATATAAAAATATGCTACGTATCATGATCATCTGCTGACAGAATGATAGCCACCAATTGTTAATTTTCTCCAACAAAACCTGAATTGGAAAGTTCATATATAGTGAGTATGTATATAATGTGTTGCAAGTGGCAAGAAGTTACCAGTTTGTCCATGCTTCCACCAGTGAGCTCCTTCAGTTTTATATTACGTTTAACGTGCTGTTCAGTGAGCTCCTTCAGTTTGGCATATAATTGTGCATCCATTTTATGGCTGCACATATTTACAACGGCCTGGTAAAGCTCCTCCAAAGAATATTTGATAGGCTTGGACAGTTGAATGGCGATAACGGCCTCCTCGAGCTTCACATAGGTGTCCTCAGAATAGTTATCGGGCAGTGTGGGTTTAGCTATGGCGTTAATGTGAATAATATGCAAATATATTATTAAATGTTATCGATATCGTTATCGCTGGCTGTTGGCTGGTTGCCACTTACCCTTGAAGTTCTTAATAACTATCTTCTTGACATCGCCCGGCTTGTTGTTATGTATGGCGCCCATGCGATTCAGAAGATTTGAGGTAGTTGGTGCAGCACGTATGTCATTGCTGTGATGCGAGCCAAGTTTGGAAAAGTTTGGCAACCGTTCGCCGTTTGTGGACGCGGCGGAGTTCATGTTTTGAGCAGCAAAAGCGCTTCGGCCTCCAGGATTACTTGTAATCGAGCTGCTGCTGCTGTCACCCTTTTTCAGGCAGGATGAAATATTCTCAGTGTCGTGCAATTCAGTCGTATCCATAAGCTTGTATTTCTTTGCAGCACTCATAGCTTGGAATGAGTGTGTGTGGTATCCAATACGCTGGAGCTGCTTCTGCTCACGGCGCTGGCTTTGCAACAACAATTACTGTTGCCTGTTGTTAATGTGTTGGCCGTTGTTCCTGATAAAAGCTGATCTGAATGTTTTCCTGCACAAAATGTTTTATTGTTCACATAAGAATACAAATTCCACTCGTTTCTTGGCATAAATTTACCCTGTGTGCCAGTGCTAAACAAATTTGACGATATCGATATATTACCTTTTTGCTACTTTTGCACACTTCTCGATGTCGCCATCAGCATTAAACTGGCAGCTCAAGCAAAAGGCACTTTATTTGTTGAGTGTCGAAGTTGCAGGATGTGTCCGTGCACTAAAATTGCATCGAGCAACGTAAATGTCACAATTTACGCGTTAATTATTTATTTGCACTGCACAACTCAATTTATGCATTCGAGACTAATGGCAGAAATCGATTATTCATCGACCGACCGCCACAACATTTGCCGATAGCTTCTAATACGAATAATACAAAGACAACCGGGATATGGTCGTACAGCAAATTTGCACGCTCATTCGGTATGATAGGCTCGCTTCAAACATGTTTGAACCGGCATTCGTTCCATTCGAACATAAAAGCTGTTACTTTTTTTTTTTTTTTTTTGGTAAAAACACAACCTTAGATGTATGTATATTTAATAAGCGTTGAGTTCTTCTTTTATTTGTCTTAAATATAATATCAAATATGTATTATAGTAAAATATATATTAAGGTTTTTGCTAAATAAATACTGAAACGTGTATACAAAATGTAAAGGGTGGTGTGTACATTGAAAAAAAATTGTATCTACAGTTTACATATACATAATGATGTGTGTGGTAGGTGTACAACAAAGTCAAAGAATTCAAGAATTCTTATGTTATATTGATCTCTCGACTGCGCTTTGGATTAAGATATACATACATAATGTGTGCTTAATTGGTAACAACTTCTAGGTACAGGGGGTTTAAAGGTTTACTTATGTACGTTTTCAGAGCATCTTATGTACTTTTATGTATTTTATTTGTTGTTTTTTAATAGAGTTTAGGTTTATTTACTTTTACGTTTTCAATTGAGTTAAGCTTTAATGTGAGTAAACTTTACTTTGTTTTTATTAACGTTGTTTTATAAACTTTCATTTAAATCCATCAACAAGTTTTACATATGTAATTTGTGTACGAGTTCATGTGTAAAGTAAGAAGCCAGACCAGGTCAGCTTTTTATTGTTAGTACATACATTGTATATGTATATGGCAGCGTATTGTTAAGCATATATCAATACATAATTTCATTGATTGCAATTCATTTGAATGAATGATTATTACATACAACATTGGAGTTACTTAAAGAGGACAGCGCGGGTGTTAAAGCTTAAGCAAGTAGTTAAGATATCGTTGATCGTATATAGGTAATTATATTGATGGTATGTATGTATAGCTAACACAATAATAGCCTATAACACATTTGCAGGACATATTCAGTTGTAAAAGCAATTCAAAGCGGCGCCTACTTACAGTATATGCTTTAAAAATGGTACAATATTTATTTAAAAATAAAAAATACATAGTACATGCGATATTAGTGTACACGTTTTGCATACTCAATAGGTTTAATAGGTTACGTAGTTCAAAGCAAATATAAATGATTCGATTTACGCAATTCGCTCTTAAGACAAATGTATATCATTGTGTTTGTGATCAAACCGAATAAATAAATATAAATATATATATTTGTGGGTTTCTGATAAAAAAGTGTAATAAATAATAACCCAAACACTCGCTCACACACACATACACACTCACATTCAGACACACACAGAGAACGATATATCCCCTTCCCTGTTTCCCTTTCTTAATCAGGCAACATGTGCACAAAGCTAACAGGAAACATGCCACGCCTCGCCGGATGACCCTCGATTATGCCCTCCATCCAATTCTCGTCGTCTGTGCGCTCATTTAACACAATCAGAATTTCACCCTCCTTGAATTCCAGTTCATCATCGTTATCCGCAACACAATCGTACAGAGCTCGGCACCGACGTTGTCCGTTCTACAGCAACAACATCAACAACAATTAACAATAATAATTAGTTGAGCTTTTACTTAAATGTACTTACGTAGTGCAATTTGCCTCCAGATCCAGTGGCACTAGCATTCTTCGCTTGATTATCGGGCGATGAATTTAATCTATCATTATCGCTAGACGACACATTCGACTCGGCGGAATGATCCAGGCCACCGCCCGAAGAGTCCATATCCGTGTGCCACGACTCATAGTCGGTGAAGTTCCCGGATTGATTGATGAGCTGGGGAAGAACGAATGGAAATTATTAGTTCATTTTCTGTGAAAATTATTTACATTTTTATTTAGTTAGTGTAACAAATGTTAATGAACACAGAAGAACGCACAGAATTTTGAAATTGTTTTTTGTTTTGTATATTGTTTAGAGGTATGGAGCGCATGGAGTTAGAAGAGCTCTTGAGAAAATGCACACGGCACATTTAGTAGAAGAAAACCAAAATAGAAAGAAACGAAACAACAACAAGAACGGCAAAATTGATTTGTTTTTTTGGTTTGTTTAAATGATTTTCATTTGCTTTTTTTTCTCTGCCATTTACCGTTTCCTCGCTGGAATGCTCTAATCTCAACAAGTTTTGTTGTTTGCGCTGAAATTTTTGGAATTACAGGATTTACACAGGATATACATTGATATATATTTATATATATAACGAAGTGCTCGCCCCTTGATTTTCAACGCAATGAGGGATGCGTGTAACTTACCTTGCGCGGCGGCGCAATGGGACCTTCATCCATGGAGCTAATGCTTTCATTTGACTGTCCATTTGGAATTTCACGTTCTGTTAAGGATAAGAAAGATATCGTTAAAGATGCAGTTGTTCAAAAGAGTTTTGAAGCTTAATTACCTGCAGGTGGACCTGGTGGCGGTATTTTGGGTCTCATCAGCGCTGACTTGTCCACATGCTTGAGCGTTGGCAGTTCGCCAGTGGGCGGCAACACGAGCTTGGCCCCTGCCAGGTGAATGTTACGATTCAGTGACTCGCCACTGGGTGAACGCTTATGCCCAAAGGTTGTCATGGCCGGCATTAGATTGCTATTGCTGCCGTTTCCGGCAATACCTGCTCCAGATGCACCGCCAGCACTACCAGCAGTTATCCGTGGGGAGCTCTCCACACTTCGCATATGAGGAAGCGTACCGTATGCGTCCATTGGTTGATTCTTATGATTGATTGCGCGTATATCATTCGCATCCACGTTCTGTGAGTGCCTGGGCGGATGCGGAAGTGTGCCGTAAAATATACTAGACGGAGCACCGCTCACGACTGTGCCTGGCGGCGGAGCTGGCGCTGTTCGTTTCTTAAGTGAATTCATGTTGGCCGTGGACGTTGATTTTCGTGCTCCAGTCACATGCGCCAACTCACTCTGCATATTCAAACTGTTGCGAGCTGCACGCAAATTTTGGCTACATGCTGAGCTAGGACTGGATCCCCCACCGCCGCCATTGCCCGAGCTGCCGACACCGGCCACACCCAGATTGTTGCCACTGCCCAGATATTGGCTTACATTCGTGTGCTGTTTGGGCGAGGTACCAGCGGATTGCGTGTAGCCGGGCAATGTGAACTGGCGGGTCGGACAGTTGGCAATAGGACTAGAACTCGACTGGATGGAATCGCAAGTGGAGGAGCGTGAACGCAAGACCGGCGAATCGCCACCAGCAAAACTGGGTGGACGTGAGCGTGACTTCTGTGGGGAAATTTATGATAATATAACATATAAATATATATATATATCCTCTTCAAATACTTACACGCTCATCAATAACAGTTTCATCATCACTGAAATCGGTGGAGCCATCTTCATTGGGTAGATTCCAGTCAGTATTGATGTGATCGAAAGCACTCTTCTCCCTCTTTATGGCACATTCAATCTGTAAAAGGAGAAACACCTTGTAAGTTGAGATGAATAATATCAAAGTAGCAATCATTCACTGACCAACTCCTTGCAGCCATTGTGACCCATCTCTTTGGCAATATCCAGCGCTGTTTTGTTCTGCGAGTTTCGAAGTTCATAATCGGCACCAGAGCGCAGCAATAACTTCATGCACTCGCGTCGATCATGCAGGGCACACAGATGCAACGGCGTGTTCTTGCCAGTCACATCTAGCAGTCCGGGCGGATTGGTGGCTTTGTTCAAGCCTTTGGGCGGCATATTTTGAATGAGAAAATCGACAATGTGCAGTGTTGAGCCCGCCTCACGCAGCACAGCCAGATGCAGGGCTGTTTCGCCAGCATCCGAGCTGGGTAAGCTGCAGGTAAGGTCTGCACCTTCGGCCCATACCTGCAGCAGTTGACTCATATCTGCATTCACTATGGCCTGCTCCAGATCGCAGCGCAAGTCATTGTCATCAGCGCAGGTGCGCATCACATAACGCTTGGCCACATATTTGGCGCGTATGAAGTCGTAGCGCTCCTCCCTAGAAATTGCAATTAATATTATATATATTCCTTATAGTTATTAATCTGTAAACTTACATGCTGCTCTCATGATTTAGCTTTCCCCTGCCCAGTTTGGCCTCCATAATATCATTCAGTGTGCTGTTGCCCATGGCACGTGCTATCAGTAAATTCGCTGTGGTCAGATTATCCAGCGTGAGGCTCTGTATGCGCGAATGATGCACGCCCAGATCACGATGCACACCCGAGCACTGTATGCAAACGAGTATGCCAAAGTTTAAACTGATCCAGGTGACATCGTTGCGTGAGCCACAATCGCAGCATCTGTCGTTGCCTGGCAGCAGCTGAACATACCGAATCACTGTCTTCTGCAGCTCCACCAGGCTGGGACTCATCTGTGGATTGGCATGCTGGAAGGCCTTGGTGAGGGCTTTCTCTTTGCAGTTCACCAAGACTGCCATCCATGCCTTCTGATCGGACTCGTCCTCAGCTTGAAAGTGATATGGTCGATTGTCTACGAAAACATGCAATTAATAATGTATTCCATGGATAACTAAATGCTAAGGGGCTTACAGCTGATTAGATCGAAGCCCCGCTTGTCATCCGGCACCGGCTTTATCTGGCACGTAAGCAGATTGACGCGTGTTGGGGGTTTTGATTCGTCTGCGTGAAATATGTCCAAGAATCCGTCGCTAGTGACGCGACAACGACGCTTTTGCCACACACGTCGAACCTTGCCCTCGCTCTTCTTGAGCAGATGACCCTGGCGTGTGACCCCGTGATGCTTGTCGCCCTGCAGCTGATGCAACGAGTAACCGGCACCCGCACCACCACTGCGATTCTCCGACGATGGAACATTGTCCACACGCTCAAAGTCTGGTGTGCTGCGCAGCAATGTTCGCAAATCCAATAGACTCCGCCTATCCTCGTCCTGTTTCTGCTTGATCACATGCAGCTTGTCGCTCAGATCCCCAATGTACGTGCCAAAGTGTTCGATCGTTTGCAAACCATCTTTGAAGTAACTGCAATGCAATGCGAATGACTTGTGTTATATAAATGCAAACCGTATTAAGAAAGAGCCACAGCCAGCCCGAGGGCCGGGCGAGAGGTGGCTTATTTAATTAGTATTCCACACGATAACTCACTTATTTAGCGCGTGATAATACTCGATGAAATGCTGAAGCAACTCAATGCCAGTTTTTGTTTTGATCTCTTTGTATTTGAGTAGATACTCGCAGGTTTGCAGCTGATAGAGGCGACGCTCCTTCTCCATTTCGTCGGCAACAACAGCTGCATCAATCTCAGTGCGTACCATGCCCGCCTCCTTGGCCTGTGCCTTCTTCTCCTTTTCAATTTTTATGAATTTGGCCTCATAGTCTTTGGCCGCCTTATCGAAAGGACGCTTCATGTCGCCTTTGACGCCGCGTAGCTCGCTCTTAAGCATTGAATCAACCGGAAACATGACAATGTTGTTTATGTTTTGCATCTGAAAGGGATGAGTGAACCGGTATAATGAATTTAGCTTCACTTTGATTACTCTTTCTACTGCTTACCAGTGTCTTCATCAGCGCACTGAGCTCTTTGGTGACCACAGAGAACTTGAGAAAGGCAGCGCCAATGTCGGGCTCATCCTGATCAATAACCTTACCGCCCAGACGCTCCATGGCGCGCACCATAAACATTTCATTGTCCACATGAGCTGCAAAATTGTTGAAATATGCATAGTATAGTAATGTATTTTGTCTGAGATATATATTAACTTACTATTGCCAGAGTTGTGTATGGCTTTCACGGCCTTCTTCAGCTTTGTGAGACCCTCACGATCAAATTCAAGACGCTGTAATAAAAGAAATAATAATATAGATCAGATTCATGGTTCAGATATATTCAAATTAGTTAAATTGTAATTTCTTCAAGACTTTTGTTCTATTCATTTCTAATACGTAGCCATCTTCATGCATTTTTAAGTGAGCTCCGCTCTTACCCCCTTTGCTTGTGCACCACTTTGATAGCTCGCTCAACCTTTTGACTCTTCAATTAATATTAATTTAAGTATTTCATTGAATTAGACTGTAGGCAATCAGTGTCGCTTTTTCGACGAAATTTTGGAACTAGCAAATGAAATGTTAAATACGCTGAATATGAGAAAGAAATGTGCATTATAACGTTGCCAAACTGTAAAATATTTACTAAGTTCTTCAATAGAAAGAAGGATTGATTAGATAAAAAACTGCACAAATGTATGTGTGTGCAATATAACTATAGTTCTGGTACAATTTATGATTGCAATTCCATACTTATTTCTGTTGTTCATGAGTGAGTGGGCAACGAGATAAGAACAGAATGCGATGATGTTTAAAACGTGCTAATAAAGCTTAGTCATACATAAGTTAATAAACAGCAGAAAGCTAAAGTTTATGCCAAATATTTGGAACGCATAACGCTTAGAACAATAACAAATAAAGTTGGTCACAGTCAACAACATAACTGGTTTCCGTTTCTCTTTCTAGCGACCAGTTGAGTTCTTTTTTTGTTGATAACAAAAGATGAAATTCGTAAAACGGTCCGGGCCCGGTCAAGTTACTTTTAGCAGTAAACCGCATATCGTATATAATACGACACATGTTTGTGTGTTATTATACAAAAAGGTATTATGAATAAGCTGCCCTGTAAATAACGCAACGTATTGTATGCGAAAATTCAATACCCGTTTCATTTCTATGTGTGTGTATCACTCGTGTTCCACATATATGTATTTATTATACATAAAGTTCTATTTCGGCCCATTTTACGGTTCTTTCTTCGATAGAGACAGTAAAAAAAAGGTGTGTCTTGGTCTTGGGCGCATTTATTGATTTGCCCCCTTTGGGTGGACACAATTTGGTGAAGCCATCAGTGAAATTAAATATTAAACATTTAATTTTCTGTCAAACATTCATCAGAAGCAAACAAAATTCGGGTCCGCTCGAGTTAAAAAAAGAGATTAGACCTTAATTAGCGCACAGTGGGACAAACTATTAACTAAAATTGTTTAATTTTGTATTTATTACTCATCAAACGAATTACATTGACTTTTATTGAAGCGAAAAATTAATCACATAATAAAAATAACTGTTTACTAGACTTATCAGTTGAAGGTTTGTTCAATATGTTTTATATATACTTGAGTTTCCAATGAGGTTTATCAATATTGACTATTGACAATGAGTTTTCTAAGGGAATATATAGATAGATAGATCGAAATGTAGTGACTGGAGCTCAGGGTGCGTCTGCTGCTGTCCCGACAGCAAGGGGGCTAATTTTAGAGCTGCAATGGGCCTGGTGCTCTCGCAGCGAAAAGAATTAGAGCGCAGAGATTTAGATATAGTATATAGAAAGCACACACACATATACAATTTGATGCGTAATCCAATCCAGTAGGTGTGGCTACTTGTTCAGTGATAGGTTCTGATCGCGAGCTTTGAGCTAAATGTGGCAATTTGCGCGGATGTCGACTTCGTATACGCTTTATCTGACGCCTTTCCGCCCGCACTTGCCACCTTATCAGTACAGGCAGCTGCAACAACAACAAAGCAATGTGCGAGCAGAGCAGATGCAATGACTAAAAATAAAAATACCAATAAAAAATTGCCCCACGTTCTGGGGCAACTGCAGTGGCAGCTGCATTGATTTACGAATATGCACTTTATTTGTTTTCTTTTTTGGGATGTTGCATGTTGTTGATGGAGAAACAGTAACCACCTGCACGACGTCATCATGAGCCAACCCCAGCACGGGAGAGTGAGAGGGTCGGCGATGCGGCAGACGACTGTGGGGTTCACTTGGCGCAGTGCCAGTTAAATTTTGCTTTTTCATAGAACACATATAATAAACAAATTTGCTTTTTTCTGCTTGTGGGGGCGTATGCACTGCAGTATATAAAGCACACATACACACATACATGTACACGTATGTATGTACACATACAAAACAAATATATATGCACAGGCATGCATTTTATAGCGCTGGATCATTGATTAGCTACCTTGAACTTTACCGAGACAGGTCGAAGGAGGGGGAGAATATATGTTTGGGGTGTAGGAGTAGGGTTTAAAGTGGGTAAAGGCTTACCTCTTCCAATATGCTAATCGTCTGACGACAATCCGGCATGCGGGATGCAAATGTGGAGGTTGTGGGGGAATTGTAATCATCCCGCGTCTCCTCCACAAACTCGGAAATGCCAATTAAAGCTGGCGGCATTTTAATATGTTGTTATTGTTGTTCTAGTTGCTAATTTACGATTCACTTTTAGCTGGGCACACTTTTATTTTATTTTTTAGCTAAGTTTAGTTTGCACACAATTATCAAAACATCGACGAGCTTCAAGGACGCCCAGGCGGCAACAATAAACACAACGAGCGAAGGCAATATACGAATGTGTTATATGTATGTGCCACAGCTGCTGCTGCGGCTCCTGCTGCCGCTGGTGCAACAACAAAGGATCACACGACGAGGTAACAAGAACAAGCAGGATAACAACGACAACGATTACGATTGCGATGCCTTCGTGTTTAGGTTGTGTGAGTGCGTTTGTGTTTGTCCCGTGTATGCGTATGTACGTGTTAGTTAGTACTTGTATTGGTGTTGGTGTTGGCATACGTATGTATGGGAGTAGCTATTATTCTCCTTCTCCTTTTGCACCAATTTTCACTTAATTATTTTCTTTTGATTTTGTACTCTTTTACACACACTGCCGTTGCACACACATTCTATATATCTTTGTTGTACACTTTTTAGGCGCGCCACCTGATCGCCTCATCTTGCAGCAAAACTCGAGTCGCAGTCGCAGTCTCTGTCGCAGTCAAAGCGCAATTAATGTTACAGTAGTAGAGAAATGCGCCGCGCATATTTACACTCCGCAACAGTTAGTCACATTGATATTAATCATAATGAATTTCCGATAATTGAGCATAATATTGCTTATATTAAAAATAACTTTTGACGAGCCCGAGCCTAAGTTAAAATTTATTAATATTAATATTGCAATTTTTGCTGCTCTGCTGGCGTCGTCGTCGCGTTTAGTGTAACAATGTTGCTTATGTTTTTCGTTCAACAATGTACTAAAAATGCCAAAATGTTGTACAGCCAGCTCAGTGGTTATTTAGTTGCAGGGCTACATACAATGGTTCATCAGACGAAACTGGTTTATAGATGGTCGTGATACATGCGTGGTGTGCATTGACAAATATCTCAGATTTTATGTATGAAAGTTTTGTTCCCTTTTTACAAATAAGGGTAACATTACAATAGGCAAATAAACAAAGCAAATATAATGTGCTTAGCAACTTGTAAGCTGATTAGTTCGTTGTTTATTCATGTCCGCACTTGTTATTGGTACTCGATTGGTACTCAAAATCGAATCGATGCCCAGAAAATATCGCTCATCACTATAATTTTGTTAGCGCTATTGCTCATCTCTAGAACAAAAAAATTTGCATTACCTTAAATTTCATCTTAGCTCACAGACATTATATATATACGTTTGTAAAAAACTCTTCACACATGGCTGGTAAAAGACAAGCAACGTCAAATCTTAACCACGACAACTGGGATCAGGATGAAGAACCAGAGGAGCGTGGTACATTTAAAACCGCGCCGCCGGAAGAACTAAAAACACGCGTTATCAAGAAGGCCACAAGGCGAAAGGCGGGTGTCGGCGGGTCTGAAGCCGACGAGGCGGCAACCGACAACCCTAGAAGCAGCGTATTTAGTGGTTTCTCAGGTACAACAAACTATAATATTATTATTTAGCTGTCTGTTTAATGTTTTTATCTATTAATTTTTAAGGATTTGGCAAACCGGCACCGTCTGCAACCGCTGGTGTGGCATCACCTTTTGCATTTCTCTCGAAAGTGCCGGCTGCGCCGTTCACGGGTGCCAACACCACTTTAAAACCAGCAGCTACTGCTGGTAAAGATGATGACGCAAAATGGACATCGCCGCCTGCTAAATTGTTTTCATTCGATTTGAAAAATGATGCAAAAAGTTCTCCACTGGCACTGCCAACAAGCAGTACATCAACCAAAATTTCTTCAGGTCCTTCAATCTTTGGCAATGTAGCAGCTGCATCTACAGCTATAGATCCCACAGCTACTCCCAAACCACCAACTATGAGTATGTTCAAGGCAGCCGTCAGTCCATCAGTAAATAGTGACTCAGCCGATAGCACAGTGTCCTCGGAATATCGGGATAGTGTCGCTGAATTGAATATGGCTGTAATGAAGTTTCTGCAAGAGCACATGGACAAGAATCCCTATTGTATACTGAGCCCAGTATTCAATAGTTACGAGAAATACTTAAAGCAGATTCAGCAGAAGAAAGAAACAACAACAACAGCATCAAGCTTGAAAGCAACAGTGGCACAGTCCACACCACCAACAGCAGTGGTAACATCAAGTCCACTTGAAGGTTTCTCCTTTGGCAAACCCACCACCAGCATTGTAAACAGCAGCTCATCACCGTCCATAAGCTTTGGCAAGAAACCCAACTGCACAGTCACCAGTGGAGGCACTACTACCACAGTTACAGCTCCATTGTTTTCTTTTAGAAATGTCCCGAAGGCAAACACATCGCCGGCCAAATCGGAGTCGACAACTAACGCATCAACTTCAGCGGCCTCGAGCATTTTCAGTTTCGGCATGAAGCCAGCGACATCTGTGGCTAATAAAGAAGATGCTCCCAAGCCAAGCTTCTTCAGTTTTGGCACCAAAGATGCCTCCAGCTCGGAGGCATCTGCTGCCCTTTCGCCGCCAAAAACAAATGGATTCAGCTTTGGCTTGAAAAGCGACGATAAACCAAGCACTTCTGGTTTTTCGGGTTTCGGAAAACCTTCCACTGACACAATGTTGCCGCCTAGCACTGGCTTTTCATTTGGATCCACCTCAACAACTCCATTTTCCTTTGGAAATTTGAAACCACCTTCGCCACTTGCAAGAGCAGGAGGTGGCGATGGCCCCGATGCTGTTGATGAGGAGGAAGACAGGCCACCAAAGGTGGAATTCAAACAGGTTAGCCCCATCACAAACGGATGTTTTATTAATACTGATGAAAATGAATTTGCCTTGATTTAAAATTGTTCCACAGGTAGTTGAGGACGACGCGATATTCTCGAAACGCTGCAAGGTCTTTGTGAAGAAGGACAAGGACTTCTCAGATCGAGGTATCGGAACATTGTATCTAAAACCGGTCAAGGACTCGGAGAAGACACAGTTGTTGGTGCGTGCCGACACTAATTTGGGTAAAATACTTATCAATCTGATATTGATCGAAGGAATACCAAGCCAGCGCATGGGTAAAAACAACGTAATGATGGTCTGCATACCCACACCGGAAGAGACCAAGCCCCTGTCCATTCTGTTGCGAGTCAAGACCGGCGAAGAGGCCGATGAGCTATTGGAGCAAATAAAAAAGCACACAGTCTGAATACATTCGCAAGATGGATGTAATTAACTCTAAATTAGTGTTATTTGATCGTTTACATTTACAACAACAAACAACTATGAGAATATATATAAACACATCAGAAAGTATGGACATACAACATAAATTGTTTTTTCATTCATGCATTTCTGATCTCTAATCCACTATGGACACGATCACCTTCGGCTCAATCATCTCTTTTAAGTTAACAGTCAAAACAATCTCGGGGTCGGCTGTTGGATGATTCAACTTTTTTGAATATTGATTCAATATGATTGACTTGTTTTGATCGGCGCATGCTGAAAATATAAAATATAATAAATTATTGTAATTTATTAGTTTAGAGCTTAATCACTTCCTTTCAAGTTTACTCACCTATTACTGAAAGGGTCATGGATTTCGTGCGGCGATTAATATCGGAACAGGTGCCAGCAAGAAATTCTGTTGTACGGAACGGTGCCGTTGCTCCTTTTGACTTGGATAACTTAAAGATTACGGTATCTCCAACATTTGGCGACTCTTTTAACGGCGCTGCATTTCGCAACATATCTGCGATTACTTCTGAAAAGCCGTCGGGCCTTAAAGGTACTGTCTCCACATCTGAATCAGAATCATCCAGTACCATAACGTCATCTTCGGAGTCTGGCGAAGCTGGACGAGAAGAAGGAGGCACCTGAGGAATATTTTCTTTACCATCCTCTATAGTTTCAATTTGTGGTCCTTCTTCATTCGAAGATATGGCTGCGCTAGACGGTTGTTCTTCTTTCGAAGAAATGACTGTGCTTTGCGGTTGTTCTCCTATTTTCTTTGTATCGGGGGCTGGGATAACAATATTTTCTAGAATTTTAACGGGATCTGGCTTTCGTGGCAGCTTAAAGAGTCGCGTGTGATCCGAAGCTAGCTCTAGGAGAGGGCAGCGAAATAAAACGATAGACAAGACTTTGGCAGATTGACTATTGTTCTTCGTTGTGGTAACTTCTGCAGATACAGGCCCCTCTTCTTGAAAATTAATGTGGTTGTTGGAAATGCTTCCTTTGTGTATTGTTCGTTTTGCATTTTTATGATAAGTGTCAACAGTTTTATTTATAGATAATTCCTTGAACCCTGCCACTTCTTCGACCGCGGCATTATTTTGTAATGATTCTGGAATTTGGGATTGTTCTTCCAGTGGCCTTCCTCTCTTGTAGTTAGTTTCAGCTGTTTTATTAACTTCTCTAGTGATACCATTTTCAAATCTTTTAGTGTCTTGCCTAGAGGGTTGTTCTTCCACTTGTGTTATGGATGTTTTGTTCTTCGATCGTTTCTGATTGTTTGATGGCGAGCTTTCGAGCCCGACTTCTACTGATTCAACTGATCGCTTTCTTTTCTTTTTATTGGGTTTCTCTTCGGGACAAGGAGAGACTTTTAGATGAAAAGCCTTCAGCGAGTCGGTAGATTTGAGAACTTTGATAGATTCTTTAGGTGGCAGGTAGTATCCGTCTTTGGTTACCAGACTAATATCACTCTGGGAAAGCAAATATTTATGTTATATGTTAAGGGCCAGTATTAAGTATTTTCTGTTTTTAGCTTACAAGTTGAAACAGATTTTGAATGTGATCTTGCAAGGCCTTCACATTTTCCCAAGAAGTATCTATTAATACCAGAGAACAGCTCCGCGCGTCATTAAAAAAGTCAGATAGATCCAAGTGCATTGAAAAATGTTGCATGTTTATGCTAAATACTTAAATAGTATAAGCATATATCGGTTGGTTTCTCGATAACACCAACAAGCTATCGAGTAGCAATCCTTCAGGTTAAGCATCGATATCGATACTTCGCTACAAGCCCTTACACTTCTTGTATACTACTCAAAAAAAAAAAAAAAACTAACACGAAAACGAAAACAAAAATACATTTTTTTCTTATCATTAAGTTAAGTTAGTCATCGAAATTCCAATTAATGATAAGTATGTGATAAGCACACAGGTAGCATCATCCCGTAAGTCACACGCCAAATCCCACAATATGAGTAACGGCGAGAACGACACTAACTCTCGGAGCCACAGTCAACACCAAGGCCAAGGTGCTGCTGTTGCTGCAGGAAATGCGATTGGGACTTCAGGAGCCCGAAATCGGCCTAGAATACCGCCCGACCAGGATGACAATGTGGAGCAGTGTAAGTAACTTGAGTATTTCTCAGTGACCGCTATTCTTGACCTCAATCGCACTCACTTAAACTGTTGATTTTGAAATTTGACTCTGCGCAGCTTCGACATCCACAACGGCAGTGCCGAAGGAAAAGCGCAGCTGGTTCCATTCTCTCACCAGGCGTAAGAAGTCGGACTCGGCGCTAACTTGCGCCAGCAGCTCAACAGTTGCCGTTCAGCTGCAAAACAACAACAATGAACCTCTTGGGGGTGGTGGAGCCATGGATGCCAGAGGCACCACGGCTGGTGGAGATGCATCCGAGAGCAATTGCAGCAGTATTGGTGGCGGTGCTCTGCGCAAGCGAAAGGACAAGAAGAACATGTTCTCACGTATTCGAAAGAAAATGGGATTGGGTCTTAGTGCGCTGCGCAATTGGCACTCAATGGGCGACGATTGTGACAGTGATGGAGGGACCGCCGATGCGATGTATGAGTTTCTGGCCGCGCCTATACGCGTGGAGCCAACAGTACCATTCACCAACGATTATATGCGGTTCATAAGAAAAAAATGGCTGAACCCGCAGCAGCCCAATCATGTTATGTACAAGGCCTGTTCGGAGATGCTCAAGTAAGCGTGCCATAAACTCGTTTGCTGATGAATCATTCATCTCATTCTTTCCTCATTCATTCTCTTGCAGTCAAGTCTGGTATTGGGGTGAGATTTCGAGGCGCGATTCCCAGAAGCAGCTGAGCAACAAGCCGACGGGCTCATTTCTGGTGAGGGATTCAGAAACCAGTGGATCACAATTTACACTCAGCTTTCGCATTGTTAACGTAACGCTGCATTATCGTCTGGAGTATCGGGATGAATACTGGCACTTTGAGGAATTGAAATACGAGTCGATTGTCGCGATGATCGAGGACATATTGCATCGCTGTACGAACGATAATTTTGTTTGCTTCGTCAAGGTGCCAAACGAAATGCAGCCACCGTTTCCAGTGATCTTAAAGTATCCTCTCAGTCGATACTTGAATATGCCCAAGCTACAGGATCTGTGTCGGCGTGTTCTGCAGAGTCAAATGCCCATGGCTCAGCTGGCCAAGCTACCAGTGCCGGCCCAAATGCTCGAGTATCTGTCCGTAGAGCGAGAGTTGGTATTCCAAAGCTAGGCGCATTGCTGCTGTTGGTGTTAGCTTTAATCAAAGATGAACACAGTGAAGAAACAAACCAAAGAGGTAAAGGCAGCTACAAATGGGATGAATTATCTATAGAGTACTATCGATCGAGGGTGAACTAAATACTAGTCTTACAGAAATGGGCCTGTGAATCAGAGAATGAATGTTATCTATCTCTCTAGAGCCAACCATAACATTGCAACATTGTAAACTTGCGCCATAGTACTCTCGTTGGTCTTGCGGCTCTAGTTTACGGTACTGCCAACAGGTATACTAGACATTGCGTTAAATTGCTTGAGGTTGTTAACGTACATATATATATATATATATATATATATATATATACATATATCAAGGCATTTGAATACTCGAGCAATTTAAGTACGCACAAACGAAAGTTAATACTATATACATACATATAGGTACATGTACCATGCATATATATTTCGGAATTTGCATGTTTTTACTCTATATTACCGTATTACATAAGCATAAGTACATATTTGTATTCGTATATACATACATACACAAGCAAAAACATATGTTATTGGACAACATTAGTGTATTAACTTGTTTTCCATTGGTCTTCATCAAGTCTGTATGCCCGATTGATATTGATATTAGTTTACACACTGATAATGGTTAACGGATTACGTATTACTTGTCTATGCAACTTCTCATAACTATTTGTAAAAATAAAAGAAACTACAATATGACATATTAATATACATACATACATAAGTATTAAGGCGTAGCTTAAATATTCTCAACGATCGATAGTAATATCATTCAAATTGTTAACTATTTTAATGGATTCCGATTGTGTTGAAACTTATTATGATCGAACCACGCTCAAGATATATTTACGTAATATTTGCATTTGATTCCTAACGTCAAACTAACTTTTGCTAAGGTACTAAAAGATATACTATATTTAAAAAGAGATCAGATTAACTATTGTTACAATGTGTATGTCATTTATTTAACAAGCAGTAAGAGTAATTTATGTTTGCATATATTTTATCGAAATAAAAATCAAATTACAAATACAACTACAACTAGGTTTTACTTATCCCCTCATCTAAATCAGTGTACTCGTCGCCACTGCTGCTGTTATCTGGATCCCGCTTTTGTTCCTGATGCTGGCAATCTGTCTCATCGTCCAGGTGCTCGGAGAGATCGTATATGCGATAGGCCTTGAACTGTCCCACCTTCTGTCCGTCGACATAGTTGAAGCTGTAGAAACAGCTGCGACAGAGATACGAGGGATCGTGCAGCTGGCGCCGGGACTGTTCCACAATAAAGTGATACGCACGCTGGCCGCACATGTAGCAGGTTCGCCGGTTGAAGGAGTTAAAGGCTCGCAAAGAGGGATACATGTTGCGATTGAGGCACTTGCTGAATGGCAACAACACTTCCACCTGCGAGAATACAAATAAATGCTCGCAGTTACCATGATGCAGATACTGCAGTGGCGCCCCCAAGCTGGCAGTGAGATCCACAAAGCGAGTGGCTTCCATGGATGCACATTTGAATTGTTCGGCTTGCACGCCTTGAGCTTGTTTGGCCCAATTTACCACAGTCTGGGAGTAATCACAGTTGTCCGGATTGCGTGTGTCGTTGTAGAAGGTGTTATTGATAAAAAAGTAACCCGGATCCGACTCTAGCACCGGTAATGGCGCCTCCGGATCTTCGCTTACGTCCACAAACCTTCTGGCATTGCAAATACAGGATATTTTATCCCGCAACTCGGTTAGGTAATTACTGCCCAGGCAGAGGAATTCCTCAGCAAAGACAGGTCGCTCAACTTTGTAGCCACGATGTGCTGCTCGTGGAGGTCTATAAAAGCGCACAGTTACCACCAGTTCATAGTCATCCAGTTCCTTCATCATCTCCGGATCACCGTTCATTATTGAGTCCGAAAGAAGACGGTAACTGTATTGGGTGCGAGTAAAGGGATTCTGACGAGATCTGGCCTTATGCTCATTTATGGCCGTGTAGGTTTTGGGGACATGTCGATCCATTTGCGGATTGGACACATTGGGACGTTGTATTTCAGCACCGGGCACAAATATGTTAATCATGTTGTCGTCTGGCGATTTGACCATTTGCAGCGAACAGCTGTTCGCTATATCGGTTGGAACTGATAAATTTTTCTTAAAGTAAAATGGCAAATTGTCGGTACTATAACAGGTTAATTTGCTGCGATAATCCTCTAGAAACTGACGTAAAATAATGGGTGGCTGCATTACGTTTTCCATCTTAATGCAGAGAATTATTTATTATCAGTTCCTTAAAACGTTTACTGTTCTTCAGCGAACTTGTTTATAGCCTCTTTGTAGCTTATATTTAGCTTAAGCGCCTGCGGCTTATCGTCAGACTGTTGATGGTGATCTTCAGGCTTTATCTCTTGCTGCTCCTGCGGCTGTTTCTCAACATAAACTCCTTCGAATGTGATTACTTTTTCCGTCTTATTGACGTATTTATACATTTGTCGACAGACCGGCTCGTATAGGGGATCTCCAGGTTCGTGGTTCTTGTCTTTTTCGAAAAATACAAGTGTGCCCATAGACATGTCATAGGAACCTATAAGAGAAACGAATTGAAAGTAATTATAGCCAGTTAAATTTGCACCCACATGTACCTTTGAAGAAATTTCCGTTTATTTCAGCCATGGGAGTCTCGCTTTCGATGCCAATTATTTTGATGGCAGCATCCTCGTGCTTTAATTGATGCGGAGCCAAGTAGTTTTTAAAGTCGGCATACACCAAATATTCAGTTTCTTCGTATTCAGAATCAGAATCGTTCATTGCAATGAAGTAGAAGAATTCGGAATTACTCAGCTGTCAACTACCAATTCGTAAGAGGGTCTAGTCACGAAACATCATGCATCCCGGCCTGACCGTGGATTGCCTTTATTACCTATCGATACTCCTTACACTCATCGATATGTACACTGCCCCATCCCTAATAACGGGGCGAATATATTTTCGCTGCGTTTTACGACAAAAATTGTTTCTGTGACAAAAGCGTCAGATTCTGCTGTAAATATAGAAATAGTACTACATTTAGTAGCTGCCATTTGTGTTTAAAGGCGTGAAAAGGGAAATACTTTACACGCAAAGTATAAATTAAATAAAGTACATGCACACAGTGGTTTCGGTTGCGTGAAGCGTGTGGATTATTATCGGGCAGCGGCCATTTTGAGCGAAGAAGAAACGTCAGCAGCAGTGTAGCCCCTTGCCTTGTATTTGACGTAAGTAATTGTGAAACTGTATTATATACGTGAGTGTAGATGGATTGGTATGTGTGAACACACTCACGGTATTAATCAATAAAATAAACAATAACTAAATACCGCCAAATCATAAGATTGACACGTACATGATACCAATTGTTTTTCTCTTTGTGCATATTTATTGATGTTGCATTTTCTTCTCCTCGGGTTGTCTCTTTTCAGTGAGTTGCGATAACGATAATCACCACAGTGCCGCTGTGAGCTTTAACGTGACAAAGTTTAGCTTAGTAAACATAAACATAACACCAAAGTTAAGAACTTTTCAAAAAGAAATACAAGTTAACAACAAATAATAAAAATGGCTGATGAAGATATTACTTTAAATGAGGATCAGCTCTTGGAGTCGTTGGAAGAGACAAACGGCGAACAGGAGACTGAAATCGTTACTGAGACTGAGGTAAGTGTGAGCGCCAAAAAACCAGTTTCATTTCGCCTTGAATGCGAAAGCACAGTTCGCGATTCGCGGAAAAAGCTCTAGCGAAGCTTGTGCCACAAAGCGGCGGCCATTTTCGATGCTTCGCCTTCATTCTCATTCCCCATCACGAGTCTCAACTGTAAAGCGCATTGCATTTTTTGGCATTTTAAATTTGATATAAATTCGCATTATATAAACTTAAGTAAATTTAACTTTCGATATAAATCTTAAGGAGGAAGGCAGTATGCAGATCGACCCTGAACTGGAGGCCATCAAGGCACGCGTCAAAGAGATGGAGGAGGAGGCTGAGAAAATAAAGCAAATGCAAACAGAGGTAGACAAACAAATGGCCGGAGGTTCAACAACCGGTCTGGCCACAGTGCCGCTTTCACTCGAAGAGAAACAGGAGATTGACACAAGATCCGTCTACGTGGGCAATGTGGATTACGGTGCATCTGCTGAGGAACTAGAGGCCCATTTCCATGGTTGTGGCACAATCAATCGTGTTACCATACTGTGCAATAAGTCGGACGGACATCCGAAGGGTTTCGCTTACATTGAATTCGGTTCCAAGGAGTATGTAGAGACTGCGCTGGCGATGAACGAAACACTTTTCCGAGGACGTCAAATCAAGGTGAGTCATCAAAAGCATCACAATTACATATGTAAACTTTATCTCTATTGGATATTATTTCCTTATAGGTAATGTCAAAGCGCACAAACCGACCGGGACTCTCCACAACAAATCGCTTCGCTCGTGGCAGTTTCCGTGGCCGAGGAGCACGGGTCTCTCGTGCGTGCTGTCACTCCACTTTCCGTGGTGCACGACGCGCAATGTAAGTCCACTGGTAAAGAGGCTCTTTATTTCTGTGATATGTGCTAATTTCGGTCTGTCTTTCGTTCCAGAAGAGGTTACCGTGGCCGTGCCAACTACTATGCGCCTTATTGATTATTGTTTTCTTAACTTATAGTAAGGTAAGTTGATTGCTCAAAGCATTAAAAAGACTGACAGTATATGCATCTACGAAATGGATGGATAACTTCCATCCTTTCACTTTATGTGGCCTTTGTAAAAGTTAAATTTGTATAAAAAGTCCGTCCATTACAAAAACCCTAGAGGTTCCATATGTCTAAGTTCTTTTACAATGACACTTGAAGTCTGATGCTCGACATACAGAGCTACTATTCCGTAGAAATTCCGTTGATAATACTGGTATTAATAGTAATAATTACTGGTACTTATATTTCAAACCTAATTACTCGTTATTCCGTTTTCATGGCACATCTTCGATGTTCCTTTCTCTGTCTGTGTTTCGTCTTGTTGAACGTTATTTACGTTATTGCGGGGGACGGGGACGACTTGAATAACAACTATTTGGTTTTATTTTTGACACATTTCTTTAATCCAATCAATATTTGATTTCAGATTTTTTTAATATATAATTTCAAAAAACATTTTATTGCCAAAACTTCTTTGCTAATAATAAAAAAAATATAAAAAAAAAGAAAATACAAGAGTACGCCAACAAAAAATATATATTATATAGAAATAATAAAAAAAACAGCAGCATCAGCGAAAAAATATTCTAAAATAGGCGCAAAAAGATGAAACCAATAAAATGAAATCAACAAGGAAAAAGATATAAAAACTTTACTTGGCTATAATGTTTTTTGAAGCACCCAACACCACAAACACCCCCTTATCACACTTTTTAATTTTTCAATAAAAAAAAAGAAATAAATATATATTTATATATATTATATATACTGCGTAAAATAAAAAATGAGAACAAAAGTTGGTTAACAATTATATGAAAAGAATAGAAAGCAGCATTTAAAAAACAAAACAAAAGAAAAGAAGTTCAAAAGATGGCAAAGAGTAAAACAGAGGATAAAAAAAAACAAAAAAAAAATAATATGATAAACCCCAGACATGGAAAAGATGAAAAATACCACAAAAAAGAACAAAAAATCAAGATAACTCAGATCTTGTTTATATATTCGAAAAAAATATATATAGCACACAAGAAAAATTGATTATACCAAAAAGATGAAGAAATATAATCGAATTAAACAATTTTTCAATGCCTTTCCTTTGGGTGGGACAAGGTACACTAATAGGGATCGCTGAAAGGGAGACACAGAAAGAGAGAGAGAGAAAAACGCTGCGGCAAGGCCCGCATCGATCGAAGAAGGAATTTGCAGAAATTATTGCAGTATCATCATAAGCATTATTATGTCAATTCAATCTAGCATTTGTATAAGCAACATAATAAAACAAATAAATAAACTTATTTGAATACAGAAGAACCGAAACAAACAGTTATTTAACTTTGAAACTTGCTATTATACGAACTTTATTTTAATTAAACAGAGTGCAGTACCCAAAAGTTATCATCATAAAATGCTGATCCAAAATGTTTTGTGCTAGGCGGGATTCGAATCGATCTACTCGATTGATCAGCCCCACCAGTACCAGACATGCGCTGTGCTCCTTAGTTCTTCTTCAGGATAGCGGCCTGGACCAGAGGCAGGTTCTTGCTGAGGAAGCACTTGAAGCCACGGTAGGCCCAGGCGCTGGCGTTGGACTTCTGCTCGTTCTTGTCGGCGCACTTCTCGATGTCTGCCTTCAGAGTGGTCTTGTCCTCGCGGCCCTGGCCCAGCTGTGCCACCAGGTTGTCAACCTTGAAGCCCTTGGTGTCCTCGAACAGATCGAACTTGTTGAAGATGCACTTGATGTAGTTGCGGGTGATCTCATCGTCGGGATACTCGAAGGCCTTGTACTTGGCAACCAGAGCCTCGGTCACCTTGTTGGACTCTGCGCACTCCTTGCGCACCTTCTGCAGATCCTCGGCGGTACGCAGTTTGTACTCAGCTGCGGAGGCCTGCCAGAAGGATGCATTGCTCCATAATGTTAGTTACCACTCAACCCAGTAGGAGGTGACAGGAAACTTACCAGACCAATCAGAGCACACAGCAAAATGGCAACGGAGTTCTTCATGTTTGAAGGATTTTTTTAGATTTTGATTACGACGAGTGAAATCGAAAGATATGCTTGCTTTGCACCGGATTGCCCAGAAAGAACTAATATCTGACTGTTGGCGGGCCTCGGTTTATATACCTTTCGATCCAGCATGGGAACGATGTCGGTGCCTCTGCCGCTGGCGCAGTTGCTGCGCTTGGGCTTCGCTTTGAGTGCGGCAGCGACTCAATTGAGTCCACACTTTGCGGCGTGTTCAATTTAAATTTGATATGGAAATTTATCTTGTCTTTAAAGTCGTGTACTCCTGAGTGATCACGCAGCTGGATGCTAACAACTAAGCTAAGCAAATCTGAGTTGATTAATTTTAGTTATTCATATTGTTCTTCTCAGTCTCCGTTAGAGGGGGATAGTTTGTCAGCTGTACTTGAGCAAATTGCCCGAATTATGCCGAATCAGCTGGTCGCCTGCTTGACCTGTCCTCAAGTGCGTGTGTGTGTTTGTGTGCTATACAATCATAATCAGCTAAATCTACTCTTATCTTGTTGACGAGCAATATCAGCACAAAGCGCGGCTCAAGAGCTGGAAAATTTTGCTTAATATCATTGTTCCTCTCTTTTGAAAAACGGAAAACTACTGAGCATAAATTTATGATGTGCATGAGTGTGTTGCCAAAGGGGATTGGAATATTTCCACTCCATAATTTGTTTATTATTTAGAATAAAACTCAATATATGCAAAGAGTTTTATCATTTCTTTCTTTGGAATATGTTATTTAATAATATGCATACTTCAGTTTATAAACACTTCTTCTTTGGTCTAAATATTTATTTCTGAATAGATGAAGACGATCAAAAGACACAATATGGCATTAAACAGAAACAAAAGTAAAACTTGATAACTTCTTCCTCTGAACTAGACGCCTTTCTTTGCATAAACAATAGAAATAGGAGATGAGAAGATTCAATAAGGTATTAAACAGAAAGAGAAATACAATTTGATAGGTGCTCCCCTGTAAAGCGACGCCTCTGGTGGTGCCTGCTTTTTTTGTGTCGCACTCCCTAGTCTGTCCCGCTTTGTGTACCAATGCTGCTAATGAAGACGACGACGACGATCATCATGATGATGATGTTGTGGGGGATGCTGTTGTGCCTGTGCAGCTGAGATTTAAATGAGCATTAATTGAATTGGCAAAATTACGTTGACAAATACATGCCCCATGCAGCCTACCCCCCCAGCTACCCCTCCTGTGTCTGTTCTACCCCCTCGCGAGTGTACGGTTTATTGTCCATAATCGGACTCGAATGTTCTCATATTTATTTATGCGTGCTAGACGCGACGACAGCAGTAGCAACAATCATTTGTGCTCTCTTCTTCTTGTTGTTGTTCTTGTCTCTATGAACACCCATATTTTGGAAAATTTCCACTGTGACCACCTGATTCTGTAACCCCCAGTTAGAGCACACACACACAGTAGCCAAGTTCTGCATTTTTTCAAAGCATTCGATATTTATTATTGAAACATCACTTTGGTTTAGGCTAAGCATAGTTAAATATATAGTATGTGTATGGTATTTTTAAGGATATTGAATAGAAACCCAGCATAAACTAAACAGATATCGTATAATTGATCATCACAAATAATAATAATAATAATAATAATAATAACTAAATGCGTAAACGAGATTAAGTTTTTAAATCAAAAATCACAAGGCGCATCTCAAAGTAGCTAAAGGAATTTTCAGTTCTCAATTAATTTTATTAATCATCCATTCGAAGCTATGCAGAAAGATCTAAAGAATTCTAGAATATGTATCAATATATATGTAGTTACAAACTACAGTAAATCCTTGTAAATAAATTCTCTTCAACATAAAATTATGAAATCAATCAGTTAATATAATATATACTAATATATGTATGTATGTATGTATTGTATATATACTAGGTAGGTATATATGAATGCATGAACATAATGCAAAATAGGCTAAATCACTTTCTCTGGTTGCCGACTTTAAATAATAAAAGAAACTAAACTGCTAATTATACATAAGCATTGTGTAGGATAGTTAGATAGTTCGATTAGCTAGACAGTTTTCAACTGAGAGATGCCACGACGAAGTGCAGCACAACAAGAAGCTTCATAATGGGATTAAATATGTTACGTATGCATGTGTATGTAATGGATATAGTAGTGTTATCGTATGTGATTCGCTCTTCTCTTCATTCTCTTCACTTCTCTGGAATGGGTCTCAGTGTGGCTATGTCTACTTTAGTGCTTGGAGCCACCAGAGCCGTCTCCAGCTCTGGCAAATCCGGGATGGGATCGCGCCAGTAGTTGAAATTGCTGAATTCGACGGGCACTTCATCGTACTTGATGGGTGGAAACAGTTGGTCCACAATGTATGTCATGCTGCAGTACCTGGAAAACAAAAGAGAACACAGAAACGATAATCAAATTGTTGAAGTCGCAAGATATTCCAAGTTTACATTTGTCTCGGCGCCCGAATGTATGCAACACCAATCGGTGCTCATTCTTAGACAAGCAGAAGCCAAAGTTAAAACATTTCATAACATCAAAAGAATACACCCATTTTATTTGTGTTTATATGTATCTATGAACTATATATATGTAGATAAAATAACAACGGATAGTCTTGCTAATAATGCTGCCGATAGATTGATATCGAATCTATCGATATCATAACAAATGTATTTTTGCTGGAAATGTCTTCAATTTGATCTCAATCTTAATCATTTAAATAAAAAGTTATTTTAAGATATTATATATTAAATAATAATGTTTGTTTGTTCTTTTTTTTTATATAAAATCGATCTTTAACATAACGATAGTATTTCCTACTGTCGCCAGCTATCAGGAGAACCTACAATCGACATATTTGCAATACTTTTTTACTTATCGCGTAACGTATTAAATCTAGATATTTTTAAAGGGAGCATTGCGACTTTCAAAGCCCGCTCCCATAGCACAAGAAGAAGGTATAAACTTAATGCTTAGCACTAAAATCACAATTCACAATTAAATCTTCGCTTTAGCCTAATATAACTGGGGCTGTTCAGGTCTAGGAGTATAGCTGCTCTGGTTTCAAGCCAAATGACTCGTCAAGTTTGCTCATTGATGACTTGGAGTTGCTGATATAGACATCATCACCATCATTGTCATTGTCTTCACGGTCATCATAATTACTATATTCATCATCGTCGTCGTCATCAAAGACAATGTCATTATCATCGTCGCTCCATTGGTGATAATTATGATAGTTATGGAACTGCAGTTCCTCCTCCAATTCCTCGTCATCGAAGATATCGGTGCGATATTCGTATTCATCGGTATGCATCAGCAAGGGAAAGTATTCATCGACCTCGAGCGACTGATTGATGTAGCCACTATAAATTTGACAACCAAAATTCTTGAGTAGGATGTTGCACTCTCGACGTTGGGTTGGGTTGGTTTGGTTTGATTGCGATTACGATTGAGATTTTATTGGTTGATTGATTGAATTTGGTGTGAATTTTGTATTACGATGAATAATCAGTACCTGCTTACACTCTACATACACCTAGCAATACATCATGATGTTAATGTGAGCAATTCAGTTTGCGAGTATTAGAATGTGGCATGAATGGCAGTTGAAGCTCCATAACCATTGCTTTATGTGGCATTTGAACAATGAAAGCGCATTAAAACGATCAGTAAAAGAACTTTCAGCAAACATTAACAGCTTTCAAAGCTATAACTTAAATGACACCTTGAGCGTATGGCAATAGAGCTTTTCTTGTGAGATAACCGTAACCATAGAAACATATATATATTGGAATTGTGGAACGCTACTTACGATGACTGGAATGTTTGTGTCAGCTCGTGTTTCAGCTCTCCCTTTGTGTTGATGGTGAATATGCGCATAATGGGTATGCCGACAGCTCGATATGCCCATACATCCTGTAAGGAGTAGCAGATTAAGTAAGGAATGTTTAAAGATTTGATGGGCAGTTTTGGGCTTACATTAATACGATTGCCGTAGCCGGCATAGAAGGGTTCTTTGTCTGGGAACAGATCACGTATGTCCGACAAGCAGGCGATCTTGAATTGTTCCGGTTTCTTTTCGATAACCTCGCGATGGAATGCGGATATCAAGGATGTGGGATTCAACAGCAATGGCCCATCGGGCAGCATCACATTGCCCTGACGTATCGAGCGTAGATACTCCCGTGTCACTCGCGATTGACCAATGGCACGCGCCGACAGATAGAGCAGCTTGTAGCCATTCTGTTCAATCTTCGAGAAGAGCTGCGCCACACCCAACTGGGCCCAATCCTTGCCAACCATTGGCAGAATATGACCCAGAACATCTGACTTGGTGATGGTGCCATCAATGTCGGAAATGACAACCTTATCGTTGTGCTTCCAGCGGAACAAGTAGCACTTGCAGCGTGTGGTGCCCTGGTACGCGGTCGTCACGCTGAACTCGATCTCGTTCATGCCCTCCTTGAGGTTTAGTTTTTTCTAAAAAAAAAAACAGAGGGAGAGAGAGAGAGAGAGAGTTAATCCCTTGATCAAAAGAAATATAATATTTGACTTACAATGGCCGCTGAGCTGAGGCGCAAAGATTTCTTGTAGCGCTCTTTGTGCTCCTCACTCTTGTTGGAGCCCATGGTCAGCTCCTCGAGATTGTCTACCAATGCTGAAGTGTTCTCGGCATTGACCATCGAGTCGCTCTTGCTCATCGTACGATCGCTGATGTCCGGTGAATTTGGTCTTGATGTTTGTGTGCTGACTGCAGCCTGATCACCATCTGGAATTGCACGAGAAGATTGGCAATGACAATGCCAGAAAGTGAAGAAAGTTCAATTCAACCTACCCTTCTCATCCTTTCCCAACTCTGCATTCTTATTATTGATTGCCATATTGTTGGCCTGATTGGGCGCTGCATCCTGAGATCTACGCCAGCTCCACCAAGATCGTTTCGTCTGACCCACATTGTCAGTCTGGTGAGCCAATTCCGGCTTGTCACCGCTAACAATGCGTTGATTAGGCGACATTAGTTGCTCGATAGCATCCTGCACAGGGAGAACGAATAAAATATAAGAGCAGGAATTAGAAAGCTCCTTTCGTTGGGCTTTGCACTAAGACTTACTTCGGTTAGTTGCTTCTGGAATGTTATCATTGTCATGACAATGGGACATGCAGCCAGCCATGTAAAGTATTTGCCATTTAGACGTACAACTAGATTGGGCGATGAGAACATGTTGGGGTTCTTGCACACCTGCACAGGTGAGAAGGAGCGAGGGAAGCGTGTGTGGTGTGGGTTAAAAACAATTCATTTATATTGAATATACACATGTTAAAAGTGTTGTGCAGTGCAGTGCAGTTGATTTGTAGCGCAGTGTATGGGGCTGCCAGTGTCGTGGAACACATACATGCACACACACACACACACACACACACACACACACACACACACATGCATTACAATCTGTATGCTCAACTTACATCGGGATAGGTGACTAGTTGGCGAGAGAACTCCTCATCCGTTGGTGGTCCACCATTCTCCTGCATGCCGCACATGGACATCGAAACAAAGTCAAAATATCTACAAAGATTAGATTGAATAGAACACATGAGTAAATGTGGATTAAGAGGCATCTGCAGCCTACGCACTTCTTGTCCTGCGTCTGCTGCTTGCAGTCATCGAAGTCCGAGTCCAAGCTCTTGTGGTTCTCCTCCAGGGAGCTAGGCGAATGGGGTAGACTGGTGCCGTTGCCACTCTCGCGATCTTCATCGCCACTTTGTGTTGCCTTCTGCTCCTTGCCCTCCTGTGGCCTGGGACTTGGGAAATAGAGTGCTGCCATTTCGGGATCCATGCTGCCCGCATCCAGATCGGATAGATAGATGTCACCCGCTTGATTGGCAGCTCCTTCCTTACGCAATCGATTGGCTCTCTTCATGAAACTAAACATATTGCTTAGCATCGAGTGGCGTTCACTCTGCTGCGCCTCGGCCTCTGTTACTCCCTTGGCCTGCTCCGGCGTTGGCAGCTCACCCCACTTCCAATGGGCGCTGTTCTCATCGTCGCCGACATGTCTCTTATCCCGCATGGTTGTCTCCAATTCGCTGTCGCTCTGAATTGGCGTCGACGGACGTCCAGCACAGCGTCCACCACCAGCTGCACTAAGGCTCGTTGGCGTTGTGATTTCCGTGTCACTAAAGAAATGAATGTCCAGATCGTGCCGAGCTGCATTTGTGGGCGTGGCCACATGTTGACTGAACTCACTAAGTGTACTCTCGTCCCCGGTGTGGGCAGTCAGCAGTGGAGCCGATGGTTGCTCGTCGTTGGATGAGGAGTTTGTGTTTGTTATAAAAATGCTGCTGGCACTAGCTGGCACCTCATTCTCATCAATCAGACCCACATCAACCGAGTTCCAGGAGATGGCATCGGTGGTGGCAGGATCACCGCCAGCGGCGCTGCCAGCCGAGCTGCTTGAAGAGGTCTTGCGCTGTGAGTTCTTCTTCTTCATCTGCGACTTCTTGCGTCGTTTCTTTGTTTTGCTCTTGGTCTCATCCTTGTTGGAGTCAATTGTGACGGGCGTGGTAGCCACCACATCTGGTGGGGCAAGCAACACTTCCGTCTTGACTGTCTCTACTGCTGCTGTGGCTGCCACTATCTCCTGCTCCTGTTCCGATTGCTTTTCAGGTTCAGCTTCTGTTTGTTTTTCCACTTTCTCCAGTGGCTTTTTATCTTGGAACAATTCCTCATGCTCGGCCCATTCCTGGCGTATCTTCTGTGTGGTATATTCCTTGTGCTTTTCGCCCAAGTTACGCCGCTCCAGCATGTTGTCTGTGTGCCTGATGTAGAATAATAAGAGAGGGAGAGAGAGAGTAATGTCAGCAAGGGAGAACTCCAAATGGTTTGTGGTGGGTCAAGGCTTTGCTACCTGCGGTGTGTGTAGTCCGAGACTTGATTCTCATATTTGCTGCCCTCGGTGACGTTCTCTTTGGGCTCCTCCTTGGATAGGTCAATGGAGTTGCGACGTGGCAATGGCAATGGGATTTGCATTTCATCGCTAGCGTTTCTAAAATGAGTTGAAATGAATGTTAAAGCTAGCTGGAGTCTCTATTCTCTACTATCGCTATCGGGACAACACCTACTTGTCAGTAGCAACGCCGGCTATGTCCTCCATGGTGTCATTGGTTTTGTTAAGCGACTGCAGGAAACTCTTTGGTATAGGTGATGTGGCTAAGTTTTCGGGCAACACCTCATCGTCGTCTGCTGGGCATTCCTCCACAAAGAACGCCTCGCCGGAGTCGCCCAGCTTCATTTGTATATCTACGGGTGTTCCATTAATTTCAATGTCCACCTAATAAGAAATAAACATGAATTTTATGAATGAAACAGGAATTTCCCACTTGCCCCTCCCTCTACTACTTACCACTTTCTCGCGACTGCGTAGCACTCCCAGTTTGCCGAAGCGCACATGGAAGGGTGAACACTGGAACTCGCCATCCTTTTGCTCCACGACAATTACATCGATGGCTCCAGTCAGTGTGGCCGCATTTATGTCATTGTAAAAATCTTGCAAATTGCTAAATACGCGAGCCAAACTATTCATCTTGAGCGGAAGTAATTGATCGATATATATTGAAATATATCGATATCAATAATTTGAAATTCCTAATACAATGCGTTGTTATCGCAAAGTTGTTATTCCTCTTATAGTTGTGTGCGTGTTTATCGTTTATGAATTTATCTATGTGTGCCTATGTATGTGTGTACAATTAATAGGCTGCCATTTTATTGCACTTGTTTCGGCCAGTCGGCGGTTGCTGTTGATCGATCTACCTTTGGCCCCTGGTAGTTTTTGTGGCAACTGTAAATAGCAGAGAACACAGAAAGAAGTCATAAATTAATAATGTATACCTTAATATGTGTACACTATTGTAAGTACTTTTGTATGTATTACGTGTACTTCTTAAAATAAAACCCCTTGAGGAACTAAGAAACGTTAGTCATATTCTTTTTGACATTTAAAATGCAGCGTCAAGTGCAATAAATACATCAAACATGACTGCGTAGGTGCATTTAAACATGTATACATACATACACATGTTTTCATTTGTTGTTGCCAAATTTTCGTTGTTGCTAGCCGTTTGCTGTTTGTGGTGTGGTGTATGTATGTATACATTTGCATGTAAGTTCTCAATGGTGAACTGCAGTTTGGCTTCCCACACACGACTGTTGTTATGCTACTTGCAATCGACTGTTATATAACATTTGCATTTGGTAAACTGCATTGTGCAGGCAACAGAACTTTGGGTTCCCACACGCGACTACTGTTATGCTAATTGCAAACATATGTTATATGTATAACATTTGCATTAACATTAATGCACTGCTCTGGTGCAGCAATAACAGGAAAATGTTAAGGGTATTCACTCTTCGGTAAAGAGCTTTTGTTTCTAACGAATTAGTTAAATCACGCGTATGCTTGAATGTATGCATATTTGTTTGCGGCAAAACGTGACACAGTCCACACACATTCACACCACATTCGATAGTGCATTCACTTGAAATATTTCAATGATTCCCCACAAGTTCAAGGTGTCACCCGAAAGGTGGACAAACCCTACGTAGTGCACATAAGTGTTCTCTTTGTCAGTATTCGTGCGGGTATGTTTGGGTGTTATCGATAAAAGACGATAGTGTGATAAATGGCCTCCAAAGACATCAATGGTTAGTAAAACGCGTTTAAGTGGCGTGTTTCTACCGGTTGTGTGGTGCTATAAGCAATGATATCGCCACACACAAACACATTGTAATGTATTTATGAGTGTGTGTGTGTGTGTGTGTATTGCTCATTCCACTGGACAACATCACGCGATTTCGCTGGCGGCCTTATAACGTATAATGATCTGTAAATTAATAAAAATATATATTATGCGAGTAAATATACACACACATAATATGTACATGTGTATGTTTGTATTGTGTGATTATCAGCCTTTTACGAATTTCTTAAACTTTAACAAATAGCGTGATTTTGTTTGTACCTTTTTCTTTAAAATCATATGTCTGACAATTTCAATACAAATATTAATGTCTGTATAATGTACGATTGTCTATAAACCTCCAGTCTAGCGTAAAGTTCAATGTACAATAAGTAAGCAATGTTATTTCTATATTAACTCATGCAAACAATACAAACAAATCTACTATATGTAGGTGTGTGGACTATGTATTTGCTTCGTAGATGAATTGATCCGCGACCAAAGGTATTTGATCATTATTACCTTTTCTTATCGGCAAAGGAAACCGTCGAAAATATTTTGTGATTTTGGCTCTCGTACTTATAGTTGTACCTGTTGCAGTGTCTCGATAAGATAAGGTGGCCTCTTTGTGATTTGATTAATTTAATAAAAAGAATCGAACAACACAAAAATTGTTTTTCTTTCTAGTAATGTTCAAATTCGAAATGTTTATCTGCCAGACCTAAGTAAGGGGTATCCAAGCAAGTGGGTAAAGTTCAGTCTGGGGGCACATACAAATATACTACGCAAATGCGTCTGTGATGGTAAAGACAACGGCAAAGACAACACGCCATCTGTTACGCGTCGCTGCTGACGTTACTTTCACCTGTAAAAGCACACGCAACGCGCGAAAAGTGACAAGCAAAACAAACGCACTAAACTTATAAAAGCTCCTCTCCCTCAATGTAGTGCGGCGAATACAAATGTTTGTATGGGTGTTTGTGTGTGTGCATGCATCTCAGCACAAAGCAAAAGAAGCTGCAAAGCGAACACACACAACAAAGCGAATCAGGCAAGAACGGCACATCAATTGAGGTGTATGCTAAATTAAATTTGTTTGTGTTTATTTATTAGTCTGAATTGCTTAGACACTGTTTCTGTTGAGTCACGATCAAAGTCCAAACACACTCATTATAAAATAAATGCAAACAAGAACAAAAACAGTAAACGATCAAACAGAACAGGACAGAACAGAACAGGAACAACGTCTAACAAAATTGCTTGCCAAAATATTTCTAGTATAATGGAAATTTTATGTATTTGTCCACTACCTTTGTTTTTCTGGTTTTCCTTGGTCTGAATTTTTCACGAAATACTAGCAAGACTATTTTAGCCTCACTCTATTTCTGCTGCTTGCGGCTGCTGTTGTGGATATTTGTTTTCAGCTTGTATTTCTCTGGTAGTTGGCACAGTTTCTTTGCAGTAATTCAATACAATATTTTATTTTACCGATTCTCTTTGTTAATGTTTTTCTTAATGCTTTTTATTCAACTTTATTCTTTTTCGCTTTCCCGCCTTGCTTGTTGCTTCGACGAAGGCGTTTGCACAACTGAGCACAGCGAGCTTGGCTCTTTTTAGTTATACAAGCAGACTGCGCGCGAAGCTAATTAAATTAAGCACTTGCCTTTGTATGTGTGTATGTGGGAGAGCGAGAGCGAACACGTTGCGCGACAGACTTAAGAGTAAAAGCTTCGACATGTGTTTGACAGCAAATACGAAGAAGAGAAAGAAACCTGTAAAACTGGTATGCCTTGTAAACCTGATTGTTGTTTTTGCTTTGCTCGTTGTTGCCATGGCTAGGCTCAAGCAGCTGTTTGAGCATATCCCTATCTCTCTCTACCATTGTCTGTTGCTCTCAGAGAGACAGGCAAGAATGACATTAATAACAGTGCTTATCAGCTGTACACAAGACAACGCTTTGTTGCCAATAGCAGCTGTTGCACTAGTGTCGTGTATTTTCCAATATACTATATATGTATGTACGTGTGTGTTTGTTGTATTTATTGTGTAGTTGCTGTGATGATGACGCCATATGTATTCATTGTCCGCTGCATACGTCGCGATGCTTCTTGTTGTTGCTGCAGCAGACGGTAGTTTCTCGCCGAAAGCTCTCTATCTGGCAGACAGGAAGTATAGCTACATCATATATTTACACACACACATATGCACACATGTATTTAGGTACCTTGCTCAATGAATTCACCATTCTAAGACACGTGCCCATGGTCAAATATACGCAGAAAGTTGAGTACGCGAATATTCGAAAAGAATTTGTCACAATTTTCGGTGCAGTGGAATATTTTCGAAAATCGGCGTACAAATTGCCGTGTCGAGTGCCAAGAAAATGAAGAGTGATGAATACATTAAAAGTTCTATGTACGTTGTATGTATTAATGATTGGTGTACCTAAAATGATACACTGAGAGAAAAACACAAATAAAAAGGGAAATAAAACTTACCAAATACAAAGAAAATCAATCAAATAAGTAAACAGAAAATGTGTACAATTTCAATAATTTAAGTTTATTTATTAATTTGTAAATATATCTAAATAAAATGCAAAATTATATACATTGCATAAATTGTACCAAATATAGAATGTAATGCATTAATATAGATGATCTTCTTTCTCGTACTTTCTTGTCAATTTGCATGCATAATGTATAACATAATGGATAATGGTATAACAAATACAAAATAATTGGCAAATTCAGGCATACAAATAATACAGCTGCATGTACTATGTATAACAGTACGTTACGCATACAATTGAACTGAATAATAATAATTATAATAATAATAATAAAATAGCAGATGAATGTGATTTCTGTGTTTTTCTTTTTCTTTTAAAATGTTTTTTCAATTTGTATTTTTGTTATTACTTTAAAAAAAGAACTCAAACGTAAATGCAATCATTTATACGAAGTCCTGGATCTTTTTTATTGTCATCCCCAAGTGTTATATATCTATTTGCTCATGCGTCGCGCATCGGTTATAGCACCCCAAAGTTCTATAATGAAATCATCGGTGAAACCAAACGATTCCAGATCAGAGTTATCAATGGCCTCGGCAAAGTCCATAGAGTTTGACTTCCTTTCGCCCAGTTCCCAAATCTGTGACGCCAATTCCGTATCGTTGATGCCCATAAAAGATTCGAGCAGATTATTAATAGCCTCAACTCCCGCCGCAGTCGCCTCATCGAATTTGGGTTCAATCTGTGCATTCCCATTGGCCTTGAATCGCAGCGTCTCCTTACCGCTCCCGTAATTCCGTCCCCCACTGCCGGCGGACGAAGAGGAGGCGCGCGACTGGCTACGCGGTCCAATGCCACTGAACCCACTTCGTATGGGCTCGACCAGGCGCAACGTGAACGTCTCTCCCGTCCCAATATCCTTCAGCATACGCGCCACCTCGTAGTGACGCTTACCCACCATATTCAGGCCATTCAGCTTCTCGATGTGATCGCCAACGCAGATGTGTTCGATGCGATCGATAATGGAATCCTCCTTGATGCGCTTTATGAACGCATATCCAGCTCCATTGTCCGTTATGGTCAGCCCCAGGGCATCCTGTGTCTTCACGATCTCAATCTCCTTGGCACGGCCCTTGCGATGGGCAAATATAAAGTCATCCAATCCGATCTGACCGCCCAGCAGACGCGTCATGTCCACCTTGTGTGAGTTGAGGGTACAGAAGAGTATCTCCTCCTCGGACATATCGAAGCATTCGGCTATCTTCTTGTACAGCTCACGCACGCTGGCAAATCCAGTGATCAAGCCCGTCGGACTGCCATGGGCCAGTTGACAGTGGAAGATCAGTGGTGGCTTCTTGTCAATATCATTGTTATTGTTGTTGTTATTGCTGCTGCTGTTATTGTTATGATGATGATTGGTATTGTTGTTGCTGCTGCTGTGACTCGACGAGGAGCGCTTACTCTCCTGGCTTATATCGCTGTGATCCGATGCGGTTTTCGGTTTCCGGGCAAAGAGTGGCATCTTGGTTACCTGGCTAGTCGTATTTATATTGTGGATCAATATGTTTTGGGGTCCGGTATATTTTCAGGGTAGTAGATCGCTCTTTTATTTCAATCTGTGTGCGTAGAAAAAATTTGTGGAACTCTTTTGAATGCGAATACGAAATTTGATCATAATTTGTTGGTTAGTTACTTAGTTCCATTTCCCATTGTATATTGTTATTTGTGCAACTTGTGACAGTGTGTATGTGTGTGCATTGTATATATATATATATATATATATGTTATGTATGTAGTATATCGCCAATAAACACCGAAACCATTAACTTTCAATTTATCTAATCTCTCACGAAACAAATTTACAGCTAGAACAGTTCCAGCTCGATTTCCCCCTTATGGGATGACTCAACGTTCAAAGTTTTCATATTTCTAATGAATTTTTAATTACGAATTACAGATGTTAATAAAGAGATACAAATGGATAATATCAAGTTGCATATTCACGACTAATTGCCACCCGATACCTGGCATTATCGCTTAATTATTCACAAAAACAGAGACGGCGCAGGCAGGGTAGATTACAAAGTGAGGTTAAACTCGGCCACAAAGGTCTTTCAAGTTGTGCTCACCTTACACAGCGTTCTGCTTAATTATATTACGAATTGAGTACAAATATTCCACACAAAATAAGCGCGTAAATGTCATAAAATCTATCACAACATTAGAAAATCAAATGTCGCGGCGCTAAATTACACATTGAAATTGAAGAAATATTATTTTTTGTGTTCGCCTCAACTGGCAAAAGTTGTTTCTCTGCTTGATAAGATGTCAAGCGCGTGATAAGTGCAGTTAAGAGACAGAGAGAGAGAGAGAGAAAGAGTACAAAGATAACGGCACCTGATAGACTCTCTCGTACTCTTGTACTCCTATCTAACAAGCGCCTTTATCACATTTGCTTCTCGCACTGTCCCCATTCATGCGACCCGCATTCTTCTACTGCGACCCTCTACAAGGCGTGCCTAAACCTAAAAGCACAACCCAGACTGTTCAATGTGACCAGAGCCACATGGGGACAGCTGTCCGTTATCCGTTATCCGTTATCGTGTTGAGCTCTTACGTTCTATTTTCTGTACTTGTTCTTGTTCCGCAACTAATTTTGAAAAATTGAAACAAGACAACTAAAATTTAAAATATATATCAAACATTCAACCAAATAAAAATCACAACATGAATTATAAAACAAAGATTAGTTGCTATGCCATAGTTCAATTATCATTAGACGATTCAATATTTGGATTGTTTTAAATAACTCAAATGTGGTGGAGTTTTATTCATTTATAGTGAATGTACCTCAACATTGTAATCGAATTGAATATGTTTACTATACAATTGATTTCCAATTAATTTAGATTAGTTTTGTTAATAATAAACTGGTTATTTAATTATATATATTTATTATTTAATGAGCTTGTGCTTCGTGCACTTCTTTTCTTTTTGACACTCCATGAGCAAGTGACTTAATTATGTTATTTAACATTACAATATGCTTTACCAGAACAGCTGATTTACTCGTATGCTAATTAACATTACAGATCAAGACACACACATTTATGCCAACAAGTTTTATCTTGCTCGTTTGGTCATGTATTCGCATTAAACTATGCTTTACCTTGAAAGCTTCATACGTCAATCCATTTGTTTATTTCTTTTTAGAACATTGTGGTAATATTTGCATTTTCCAGCGTATATATCCGGTCGAATTTTAATAAATAAATAAACATAAACTGCTTCAATGGATTAAACTTGCAAACTATATGAAAATAGTTCAAGAAACTGGAGAGCAAGCCCAGCTAATTGGAAATATACATATGCCGAGAATTGTTTATTAATAAGACGAGGGGCAACTTGAGACGAGCCCCTCTATGGGCAATCCGTAGTATATAGTGTATAGGCATACAGATGTGGCTATGCTCATAGAATAACAACATCGAGAAGCCATACACACAGCCAGTATAAATCAAATATATGTATGTATATGTTATATGCCATATTATATATACATATATGTACATACATATGTTAGTATATAAAGCTCTAGCTTTGCTTGTATTGTCACAGAACCGGCTATTTGTAGCCGAGCATAATAAACAGATAGATAACCCGGCGAATGAAAAGCACAACACACGCATCAAGGTCGAATCAGTTGAGTATCGGGCGCGTGTGGCTTTACTATGCGAATCTATCGCAGTTTACAGTGACAGTACACTGCGCAGTTTGCGTGCATATCGATTAACTATCGAAAGAGCATCAGAGTGACCAACTGAATAGAAAGAAGACCATTTGAGATTAGGTTTAATTAGGTTTTCTTTCACAAGTGCAATGACATCTCTGAGTAAATTCCGACACGAGTTTGCACCTCGGCATATCTGGGTTAGGGGCAGAGTTTGGTTTATATTATATTTAATTGGCACTGCACTGCACACAGTAAACAACAACATGAAAAAGAATATACAAAGAACAACGACAGTGGAATATCATTTCCGCATACGCAACTCAGCCGGTTTTTATACCCTGTGGATTAGGCAATAATTATACTGGGTATGAACGTGTGTAAGCATAGATAATGGAACTTTGGTAATTAAATCTATTATTATTATAATTTTGCAGATAATTAGTAAATATTTTAGGTAAGCTTGCTACAGGGTATCAAATAGTCGGGCACTCTTTAGGTTTTTTTTTTTTAATTTGTATGTTTACTCGCCCCCGATTGGCTGTAATTTGTGGGCTCGCCTCTCGCACATGTAAAACTGGGGGCAAAGAAGCAGCCTGCTTAGAAGTATGTATCTTACAGATAGATGTGTATCTCATTGCGTATGTGTGTAGCGAATGTATCTGCATCTGTGGTTGGCGTAAACAACTCACGACGTAAACAACACGATCTGCGCGTGGGCAATGCAATGAAAAAAGAAGAAAAGAAACAATCTAACTGAAAGCAAAAACATTAGATATCATTTTGTAAACAACAATAGGTTCCATGTGTACTCATTATCAAGTGCAATATCTACAAGTGCTTGTGCTGTGGGATGACTAACTCATATTGCATTCACATTGCGTCTAAGCAGGCAAACAAAAATGAAATATTGCAATTGATTAGAGATTCCTAATGTTTTATGCAAGGGAAATTATTAAACTATCGCTAATCACTTACGAAACTAGTAAGGTCTAAATATGCCATTGTATATATTCCATATACATATGTATGTATGTGTCTGCTCATATGTATTCGTCGTATAAGTGAGACCGGAATATAAAACGATATTGCTAACCTGTTTTCTTATATCAATGAACTGCGAATTCGTTAAAAGCAAACATTGAAAATTGTTTTTGTGAGTTCTGGCGCTTATTTTCGAAGGCTTGGCAATGATTCAGCTAAAAGTGGCTTCAATATTCGTTGATTTATGAATAATATGCACATCATTTGAAGCAGCATTTTTTAAAACCAACAATTTCATATTCATATTCATTCTTTAATCGAAATTCTTTATCTTCATTATTTGCAGAACCCTTATAATCTAATTTCAAATGTGAAATTTGACAAATGTTTTTACTTAGCATTGATATCGTCTCATTTCTAGATTAAAAAGAACTAATATCGTCTGATTTATAGATTAAACAGAACACAAAGATAATCTAGAACATAGGAAATGAGTAATCGGTTTTATGGCACACATATTCCATTCATCTTTTATTAGAAATAAGTATTTCTCTTATGTTTTAATGGTTTTGCACTCGCACAAATATGCAAACGGTTTGTTTATTCGTCATTAGTTGGGATAAGATTGACAAAAAAAAAAAGAAAAAACGAAACTAGCTAAACTAAACTGAATACATTCATATATATAGAATGAGTGTACGTAGGTATATACAGAGTATTTCGCATGCCTCGCATGTTTTGTTATCGCAAAAGTACAATACACACACACACACGTATAGAACATGAACGTATATACTATATTTAACATATAAAATAGTGCGGCGCTCTTGTTTGTTTCTAGTTTGTCGCAAGCCGCAAAAACAATAAAAACAAAACTTGAGAGCCCGATGGGGGGGACCAGAAAAACAAATCAAGGTTATTTGAGGCGTATAAGTAGTATTCCCTTGCGTAGAAAGTATTATCATCAATCAGACTATATCATGGACGAAAATCCAGCTAGGAATATTAATCTATATAGCTGATAATTATAAAATGGCACCACCAGACGTAGATGTGGTCATTGCATAATATACCCCAGCCCCTATAACTATGTAAATCGAGGCAATTGTAAACAAAACATGATCATGACGAGCGACGAGCAAAGGCGAAAATTGCACGTAGTCACATTATCTTACTTTGTTTTTGTTTAAATATTTAAATATTTGTTTACACAAGCATATCGCGGAAAGGAAAGGGGAGGCGTGTCTAATTTATCTTGGGAATGCAGTTGTAAAAATTATTAAGGCTATTACGTATTTTAAGGTACATAACATTCATCATTATAGCCATTTTACTGCCACATTTTACAACACTAAATTATAGTATTAAGCTCAATTTAAAGTAAATCCCAAACCTTCGGGCACTGAGGTAAATTAATTCTTTTTAAAAAGTCATAAAGTTATTCAAGGCTAAATAGAAATAAACAAACAAATAGAGTCGATTTAAGAGCGAGAGTAAATGTTAAGAGCATTTAAAAGAGCGCATTGACAACGCTCTTAAAAGCTTAACAAGTGGCGTGTTCTCCTGAGAGAGAAAAAGCTCTGTGTGTTGGCAAAAGCTACGGCTCTGGCTGATCGCAGAACTTATTAAGTTTTCTGGCATCGCTCATTATGATTCATACTTGTGTTCCGTTGACTAGGTCAATATTTTACCAGACCGTACAGATCGTAACGGTAAAAATTAATTACAAGTTTGCAGGCAGCGCCGAAAATTGATCAGCTTCAATGGGTCTTAACACGATTTTCGTTTCCCAAATTCAAACAGAGAGACAGGCAGAGAGAGAAAGAGACGCTGATGACGTGCGACAGTGTGTGTGTGTCCGTGTGTGTGTGTGTTAAGTGTGTGTGCTATTTGTGGCCATACATATCGGTCATTCACACAGTAAACAAACGTACATATCTTTAAACAAATATTATTGTGAATCATTTGATGTTTGCTAATGGAAAAAGAGTGAAGCGGGGTATGTTGAAATTGTCCAAAGAAGAGTATTAGACAGAGAATATAGTACAAATTGTGGTGAACAAGAGTTTTGGTAGACGTTTTATGGAATCAAATGCAATGGATGGTATAAGGTTTAAAAAGTACAGAGTGGCACGTGTTGTGTGCTTGCGATCGAAAGAGAAGGATTTAGCGATGACTAAAAGGATATCGATAAATTAAACAGATGTACAGATGTGCTTGGCAAATTGGGAGGGTTGCCAGATCTCCATAGGTATAACTAATATATCATATAACGAAAATACTCAAATCACGTTCATTACTTTGCTTAAAATCATGTGATGTTTATTATGAATATAATTGTCTTCATAATTTTGTCTCACAATTGATTTGGTATCAGATAATAAACAGACGTGTGCATTTCATTGCTTTGTTTTAGAGTATCTCAGCAATATCTGCGCCATTTCGTTCGATATGTACAGATATAAAAGTACATTGCTCCACCTCGCATGCCCCCATTGCGCATTATTTCATATACTTTTTGTTTTAACATTTCAAGTCACATTATTCATAATCTGCTGACAGCGAACAACAAGAAACAACGTGACTGCAACAAAAACGAAAAACAACGTCAGCCTAAGTTGTAGTTTAACGTGTGTCAAGTGCATTGAACCGACCGAAGCACCCTGTATGAGGACTGTGTAAAGGTCTCTGCAATATGGAGCACAGATACAGGGGCAGCCTCCAGGCACATTTGGAAACATTTTAACCGTTTCACCTCGCTGAACTTTGCGCACAGGCAGATAATTTAGGCAACAGAGCAACAACAACAACAACAACAACAACAACAAAAACAACAACTGCAAAAGGTAACAAATTCAACGAGCTCACGAACAGAGTCAAACCAATTTGGGTCTATGCTAATGGGCACAAGATGAAAGAATATGAAATTCTGTAAAGGTCATTAGAAAAAAAAGACAAAGGGGAAACCGATGCGGCAGCAAGCAACAAACAAATGTGGAAATACCAAAGTTAACAAATGGAATTTCATTTACAAAATGCATTCCAAAAATATTAATTACTGCAGGCATATTGTTTACAAATATAGAGCATTGTTTATTAACGGATAGATTCGTGGTATACAATAGCATGTGTTTTTCTTTAAATATTTACATATTACATTTCTTGCTCATGTAAACAGACTCCCGCAAAGATCTTGTTGCTTATTATAGCAACATGTTTATTCTGTATGTGAATTTAAAGTAGCTCTTGCAACTATCGATTTATATTTACAAATGTTTAGGGTAACAGCCCGTCGACTACTCTGTTAACTTTGCCTGATTATGACCATCATGGAAGCTTATAGAGCGCAGCCGCCGTGGCAACTCTTTGTCCGACCATCACTCGCTTTGTTGTTGTTGTTGTTGTTGTTGTTGCTTGTAGCACAATAGTGTGTTGCAGTTAATACGTAGGGGCGTGCGTACCGGTTCGTAATATGGGTTCTCTATAGAAATGTCACGCAAGCAATTTACATAAATGACGTCGCTTCCGCTTCGCCGGCAGCGAACAAGCGCAGCCAACAAGAACACAGCAATAACAACAATTGCAAGTAAAAAGTAGGAGAGAGGATGGCAAAAAAACATCGATGAACGTCGTCAATTGTTGATTGAGAACGAGAATGAGAGAAAAAGTGTAGCGAAAAGCAATTGACTGTGGTCTGATTGGATTGTTTGCTGCGGAAGTGAGAAAGAAATCGATGGAAAACAATTGCAAAGAGTACGAGATGATTGCATACAACTATAACGGCAAATGTTTGTTCAGTAGATAACAAAAACAAAACTCAAACACACACACACACACATGAGTTACTACTTAAAGAGTGTGGAAAACAACAAACCCACTAACCAACTTCACGGTTTGTTAGCAATTTAATTTGCCTACAAATGGTCTCTGGTTTTTATTCATTTTCCTTCTTCTTCTTTTCTTTATGCACCTTCAGTTCCCCAAAAAATGCTCATGGCTCTGGGGCACGCCCTGCCAGCGAGTTGAAAATTTGTTTGTGAAAATGTTGAAAAGAAATCGAAAATAGTGAGTCGCACGTGTTTGCAACATTAATAAAAGCATTAACACACTTAACGCTTCTTGGTTTCTAGATACAGGTCTGGTCCAGTCCCTAGGTACGTGCTCCACTAACGAAACGAAACAGTTTTCATTCATTTCACAGTCGCAAATTAGCAGATAAATGTGTTTAAATTGCAGCCTTTTGTTGAGCACATGTTTCGAGACATTGTTAATCAATAATATGGAGGGAGTCACATCCCTTGCAACTTCAACCACCCGGCAAAGTAACGAAACCTAACCTCAAAGTCTACACGATGTTCGCGAATTGCATGTTTAAAATCTATTGAGGTAGGAAATGGCCAAAACAGGGGAAGGGTAATAAAACTTTTATGTGTACATGATATTTATTTATGTACACACGTATGTGCAAATAGGTTTATGATGTCATATATGTGTGTGTATGTTGCTGTAGGGTCTCTTTTAGGGGGTTGTTCCCAAAAATCGTTATATGCTCGTAGATACAGAAATGCTACATATTCACTTCCGTTCGTGACATAAGCGCCGCATGGGAAGGCATTTGAGATTTTCCATTGAATTCATTCAAATTGAACAATAATAAAATAAATAAATTGGCAGCAAATCAACCTTATTTTATTCTTATTGTCGATCCGCGTTTGCTTTCGCTTTCGCCTTTTCAAACATTGTTAAACACGTATATTCATTTTCAAATTTCTAGTGCTCAAAAAAACTGCAATCATTTTATCGATTTACTGATTGTTTTTTCGCCCTTGTCGCTCGCTTCTTATTATCTTCGCCACACACAGTTGTTTAATCGATGATTCTGACTAGAGGTGGGGCGGTGCAGTTGCAAGTTCTCATATGTCCAGTGTTAATAAGCATTAATAACTGAGTAAAGTGGTTAGTATATTATATTACAATTGTGTGTGTGTGTGCTTTTTGTTGTTATTCATTTTGGGAGACAAACAAAAGGCTGAAGATGTGCCACCACCACCTTTCACTTTATTTGTGTATATGAAATTTTGTAGTCAAACCGAATGAATACATATCTATTGTCACGAGATGCTGCCGAATCTGCAGCATTTGAACAATCAATAAAGCAACAGAGACGGCGGTGACGATTTTACGCAACGAAAGTAGAAATTTGTACGCACCTGTCGTTGGTGTTGATTCCAGGCTGCACTTGCCTGCACTTTGGGCACAGAAAAGCACCGTAATGAGCAAGGAAAGCGGACATACGAGACCAGGTTTTCGCTGTTGTTTTTGTTGTGGTTGTTGTTACTGCTACCGACGTTGTTGTTGTTGTAGTTGTTGGTTTGCCACCGCGCACACACACATGCATGCAAACATGCACACAATTTCTTTCTTTCACCCGACACTGACTAACTCGTTTTTAGCTGTGCTACTCCACCCGTCTTCGATCGTATGTAAATCACACACAAACAACTCTTATTTAATTAACACGATTAATGTGCAAAAGAAAACAGCAATTTTGGCTACAGGCGCATTAAGTATTAATTCTACTGCACTTAGCAGCTCATTTTTCACTAGTATATGACCGACCAGCACACACACACACGAAAAGTGTCGCCGTCGACCTGTCTGTTGGATGAGCACTAGAGATGTCAGTGATATAAAAAATCGAGGCATCGAGTACATTCTGATGTTGCAGCGCTTAGGCTATCGATAAGTCAATTTAAATTATCGGACTACCACACTCTTCCAGAATCGATCCCACCTGTTAACTGATGAATGGAGTAAAGAAAGTATCGAGTAACTTTTGATACTTGTTCAACAGTGGGCGGCACCTCTAGGGAATTAAAATAGGGATACCAGGTTATCTTTATGGTTTTATTAAAAAATATACATATTATTAATTGTAGTTAGTGTGTACGCTGGGCATTATTTTCTCTCATTGAACAAAGCAGCGAAGCGGCTAAACAAATGAATTAACAATATAGAACAAAGAAAGATATATAGAAAAACATAAAATTGAATAAAAAATAATAATGACAAAACAATTCTAAGCTATTCCAATGTTAAATAGAATAGACAATTAGTTTGTTTTCTACTGTGCATGTGTGAAATATGGAAAAATTTGCGATAACTATGCACCCAAGGCTTAAGGTCACTGGAATTATGCGCTCATGTTATTTTCGCCGCTCTAGAGACAACCGCTACATCGTTCTCATGGTTCGAGCAATCCACTGTTATCCCATTATCCTCAGGCAACTCATCATCATCCTGGTCAGCATTTTCAAGTAGCTTTTGACGTTTCAAGCGGAGCTCGAATACCTCACTAATGGCATCACGGAAACATATAAAGTTATAATCAATGACGCCCTGCCGATTGAAGTTCTCCTCACGCAGTATGCAAACAAGTGCCAAAAACTTGTTTACCTCGCGCAGATATAGTATAGTATTGTTATTCAGTTTTATGAGACTAGAGCTGCCACTATCGAAGGCAGTTTCTTCAGAACTGCAGACGGAGAATAGATTACTCAAGGGAACTTCTTTCATATTTAATCCTTACTTACCTGTAAATACTGGACAGATCGATTACCACATCTATCATGTCACAGCACAGTTCATAGGCTTGCATATCAACAGGCGACGAATCTGTTGCAATGTAAATTTTCGATACGACATCGAAGAGAAAGGCTTTCTCAATACCAGAGTTCTGTGAAGGAAAATTGGCATATCACATTAAATTTAATTAAAGATAGTATATTAATTGCACTTACCGGTATGAAAATGTTTAACAGGTTCTCTAGCGTAGGCAGTTGTGGTATGAGTTTCTGCACAACCTTCGAGAATGCTTCGAATATCGAATGATCGTAAATTGAAGTCAAGTGAAAGCTGAGATGAATTTGATCGAGGCCCGCCTCGCTGAGGTCATCCGACGAACGTTGGTGTATATCGCGCTGCGATTCCATTTTCGAATCATCGCTTATACCATCAACCTGTGGGAAATGGAACAGGTGCTGACAGTTATGACTTTGATAAGAATGGGTTTGGTTTATTTATGTACGTACCTTGTGTATGAAGACCTCGAACTTGATGCGAGGATTTACTTTGTAGGCCTTTATGACTGTGTTCTTGAACTTGGTCAACGCCTCGTTGTAATCATCCTTGGCATCAATAACGAAAACGAGCGCACCACAGCCGCCAAATATCATGTCCGAATCAAATGTGGGCTCTATGAAATCAATTTGACCCGGAAAATCCCAAATTTGAAACTGTACAAAGCTGGAATTGTTGATGTCATCCTTGACAATTTTGCTGGTCGACTCAAGAAAGAGTGTCTCGTTGGGTGACATTTTGTGGAAAACGACTTTCTGTATGGAACTCTTGCCCGAGCGTCGAAGCCCCATCAATAATATTCTCGGTTTTGTCTCGCTGTTGTTCGAAGCGTTCGGCTCCATATCCAAGCCATCCTGATCAAAGGCTCCGTAACCAAAGTCTTTTGGAAATGAATCCACATGGTAGTCTTCGTCTTCGTAGCTCTGTTGGGAAATAGTCAAATTTACGAGGAAATTCAGAATTATTTTTCTCTTCTATCCCAATTGGATTCCCTGATACGCAAATTAGTGATGAGAGTTTTCATGTCTTGACCATATTGAAAATAAAACGCAATTATGCTTAAAGTTGAGGACCATTATTAATTCTTGAGTTGTTTGCATTGAACTTGATCAAATAATCACCCAGTTTTCATTAAACTGTCCAGCCTACTATTACTTATCAGTTTCATATTATCAAATGCATTGCTCATTTCCAAATGCTCATGTAGGGCTTCTTTGTTTATTTACCATTATGATGTAAGTGTATGGTATTTTCGCACTACTGCTGTTTATTTTTGCATGTAGTCGATATAATGCTTTGACGATGCGATAAAATTCAATAAAATTATTATTTTATTTTGAAACTAATGGAAAACAACACAAAACTGTTTCTTATCGGATACAAGGTGTGTACACATCAGCTGCATTCAACAGCTGTTTATAAATTTGCTCCAGTGCGTACACACCTGCTGCGCAATTGATATTTTGGAATTTACCAGATTGGTAATTCTTCATAGAGTTTTCTTTACAAAAATATGCATGCAACTGGAATATGTTATTAATTAGACTTGACAGAACTTAAGCAACGAAAGGCCTTATAAATGTGTATCGTACAAATGAAGTGGTGGTATTTTTCAGTGTAACATTTTAAGCGTTTGCGGTCACACTGAATTTGTAGTTAAATTTATCTCGTTTCTAAAACCTTTGCGTTTTAGTTGTTTATAAATATTATCAATTAAAATGGCATCGCGTGGTGTAGTGCTTATGGGACAATGCATTCCCTGCATCAAACACAATGCCTCAAAAATACGTATACGCCGCATGGAACTGGACAAAAACCTAAACATGGTTCGTATTTGTGTTGTTGTTTTTCTGAATTGCATGGAATAATCATTAGTTTTATTTTATTTCTTGCAGTACTTTAAGAAGGATACGTTTTTCTTTGCCCATGACCCGCAGAAGATATGTAAAACTGGCGATGTGGTATTAATACGCGAACTGCCCGAACGCATGACCCGCCTCATTACACACAGCGTGGAAAAAGTCGTCTATCCGCTTGGTGACATAACCGATCCCATTACCGGTAAAAAGGTCGTTGTGGGCAAATACCGTGAGGATATCGAAATGGCCAACCAGCTGTTCGGCAAGTCCGAGAAGGCCTTTGACTACGACAAGGCGCCGCCACGTGGTCGCCTCGAGGGTACCAAGGACTTCACGCACGGCGAGACGTACATCAAATATCACGAGGATGGCAAAGATCAACCCTTCGCCGTGTAGCACTAATTTGCCCTATAGTATGTCCCTTTCTTAAAAGTAAGCCATTAAGTTGCAATACATTTTACTAAATATTTTATTTAAAATGTCGATAAATGTTTATGCGTTTTGCAAATGTAATTGCCAAATTTGAAGTCATTCAACTGCCGCCAGCTGCAGCTGCAGACTAAGGGGGACAGTGCTGGTTCCAATTCGATTCCATTCCATCCGATCCGACCTCGATCCGTGCCATAAATTAAATTGTTAACTAATCACAATCTCTTACGATGCTAAAGTTGTACTGGAGTATAGGGTTCGCCACATGGGCGTTGTCATCGCATAGTTTTTGCTGCAAATATGAATAGTTTTCATGATGATTAGTTGGGATTATGAGACCAATCCCTTCACTACACTCACTTGTTCCAGGTCTGGGCTGGCACGTAGCATAAAGTCGCGCAAGAAGTTGCCGCGACTGGGCATGTCAAGTGCGAGGATCAGTTTGTTGTTGCCCAGTTGCTTGAGCACCTTGACCCAGCTGCTTGGTGGTGCATCCTCGTCATCGTTGAGTTGAGCACCAGCCTTGCTTTGATCCTCGTCAGTGCAAATGGACCATTGCAGAGGCTTGTTGGAGCTACAAATGATGTAATTCATAAATCCTTTACTGATACCTTGTATATTTCCTTTCTTGCACCTACCTGAAGTGCAGCTCCAAGCTGACCGCCTGCAGGTAACGTGAGACGGGCACAATGTAGCTCACATTTAGGGAACTGCCCGAGCTGGGGCAGAACTGCTCCACATCGATGGTGTAGTTGTTCTGCGCTGCCAGCACACAGCTGGAAATGCTCCAGCAGTCAAGCTGGTGCGGAACAGGCGCCGTTGCCGTCGCTAAGGGCGCTGCTCCTGGCACATCGACCTTGGCCAGCAGCTCGACATGATCGGGAGATGGCAGATCCTCGGTGCCTGGGCCGGCAGGTGCATCGTTTAGCACAGTGTACTGTGCATCCTCGTTGCCGGTGTTATCCACTTCGGTGGAGAACTGCTTGGCATGCGCGGCTGTGTTGTGCGAGCTCTTGCCGTGGTAGACACGCCCAGTTGCGCCGTTGTTGTTATTGTTGTTGTTGTTGTTGCTACTGCTGTCATTGTTCGCCACCGGCTGTATGACCAAAATGTCAGCATCCTGCTCTTGCTCGGCAGACTGAAGTGCTTCCTCGACATGCTGATTCTGCACATTCACGTCCACATTATCCGCTGCTGCTGCAGCCGGCTGCAGCTGCTCAAAGCACGTGGACTGCAAGGGAAAAGGGCATAGCTATTATCGCTGTGGGATCTGGGAAAGTTGAACATTGGCACTCACCTGACAATTGTCACTGGCAGCTTCACCCTTACTGCACTCAGGTGGCTGGCCAAAGATTGGCGTCTTTAGACTCTTGTGCCTGATCCAGTCAAGACTGCGTTGATTGGCCGAGCGTCGGCCCACACTGGAGTCCCGTAGTCCAGTATCCGAATACTCGAAACCAAACAAAGCCGTAATGGGATTATCCACCGACTCAGATTCGTTGGTGTTGCTCAGGTTCTGCAGATCCAGAGCGTCTGTGGAGTCTTTCTGGGCTCCGCTGCTGTTGCGCACCACAGCGGGTGGAGGCACATCCAGTGCCAGGGCATGTGTGCTCTGTATCTGTGTCTGTTCCGTGCTGACCTTGTTGGTGGTCAGCGCCAGATTTGCCGTTGGGGGTGACACTGTCTTGTAGACATTGTAAATGGCCGCATCGCCCGCATTGAGTTTGCGTATAGTTTGTCCAGCATCAACAACTGCAGCGCTGTCCACAGCGGTGCTGGCAATGGTGCCCACCACAACGATATGCTCGTCAAGCTTTAGTGGCTGCTTTAGCTGTTGCTGCAGCTGCTGCTGCTGAAGTTGCTGCTGCTGCTGAAGTTGCTGCTGCTGCTGCTGCTGTTGCAGTTGAGCATCGACATCTATCGAGTTGTTCTCAAAGTCCTGTGACAGTGGTAGACCCTGTGGCTTTTCCGAAGACGTCGTTGTGGTGCCGTTAATGACTGCAGCCAGGGTTTTACTTACAACAGCGGAGCGTACACTTTGCAGCAGTTTCTGGGTGGGATTACCGCCTTGATTGCCACCTGGACGCAACGCCTCCTGCGACACGGGCCACTTTGACTTGTTCTTGCTGGCGATGGTTTTATTCGTGTTGCGGGGCGCCGTTGTTGTAATGCGAGAGCTAGGATTGAGCAGAGGTTGATTCACCTGCGGATTACTCATGACAGCAGTGAGTTCCTCCTTTTCCAGTGCCTCATCGTTATCCCCGAATGCTCTCAACGCTGTCCCGCCGCCGCCTACGCCGCCAGGGGGTCGTGTAGTGGTTGCCGCATAGATCAACTTCGGCCAAGCATATGTTTTATTCTTGAACAACGTCTGCAGATTATGCTGGAAATTCAGACGCTCCTCATCACTTAGTCTTGTCTGCCCATCCGGGCGGAAAATGCTTTGGTACCCATCCATGGGTAGCTGCTGCTGCGGTTGCTGCTTGTTGTGCTCCACAAAGTAAAGCGTGGACACGGCGGCCAAACTGAGAAGGAGATATATATGTATATATCATTGTAGTCTGTGCGTCGAGTTGTCTTTCCACTTACCAGGCTGCCATCACAATGATCAGCAGGAATATGATTATCTGCATCATGCGACTGGAGCAGATCTCGTAGCCATCGCTGCGACTGGTCGATTGAAAGGTCCGCGGAGGTAGCAGGCAGCGAGGCTCAAGTAGATCCTTGGCACGCAGTTGCTCATTGCTGTGGTGGCTTGTCGCACGTTCCAGATGCTCGATGCGCGTCGCCAGCGACCCTGTGACCTTGCACAGCTCTTTTACTGCCCCAATGTTTTCCATTAGAATACGATCCTAGATAAGAAATCAGTATAATTTTAATGTATCTGCTTTATTTTTTGTATTGTCTGTCTGTTGTAATATGTGAGTTAAAATTTCATCGTTTGATGATTCAGTTTCAAATAGAAGTCTATTCTAAACATAACGGTTGACACTCAAAAATGAATTCTGAAATTTTAAATTTGGGGCAACACTTGACAAGTGTGTCCATAAGCTCAGATCAATTTGTTAGTATTTAAATCAATTGCCAATTTGTTAGTATTCTTTCGATTGTCAAGCTTAACAATCGATAGCATTATGCGCCATTACAATTTATGTAATTGTTTTTAAAAAGAGAGTGTGTTTCTTTTACCTTATTGACCAGCAAAAAGTTCTCAATGACATTTCCATTGGGCAGTACAACGCTGCCAGCCTCTTGAACTGCATCCGGTATGACTTCACGCACTTCCTGCGCTATAACTCCGGTATCGACAATTTCCCGTGTGTCACTTTCGCGTCTCAGACCGGAATGCACGGCAAATTCCGGTTCATAGCGATATCGAACGATTCGTATCTTTTGCATATTCCGCAATTGCACCGATGTATCTAGTTCAGCTATTTCCTGTTTGGCTCGACTGTCGCTGGGCTGGACAATGTGCCCAGATACCTTCAGATTGCCGTGCACAACGAGACTTTCATCCGGACGATCTGTATTGATGCCCACACGCCCAGTATGGGTAATGGACTCGGGCGTGATGCCGCGTTGCCAACAAAGATCCACATCGGATTCAAATTGTCCCGGATTCGAGGCACGCACAATGATGCGCTCGCTGCCATGGCTAGCAACAGGAAAATGACCCGACGTGGTGTGCACGTGCAGGCCGACGACAAGTTGAAAGAAACGCTGCTCCGGATTCGGGCGTCCCTTCTTGCGCATGTTGTTGTTGGTTGTCTCCGAGAAGTGCAAACGTCCCACGGTGATTTTGCTGACAATATGGCTCTGGAGATCGATACTGTCAAGAGATGGCGATGGATGAAATGGAATGGGAGCAGAGAATTTCTTTTTTCTGTGCAGCACTTACGGTACGGGATAGAATGGCTTCTTTGAGCGATCGGACTGGCTCTGCTCCACACGGATGGTCTGATTGGGTGCCTCGAATTTGACACCGTAGAAATGCAAGTGGAAGGATTTGATTTTCTCAAGGCCGGACGGTGTCTTCACAAATTTGGCATCTCCCTGAAGGCGCGCATGGCAGGTGACCTGAAAGTGATTCTTCTTCTGGCACACATATGCGTCATCTGAGACGCTGAAATTGAATCCCTTGTCCGCATCGACGCGATAGTAGCTGACGGACATCTCCTGCAGATTCTGATCGCACAGCTTGTGCCAATTCTCCGGCTGAAATGGACTAAAGCGTATGCACTGCGTCAACGCCGAATCACCTGCCTCACTGCCCGATCCCGAACCGGCGGCCGCATTGCTTGTCTGCCCATCCAGGCTGTTGTCCGCCTGCGAATTAATGCCAGACAACGCTGGCGATACGGAGGCGGAGCAATGTGAATGCGCGGGTGTCTTGCTCAGATCGTGATCGTTGTGGCTGGCTGTGCTGGCAGGCGCGACTGAAGTTGAAATCGAGTGATGCGAACTCCGCAACGGACTCATCAATAGGCCCGTATCATGCTTGGCCAAAGGCCCAAACTCGGGGCAATCCAACTGCGTGGACATCTTGCGCTTACGCGACAACGAATGCACTGGCGTCGAGGGCGTGGAGCTGCGGTTCAACGACAATTGACTGGTGCCAATCACTTGAACCCGATCCCCAAGGCCAATGGATGAGGTCAGCATGCAGGTGGACATGCTGGACAGATTCTGATAGCTGCCGGAGCCATACAAGCCGTGCCCATTGTGCTCGTAGTGCTGGAAGATGAGCTGCTCCTGCGGCAGCTCTTGATGATGCTGCTGCTGTTGCTGCTGCTGTTGCTGTTGCTGGTGATGATGATGCAGCGGCAGCAACTGTTGCTCGTTTAGCTGCTGCTGCTGGCAGAGCAGGCTGTTGGCATTCATGATCAGACCAGCTTCATGTTTCACTCGCACATCCTGCGCAGGCGACACAAAATTATGTCCCTGCTGCGCTGCAGGCTGTGCTGGCGTGGTGAACTCCAAGTCCGTTTGCAGCATGTTCGACAGCTGTTGCTGCTGCTGTTGATGTTGCTGTTGGTGATGTTGCTGCTGTTGCTGGTGTTGCTGGTGTTGATGCTGATGCTGCATGGCTGTCAGACCCGGATAGATAAGCTCACGTCCTGGCAATGCAGCGCCATGTGATTCACCCAGTGGACTGTAGGCGGGCTCCGAGCCCGAGTCGGGTGGACTCTCTGGCAGATGTGCCAGCGGCATAGCCATGGCACTCATACGACCCGTCAGCTGTGGGTCCAGCACATTCATTGGCGGTGTGTGTGGTGATTCCAATTTGGAGACACCTCCGGCATCCACGCCCAACCCATCGTTGTTGTTGTTGCTGTTGTGCTGTCCATCGTCAAGTCCTCCCACGCCCGCTGCCTGCATAAACAAATCCAATGCTTCATTGTCAATGCCATCCATGAAATCTGGGCGAGCTATTGGTGTAAACAATGAAGAAGGATTGACCAGAGTATTAACAGTGTATTCTTAAAATACAAAATATATTCCTCTCTATTTCTGCTAGAGTTATAAGAATTTGAGATATTGTACTACATATTAAACTTAAGTTTGCATTTCTAAGTTTTTTTGTGCTGATTGCAATAAACTATTAAGAGAACTCTACTTAGAAGCCTTCCTTTCTTCTACTAAACTATCTATGCTTAATTGTTTAAATGTACATCCTAAAAACTAATATGATTCCTTCTGATCTGATTGAGTTTATATGTATATTTTTAAAATAAATATTGGCTAATTTAAAATGAGCATAAGCATAAAATAAGCTTATATATTATAACTTTACTAAAGCAAATTATTTGAATTATCTTTAAGTAATGAGATTTATGTTATGTAAGTGAATTTATGTTATGTACATAGTTTACATAGCTGTTAGTAACAGCTTAGCAGAGCTTCTTACAGTGTTCTATGCAGATCTAGTTATGGCTTAGAAGTTTTCAGAAACAATAAATAATAAGTTATAAGTTAATATCAAACATATTCTTTCTATATATTTCAGTTATAACTATCACTAAAAACCTTATTTTCTTGCTCTCTATAAGCATTGCATTTCTGAAAACTGAGTGTGATGCTTTAAAGTGTTTTCACTTATTCGAAACACAGATAAAATCTGCGACAATTTGGCTGCTTTTAATATTTTTCCCGTTCCACAGTCATCTCTAGGGATTTATCTGTGTAAGCGTGAATATATATTCTATTTATTTTTTTGGAATTTCACTCGCTTTGTAGAGTGGCGTCCATTTTTTTATTTATTTGTGCGCTGACTCAACGATTGTTATGATGCTTTTAGGGGGCGTTTACGATACTATATATATCTGGTATATATATGGTATGCATGTATGTACATATGTATGTGCCATGCATGATAAGTAATATAGCAGAAAAGGGGGAAAGAACTGAAGCTTTGAGTCTGTCACTGATAAGAGACCACAAAATGAAGCAACGATTTGATTGTTTTAACTGTTTGATCGATAAAGGTGACTCGGCTAAATTTTAATGCCAATTTAAGTAATTCATTCCACAAACACACAAAGACACAGAATAGTATACACACACACGCCCGTGTTTCGGTAAATTACCATTTAGCGTCTTGGGGTAATCCATGTTCGGTTCTCTCTTGCTGCTGAAGCTGAATTGGCCAGGTCTAAACGAGCTGCACTAATAGCCAAGTTAGCGGCTGCTTTTGAGCCAACATTCAGTTGGGCGATAGATAAACGATAGATACACACAGATGCAGATACACATCAAGATGCAGATGCAGATACAGATACAGATACAGTTGCAGATACAGACACAGATACGTATGTTAGTTACAACAATTATCTAACGCACATGTGAGCGCACATGCGGTTGATGCTCTTTTCACAACTCGCTGAGCAGTGAAAATGCGCTTTTCCAATACAAACGTATTTAAAGAAAAGAAAATAAAAAAATATAAATAATGTTTTATCAAAAGCGAAGCAGAAGGCGCAGCTCGCGTTAGTGAACGAAAGCGAAAATGAAACCCAATTAAAAGGCAATATAAAAATGCTTAAAGAAAATAAACAACTATAAAACAAAAAAAAAAAAAACCGAAACCGATCGAAATAAAATCTTAGTTTGTTTTCGCAAGTGTTTTTCTCGGTCTGCAGTTTCTTGTTGTCATTTCCCAATGTTTTTCTCAAATGTTTTGCATTTGACAAATGACAAAAGGGAAAACCATTGAAGAAAAAACATGTAATAAAATTGCAAAGCTGTTTTTGGGCTCCTATCACGATGTATTATTTTCAATAATTTATCTATTTAGGATACACTATAGATGTGTATATATAGTATACTGTATAGTTGAAGTCCCGCGCGCTCCTAACGTCAAATTCACTGTACAAATTCTCTGCACTGCGAGCGGAGAAATTCAATCAGCGTGCAAAAATATTCCGAGCTCCCAGTTCTGATTATCGACCAAACAATCTCGGCTCCGCTTGAGGTGGGAGGGTGCGACATTATTTAGAAATGTATAAAAAAAATCGCATATACTAATATATATGTACATATATAGATAGACAGATATATATACCATTGTGAGTTGTCTATTTGGCAGCCCCAAGTCGAAATTTGTTAAGCATTTCTACGACGATTGCGACGGCAATTTATTTTATTTGTCTTCTATTTTGGTAGTTCTCACTCTCTTTGTGGTTGTTCTTGTTTAAGACCAGGCGAAGGACAATTTATACGCTTTTCGATAACCTTGTCGAGGCCATTCGAATTTTGATCATGATAAACATCTGCATATCTAACATTTCTCTATTAGCTGAGCCTATTGCAAGTTACCTTTATTAATCTAACATTTTTCTCTATCGATCATCATTGAATGTTTACTGTAAACTGTGCCAAGTCAAGGCTTCGCTATCTGAACTTGTGGTTTCTGCTACAAATTTGAATATGCCATATTATTATGCATAGTATAAAATATTCTTAGATACGATTGGGTTAAAAAAAAAACCCAAGCTGATTGCTGATATTAAAAGTCAGCAGCATGTGATTAAGCTCATATGATTAAGTATATATGAATAAATAAAATACATATAGGCATACTACTTTATAGTACTTACAAAAGTCCGGAAATTCAAATTCCATATTCATATCCGATGTAGTTATCCAATAAGCTCTTGCACTCCGCACTGCGCATCCTTTCCACAATGTGTCCACAGACTACAGCATGACTTCGATATTATTGTGCTGTCGATAAAGAAGAAATAATGATATTCTATATAGACTATTGACTGTCTTCGGACATTTTCTTGTTTATTGTTTCCAATTTCGATTTGCTATTTAATATAAATAACAAACATTTGCGGGAATAATTGCAATTTGACTAGCATTGAGAGAGAGAGAAAGAGTGAGAACTCAAAGCATCAAGCTGTTTTCAGGTTTATCGTAAAGTTTCCCGGTTCTGCTGTTGTTGTATAGCGTCATATGACGTTGTACGTTTATTCTGATTTTCTATAATTCGACGAATATGCGAATAAACACAACCAGTCTATCAGGGGGCTATTGTATATATGTTAAGTCATTATACCGTTATATGCCGCCAGTGCAGAACATGATCAGTAGCGTTTGCATATTCCACATACTTCAGTACATTCAGTCTTCAGTCTCTATCGCTATCTTTGTCTCTCTCTCTCTCTCTGATAGCACAATGACGTCGCAATTCTGACAAATAATTGACATAATATCTCGTTTAGCCTCTGGACCACAAGTTCTCATTGGCACGAGACGGAACAACGCAAAAATATAATAATAAAAAGCGATAAACCGTTTGCTGTTTTACAAGTTTCTATATAGATATTGACGGCGACTTACAGACATATATATAGACAAATATATTGCTGTGCTCTTCTTCCCAGAGTTAAGATCAAGGTATTAATTAAATAAAAAGTTAATATTGAAGCTACGAATATAACAATCGACTATATAATAAGCTATCAAAAAGAGCTTAGCTATGAAAACTGAACGTGTTTTTTTATCTAACTTTATGTTGATTAATCTTGTTAAGTAATAAAGCTAGAGTTATGAAATAAAGGCACTTGTAAACTAAGTACACATCTAGATTTATTTGCCACACCTATTTCCTCATCAGAAGCAACTTCAAACTTTTGCTGGTACTCTTATAATTTCTTTCTTTCAGAGAACCTTCTTTGCTGCCCTACTAAGTATGCAATAGAAAACAAAAACACTCTTTTCTCGATTTTGGAAGATCCGTATATCATTAACAAATGATCGAGTGTTTCTTTCGTTATTTGTTTTGGTTTTAATTGCGTTTTTAATTATGTACGCTCTTGTTATTGTCTTTCTGTCTGCCTGTCTGCTTATGTTTCTTTATCTTCTGCGTTCTGTTTTCAGTTTCAAGCATTTTTTAAATGCGCAACAAATTTTAGTTGGACTTGCTAAGCTCAGCTTGGTCTTCTGGCACGTTTATATTGGATAAATCGTGGCATTTCTCGGGATCGTATGACATACGACATAAATACCAGATCTTTTGTAAATAGAATGCAGTATTATAGAGGCAGAGAGAGAGAGAGAAAGAGAGAGCAAGAGAAAGGGAGCAAGCACGCTCAGAATCGGGCTATCGTCTTCAACATTGTTGTTGCTCTCTCGCTCTTCTTATTGTTGTTGCTTTTATTGTTGTTGTCGCATTCATTGGCGTTGCTGCTGCGTTTGTCGTGTTGTCGCAATGATTTTGATTAAATTAACGCTTCGGCTGCGACGGCTGCGAGAAATGGATACATTTGCGAACTTTTGCTTATCCATACAACAACAACAACAACAACAACAATGTCTCATATTAAAATAACTCAAGTGATTTGATTTAGTTTGACGCAGACAGAACTTCAGCAATTTGCCAAAAAAATAAAAAGCCCCATTAGAGAGAGAGACGGAAAATAAATATCGTGTTTTGGTTTGTTTTTGTTTTAGCTTTTTTTTTTTCGTTTGTTTCGCGCCACTTGAAGATCTTTAGATGCTTATAAAGTCTATTGCGTCTATTGACTGACGGTAGCACTAGCCGGAAGTTGAAGTCGAAATTGTGATGCGATAAAATACGTTGCGATGTTGTTTGTTGTTGTTTCTTGCAGGGCGCAAGCATCCTTGAAAGCGTTTTTTGTGGCCCTCTTCGTGAGGTTTTCGAGTTGCTCACACCTCCAAAAATTGAATTTGATTAGCATTTAAATAAAACAACAACAACAACAACAGCAGCAGCAGAGGCAACTGAAGTGTTCACCGGTCAAAGCTTCAAAAATTGAGTTATAAATACGCAACAAATTCAATTTGAATAAATACGCTATACACACACACACACACATGCAATTAAACTTGTACTCAGACTTGTGCTAATTGCCATCAACATGTGATTTTGGACAACATTTCAATTACACGCGGATTAGCCGCTGCCAAAAAAAAGGCCAAAAATGGCCAAAATAAAAGAGAAGCGCAGAGATTTAGCTAGACACTCCGATATGGTTGAACGCATGATTTCAATTTGGTCGAGTGCAAATAGACACAGTTCCAGCTTGGATTTTCGAAATTCGAATAGAGACACTCCACTCCAATGCACAGACGAGTGGACGCACTGACGGATAAGGCGTCAGCACCGGCCCGAACTCAAAAACAACTTACTAATCAATGTAATTAGCGCGTGGGCTCTAAAGATTCAATCAAATACGTGTTCAATCACACATGCACACACACACTGACAAACACACACACGTAACACCCTTCACCTGCCAGCTTGCAAATAGCAGCTTAACGAACTGAAGAACTGTAAGATATCAAAAAGGTGTGTGGAGATCTGGCAACCCTCTCAATTTGCCAATATTCACTTACAATAGATATTAATCTGTTTAATTTATCGATATCCTTTTCATCATTGTTATATCCTTCTCTTTCGTTCGCTAGCTGTCAAGCGTGCCGCTCTGTAACTTTTTAAACCTTTTACATTTAATCAGAATAAATCTTAAGCATCAAACACCATCCATTGCATTTGATTCCATAAAGCATCTACCAAAACTCTTGGCTAGTTTAATCTTTTATCTGTAGCAGACTTGCAGCTAAAAATATGTGTATATATTATCCATATAAAGTATGATTCATCTCAATGGAACTGGAATCTGTTGCGAATGTCAAGCATTGAAATGCAATTAACATAGTTTTGTTAAGTAGATGAAAGTGTACGGAACACACGTTTGAACAGCGGGAAAGTCAAGAAACTCCGCCAAAATATCTAACGTATAATGTTGAAATTGCTGTTGAAATCTAACGCATAATTCTGAAATCATTTGCAAAATGTGCGTAAGTGAACTTTGAAACAGAACTGAGGATAGTATTATAAACATATATATACATTATATTAACGCTTATATAATTATCATAATGGAATTATGAACAATCTGGGGCGTGGAATATTCCACTTGCTTGGACAAATTCAAAGGTAGAAGCCAAAACGGATCTGGGAGAAAAGAAACTATGTGCAGATTTTCGGCACACTCGCGGCACGGGTCGCTTTAACCCACTACCGACTGCAGATCCCCTCCCCCTCGACGTCTATGCCTGCTAAACTGCTTTTATTTATAAACCAATGTGTTTTTTTCGCTTCTTTCCTTTTTTATCTGCTGTTTTTACAAATTATTTCTGCTGCTGTTGCTGTTGGTGCTGTGACGGCGACTTTGAAACTCAACCAACCGGTTGAATTTTATGTCTTTTGCCGATATTCATTGCTTTTGTTGTAGAGAAGCAACTGTTGTTGCTGCTGTCATTTTGTTAGTCTTATTTTGGGCTATTGGGGATGGTAGACGATGTATGTATAGCGCTTGGCACAGGTTGAGACGAGCGATGAAGCGTTAAGCGCAAATAAGAAGAAACCGACGATGGCAACAGCAACAACAACAACAACAAACGAGGCACGTCAAGTGAGCAGTGCTGGCCGAGATCTAAGCTCCGATTTGAACTTGCAAACCGTCTCCGGTTTGACGTTGGTGAACGGAGTGGAACGAGATGATGGAGGAGGGGGTTACCCAGCATAAATTAGGCACATCGTGCGGCAGGTGGGCGGGCACTTGGCGCGCCAATCTCAGCGAGAAGACTCTGAAGACGATTCGCCGCCAGACCATCAACAACAACAACAGCAAAGCAAACCAAACGCAAATTTGTTTTGCATTCTTTTACAGTGTTTTGTTTTTGTTGCTGAGTAATGAAAGGTAAACGTTGTTTGCATTAGTATTGGTGCATTCATCTATTAATCCCGCTCTCAGTTACGCGCGTGCTCTCCCGCTCTCTCTCTCTCTCTTAATTTGACGTTGCAGATGCTGCGCGTGTTTTTGTGATTTTTGGTGGGAGTTTCTCATTGTTTTGGCTCTTGATTATTTGCACATTTTTCAACAGGTACATGTACAATGTGTGTGTGTGCAGCTGTAAGTGTGTGCGTCTGTCTGATCGAAGATTGTCACACAAAACCTGCACAAGCACACACACGCACAGAGTGCGTTCGCTTTTGCTTTTGATTTTGCCTTTACTTTTGCTTTTACATTTGCCTTTGCTTTGCCCACTTGCTGCCACAGATTTGCGACGGCTTTTCTTAATTCGCAACAATTTCCCAGTTTTCCAGCTCACACACACACACAATTAGTTGCTTTCTCTGTTGTGTTGCACTTGTTGTTGTTTCTCTGTTTCATGTTTGCAAAAATATTGCATTTAAATTTGTCACTCGCACACACACACGCACGTGGAGACACTTACACAAATTTCCGTTAGTTTGACGTTAGTGTGTTTAACTGTAATTGTTTACGTTTATTTGATCGCTTTGTATTTCACGCTTCGTATACGCGATACGATGTACGTATGTTTGTATGCGTTTAACTACGGTTCGCTTATTTTGTTGATTTATTTCAGTTGTAGTTTTTGTATTGTTGTGTTATTGTGCGGCCCGCAGCGCGATATCTAAATCTGTTAGAGTGTGGACAGCAACTAAGCGATCATGCGCTCCGTTCGCTGCCTCTCCATCTCTGCTTAATGAAGCTTAGCTTCGGCCGCGGAGTTGCCACTGCGCTCGCCAAACTATGCGCTCGTCTGGCAACGACGACAAGCCGAACTCACAAACCAGAGAGAGTGGGCGAGAGAGAGATAGTGAGAGAAAGACTCTGAGAGATAAGAACCAGAAAGAGAGGCTTTGACATGCCGAAGGTTTTATACTCTTGCAACAGAATCGAATAACATTGTTCATGTATTCGTTAACAGCAATGTAATGTTAACTCTGACATACTTACGATTACTATCGAACTTCGATTGACACTGATAAGCTAAATTACTCCCCTGTTGATGCTGAATCAGAAGATATATACTCTGTAGTATTGGATATGTGTCCTAAGGTGCCCTGCAAACTTTTGGCATAATTGAATATACCCTTTGAAAGGGTATAAAAATACAAAGTAAATTTTAACTAGCAGCGGCAACAAGGGGCTTAAGCTAAGCCCCGCACGCTTACTTAGTACACGACGTCAACGACGACCGAGACAGCGATAGCGACGCGACTCTCACGCAATTAGTGGATGAAGCCGAGCCGAGCTGAGCGCTGACACAAATCCGGCTTCGGCTGAGAGTGCGGCTTGTGGCGAGAATTCTCACCATGTCTGCGCTCTCCTCTCTTGCGCCTGCTGTTGTAATGATATGCCCTGCGGGTTAACCCATCACGGTTCGCACAGTTCCAACTTTAAATCACTTAATGGAGTCGCTGTTTGTTTACAAGAAAGGGATCTACACACGCTTTGCCCGAGCTATATTGTGTATGTGAGTGTGTGTGCATTTTAGGCAGTAGCTTTCTCTGATTGAATTAATACGCTGATTTATGTAAATTACAGTAATTCATATTACTCAATTTTACTATTTAATATTCATTGCCTGTCGACTGTCGGGCGACGTTCGTGTTCTCGTTCTCATTCTGGTTCTTTGCCTATTTGCAATGGTTTTCAGTTACTTCTGGCGAGAACTTGATATTCATTGTAATTCAGCATGATTATTGGGAAATAGTTATGGTTTATGGGTACCATGCTACAATATTTATGCTGAATGCAATATAAATCTTTATTAAAATGAACACAAAAGAAACGATATCGAAAGCATTTAACCTTCAATTTGTACATTCTTCACGTTTATTTGTATTTAACAATGTTTAAAACCATATCGAAGTTTGAGCTAAATAAAGTACGTTTATTGTTTAACAATTTCCGTTCTAATTTAAGTTGTACGCCTTGCCGAGCTTATCCAATAAGCCTTGATTGCTTTTCGGAAACTCCTTGATGGCATCCATTACACTTGCAATCACTGAAATTTAATACAATTACAATCTTTAGTATTATCACAATAGGCTTCACGAATTGAGGACTTACTTCTTTTCTCCGTCTGCGACATCAGCATGGACAGAATGGTAAACTCATCGTTTTTGCTTATCTCAAGCAGAACTGCTGCTGTGGTTGGCTCCTTGTTGGGCACATAGAAATCCTGCAGAGTGCGCAGCAGATCTGTAAATGTATCCGAGTCGAAGCCGGCGCCTAGAATTTTGCATAGGTTTGGTATATTAATGGATTTTAGGTAATGATATTTCTGGCTTGGCGACAACTCCTTCCATGTCATATAGAATTGGGCTGTGCCCTCTGGTGCTGCTGGAACACACTGCAAGAAAAAGAAGAATTTAAAAACGATTCTTTGCTGTTCAAGGTTGGTACAAACCTCCGGTTTAAGATCAGGCTCGGCTGTAGTGACCGGTTTTACAGTTTCTATAGTCTTCTTTTCTTGGGCAGCGATAATCTTTTCAGAGACCTTTGGCTTGGAGTTTTCTAGTGGCACAGGCTTGGCCTTTTGTTTAGAGGATTTTTTGGGTTCTTTCATATTTTGCGATTTTACGGTTTCCTGAGTTGTCACAGCTTTGACAGTTTTCTCCACTTCTGACTTCTTATTATCATCAATGCCTTCCACTTTTTTGTTCTCTTCTGCTTGAGGTTCTAGAGGTTTTTGTGGTGACTTAATACTACTTCCGCCAATGTCGGCCTGTGCGACTTCTGAAATTTTAACTTTCTGTTCTTTAACATTTAAATTGATTTCTTTAACTAAGGAACTTTTCTTAGTTTGAGACTGTGACACTTTATCCTTTTTAACCTCTTCAAAGTGGCCGCAATTACTATTAAAGATTTTATCGATTTCATCATCGGTAATACGTAATTTTGGCTCATCTTGGTTGGGTCGGGGCGAAACAATGTCTACAACAGGCACACGACGCATTGGCTGCTTAGAGCGCCTATAAGCTGGTTTATCGAATGGTAGAATGTCAATTAAATCGTCACGTGCTGGATTGAAGTTGGGGCCAGTTTTAGAAGCTGAAATCAGAATTAGTTAGACGACCTAAGATCGAATTGATTGTACGCTTTGTACCATACCATTCTTGCGCAAACGATCGTTAATGCGCTGTAAACTACGCTTGGCTTCTATGTTCTTGGGCTCTATGGCCAGCACAGTGGTACAATCCTTGAGAGCTTCCATATTATTTCCAAGCGATTCATTTGCCTGCATGCGCCGATAGTAGGCCTTTACACACAGTTTGTCCAGAGCAATGGCAGCCTCACAGTCCTCCACGCAGCTGTCATAACTATTGGGCACGTATTAGCACTTTTGTATATCTTATTGGGATTTAACATACCGTTCCAGTTTAAGATAACACAATGCTCTATTTATGAAGTAAACGGAGTCATTGGGATAAACCCCTATAGCCTCGGTGTAAGCTTCGATGGCCCTGTCATAGTCCGCCTGTTTTACATAAGTATTGCCCCGATCCTTAATGTCATTGGCTTTCTTGTGCTGTTGTGCCAATGCATCTATGGGCAAGTCTTGCTTCTCAGTGGGCGTGCTTGCTGCTGAGCCACTGGGGCTGTCTGTGGCACATTTTTGTTCCTTACTGTTTGTTGGTGATGATTTCGTTACGTGACTACGTATGGGTGAATTCTATTGATGTAAATATGATATTTTTCACGTGTTTTAACTAATGCAAAGAATGCGTTACTCACGTCGGTGTTAATGGTCGGAGCGGGCGCATTTTTCAATGCTTCCTCCTTGCTTTTGATTTCCTTTTCCCAGGAGTACAAATCCTTTACAGAACTTTGATATTCCTGTGCATTTCTGCGAACTTGGAGTTGCAGTTCTATTGCTTTCTTTTCACTCATTTTTAAAGCTTTGTATTATTGTTATTTATTATAGAGCGCTATTTTTTGGTTGTCATGACAGCGGTATCGAACGGCAACATCGATTGCTGTATGAGTATCGATAAGTTGATGAATGACACTCGATAGTATCGCAATTGCCAAAACGATAGGATCAGCTGTTGCTATTGCGTTGCACAACACTTTAGCTTTATAGACGACAAGACTAAATGGAGTTAATATTGTTTGTTTATTTTTCGTAAATTTATTTTATTTGCACATAAATTAGTCAAAATTATTTTAAATTTAAATATGATAAGGATACTAAACATATTTGTAGCCGTTGAAGCGGCTGGCAGACGTAAGTATGTAGCGGCTGTGTTTTTTCTGTTACATAAAATAACGAACTATTTACGTTTAATATGCAGTTTTGGCCATAGTGCTTATCTAAATTCAAAAAAGGAAACACACTATGAAGTTCTCAATTTAAACAACGACTGTAGTAAACAGGACATACGCAACGCTTTTCTAAGGCTCTCCAAACAGGTGCAACATGTGGTTTCACATTAATTGGCAATTAATAACTTGATTCTCTTTCAACCCAAACAGTACCATCCTGATGTAACCAATGGAGCCGTGAAGGTTGATAAAACAGCTCGTTTTTTGAAAATAACCGACGCATATCAGACACTGGTCAAGCCAACCACGCGCAGAGAATACGACGATAGCTTACTATGGAACCCCCCGCCAGGTACTCGGGAAACGATTCAACCGTGGCAAGTGAAGCCTACATACAATCCCAATCCTGGTCCTTACTATGGTATTCAAGGTCTAAATCGTGTCTCTAACATAAAGATTGCGTTATTTCTAATGGCGCTCGGTATTCTCGGTGCTATTTTTGGATTTAGCTCAGTCAAGTAAGTACTCAATGCAAATCTTTGTTATATAAGTACCGGTTCTAGCTGTGGCTCATTGTAGGCATTCGTTTCAATCGAGCCGTCAAGCAGCAGACGAAGTTTCAGCTGAAGCAACTTCCCACCATGCCGCCGTTGTTGCCGATGCTAAGAAATATGGAAACGAGGAGCAAATGCGACGCATGGTGGATCGTCTAGCGCGAGACCCTTTGGCCAAAGTTGCAACTAAGTAATTGATGTTGTGTATATAAATTTCAACTAAAAATAGATTATAAACGGACCGAGAGCTCGACAAAAGTGAACTCAAACTTCAATTCTAAAAATAACTGTTATCGAATTTGTTCCGTTGGTTCAGAGATATCCCGTTTATTTTCTATTCGTGCAATGTTCAAGTTACACAAAGCACTTACGAATGCATTCGAATGGACCAAATAACAAAGTTTTTCGAAGGAATTCTGTTTTGGAAATAACCTTACGATTGGCAGAAACAGAAAATAAGTTAGCTCATTGTGGGAGTAATCTGATAATACTTGTATATATTGTACAAATACACAATAAACAATTAATACCTTTCTAAAACTAGTTTAACTTATTCTCAATAATACGAAAATATTCAAATTAACCTTAAGAACTTGTTTGGCTTTATTTGTATCAATATTTGTAGCATTCTTTGAGCACGATTTAAACATCTAAATTAATATTGCGACGTGCGAATTAAATTACATAAATAAATATTATTTATTTAAGTTGTACTTCTTTCATTTTTTGTTTTTAACTCATTTTAATTGAATGCACATAACGAATGAAATGAAGAAATGATTTCAACGATTCAAGGATCGGAAAAGTTTTTTTTTTTTTTTTTTGGAACCCGCCACCGAGAACTACAAACTAAAAAATCACATATACTCTATAAAATGTTTTAATAACTAAAGTTAACGTAATTACTCCTTTCGCTTCGGATTACCAAATTCCTTGATAAGAATGGTAACGCCAACATGGGGTAATTCGGGCCTAAAGACAACTGCACCGTCCTGCTTGTAGTCATCGTATTTCAGTTCGTAAACGCGATCGAAGCCCGACTTCTCCATGACGCGGGCCGAAAAGTAACTGGTGCAGATTACATGGTAAACGGAGATGTTGTTCTCGCGTATAAAATCATAGACGGCTTCTGTTAGGCGACCCGCAATGCCCATGCCGCGATAGTTGGTATTCACAGAGAGAATTTTGCCATCAAGTATTAGGTCCTCGTTGGGATACTGTTCAAAGACGTCGTACTTCACGGTGACATAATCCATTAAATTCAGAATCTTTTGGAATTTATAGTGTTTGCAGTTTGTTGCAGGGCTGGATGAGATATCCTGTAAATAATATAATACATGAGGGTAAATCACATTGTCATTATCATATATTAGTCTTTTATCTTTACCGATCGCCGCAGAAGCCCATTGATATAGACGCCAATGATCTCTCCATTCTCGTGGACGGCCTTGAATGAGCACTTGTCCTTGATCGATTTTGTTGAATACTGTTCCAGTTCTTTGCACTCGCCAAGATTGAGATATGTATTCAGCGGTTCATCCTAAATGATCAAAAGATAATGATATTATTTATTATACATACTATGTGTGAAATGCACAACAGGCTCCACCAGACTCATCTCTCAGCCTAACTTGATTTTTGTCATTGCGGTAGCCGCGCAAATGGAACAGGTTCTCGAAGTAACTCTAACATTGATATGCTTCGCTATACTTATAACAAATGATAGTACGTGCATTATACGACAGTCAGATTTAATTACGGGAAATATGAACAAATTGTTAATGCAATTACGCGACACACGATTATAGATCGACGGATAAGAGTTAAATGATTTATGCACGCATTCGCGCATTTGTTATCCGCTCTGATCGGCATTATTCATAATTTATTGCATCGGGGGGAGACTTAATGCAATAATGCAATAAAATATTATATACTCCATCTCTATGAAGGGGCGCGGTTGCGCAAAATTTGTATTTTCGATTATAAACTTGAGACACAATGAGAACCTGCCGTGAGCTGTCTGAGTACCTGATTAGCGACGGCAGCAGTTCAAGTTACATTCGAACTAAATTGATCGAGCGACGATCTTCAAAGTCGTTCGGACTGGTTTCACGCACTCCACTGTAGGAAAAGGCATCATATACACAGGTACTTCCCGATGAATCATCGGCACAAGGATAAAGTTCACTCCACTTTTCGAAGTGTGAAAAATACACATTAAGAGCGATTTAATATATGCTTAATTAATATGCGCGTTTCGAGTTTTGGTCGAGTATAATAAAGTCGATCTTACGAGAACAATACCGTATACTAGTTTAGCACGTGCTTTCCTAATTTGTATGCAGGTTTTTCCAATCAGATGAGATTATCAGATTTGTGTTTTATTAACCCTATTTGAATATGTGCGAATTCCCAGATAATAATTGGGTACGTACGTACTCGTACGTACCTTGAAGAAGAAGGTCTTCAACATGGCTAGAACTTCCTCGGCATCCTCAGGCTTAATCAGCTCAATGGTATAGGGGTATTCCTTATCGGCGCTGGACGATGGGGTCGACATATTGAGTTTTTCCAATTTGTGCGTCAAACGGGTAAGCGGATATAAATCGTTCAACTGTGGAAAGTACACGTAAAGCGAACAAATCGTTTAATCAACCAGTTCTATATATGCCATATACAAGATCAAGCGACCGACATACATAAATTATGGGGGATTGTATATGTCTATATGTATATATATATATATATATATGTGTGTGTACATATGTGTTTGTGTTTGTTTGTTATGGTTATTTATTACTCTTAGATGAAAGCCAGACATTTTAATTTGAAGCACATGTGAAACGACGCGACGACGACGACGACAACAACGCTTTCCACTTGCATTTCCACGCCCCGTTAGCCCATTTCCCCATTTCCCCCAGTCCCAGTCCCAGTCCCATTTCTATTCCCATTCCCAGCCCCATTCGCATTCGCATTTTCATGGCCAGCGGCTAGCAGTATTTAAATTTGTTTTTCATGTACAATTTTGACAGTTCACATAAATAATGGTCCCTCCCATAATACGTACACATGTGTGCGTTTATAGGTACCCGAACTTAGAAAATGTACCCGGTAAAATATTGATTTAATGAATATTTTCTTATACTATATGCAGGAAAATTGGAAAAATGTTACACTTTAATGGGAACTTAAATCAAAATGAATTATTAGTTTCGTGTACAGAACCGAAGGTTGATTTGATTGTATAAGCTGCGAGTTATATAATATACGCCTTGGAAAAATGTAACATTCAACTTATTATAGAAACTTTTTGAAGAACTGAGAGTTATTATAAATTATAATATACGGCTTATATTGAAAGCATTCCAAATTAATCTAGATCAATTTGAGTTTTTATCTTATAAGTCTGACCGTATTGGAATTATTATAATAAAACGAAAATGAAACATATTTTAAGTGTTGCAAACTGGATCAGTTAGTTTTTAAGTCTTAAAAGGCTCTCCTCATGTTCCTTTATTTGCTGTAGAGTGTTGCATTGGAATATCACAATATTATGAATTATTTGTATAGGATATGGGAACAATTATAGTTGTGTAAATTGAATTAAACGACTGTAGAAATCTTGATCCTTTTTTAAGAAACTCCTTGAATATATTGGTTTTATATATATATATATGATATATATAGTGAACTAAGAGAATAATCCTAATTTACTAAGAGCAGATGTGTAGATCTTTTATCTCAGCCTTTGTTCCTACATTTTCTGTAGAGTGTTGGATTGGAATTCCACAAGACCGCAAATATTTCGCATATTTTGCGAAAATTTGTATTTAATTGCAATTTGAGTGAGTATGCCAAGTGGATTTCAAAGCAACAGGCCCCCCCAATATTTATATGCTAAGTAACGTACGACGTACGTAATATACGATAATGTTTACACTATCGTAACTCTTTGCGTTGGCCGCATCGTATCTATTATTGGCGCACTCAGTATTTATAGAGACCCTGCTCCATTCGCTTTTCCCCGCTTTTCTCATTTTCCCAAGTGCACGACTTTGGCACTGAATACAAATACGGCAAATGGAACCCACGCAAACGGACATTGTTTACGAGTGCATGCATACGGGTCTCGGGGTCGATCAACTATGGCTATAGTAATCGACTATATCTATGTTAATGATCATGTCACACTTACCGCACATCTCGAGTCAAGGATGTGGCGTTTGTTCTGCAGCGACAGCGGCTGCTCGTGTCTGTTTTGCACCTCCATTTTTAAACGCGTTTGAGAAAAACGCCGCAAAAAAAGAATACACAAAACAAAAACAAAGAGAATTTCTTTGGCGCGCGCGTCTTTGACGGTTTCTGTTTATATGTATATATTCTATTTATTTATGCTGTTGCTTTTGTTATTAACGTTGCTTGGTTTATCTCATTATTTTCACGTTGGCTTTTATCTTTGATTTCGCGCACAAAAGTAAACAGCAAACACAACTTTGACAGTTACAAATAATGCTAATTAATTTTGCAATTCACACACACATGAGCATGCACACACGGGAACGAGTGAATGTTTATTTATCAAATGCTAATGTTGTTTATTAAGCAGGTCCTGGTGGGAGTTGTAGTAAATTCGAGTTCACTTTGGCCCTCGACCTTAGTGTGGTTTAGCTTCCCCTGTGCAAACAGAATGAATGGCAAGCATCGCAGTTGTTTGCACTTTATATAGGTATCGGATGTGGGGTATTTTATTGGGCTGAACCTGAGAACCCGAAACGAATGAGCGAGGCAGCGACACCGCGATAGACAGAGAGAGAGAGAGAGAGAGACAACGACGACTACGGCACTAACTACGGCATAGGTGGCTGGATCTGGTTCCGTTATTGCCTGCTGCCGATCGCAACTGAGCGCAAGCACGAAAACAAAACAAAAGCTAAAGCTCTACGCGGACATCGGTAGCAGCAGCAGCGACGTCGTCGTCGACAGCGCTGTTATACCCGCTACCTATAGGGCAGAAGGGTATCATAGCTCTGTGCCAACCGAAAATTTTAATAGGAGTCATGGAAGACAGAGTTTCTTTATATATTCTTTATCTGCATCAACATTCGACTTTCTATCTATTTGATCATCGATTTGTCTGTCTATATATGTATGTGAAAGCTAGGAGAGAGAGAGGGACAGATCTAAATCCGTCCCCGTAAATCTAAAAAAAACCTTAATAATACAAATCTTAAATGGCTACTGATTTCCAAGGTGCCCCAGCAATGTATGCAACACAACATACGCTAAATATAGATGCTAAATATATGAATATATATGTTTTCAGAAGGTGCGTAGCGGGTATATCACAGTCGAGCATACTCAACTGTAGATATCATGATTGTTTTGTTTGAGCATGAGGCGCGCTCGCACAGCTGTGTGTGAGAGTGTGTGTGTGTTGGCAGACACAACAAGAGCAAGATTTGCATTTGGATAAGTTCCACACGAGTGGATTAGGCAAATCATATGTATGTATTTAGGTGTGTGTGTGTGTGAGAAAAGAAAGCTCGCTCAGTAGCAGCTGCTCTTCTGTTTGTTGAGAACGGCTGAGACACAGGCGTAGACGACGCAGGCAGCGCAGTCGACATCGACCGAGCTGGACGTCGTGACAAGTTGTGAATGGCTTCAGCCGCCGCTTTCCGGCTGCCGCGTGGGATGTTGATTTCCCAGCAACTTCCGTTTGAGCGACAATGGAGTTCAGCCAAAGAGCAGCTGACAATTAAGCAATATACATACATACATATATCGATATTGATTAGTGTTGGCTAGCGATCTGTCAAGGCTCACGGACACGTAAGAAATGGAGTGGTAAGTCGATAAATGCGAAATTTCATTTATACTCCACAATTAAGCAAATGTATGTATATCGATAGCTGGCAAACGATCTGTCTAGGCTCACGGACACGTTAGGTGTCACCACACCTGCTGAGTCGATAACTGCGAGTTCTGATTTATATTCCTATCGCACAAATGCATTTACTGATTAATGTGACCGTGGTATGCCAAGTATGCTGTTCAGAGCTGCATTATGCAAAGAGACCCAACCGCAAAACACAGATGAATCTAGATCTGCTTCTCTGCGCTTTGTCATACCAGAGACGCTGCATTAATATCAATGAAATTGGCGACAATGGCTTGTGATGGCAGCGTCAACGAATGCGGGGGGTATTCGGACAGGCACTCCAGACAGTTTTCGAGCCGAAGGTGGAGACGGAGGTCAGTCGGGGGGTTTTGTTTGCATTCGGCGCGTATCTTTCCGTTTGTTTTCTTTTCGTTTCGTACATTTTGTTTTCATTTTGTATTAATATTTTGCTAGCTTTGTTTTCGTTTTCAGATTTTGTTTACTTTGCCGGGCGGGCGTGCGCGCAGCTTTAAATTATTTATAAATTCCGATATTATTAAGTTATTTCGTTCAGTTTGTCTTTTTTTTTTTGCTTTGTCGTTTTTTATTCTCTTGGTTTATTGACTTTTCACCGTGTTGACAACAAGTTTAATTATTTTGTTTATGGATTTGTTGGGCCGCGCTATTTTACTACAAATTATGGGGTACGTGATGGAAAGTTTTCGATGCGATACCATCGCAGAGTAGATAATATTATACATACAGTAGTATATGGAAATGCTGACATTGGCTTAGTCACAGTGGAAAATACACGTTAATTCTTGGCTAATTTGCGGTTAACTGAGCTCGCCTGAACCTGTTTTTATGTTCTTTGTCGAGCGAGTTAATTTTAACCAAACTGACATTCCGTACTGTTTAAGTTTTGGGGCCAAGCCCTCGCTTTGTTACATTTCAATGTTTGAGCAAACACGGCCAGCTACCCCCTTTGTTGCCACTTGCAGGTGTTGAGTGCGTTTTATTGCTGTTAACATTCATCACGCGCTTTTTGTCAGCCAATTTGCAGTTTTTTCGGCGCGGAGACAAATAAAAAGCCACATTATCAGCTTATTTGTTTATGTATATTCGTCGATCCCGGCAACAAAAGACTCTAGGTACAAGTAGATGTTTGATTACTCTACGTAGTTTTGGGTTATTTAAAAGCACAAAAAAAAAACAAAGGAAACTTAATATATTTAAATATGACTAAAATATAAAATGCACTTTAGGTCTAATGCATTAAATCATTCAACTTACTTAACACTTTCCTGCTTTACTTTTCTCAGAGTACTAAATATTTCAACGTGGTCGACATGGCGTATACTTGCTGTAGGTAACGCTCTACTGCTTGAGCCAAATGAATACCAAATTATGAACTTGTTTGCAAATCAAAATGTTCTATAATAGGCAAATTTACTTAATAAAACTCAGCAGTTTCCCGCCATAATAACAGCAGATTCCCGCCATCAATCATTGTGCAAAATGTTGATCAATTTTATGCATGCATTTTCCAATCGAAAATGCAAATTTCAAATTTGGTTTACATTGTCGACGGAAATGTCATGCAAATTTTCCCATTTCCAATTTGCAATTTCCATATCATGTGACTAACTGGGATACTAACTACAAATACAACTCCAATTCCCATTCCCACTCCCACACAAAATGTAACATGGTAATAAAATCGTTTCGTCTGTTTGGTCAACATTGTCGACAGGTCGGCGTTTAATGTGCTCGTCTGTTCACCTACTGTCATTATAAACCGACTAATTGACAATTTACATGTGTTCTACCCTCCTTCCTACCCCATGGGGCAGCCCAGTGGGGTCAGAGGGGGGTGCTGCGGCTGTTGGCACCTACAACGACGCGCGATTTGCAATTTAGTTTACTTAGCTATTCATAAATCAGCTCGCACACGTATTGGCGCTCATGTTGTTGTTATTTTTGTTGCTTTTCTCGTTGTTGTTGTTGTTGTTCGTTTAGTTTTTCTTGCGTTCTTCTTTGCGTTCATTCGCGCCACACTGCGCTGTTTACCTGCATGAATGATATTATAGTGCGACTTTTAATGATTTTTAATGATCCGTCAACACGTTGTTCTTGTTGTTGTTGCTGTTGTTGTTGTAGCAATTGTTGCTGTTTCCATATCGATAATTATAAAGACATTAACGCCGTTTAAGTGCGCACAGTGCGAGATCATTTGCCTGCCCAAGCATCGCATGCAAATCGTTGATGGAAATTAAAACGATTAAGAGATCGCCGACTTGAGGAGTCTCGATAGTCTCGCGTCTACTGCAACGCTTTGTGGGGTCTGTGGCTCTTAATAGATGTATATATGTATGTAGGTGATGATTTATCATTTCAATGGGGGGGGTATAGGAGTAGGAGGGTATCGAGTATTTCCTGTTCATAACTCAGCAAATGCATAGGGGATTGTTCTGAAGTTTTTGAGAAAGAAAATATCAATTTATTACTGATATCTCTATATGGAAAATTAAGATTATAGTTAAGAGGATTAAAGTATAACTATATATTACTATATACTAGCCAGGAAAACTTTATGTATGGTTTCTGTCTCGAGCAATTAATCATTTATCAAGTAGTCAGGGATTTTAATGCAAATTTAAACTTTAATTTTACATATATCTTTCTTCGGTTTTTTTTTTAACTTTTAATTCATTTTTAATTTTAATATAATATAATGTAATATTTAATATCTAATTTTTTATATTTTCCTCATCCCTACAGTCGACTGTTCTTAGTTGACATTAAATAAATAAATAAATAAATACATATTTACTTATTACCGAGTTATAGAGCACATGTGCACATGTTCAAAACACAAACGATTCCTAACAAACTGTTATGAAATTTATGGGAAAGAAGGAATAAGTCTATATCTTTAATATGCATATGCAACTTAAGGAAAAAGTTGATACTAAAATGATTTATAGATTGAGTTATCAACCAGTAAATCAAGATTACTACATATTATATCTACAATCTACATATGCAAATGGATAGAACTCCTACTAAGTAGAGGGTTGCCCCGATTTGCAGCTATACCTATAGACTATTTTGCATAATTAACATGCACGTGCATGCAGCAAAATTTAATAGCTCTAATTAAAGAAATGCTTAAACGATTCAAGGTCATGTTTGGCTCAGAATTAATCTATTACTGGCACCAACTAATGATGATTTACTAACTATATATTATTGATATATAATACTATATCAAACAATACACGGCCTGTGTTGGTACAGTTGATATTTGCATATTCGATCGCCATGTGACACAACAACAAAAATGATAATAATAGAAAGAGAATATTTAAAATTGTAATGGGGCAATGTGGAGACACGAGTTGATATTATTTATGACTTGGCCAGTTTTATAGCTTGTAATTTCAGAGGCATAAAAAAACGAACTTAAATACACTAACAGAAATTATTGAAATTGATTCTAAAATTCTAATTTTCTGTTGAGTTCTCCAACTGTTTGCGTGCCTATAATTTAGTAGAGCTAATTAAATGCTTTGGTTCTGGCTGGTTTAACTTCAAGTGCGATTAAGTTAATGAAATTTATTTAATTAGACCACATTCTCTAACTTTTTTCGTTTCGCAATTAGGAGAATTTGTTGGTTGTGCAAATAAAGATGTATTGCTTCGAGACTTTGCACTGTTATAGAGCGAAGCATTTTTAACTGTGCTTAACTATTAAATTTAAATAAAAATGGGAACTTTATAATTATATGTTAGGTACAATTACAGGTATTCTCTCTAATAAAGTATACATTTTATTTGAATATATTTAATAGATTTTTACTGTATATATAAATCCAAAGCATAATAATTATTTTGTTCCTTTAACTATATAATCCCTATATAATTATTGTCAACGTATCTTTTGCTAACTATTTTGCTAATTTAGTACAAAGAATGCCAGATAAATGAGTTTATTTTTATACCCTTTTTACTATTCAGCTCAGATAATCTCCATATATTTCTTCTACTATTCAGTTAAGATAATCCCTAAATAATTATTTTGTTCACATACTATTCAACTTAAATTGTCTACAGTTAATTACTCAGATATCTCTTCACACCTAAATAATTGATCTTTTCACCTTATAGTTCTCAGCTTTAGAAGTTTCATGACTATACTCCATGAATATTCAGTTGGGATCGGAGTGTTGGAATATATTTACAGTTTTTGCAGTGCAATGTGACAAAAAGCGCAGCGCACGCGTCATCTGACTTACAATTAGTTATTGCTGTCATAAATCGTATATAAATATGCAATAAATCATTAAAAAGTCTAACCGACCCGCCCATGACAGGTGTGTATTTAGACAACTATAATTATATATATGTTTTGTATATATATATTCCTGTGTGTGTATCTTATAAACAAGTTACAGACCATAAAATGAAATTGCCAGCAAAGTTTGCCAGCAAATTGTTGAAAGTCTCTGACTTTTCCGACAGCTGCGACGTGCTGGACCTGCCTGTATGTATGTGTGTGTATCTGTGTGTGTCCGCTTGACAAAGCGGAATTGATTTGACCCCACACAAAGAAGGCGAGGAAGATGGGGAGGAGAGTCGGGCCTGGGACAAATGACCCACGCCGTGTGCACCGTGTTTGCGCGGACTGTTGCTGGGCGTTTACTGATGCCTGCAACTGTAGTCGGTCGTGTGGCGAATTAAAGTCAACACATTTAAAGGCGAACGTGACTTGAAATCGACTTGAAATCGAAAGCCAATGTCGCGCTGCACTGCCTCCACTTGCAGTGCCTTATCAAATCTACTCCGTGAGTTGCGGGTTGCGGCCTGTGGTTGCCTCCAGCTCCCTGAGTGTAGCTTGTGGGTGTAGCTGTCTCTGGGCCATAATTAACGCCAGATCAAGTTGGCAATAATCACAATTAATGCCACATTCTAAAGACATTAAAAGGCTTTTATCGCCAACAGAGAATCGAGCACAGAATGGAAGAGAGATAGAACAGTGCGCGTTAAACCGAACCATTACCACATTGATCCAATCCCGCATTGGATTTGCCTCTAGAGCAGGCAATAAAAATTCATTTAGCTCATGGCACATGGGCGTCGTTATGTTGTGGGAAAGGGGGCGGAAAGAGTGTAGAAGTGCGAGACTGAATCACAGCTGACACACCACAATAACAATTTCAATTATGTCCACTCTTCTGCACCCCCTCCACACCCCCTTCCACTAGCATACTACACCTCTGACAATTACTTTATTAAAATGCACCCAACTGCCGCCTGCGAGGGAACTGCATTTCCATAAACAAAACAATTGGATGCACTAAAAAGTATGTCATGCCATTATATCATTATCAATACTATATACCTAGCACCCCACTCTCGTTTACAGGGTATATCTCGGGCCAATGAAGTTCGTTATTTAATGCGGAGGTGTGTCGTGATATTTGCGATATCTGCCCAAAGAGGGGCTCGTGCACACTTAACGCCATCTGAGCAGCAGCAGGTCAATCGACCCAGTTTATAATGTCGCTTACCGTTATGCATATCGATAACGCGCCTCATTTGCATTTTAAATGCAACAAGACGATAAGCAAACAACGCACAAAACGCACACAAATCAAGTAATTAAAATACTATAATGCACATACGACTGTGAAATACCCTGTAGAGAATGTAGGCAGTTTCTTTAACCAACACAGAGGGTGTTCTTAAAGCTAAAGCACTTCAAAATTGGACATTATTTTGTTATAATATGATAAGTGTCGGTAAAACATATACAGAAACATTAAATATATATATATTAATATATATATATATATTAAATATATTAAAAGTCCATTATATTTCTATGATTTATGGTTTTTATGACAGCTTTTTAAGCTAACTAAATGACTCTTTTAAAGAGAAAGATAACTCTTAGCAAAGTTTTCTAGACTGCTAGTCTAGTCTGCAGTAAATATTGTTTAATTTACAAAAGAAACATACGCATATATATAGAATAATGCAGGGTATATCTGTCAATAATAATAGAACATGCCGTATATACTTTGCTTTGATTTATATGAACGTTTTTAGCCAAAGTGTGTAATTCAATGCAAGAGAATAAAATAAATAAATCTTACTTTAATGTAGAACATTCCGTATATATATTATACGATCCCATCACACCTCTTCCTCTCCTATACACACACTTAGCATACCCTCTGTAATCTTGCAGGGTATAAAAACAAACTCAGAACGACATGAGGCAAGCTTAAAGCTCAATTAAAATGAAATGCTGCAAATGCAAGATAATTCTGTGCATATGCCACAGTTGCAGAGCGGATCTTCAATCTGTTTGCTGTTGTTGTTGTTGCTGTTGTTGTTGTTGCAGCAGACACCGACTCAGCTAATCTGGCAGCATGAGTCCCTGCCTCGAGGGAGGCAGCCTGAGGGCCACTGTGGGAGCTGTTAAGCCTCGCACGGATGCAGCAGCAACTGCTGACAACGAGAACAATACGCATACGCCGCGTGCACCCGACCAGCAACACACACAGACCCTCGCCCTGCTCCTCTGCTTCCCACCCCTCCGCCACCCTCTGCCCCCGGGGGTAAATGCAAACAGACAGCAACTAAATTGTTGGCAGGAAGCCAGCCAAGCTGCCTGGCAGCTGCCGCACAGCATTACGAGCAGGATGACAATGATGAGGTAGCTGGGTGGAAGGGGCGGGGGGGGAGGAGTGAGATGCTTTCGCTTGGCTGCATGCAGTATCAACAAGCTGCCTTCGGGCTGGGAACTGGGAACAGTTTCTTCTCATGCTGCTCCAAGGCTCAACACAATGTTGGCGCCATTTTGCTGTTTGCCTTTCCTCTTGTAATAAAATGGCATCCGGCATGCTGTTTCCTTTGACGACAATGATGTTGAAGATGATGATGATGATGATGATGATGATGAGTGCTAATGATAATGGCAGCTGTAGAGAGCGACGCGACGCGACGCGCTCAACAACTTGCAAAGTATATTTTGCATTTAAATACTTGAAAATTCAATGACTCAGTCGAAGGGGCGAGCCAAAGAGAGACAGAGAGAAGGAGAGAGGGGGAGAGAGGGGCAGCAAGACGTGGGGTGGCTTCTGGCCTGTTGACAGCACTTGGCAGGCAACATGAGGAGCTGCGAGCTGCGAGCTGCTGCTGCTTGTCTTTTGTTGACAGATTGATTCTGATGTGTTTTTATTGTCATTGTTATGTTTCCATCTGAGATGCCCTGGGCAACTAGTGGGGAGTGGGGAATGGGGAATGGGGAATGGGCTTCCTTCCGTCCTTTGTGCTCCCTTTCGCTGTCAAGGATTCATTTGAAGTGCCCACTGAATGGGAAAACATTTTAACTTAATTGGTTTCTTTCCAAATGCGCTTAGCAATTGGATTAGTTAGGAGCCTTCGCTGCTCGTTAATTGTTGCCATCCTGAGGCAAACAAAAAGTGTCGACAATTAAGCCTCTCCCCTGTCTCCCCACAAGCTACCCACCTTAGCCTACACAATCCAATTTGGTATATTGGTTAAGTCTAATGGATTTATCTGGTAAGGAACTGCGGAAAAAGTTAATCAAGCGAGGTAAGCAGATGTTTACCATAAATATATGAGGTAGTAGATTAAGTGAAGGTAGAATCTATTAAACTTATATATAAATGTGTGTAGATGTCTATTTTATGTATCAATCTTTCAAATAAGTTGGAAAAACACTCACTAATTTGTTATTAAGTTGCCGAGAAATGTGATTCGAATGTAACATTGCTAAAAGTTTGATAAGTAATTTCCTCATTAACACCATTATAACAAATTTAACTTAAACTAAATTGCTAACTCCTAAGCAAAGTATAAATAATTTTGATTTAATTTTGATTCAATATTTAAATAATATTCTAATATTACTGAAACTAAAAACCTTAAATGAATTGTTATATGCGTAAATCTTAATAGGGGTCCCTATATGTTTTAGTAGAGTTATCAGCAAAATATCTATAAGTTAATGTGCATATACTTATATAATATAATGAATATCTTAGCAGATAGTAATACAACTCCGGCTGATGATAATACAATTTGAACTGTCGAGTTATCAGATCCCTAAGGTGCTACATATATAGATAACTGTACATATATTATCGATTCATAAGACATTTACATTAATGTACATCATAAAATGAATATCTAATGTACATATATATAATGAATATCTAATGTACATATATACATATAATGAATATCTTAGTAGATAGTAATACAATGGCCACTGAAGATCATACTTTAATATTATATGTTTTATAACTATTGGAACTGTCGAAATATCAGGTTAGTTACTTTATAGATAAATAATCTTATAAATTTATTGCATATCGTAGTAAGCACTTTCCTTATATATATAGTTCCTACTTTCTTGCAACTTAAGCTAATTACGAGATGGTACGGTTTGGGCGCACAATTGGCCAGATTGCAATTTATTGGCCACAGACGCTGCCCGTCGCATTCCATTCTGGGGCTCAGTCGGTCATTTGTTTGAATTCAATTAACTTCAGAAGGACGGGCAGTGGCATCGGGTATCTATGGGCAGTAACGAAGGCAATGGCCAAACGGGATTCGAATTAAGCTAAGGCACAGTGCACAGGGCACAGAGTACTGGGCTCTGGGTGGAGGGTGGAGGGTGAGGGGTGAGGGGTGAGGGGCACGGGAGTCGGCGTTATCGAAGCGTGTAAAACACAACAAACTCGTAACACGAAATCCAATCAAATCGATACAAGAATGAAGAAAAAATGCTTGAGCCAGGACAACATAGGACAGGAGGAGTGCGGAGTGTGGAGTGTGGAGTAAAGAGCTGGGTTGGTTAGATATGTGTGTGTATGTGTGTATGTGTGTGTGTGTGCTGGGCTGTATAATGGTAGGGCTCCGGAGGCGTATACGCAACTTTAGCTGAAAGTCAAACTAGACTTGGACTTGGTCGCTTAAGCAGGCGGAATTTGTGCTTTATGCTCCTTTGGGGTTTTCAAATCAATTGGAAATGAATTCCCTGTATGCTTGTGCGTGCCTCACGTGCCCGTTAATGCATGTGTGTGCGCGTGTTTGTGCTTGGCTGTGTAAGTTTGTGCAGACTGTGATTTTCATTGCTTTTATCGCGTACGTGCAGATTTTTCTTTATGTGGCTTTTTTCCCACATTTGTCGGTTTTGTTGCTGCGTTCTGTTATCAGACATTTAATGGCCCATTCCGGGACCTTCTCTCCGGCGTATCCTGTCACACACAAATCGCATGTTTGTCGTTTAATTTGGTCAATTGTCACGACCTTCTCCCCCAAATAGCGTTAGCAACCAACTTTATATCAATTTGTTTCATTTGGAGGGCGTGTTCGAGTGGCAAAACTCTGATTAAATATAAGTGGATCCAAATCGAGCCTCGTCTGACTTTCAGCTACCTCTTATTTCGCAGATATACAGCACTACCCTGCCTTTCCTTATTAGAAAATAAAGTCTTATCTTGCTTGTGCCATGTAGATAGCCCAGTTCAGTCGACAAACAACTGCAGTTACTGATAAAGAGTTCTTCACGCTGCTTATCGGTTTCTATGCTATATAAAACATTATCTGAAATTCTCTTGAAAACACGCACTTAGCAAAGTTCTTCCGCATTTCGAAAATATTTCAAAATTAATATTTCGTCTCATTTATTGTACAGTGTGTGTTTGTATTTATAGGGTCAGACATGATTTTTTATAATTTGATTTGGTCGCTTGCCAAAGAAAAGTCGCGTAATCAAGTCGGCTAGACCAGAAGAAATACAAATATATATACCTAGATATCACAGATGTATATACCACCATATATATCATACAAATATTTGTACATTTGTTTTGTTTTTATACTAGCACTTTTATATGGAACTTGACGGCACAGACCGCAAACTGACACTCAGAATGAAAGCAGGAACTATGTACTATATCCTTTTGAACTATATGCATAAATTAATGAAGGAAATATCTGAACTTACACTCCTTTCTGCAGTTGTTGTGCTAGTTTTCTTCTCTTTCTTTTCTTTTTTGCTGGTTTCGCTTGTTTTTTTTTTTTTTTTTTTTGGCTCGTCTGGTCTTTGAATTGTGCGCCCTGCTCTCGGGGACTATTACTAAATGGCACTTTGATTTATTTTCGCACTTGACCGTTAGCACGTCGTCTCGTCTACGTATTAACCACGAGGGCAACGCATTTGATACTGAAACTGAATTGTTGTAAACAAACCAATTCAACCCCTCGCACGTTGCTCGTTGGTGAAAATACGCTTTTCCACTCAATTTGCCGTTATTTGGGCATTTGACGCACTCAAACGGGCAACGGGCCACCCCGAAATGTTACTCGGGATGTTGATAACCAACCGAAGTACGCTCAGGCTCACAACTGACAGAGCGAAAGAGAGAGAGAGAGAGAGAGAGAGAAGCGAGAGAAAAGCTCGTTTATGCGCTCAAGCACGGAGCACGACCGATAACATCAAGACCGCGGGCAATTGATAAGGCAGAGAGTTACTGTTGTTGTTGTTGTTGTTGTTGAGTGCATTTGTCGCTGCCAGTTGGTATTATGTAAATATGCACTCAATTGCGATAAGAGGCAACTGAGCAAACATGCAAACACAAGTTTTGTTTGTTTCTTATCATTCGAGAGAGAAAACAAATTTCGATACATTCAGCGAAAATGTGTTTGTTTGTATATAAAGAACGCGTGCCGAAATTGCTGCATTGTCAATTCAGTACTTAATTAATTGCAGCACTTAATGAGTAGCCCCTTAAGGGACTAGGTGCAACGAACTGTTAAGTAATCAAAAGTAAATCACATTCACAAATCTCGCAAATGGAGCACTTATATTACGCACATATTATATATGTTATAATAAAGACGAAAGCAAACCGGAACAGAATCTTATATGACTATGTACATATAGAGTCTGAATCGTATATGACTATACATATAATTTAAATTAATTATATATAGTCAGATCTCTAAACATAGCATGCTCTTGGTTATTTAATTTCTTACGTTTTTTGTTTTGCGAGCAAATTCAATTCGTCACGTTTTGGCGCCAATCAGAACGCAGCGTTGCCACATCGTGTACGCATGCTGAAGTATTTTCGGTGTATTTATCAACACTGATTCATTATACAGATGTGCGGTTGAGAATTCGTCAAAGAAATTGCCAATAAAAAAAGAATACAATCAAATTAATAACTGACAAGAACAACTACTCGTTAGGTAGCTGGTCGATAAGGGATAATGCAAGGAACCTATGCAAGTGAGCAGCCAACGGATTTTCAGGCAGCAACCGCTGCTGCAGCAGCCGCCGCCGCCGCCGCTGCCGCTGCCTCGGCTATGCGCAGTGCTGGGGCGGAACAGCAGCCCGAGCTGGAACGTGAGGGCAACAGCAATGACCCGGACGAGTGGAGCGTGAATGAGTGCGGTTTTATGGACAACGATGTGCAGCGTGCCATGCGCGGCGGCAGCGCTGCCGAGGATATTACACAATATCCGATACACGGCTGGGTGGATGTAACCAAGGAATTCCATGATGCCTGCGCAGAGCTGCTTCCCGGTGAGTTGGCCCAGGATATGCTCTTTGGCCTGTTCGAGGCGATGTCGGCTATTGAGATAATGGATCCCAAAATGGATGTGGGCATGGGATTCGATAAGTTCGATCTGCCACCGCCCTCATTCGAGGCGGCTATTGCGGTGAGTTTGCACTTGCTAATTTTCTGAGAGAGTGCCTCCTTATTTTCCCCCTTGCCTATGTTTGCGTACAGATGGGTGCAATCAAGCTGGACGGCCTGGAGCCAGCAGAACTGATAGGAATATTTGATGCATTATTTGCCTGCTTGGTCTCGTGGCTCGAGGGCAACTCAATGGACCAAGTGCTGTTCACCTGTCTCTATTTACATGCGCCGTCACAGATTAAGGACAAGGCACTGCGGGTCTTTTGCACCGCTGTGCGTAACCTCATTGTGGTCATTAAAAATATTATTATCCTGGCGGCAGTTAACGAGGAGGAGGACTTTCAATTGTATGGCAATTCAGCGCTGCTGGCAGCGGAGAAGGCACAGCCCTCCACGATTGCTGGCCTCCTCAAGGATGTGGAGGATGAGCTGGTGCGCAAGTGCAAGACGCTGCCTGCTAACGAGGATCAAAGTCTGATGGCCGTGGTGCACAGGCTGCGCTTTATGCGTCATCTATTTCAGGCCATCTACCAGGTGGAGCTAATGACAGGCGTCGACAGTGCCGAGGAGGCAGTGAACGAGATTTACAAGAGCCTCAATGTGGCCTCCGAGCTGTTGCCGCTCATCAAACGCACCATCGAACGGGGCACGCAACCTGTGGAGGGTTGTAAGTGTTGTTGGCCACGTGCTCTAATTGACAATTGCTCATCTAATCTTTGTTTCTTTGACATTGCAGCTGAGGCGCCCAATCCCATGGGCTTCTCACCGCGCATACACGATCGCAGTCAGCCACCCACATTTCCACGCAGCATTAAGATACGCGAGCGACCCGCCAGCTATCAATTTTTGGAGGAGATGGTCGCGCGTTTCAAGTATGCGTGCAAAGTGATACGTTACAAGGATTACTACGCGGCGCTGGTGAGTGAGGGGAACAAGCATATACCATGTACATGTCTACTATATATATTCATATGTATATTCTCTTGGCAGAACTTCTTCATTGAATACAGTCGCAAGTCTGGACACTGCATCCTGTCGCGCAGTGTGCTGCAGAGTCTGTTTAGCTCGAGCATCAGGCTGGCACACGGCAAACAGTCGATGAAACAGTTCTTGAGGCACTCCGTGCAGGTATTTAATTCTCCACCTGTACTGAATGCCAAGCAACCTGTGGCCAATGATCCCAAGGTGCAGCAGCATATCGAGACGTTCTTCCGCTATTGCATCAGCATGAATACGTTCAATCAGTTCATAAGACTTTGCGGCTTCAATCGTGCCCGTCAACGCGATAAGTTGGCGCATCTGATTGAGAACTTCGACCCGCTGCAGGTGGATGCAGCTAGGCTAGATTCCCTAATGAATCAGATGGCCATTGAGCGTGCAATGGAGGGCAACGAGTCGCATGCCACCGCACTGAAGCACAGCACACACTTCTCCACTTGGGTATTGTACAATTGCTTTCGCGCCATGCTCATCTACCTGATGTCAGGATTCGAGCTTGAGCTGTATGCTGTCCATGAGTTTCTCTATATTTATTGGTATCCATATGAGTTTCTAGTCGGTTTCCTAGTCTCCGCACTCACACGCACAGAGAATATACTGTTGGCGCAGGAGGAATACGCCGAACATCAGAGCAGGATTCAGGCAAATGGCAGTGGAGGCGGCGGAGGTGGTAAGAAAGGCAAGGCAGCAAAGCCAAAGAAGAACAAGAAACAACAGCGACCCTATCGCCAGGAGATTGTCTACTATCACGCTCTGCTCAGCCTGTGCGGAGGCATGTACAAGGCCATGGGCGCCCTTACCAAAGACGGACGCGTTCGATTGCCCATGTCCAAGTTTGATAACGAAGAAATCCGTTACAATCGCCGATTTGCACCCTTTGTTGCCCTGACCAGCCCGCCGCCTGTTTCCTATGCTGAGTTCAAAAGCATACGGGATCACATGATGTTCAACAGCGTCGAGGAGCTCTACAGCTTTGCGGCAAAGCATTTCGATCAGGCACGCAATGTGCTCGAGAGCATACAGAATCCAGAACAAGAGGTAAGTTGTAATAAAGCATCCATGCGGTTTCCATCTGGTGTTCTAACAATTCGTTTTGTCTCTCTGCAGATTCTGGACCTGCTGCAAATAGCCCGCACCAATTTTGTGGTCATGAACGTGCTCGCCCGTGGTCATCAAAAGGAAGTGAAGCGCCAGCCGGAGTTTGATTTCTCGAAGCACAGCTATTTCCCCATTATAAAGCTGAAGTAGCCACAGAGGTTGGCGCCCGATCCCAACGCAATTCGTGTTCATATCGATACCCTCTAATTATTAATTGTCGTCGTACTTCTTTCTTTTTGTTTCGTAATTTACAAATAAAATTCGTTTGTATACAGAAAGGAACCTTACAGTTTTATAGCTGGACTTCTGGTGCGGCAACAATGTCCTGTTTGACAACATGTTCCTCGACATATCCCTCAATTTGACAACTGCGCAAACAGGTGTACACCGCCAGGACACCCCAATCCAAGCGATCATCTGAGAGCTGCACTAACATTTGTGGCATTATTTGAAACTCGAATTGGCGTGGACCACCGCACTGAGTGCAGCTGGGCAGCGCTTGCAGTTGACTCTTCACAGTGTTATCGACATTGGCTATCCACAAAGGTTCCCCGCCACGCTGGTATCGGATTACTTGATCAGGCTCGGCGGAAATGATTTTCTTGAACTGCTGGAACACTTTGTCTTCTGTGGCTGCCGCATTGCCAAAATACTTATCCAGTTCTTTTTCGCTGACTTCGTTAAGTTCGCCAGTTTTGCCACTTGCCGAGAGGGCCTCGTACTCGGCCAGGCACTCCTGCTCGTCCTTTTCAGCTGCCTCCCTTTTCCCACCTACTGGATCGCGTTCCATAACAATTTCGTGTTCGGGAAACACGATTTCTGGTGGGGTCGTAGATGCATCGCCGGTCTTAGCAGTGCCACAGTGGGGCTTGTGTTGGTGCCAATGGGCACGCTGGTGCTCCGCAGAGCAGTAGTTGACGGCCTTGCAGCGACTGCAGGCGTGTCGCGCAAAGCAGCCACATGCAGCGCAGAGTTTCTTCGGACTTGGTATAGCTGGCTGAAAGGGACAAGGCAATCATAAAATGTAGGGTATCTATACAAGCTAGTGTATTCATAATTCATACCAAGGCATCACCATCCTCTGAAGGTACCTTCTCAGAGTAAAATTTATTCTTCAATGGAAGTTGCGAACGCAGCACGGTGAAATTTCTAGTAAACAAGAAAGGCTTTTAGATTTTGTCTAATTTAGATATTTAGTTCTTACTCAGCGTTATTTGGCTGCTGACAGTCGCCATTTCTGCACACAAACACGTAAATGGTGCGATGGAAATTGAACTCATCTTCATATGCTGCATATAATTGACAGAGAAAAGCTTGCGGAGCTTGGCACTTTTTACACAGCAACAGACTTGTCTCTGGTAGCTTCTCCAATTCCAACCAGGCAGGACGACCACCTAGTTTACTAGGGTAATAACGGTTAGTTAGCCAGGCGACATTTTCGGGCTCCTCGGCGAAACCCAAATCGACTTCCATGTTGTGTTTACCGTTTTTGTAGAGCGCGTGTTGTGACAAGGTTGCCTAGTAGAGCTGGAAAGAACATCGACGATGTATCGATACATCGATATTTTCCAATTTTGAAAAACATCGAAGCACTAACATGAACATGTTCATTGCAGTTGCAGCATTGTTCACTGCTTAGTGCTGCAACTGAGTGTAGTGCACCCCTGGTTTAACAAAATCGATTATTAGTCGATAGTCGTTAATGAAAAGCTTCAGTGTTGAACAGATAGAACAAATCAGTGCTGTCAAGTGTAGCAGTTTAGTTTGCTTGTGAAAATGACACGACCACAAAGCAGTGCATAACAAAAAATAATAATAAATGTGTGTGATGTGAAGTGCAACTAAAATTAAATAATTTACGTCATTTAGTGCTTATTTGCATTTGTTCCCAAAAGCTAATGGGAACTGTGTTAACGCTGGCTTTTGTTGGCAGCCAAACGCTATCGATAAGTGTGCAGCTGCTGCTACATTAAAACAATAACAACAAGCGGAAGCATTCCGTATACTGCGTTGAAAGACGACCAAAAAGTTCGTCAACTGTGTGCGTGAGCTAAAAATAGTCGTTTAACCAACCACCCACGCCAAAAAACGCATTAAATTCGGGAACTTTACCAGAGTTGACACTGTGTGTGTGTGTGAGTTTTGATTTTGGCAGCGATGCAGATGCCGAGAATTAACAAACTCAGCAGCAGCAACAAAAACAACAGCAAAGCTAACAACGAATATAACGGCGATGAGGAATTTGTGTAAGTTTATTTCCGGTTATTTGTATGTGTTTTCGTGATGCTGAGCTTGTCAGTGTGTGTGCGTGCATGTGTGTGTGCGTGTGTTGGGCTATGTGTGTTTCTTGCTAAATTTAGTTTTGCATATGATAGGCTGAAAATAAGAATTGGAACACCCTGCCGCACGCTTTGCCGGTGTTTGTGAACTAACGGGACTCACAGAGACACACACATATACATACGTATTTTGAGGGACAGCGCAGAATTTTTGTCACCTTGCCAAGAAAAGTGCTTTAAACTGTTGCGCACGAAGATTGAAGCATAACACACTTTAAAAAAAAGGCAAGTTAAGGCCACAAAAGGGAATAACAGTAAACACTTACGTATGCACACATACACATGCAGTCACACACACGCACAGTGTGCCAAAATCAATAAATGCCCAATATTCTAATGCAATCTTTAAGTGAAATTCACTTAAACTACAATTCGCAAGCCAATGTCAATGGAAGGCACTTTAATTAGCATTCATTTAAGCAAAGCAACAACAATAAGAGCAAAAAATGCCACAGTTAACGACGTAGATAAAGCTGGCGTTAGTTGTTTGTGTACATTAAGTTATACGCTAATAAGTATACGCCGCGTTGCTTTTATTTTGATTTACACAAGTGCATTACGCGAGCGAAAGAGAGGGAGACGCAGAGCTCTGACTCACGGCAATGTCACTGATCGCGAACTGTTAACGAAGTTTATGTTAATTACGTTGCATTAACAGAGCTCTGGCAGTGACTGTGCTATTATTGTTTGTTATTGTTGTTGTTGTTTCTGCTGTTTCTCTGCTCGTTTTGCACTTTAGTTTGTATTGATTTTTTGATGCTGCTGCAGTTGTTGTTGTTGGCATTCTTGCTCTTGTTGTTGTTATTATTGTCGTTGTTTGGCAGTAGCAGTTGCTTCAGTTGTTTTAAAAGTCTTATTTTCTCCTCACGGTTCGCAGCTGCAGTTGTTGCTCGCTTGCTCTCTCCTTTCCCTTCCGTCTTATACTCTCTCTCTCCCACTCTTCCACTCGTGCACTCCCTGTCACTCTCTCTCATGCAGCTCTTAAACCGGTCACTTTCTATAGCTTTCAGTTTATTGTTTACTTTTTACTCATCTCACGTTTCATGCAGCTCTCCCCTCCCTCTCCCTCTCCTCCCCCGCTCCTGCTTCTCCTTCTCAACACTGTTTGGCCTCATAAAATATGCAAATTAAAAGTTGCAATTGTTTTGTTTTCTTCCTTCTTCGACTACATATCAAAAGTACAGTAAACTTTGACGTGCATTGCTCATCGTCAATGCCTTTTCAACTTTTTGTGGCTTCATTTAATTAAAATTTCACCAGGCGGAAGGGGCCAGCTGTGACAAAGAGTGAGAGAGTGATAAAGAGGGCGAGAGGGCATGACATTCAGAACAGAAGCTATGCCTTTTTGTCGCTCTCATTACCCTTTAAAATCAGTTTTTGCGCTTTTGTCATAAAAATCCCATGCAGCAGGACAGCTGCCAAGGCTAATTAGATTTCCAGCAAGGTTTATAATCCCATGGCACTCTGCCATGCCTCACCCCTCCACCTCTATCTTGTCTATTTATCTCTCTCTCTCTATCTCTCTTTTTCTCTCTACCATGAGCTTTAAATTGAATTTGCTCTGGTGCAATTGCTGCGTCAGTTTTATGAGCCAAACCAAGTGAACTGACGCCAGAGTTTACTGATTTGCAAATTTAATTTGCAACTGGTTCGTGACTAATATAACGCATTAAACAGTTAGCCAGTCCTCCACGCACAGCTGCAGTCGCTAAACATTTAAAGCCATACTAAAAATTAAAGTGCATTTGAAATGTTTTTACAATTGGAATTCTTTCTGACGAATCAATTTGCGATTTTGCATGCCTGCGAGTGTATGTTATTGTTTTACAGTAGAGCTGGAAGTTAAATCGATTCTCGATTCTCGCGATTAATCGATGTTGTCAATTTTCTCCGATCCATCGATTTAATTCCACTTCTATTTTACCGGGAAAGTACAGAAATGCACATAAGATGACTTGCGTTTTACAGCATTTTATAGCATAAGAAACGATTAGTCGATTGATCATTGCAAACCTATCGATAGTTATACATACATATACCAATATATACTAATATACATATATCTATATGCATAGTTGTTATTAAATTACTTGTCAATAAAATTGAAAACCAATCAATAGTTCATAATATGCAATATTCGACGTACGCAAATGGATTAGTTTAGAGTTGATTAGTATATATAATATGTATGTATATTTCTTTTTATATTTATTAAGGTATTATGTGATTTTTGGGTTAAGATGTCGCACTTGTTTCTTATTGATCCACTCATCGTCTTCTCTAATGTGTCGATTATTGATTTATTTGTTCTTGCGTATCTCTTATCGCTGATTTTACAGGCTGATGCACATACCCTGATAGGGATGGGGAGGGGGCGTTAGCACGAGTATTAACAAACTGTCATAATCGATGCGGCGCTGCCATAGCTGAGGAAGGCAGCAACAACTGGTAAACATGGTTCTATTGTTTACGCTATCAGTTCATAGACATTTGTTGTTGTCGCACACTACATGAGTATGTGTTGTACATCCATATATTTGTACTATCTGCATATATGTATGTACTATATATACTGCCTGGCCTGATAGCTAAGTGTGCGTCATGCCGGATGGAATTGCTTGCTTGCTGTGGCTGTGGCTGATTCATACGCCAAGTTGCCAGCCATTTGGGCAATTTCTACCCTCCCCCCTCTCTTCCTTGATACCTTGTCTTCTCAGCACTTGGAATGCCCTGTTGGGCCGACATTGTGTGCTCATAATCGTCATCTATTCGCAACATTGTTTTAAAAATCGATATTACGTTTCAAAGATGCAGCCTTGAATTCATTTCTCATACTCACTCACTCTCTCTCTCTCTCTCTGTCTCTGTCTCTTTCTCTTTCTCTTGCAGAAGCTGCAGTTATATTGAATGAGAGTCCTTGGCGTTGCTGGATGTCACGACGCCAAGCCAAAATGTCCGACTTTGTAACCTGCGATATATTGCGAGATCTCTGGAGCGAGATATTGAAATGCCACTGGACGTTTCTCGAAACGGAGGAGAGCATCAATAAGCTCGAGGAACGCAAAAAGCTCGAAGGTAAGCATACTAAACTTGGACTATAGACACGTTCTGCTTATGCTAATCTCCCATAACGTTCTAGCTTGTCTCAAGGAGTTTCTCTCCGTGGTGCCGCACGATCGAAAGTTCTTTTTGCCGGAAACGGGGCGTGTGCTGCGTAGAACTGTCTGCGACTTAAAGGATTTCACTGCACAGAATGCGCTTGTTGGCTTTGAAGCCATCAGTCAATATGCCAACAATCTGTTCACCAAGCATTGGCGCAAAGAGTTTCGTGTGCTCAAGGTGAGACCCCTCTCTCTCTCTATCTCTCAATCAATCCCATTATATCGATCCCTTGTTTGCAGACGTACTCTGGCTCGTATCAGCATGAAGTCGAATCGAATTTGCTTGATGCCGACCGACTGTTTCTGGAGATGGGCTACCGTCGTATGGCCGAGGATACCTTTGTCTTGGAGGGACCCATTTGTCCGGATCAGGTGATGAATGTGTCGCGCGATGCGATGGCCGCCTATGTGGAGTGCCAAATTATGAAAAGCATCTATGTGGGATTGAGTGCGGCAGGCTTTAGCTGCAGTTGGCAGGACATTTTCCACTATCGGGAACGACACGTGGGCGGCGCAACGCAGTGCATCAAGGAGATTGCCTATAGACTGCGTGACAAGCAGCTGCGCAAGGAACAACATCAGCAGCAGCAGCAACAGCTGGCGTACAGCACTGAGAATACATACAGCAATGTACAGGCAGAACCAAAGCCTGCTCCCTCGTCTTCTTGTGCCCTGCATGGACACGGCAATAGCAATGCTGGAAACTGCGCCTTACATCATCCCGCCCCGCCCACGAATCTCAATTGCATGTATCAGCAGCAACAAGGTGCTGGTGCTTTGATGACCCACTCCCGCAGCTTGGAGCACTATCAGGAGCCACACGCGATTCTGCCGCATCGTCATTCATTCGATCAACATCCCAAAGATTGTGCTGCACTGCATGCTCCCCATGGAGGACATCTGTATGAAGCACCTTACGACTGTCTGGATGGCCTCAGCATGGGCAGCAGTGTGTCCTATGCCGCTGTACCCGGAGGCTACAATGCGCCCGGCAATCGTTACCCGCTGCCTTACAATATCTCGAGTCAGTTGAACGCGCAATATGCCACGCCCCACGATGGATATTCCAAGGCGGAGCTGAACAATGTAAATATGTATGCGAGCATCGCTAAGCCGCCCTCGGCGGTGCCACATAGCTGTGGTTACCACGGAGGTGGTATGGTGGCACCTCCTCCTTCTTCCTCACGACAGGCAGCTACTGCATCTTGCCATGGCTGCCATGCAGCACAGGCAGAGCACATATCCGCCAGACCATCATCTAATTGACTTCGATGATCGTGCCCAGCTGATGCAGCACGACTACAACGATCCTCGTCTATACGACACAGGCCGACGCGGTCAGCCCAGCATGCGAAGCAGCGGCAGCAGACAGCAGCAGCAACAGCAGCTCAAGCACAGCTCGGTATATGCACAGGCAAGCTATGCTGGCGACGACTACGACACTTCACTGTCCAATTTGCCGACAACGTTGCCACAGCCAAGCACGCAGGATATGTACATTTATGCGCAGCCCGTGCCCAAAAGCAGCCGCATTCGTGCACAGCTCGAGGCGGCGGAGAATGCGACGACGACGGACAGGCAGCAGCAGCGGCATCGAGAGATGGTGAGTGTATTCAATCTTGTAGAGGAGCTTTATAGTATATTATACCATATAATCCACAGGATCCTATCGACAATAATCGCAAAACGATGCACAAGGAATTGAGAGAGCGCATCAATCATGCCGTGACTGATGTGACTGATGTTCGTCATCAGAATTATCATCATCATCCTCAGCATCGTCAGGCGCGAGAGCGTGATATAATTATCTCTGACGAGACGAGCTATGAGTCACAGCCAAGCTTGGATGACTTCACAATGCCGAGCAGCGCATCGCCGCCATTGATACCCAAAGTTCAGGAGGGCGTTGGCAATTTCGAGTCATGGAATTATGTGTTCAAGAATCTAGAACGTTCTGGCTACTCGAAGGATCTAGGTGATCGCGAGGATTTGCTAGTGCAGAGTTTGGACTTGGATTCAGTGACTTTGGCCAATGGTGGCATGGCGCAACAAGCGCCTGCTGAAAAGCGACGCACCGAGACGTACAGTCAGTCGGCAAATGTGGAAAAGTCACGCACATTGGAGAAGAAACGTGAGCCGCGTGAGGCGCGTGTGGTTCAAGCACCTCCGCCTGCGCAGCAGCCAAACAGCAGCAGTGCGGGTGTAAAGAAGGTCAAGTCTGCCCTGAAGACGGCCACCATAGACAATCGAGCCACCGGCTCGGTACAACACAGTCGCAACAACACCTCCTCCTCCTCGACGGGCGCTGTGGCCAAACAGCCGCCACCCGTGTCGACGCAGCTGATTGTGACCAGTCCGAATGAGTGGAGCTGTCGCTTCTGCACGTTTCTAAATCCCGACACGAAGCGCATCTGCGAGATGTGCTGTCGCAGCAAGGACTTCAATCTGGAGGCGGCCGCGAGTGTTTCCCATGCCTCGTCGACCTGCGTCTAGTATGACGTAAATAGGAGAATATGCACATAGATTAAATTGTACTCTAGACACCACACACGCAAGTGATATATGAACACAGTATGGAGTTGGATATACATCTACAGATGCACAGATGATCGTATCTGTATGATCCATCTGTATCTATTTTTTATACGAAATTGTCATTAAGACTCTCTCTGTGTGTGTGCATGTTTAGAGAAAGGTTCTCTAGTCCCCTAGTCTACTACGATTTCAACACACAGACAACCCCCCCCCCAAACACACAGCAGCATTTGTACATAGAAATACCCGTAAACACACACACACACAGAGTAGTGCGTAAGTAATAATATTAATTGTCCTAAGTTTCGGTTAGACTCGTGTACGAAGAATGCTTTAATTAGATTGTAGATTTGTTTCCATTTGTTGTGGGCGTCGCTTTTGTTTCAAATGATGTGCCTACACCTGGTATAAGTTGTGTGCGTGTGTGTGTGCGTTACTAAATAGTTTATAGAGAGTGCATGAGAGGAAACTGTACATTTTGTAGTTATATGCCGAGTTACATTTATGATATATACATATATATATATACATCTATACATACAGATATACTGGGAAAGCAAAGTATATTTATTACGCGTATATACATATACACATATATTTATTTATTGTATACTAGAATTAACTTTTCATAAACACCTTTACTACATACAATATAATCATATGGAAGAGAAGAACAAGAGAATAGAATTCAACTTGAAAACAAAGATCGAGCTAAACCAATGGAAAAACCCCCAACAAAATATACACTTAGTACTGAATCTCTTTATTTAACTCATTTGATTTCCTCATTAGCGCAACCCCCTAACAATAAGAGTGAGAGATCGGCATAGTTAACTGTATATTGTTTAGTAAAGTACCCCATATATAATGCCAGACACAATCCTTGGTTTCTGGCGACCCAACGCCCAACGCTACAAACAGAATAGTATAACAAAACAGAAATGAATGCAAAAGAAAAAACAGAATGTAAAAAACTACTTGATTTGTTTGTTAATTGTTACAAAATGAGAAATGTTTAATAAAACCCTAAGCAAAATGGATAATACCAATATTTGTCTATATATACTTATGCAAAGCTAAAAAACAAATGAAAAAAATACGAAATAAACATCAACAACATGAAGTATGTACCTTTTGTTTAGTCTTGTTGACATCGTGTGTGTTAAATAGCAAAAGAGTCAGTGATTTAAGCTTGATTTGTTTTGTTGTTCAGTTATCACGCCTACTTTCACAACTACACTCTCTATATAGAAATGATATGTAGTTCAAATTGCATCGGTTGAATTTAGCAGAAGGAAGGCAGGAAAGAAACATAAAAAAAATACGAAACAGTACGAAAACAATCAACAGTTACAAATTCGATTTTCAACTTTGCTAACATTACTAAAACTAACTAAAAGTTAATAAATAAAAACAAATTATATACTAACAAAAAAGAACATAATGAATTTATAGACAAAAACTCTTCCTAAAAATCCCAGCAATAAAAAAAAAAAAAAAACTTTGAATTTTCGAAAAACAAAAAGAAAAATATACAACAAATTATGAAAACTAAAAAAACTGAATGACTTTACTTTATCCCAACTGATTGATTGGGAGTAAAACATAACCAGCTTCGTCTGATGTTTATAAATTTGGAATTTTCACAGTAGTTTTCTATTTAGACTTCTTATCGAATACATATTATTTATACATTATAATGCTTCCGTTGTCATTGTGGTTCTTCCTGTTGCCTTTGTCCTCGGCGTATAATTATTGCAACAATGACACGGATTATTGCAAAATGGAAGGGAAAATTCATTTTATTTGCCGCAGAAATCAAGAGCTGGTGAGTCGCAATTTCGATATTCCTTTTTCATGCAATAATAACTTGGCTAGAGATCGACTTTATAGCCGCCGTTAATGGGCAAGGCCCAGTTTAAGAAACGAATACTGGATACATACGCCTTGCGGAAAATTATACTCGACACTCACAATGATTTTCGCAACCAGTTGGCTGGCGGCGATGTGAAGACGTCTGATGGCAAGGAGTTCAAGCCGGCCTCTCGCATGCGTGAGCTGATCTGGGACACAGAGCTAGGCTATACGGCGTTCCTGCACGCATCGACGGTCTCATTTAAGCATTCATTATGCCGATCCGTCCTGCGCTTTCCATTTACAGGCGAAAACCTCGGCCTGGTCTATGCCAGTACTCATCGGCGAACGCTCAAAGAAATTCTGAATCACACGGTTGGTAAGATGTTCTTGGAATACGAAGGTGTCTCGGATCCCGATGAGCTAATGAACAAATTCGATGTTACTAAGTGAGAGGCAATGATTTTCAATACAAAGTGAATATACTTGCAATTATTTGTTGTAGGCATAACGACTACGGTCACTTTTCGTTGATTGTCAGCGATCGGGTCTCGCGCATCGGTTGTGCCATTGTGGCTGCTACAAACTGTGACAAATCAGATACTGCTGGGTAAACATACTATACGCATGCATATGTACATGTGCATATGTATTTGTATATTTCATGTATCTGTGTGCGCTCCTCTACTTTCCCAGCTATTGCCACTTTCTGACCTGTCATTACGACTTCACCAACCTCCAGGATTCTTTTGTCTACCTAAACGGCGACTCTACCAGCAGGTGCAGCGACTGGAGTACTGAGCAAAGTACGACTTATAAACACCTCTGTGTAAATAATGGTAAAATATTTCCTAAGGTAAGGTAAGTACCATTCATTCCGAAATTATGAAAGTGCGTTAAATACTTTCATATTCAATTTCTGAATGAATCAATATCAAATTTAATTTAATTCATATTTCATCTGTATAAGCCGTTTCTCTATAGGATCATGGAAACGTTGAAAAAGAAGTTGATGGCTCGATTTTGCGGCATTAATATATGTATATATATTTATTTGTATATACATTTAAATTTTCTTATGTTACATTTGCATTTGGAACTAATAAATCTCGTGTCTTGTCATCAGTTGCGTGTTTTTTCGAAAACAATTTGATGTTAATTGATCATATTCATATGCATACATATATCGTATATACTATGTTACTATTTATTATTTTCAATATGTATAATATTTGAATTCTCAATGTCGTCCATATTCGACTCAGTTTGAAAAGCAAAATATAGTTAGTATTTACTAATTTAATAATATCCTCTAATGGTTAACAGACTTAGTCGGTTTTTACATTTACGAACACGACTTTGCATTCTATATATTCGATTTATTTCGATCTGTTATTTCGATAACTGCGCGAGTTTCAAATTGCGTGAAGTACTTTGGAGAATTCTTTGATCGATTCATATTTTGTTTGTTCTTTCTATTTTTGGAATGAAACCCGCTTGCCTTTAGACAGTATTATGGAACGTAGTTAGGTTATGTAATCGGATAGTTGTGCAGTGTCTGCGATTGGATTCTAGTTATGTATTCCCAAATAAATATAGACAGATATACTGGAATTCAAGTAATTCCATATTCAAAACTCTCCAGACCATACAAAATATCAGACTAAATATTTTCGCTTCGTTTAAAAATATCATCATACTAATCGTAATAAAAGTTAACTTGACTTTTAGTTTAGGTTGTTAGTTTTGTTTATAATTTGTTTCTATTATACACTCTTTCTCGGCACAAAAATGCCCACTGTACCCATTGTTTCATAGCGTCGACTTAGACTACGGTTAAGTTCTGTTGATAATGTTGCGTACGTACTAAACCTAGGGCACGGGAATGCCTCGATCGATAGCCCTTTCGATTTGCCAGCTACATATGCATATACATATTCATACATAATATGTATATATAATTCTTCTTATAGAAAAATACATATAAACTTCTTAGCCGATATCGTGCTACGAGCGTCCGAATCTTTATAATAATTTGACCGTTTATAATATTCTGAAATTTCGTGTGACAAGCTCAAATGGGTTTCATAACCCTTAGACTGGATAGTATAGCATACAGAAGAGCTTATAAATTGATGAGAATCTCCTAAGAGCACCTAAAAATCATTCCTCTAAAAATGGAACACATTCACGATATTGAAAATTGTTCGGCAAGGTGGGTCTTTCTTTTACATAAATCTAAAAGTTCACAACAAAAGGTTCGATTTAAAAAAAAATGCAATTAGTTAGAGAACCGATTCAAAAATCTCTCGTAAAGGTGACCAAGGCTAACACACGTTGTGATTGAGTATATTTTCAATTTGATCAGTTTTGGTTTCTTTTTAAAGCCCTCGGTAATGGGCTGCTTTATAATATTTCTAATCTAATTTGCCTCAATGTTTTTTCGATTATTTCGAGTATTGCGATCTAACTCGCAGTGCAACATTATTATTTCTACTTCGTTTTGTGCAAACAATTTGTGCAGCTAACGCCGAAACTCGTTTGTGACACAAAATGCCAATCAGAAAATGTTGTGTCCAATTAGCATTTGCTTTGGCTTCTTTAGAAAACATTTAACAATTGTTCAGCAATCTTTTCGCTCGCAAAGAAAACTGTTTCCAGATCCCTTACAATATCTGGCAACCAGAGCCGTGCATCACCTCGCTGATGAACATGGGCGTGCCAGCACCCAGTCCCCCCATCTGTCTTCTGGTGTTCGTTCTGCAAGAATAAAGAGTGGGAAATGCTTGTAGAGATGTTGATTAAGGATTCAATGGAGACTGGCGGCTTACGTCATCGTAGTCACAATCAAAGTAGTGACTCTGGCAGTCCATGCAGCGGCAGCTTTCAGACATTTTGCACGTGATGCCCCATTGCTTGGCTAGATCCTTGTAGATCTCCTTGGAGGTCTTGTTACTCATCATCTCCGGCGTCAGCAGGCAGTTCTGTTCCTGTTGTTGTTGTTGTTGCTGCTGCTGCTGCAGCTGGCGCCGGCCACGACGGGTTCGCGATGCCACAGAACCCGATACTGATCCAGAGTTACAACAGGCCTCGTTGCAGGATTGGGCATCGGAACCGTTAGAGCAGCCAGCTGTGAAGGTAGATAATAGTCAAATGAGTTTTCAATTGAGGCATTTGATAGCTGCGACTCACCTTCGTTGCCGTAGCGATTTAGTAACGGATCATAGAAATTCTGACGAGCTGCATTGCTGGTGCTTGGCTCTTCGCCATCCTCCTCGGAGGCAGCCTGCTCGCCGCACTGTGTGCATTGTTCGTCGGTGCACGACTGCAGTTGCTGTCCCTCAAGATTATGCTCTTGGGCACGGGCGGCGGCCATTTCGGTTTCAAGCAGAAACTCGTTGACACTTAGTGTGCTCTCCTCGTGGTCACTGTTCAGCTGCAGCTCGGTGACACCTTCGATAATTCGTTGGCTGTGCCCCTGCTGCTGCTGCTGCTCGCCCTCGTTGTTGTTAATGTTGCTGTGGTTGTTGTTGTTGCTGCGACTGCCACAGCTGTTGCTGTTGGTGTAGTTCTGCTGGCAATCCGGATCGTTGCAGATGTCACTGCTGTCGATGTCGCTGTCACTAATGCTCTGGCTATTACTGTTGCGCCTGTCATTGAGGTTCAGCTGCAGATCCAGGGCAGCGGTTAGTTGAGCTGCACTTTGCCTTGAACTGTTTGCCGAGCTGCGACGACTGTTCTGATTGGGCGTGGCGCTGTTTTCCGTCGACAATTGCCGCTGATGCTGCGAGAGACGTGTGTTCTGCAAGAGACCGAACCAATAAATGAGCCATTGAGCCATTGAAGTTCGAAGATCAATTGGGAAATAGACGCCTACCTCTTCTAGCACATACTCGTATGTGGGCGGCGGAGTGGTGGGCAAGTTGTTACTGTCCACGGGCGCCTCATTGATGCATGGCGTGCGACTCGGATTAACATAGCCTGCAATAAGTCCTGCGATTTAGATAGTTGCAAGCAATTCAAAGTGTTCCCACTTTGTTGACCCATTTTCTATCTTCATGCAGTTTTGTTTACGCTCTGTTTACTTAAAATATATACTTGAACTGCAAAGCAATGTGAATGAACTAAACTGTATTTGAATATGAACGATGCTCTGGAACCAGTTCACATGAATTGTTTTGATGCCAGGATACACTGAACATCATTTTAAACAGTCAAATAAGGACATAAACCGAACATTTAAATATGAAATTAATTTAAATTAATCTTTTAAAGAGCCACGCATTAATATTTGATGGCAGGATACACTGAACATCATTTTAAACAGTCAAATAAGGACATAAACTGAACATTTAAATATGAAATTAATTGAAATTAATCTTTTAAAGAGCCACGCATTAATATTTCAGCACACTGAATACATCTATTATTTAAGGTTGAATGCCCCAAGTGCAGGTGAAGCTGGTTGATTGCAGGTTTTTGGGTCATGCTTTGTGCGAGTGAAGACAAAAGATTTTGCGAGCTGATGAAAAACTATCAAGGAGGTACAATCATTGACGCCCCTTACCAATTACAGGGTATTCATGCAATCAGAGTACACCAATTGAAAGCGCAAGAGAGAGGGTGTCCAGGCGGACGTGTATGTGTACGATGAGGATGTTGGCTCGCTAGGCCCTTTCTTACCCATCCGCAGACTATTTGAGTTGATGCCAGTTGCCTTGTTCGAGTTGGAGGGCAGCAGGAGCTTCCGTTCGCTCATCGAGCCGAGGCTGTGGCAGTCGGTGGAGTCGATTGTCGAACTGCTCGCACCGACAGCCTGTTGCTGTGGCTCCTGTTCCTGTTGTTGTTGTTGCTGCTGCTGCTGCTGCTGTGTGCCAAGCAGTGCTTCATTCACCGTCGGATCTGGATCGTGCTCCTGCGATGTGCTTGTGCTGCGTGAGCTGCCCATGCGGAACTTCAGCTTAAATGGCGCCATATCGATATCGGCAGTCGATAGTCGTGCTCAAAATAAACTCAATTCAAAATGACCATCGGACTTCGTTGGGCTAGCTGGGGAATTCTAAATCGAGTTGGACAACAGTGATGCAAGGAAAGTGAAAGAGAGAGAGAGAGAGAAATAGTCGTAGATAAGGAAAGAGTGAGCCAAAATACGAAAGAGGTTACCACACGAATTACAGACGAACTTATCGATATACATTTTGTTTGTTTAACTTCGCATGCAAGTTTATCAAAATTGAAACAAATTGCAATTGATTTTAAATTGTTTAATTTACCTGTGTTAGCGAAACAAAGAGCAAACTGCAAAAAAATTTGAAAAACGATAATATAATTTAATTTGATAATTAAGAGATAAGTTTGTTATGTTCCTCGTATTTAAATTGATTAATTGGCGCATTAATTGCTTATGCTGCGAATATCAGCAGCGATAATCAGCGCACTTTTTCTTGCATATTCGTGTGGGCCGCGAATGATTAATGCGAATCGCAGACATAAATACGCAAATTGACAGCAGGACGCACAGTCATACACACTCACACACAGATACTTACTCACACAGATAACGAACACGTGTCAGCCACGGCTCGCGTCGGCCATAATGAACGTGCCACGCGCCACAAACGGGCAGACGCATTGCTCATACGCCCTGTCGTTCAACAACTGCACAACAGCTTATGTTTATTAATTGCTCGCGTTTTGGCCACCTACTTTCAGCGCACAAACACATACAGGCACACACAAACACACACACCTATTACCCCTCGTCGGTACTTGTAGTTTTTTAGTGCACGACAAGTTGTAGCAAAATTTGGCGCGCACTTGCTCCGCTTGCGGCGCCTTCACCACCTTTCCCTCCCACCATGAACTGCCTTATTGTCATGCAGATTACACGAAAGCCACTTAACGGTTAGAGCACATCCGTGCTCCGTGCGCCGTGCTCCGTATGCGCTCTGCTGTGGACTTGGTTATTATTATGCTTATTACCTTGGACCAGAAAAAGAAAACTCATTTCCTTGCCTCAGTTTGCACTAGCGTGGGTCTACTGAGGAACTGAGCCCCGCTGCAGCATCCCAATCAGAGGCAAAATGCTAGTTTTAAATTCAGCATATTTGCTGACAATGAATTCTAATTGGTATTGACTCTCAACAAACACGTGAGCGATCAAATCGCGTGTGCCTCGTGCCTCCTGCCTGTTTATTTGCTCCGACAACACGCGCTGTTGATTGGTTGCATAGAAAAAGATGATTGCGAAATCACATTCGTTTCAATATACAAATATATTCATATGGCACCCACACACACACACCTACACACACGCACACAACTACACACACATGCAGAGAGACTCGCAAAGAACCAATCAATTCTTGAGCCTCTCATAAGCCCTCACGCTGAAAGTGGAGAACTGCAGCTGAGCTCCAGCTGCGGCACGTGTGGAGGCGTTGCCCAAGACTGCCTTGAATGGGACAGCAATGGATTCTCTATACTTTGTAGACAACTGCAAAGCAACTGCAGTCAGTCAATTGATTGAGTAAATAATAATTTTAGAGTCAGCTTTCGAGAGAGGAATGTTCATCCTCCAAAACCGTTTCGCTTTGTGCAACTTGCTGTGTTGCCTTGGGCTTAGTTACTCTCCAGTCTATTCTTTCCGACGGCCTAATCTATTAATAATCCAAGCCTAACTGGGTCACAGCTTAAATTCGGTGCACTTGACAGCTTGATAGCTTCATAAAATATACAAATTGAACTGCATATTCTAGGCGGAATAGCTGACAAGTTTCTCTAGTTCCTAGTCAAAACTGTCTTCAATTACTCGTCTGAAATATAACTATTGTTGCACGAAATTCTTATTTGTTTTCAATAGTTAAATAGCTTTAATTCCATCTTAAATTATCTTTCTCTTAATGCGTCGTTCAATTTTACAAGCGTTACTCTTATTCAATTTATTACAATCTTCGATAACTATTGCCTTAACTATTGTTCTTTTGTTCTAATTACACGATGATTCCAAAATATAAGAACAACTATCGGAACTTCTTAGCTTATCTTCTAACATCGATTAATCGTTAACTGCGATAAGGCTGATTCGTATATAATATAAATATAATACAGATACAATGCTACACTATTTAGTGGAACTTCGCATTGAAACATATGTTTTGTTTCATATTCTCGAATACACTTGAACAAACTTCAGCATATCAAAGTGAAATATTTCAAAATTGCAATAAAATGTTGCTGAAAATAAATTGCAATTGCAAATGGGCACTTACAGATATGACTGAGGAGTGCCTGAGCATGTGGGGGGGGGGGAGGTTGGGGTGAGGAGAGTGCATGTACATAAATACAGGTCGTAAAATCAAAGTGATGAGTTTGGTCATAAAAAAGAAACAGAGTCAACTGTTGCATGACATAAATGCGAAAGTCTTTTAAGGCGAAATGAAATGGACGAGAGGAGTAAATAATGAAACGACCGGCAGCAGGACAATTATGCAAACGAGAACTTCATCGTTTGCAATGACAACACCACCTCACAGCTTACCTGATAGCCCTGATACGCGCCCATTGCGCAAATAGTCTTCCCTGGGTGGAACTGCGCCAGGGCCCTGTGTGACATGGTATGGCGTCATCGGCAGGCAACCGGATGATCTAGGGGGGAGGGGCCACCACACACATATTGGAGTGAAATGAAACACGACGCAGTAACCAGAAACAGAAACCGCAATGGACAAAGCGATAGATAGACAGACAGCCACAGGGAGCAAACAACAAATAATTTAAGACGTAGGTGGGGCAAAGAGAAGAACGCGACCAACACTGATGGCTCCTGTTGTTGTCCGCTGGAAAAGTGATATCTAATTGAGTAAACACAAAGCGAATGGTCATGAATTAGCCCGTCGGCAGGGGGCGGGGCAGTGGTAGGGGGGTGGGTGGTTGGTTGGTTGGGGTGTGTAGCGAACAGACGGATGAAGCTATCAATATATTTATTGTGCTCGCAACGCAGCCTTGTGTCATTCACATTTCCACACACAACGCACACACAGTTCTCAGGGGTCTCTTTGGGTCCTGCGGGTTCTGTATGCTTCTCCATTGTCTGACATTTGAGAGCGGTAGGAAAAATCGAAAAGCACACACATGAGACAACCTTGACGTGAATGCGAATGCAATTATCCTGCAAATGTTCGTACTTACCTTGTACAAGTTCTTTGTGCTCCTCTCCACTTTAAAGAGGAAGCCTTATCAACAATCCAATACTATAAACAAATATGCCCACACTCGAACTACACAGTTATGTATTGCTAATTACTTTCTTTATCTCCTTAATTGTTTCTGGCATTACATTTATGGGACTCACTACGTTAACTCACTTGAAATCTGTCACAGACTGTGCAAAGTTTTGCTTGGTGCCGAGCTTTTTATTGTTTCCTGCGAACTCTCTTTCTCTCTCACAACAGAGCTTTCACTTTCCTTGCAGCTTTCGCGCAAGCTTAGCGCATGCGTTTTTGCGAGCTTCCGGCATTTGCAATGTTTTTCTTCGTTTTTCCCATTACATGCTGAATCCTTTCGCTCTTTGCTTTCGCGGACCTATTCGCGTGAAGAAAACAAGCTAAGCTTTTCTACAATAGTCAAATTAAATCCTGTGATGTCAAATTTAAGCGGTATTTATAAATCAAAAGTTGGAATTAATAAGTCAGAGTAACTTTAATTTTGAAATCCAGTTCTGTCCATTTACAATTATTACAAGTTTTAATGATCCTCAGGGGAATACGTAATTACACACTAATTTATAATAAACAATTCTTTGAAAATTGCTTGTCAGCAGATGCCCATGTTTTAAGTAAATTGTTATTGAATTTCGGAATACAAAATACAATAATGAGCTTAATAATGTACAGTGTACTTTCTATAGCATAAATTATTATTTAAAAAAAAATAAAACCGCGCGCCGTAGAGTTGATTTCGTGATGAGGCTTTTTTAATACATTTTGAAATTAAAATATTGTGTGCACACTGCTGTACTTAATGGCGGCAAGCAACAACAAAACAAATGAACCTCAATATTACCAACAATTTTCGTTCAACTTGCAAAGTAAACCATAAAAATAAAGATAAAATATTAATAATTTAATATAAACATTATTATAGGTACTGCAAAAACAATGTGAGAGTGCACAAATTTCCCAAAGGATTATCTATAATTTGATTGATCTTCTCAAATTGCTCAATGCAAAGGAAAAGGTTTATATGCATATATTAAAATAACTTATGCAGATGCATAAAATGCATATATTAATGTTAATTGCAGCTCCTGTTGGGCAAATACTATTGCCAACTGCCTTTAAATGTTAGCAGCTTTCGCTTGCTGCGTCATCTGCAGCAGCTAAGGATCCTGACAGCCACCGAATACATTTGCAGGCAAGTGACAATACAGGAAGATATTTTATATTATTACTTAAGATCTGCGACCTTCAGCATACAAAATGAGGAACAGCTGCAGTTGATACTTATTGAGTTTCTGGAAAGCGAACCAGAACTGCTCTGCAATTTATTTATTTCCTCACTTTACGGTAAGTTGACTATTGTTTTGTTGTATTCCATTTTAATTGCATTCCTTCTATAGACCCTATAAATTCTATAAGGGTGAACAGCATGCTTGAGACCGTCCTGCGAAATCTGTATGCAGCACTAGCTACAAATCCAAAAATCAGCAGTTTGAAGTATGTGGAACCATTACGAAAATCGTTGCCAGGTACGTAGGTTCTATAAGCTGTGAGGGTTTTCTTAGACATTCCATAATATTTTCAGACGATGTATTAACCAACGTATGCATGCAAATGCATTTGAACATATTGTTGGAGTTGCATGAGACAGCGGATGTCAGTCAGGCATTCCAACATTTTAGTTCTTGGATTAACGAGGGTGTGGATGAACTAACCTTTATCAAAAGTCTAACCAAAACGGTATGTCCATTGCTAAGGCTAGCCTGCTGGTAATTATTATACAAGTTCTTAATCTCTAGCTCTTTGGCGGACACTATCAAGAGGCGTTAACCTACCTATTCAAATTATCCACAGCAGCCCAATTCAAGCAATGGAAATTTTATCTAATTTTAATACAGTCTATAGCCAGCAATGAAAATGCGGAAACAATGACATTTATCAAGAGTAAAGTAAATCGTTTTTGTTTTTTAAATCTAATGGCATTAATCTCGTTGTGTTTGTCCTTCCAGAATATCTCAAGAACCGCTTAAAGCACGTGGCCAGCTTGGGTTGTCAGATTTCCTTGCTACACCTATTGCTAACAGCTCGCGCTGCTACGGCCACCACAATGAATATACAACAGAATCTGGACAACTATGCACAGTGGTACAAGCAAAACATTGGTGAAATGTCCTACACACTCGGCGGCAACGAGCGGTTTCAAGTGGTGCTCAACATTCTAGAAGATTCTGTGCATTACGAGCTGGAAATCGATTATCTTGAGGTGAGTATCTCTAACTAATAGCTCTCTTATCTGTACTGCAAATCCTCTCCACTCCAGATTCATTCAGCAATTGCCATCTCGCCTGGTGGAAAACTTGTGCAGTCCTACAAAAGCAAATGCAAGGCACAGCTGACACGCCTGAAGGCTGCCATTAAACAGAAATAGACCCGAGTAGATCACACATATATATTTACACCATTTACCAAAACTAAAATATTCAAAGCTTTTGGGAGCGTTCCTTGCCAGCTAGCGGCTTGTTTCGCTCATCCCAAAGTGTAACTCCATCGCAGGCACAAATTCTCTTGAAGTTCTGTAGTATTCCAGCCGAGCGTGCTATTATGCCACATGCAATCCTAATAAAAACAAACGGAATATCATCATTACTGGGCAGTTTTGAGAGCTTATCTATTTAGTGTTTACCTATCACCAGAATTGCCATCGACAAGGCTCTTTGCGTTGCCACCGGTACCGAAGTCGTCCGCGTTGGATGTAATAACAACGGCACGTCCAATGATATCCCAAATGTCTAATGCGGAATCTACAAAGCGGAATGTTGCACGTCCAGTCTCGTCAGCGCAGATGTTACCCAGATCACCTGCATGACGCTCTGATGCGTCGACTAGTGGGCTGCCGTGGCGAGATTTACTTGGGTTATAGTGATCTCCAACAGATGCGCAGCCTTGGGATACATCGCCGCTCTCGTGTATATGAAAGCCGTGCAATCCTGGCTCCAGTCCATCCACTACGCCATCAACAACAACTCCAGCCTTTTGATTGCCTATTGTTGTGAACCGCACTGCGCCCTGTACAGGTGTTTTGTCTACCACGCATCCAGTTGTATTAATAATTGCAACAGCTGATTTACCTCCGAAACCGGACAGCACAGCTTGCCGACCGGTTCTTTCGATTTTATCCTGTATTTCGGACCATGGTTGTGTTGTTTGTACAACAATTCTTCCCTCTTTTGGATCAATCTCAATGTGACCTACGCCCTCCAAGGCGCGTTGCAGGCTTTCCACATATTCCTTGTCGTCGCTTTTTATTTTTACTGCAAATTCGATCTAGTAATTGAAGTTAGTTTTTGTTAATATAGTTATAAATATTATTTTATTACCGATGTGGAGCTCATTGCAGCAATTTACCACAAAAAATTAAAACATAAAGCAAATGTTTCGATTGGTGTGTGTTATGTATATCGGGAAAACTTATCGATGTTCAGAATTATAGCGATATGTAGCCCATCACGTATCGATATTTATATATATCGATATTTTCAATCGTTCAGTTAAAACGGGGAATAAAATTTAATCAAAAATGATAAGATAATAAAATAAAAATATAATATAAAATAATAAAGAATGATATTTTCATTGAGGAGCTGTTTATTGTAATCATTTTGATGTTTGAAATATAGGGTAAGGAAAAATAAAAGATATTCGTTGAATTACCTAAATTAATTTATTGCAACTTAAATTTATAATTATTTACAAATCTTTACAATTAAAGAAGCCTACTCTATCATCCTAATTAAACTTTTATAATCACACAGTTCTTTTCTCAACTTTAGAGCGCACACAGTCGTTGTTTGTGTGGCCGAGAGTGGCACAGGTATGCTGCATTAACAACCTCAGCGCTGGACATTGCTTCCTTGCTGGATCCCGTATGCATTGGGATCACATTCGCTAGTGCTACGCCTGGATTTGGGCAGCACGTGATGTCGACGGTGCCGGCTCAAGGGAGCCGGGTGTGACTTCAGACGCTGCTGTCGCGATGACTACGACATCTGGGTGCGGATCGTTCTCTGAGTATGGGGGCGCTGGCAATGCAGCAATGCCAATGGGACTCGACTCAAGAGTGGGTGATGGCAGACCTGCTGCTACTGCTGCTGTGGGTGTGGTCAGGTTGCACATGCGCATGACTTCGTCATAGCTTGGCAAATCCTTGTCGTCCTTCTCCAACTGCTCACGTATGCGTGCCGCTTCTTGACTGTTTGGTTCAATAAAGAATATGTCTCCAAAGCGACTGTGCTGTCGCCCTGATTCCACATTATTTTGACGATCTAGAATGGCAGACAAATGGAAGGCAAATCAGTAATTAATTAACAGATATACAGTATGTCAAGAAACACTTTACACATATGTACACAACATCAACATGTACATACAGTGTACAGAGTACTCCTCTTTACTCAAATGCACATGTTAATGTAATGTATGTACATACATATGTGAGTAAAGAGTTACTTGACAGACTGTATGTTGTGTGACGTAATAGAGCTGTAACTAAATTTAGTACCGAGCCGACGTCGTTGGCGCTGTCTTTGGCGATTTAATGCCATGGATTGGTGCATACGCATCGCCAGCTATTAAGAGTTAATAAAGAATTATGAAAATGTTTTGACGGAACGCAATGACTGGCTAATTACGTATATCAATTGACTAGTGACCAAGATGGCGAACAGAAAGCCAAGCGCCACAATTAAATTGCTTGTCAGAGACATATTGCGATTCAAACTGAATACGATTCAATTGGCAATTGCTAAAAAACTGTCGAATAATAATAATAAACAACGCCCGTTGGATGGTGCGGAGTGCTCAAAATGCTCGAGATTAGATAAAGCTCCGCCTTCAACCTTATGCGTATTTGGCACACGTTACCATACCATTGAAATCCCGTTGTTCATACTGGTATCGATATCGATGTTGCTCGTTCTGTCTTCGCCGGCGAAGGCGACGTGGTGGACATATCTTAGCCAGAGTTTTATTTTCTATGCGCACGTAAAAACAGACGACTGGCAGGAAGCAGAAAAAGAATAGAACCAACGCCACATAGATGCCCACATTGATTCCGAACTCAGTACCGAAATTCATAATGTAATCGTAATCGCAATCGGGATTCGTATTCGAGGTGAAGTCGGAATTAAAGCCGGCGCATAATTTTAGCGCGACCGCAATATACAAACGAACGACGGATACTAATCGAAACGCCTACTTGTATATACTACAGGGCTATAATGGTGAGGAGCACGTGCACGTATGTGTGCGTGATTCGTAGGCGTTGTTATTGCCACTTGTTTCAGTTGGCCGATAAGATTATGTGCTCAATACAGCCCCACGAAATACGATAAACGAAGTTGCTAAACTAACTACACACACACATACTCATAACTGTATCTACCTATGTATATATACATATATTTGATATATAATAGAGTAGTATAGTAGTGTGATCAAGCCTAAGTGCTGTACTCAATGGAAGTAGCTTCATTCATTAGTTAAGTGATTTCGCACACACCCTAACACAGATGCCAAAGCAGAGAGAGAGAGAGAGGGAGATTCTTTAATCCATGACACACTTTCACATCCACTTACAAACACACACACACTGATACACTTACGATCGCGTTGTCGTCCAGTAGCGCGGGTGCGAGCATAGGGAACAGGACAGAAGCATTTGATAATCCAGATAATCACGCACTATCGGAAAGAAAACGTCTTAACTCAGCTAGCACAGTTGGGAATCTAACGAATCTTTACCTGCAGCACTACGTAGACCGAGAAGCCGATTATTAAGACTATTAGAAAGAAGAAAATGGGTCCCACATCCATTATGCAGCAGGTGCGGTACAAGACTAAAACAAGTAGACTTATCAAAGTCATAATTAGCCTGACTCGCCTTATCAGACTTCAAGCACTTCAAGACTGAGAGGAAGATAGAGAGAGAGAGAGAGAGAGAGAGAGCGGAACACAGGGAAAGGGGGGATAGAAGTGCTCAAAAAAAACGATAAACGTCCTGTTTTCGATTAGTTTAACTCTTAAGAACATGAGTTTGTTGAAAGTACTTCACCATTTTGAATAGACAAACAATTGTTGAAATGATACATGTAATTACCAAGTATAGTTTGTTAACTACCAAGACCATAAGAAGAGGGAATCTTAAATTCCTTATGCCTGACTAACCTTTATAAAGGGGTGGTAAAGTTTTAATCAGTGCTACATCTCATTACATACCAATACTGGGCGGTGGTTCCCGTTCAATATCCCAAGCATGGATCTCAGGCGGTTTCTTACAGTCACACACTTTGAAAACTAAGTAGTATACCACACACTTGAATACAAATGGAAAATGATCGATAAAGGAGCCAGTATTACAGCATAGTATTAGCATATTACCATTATTAGTAAGAATACAACTGCTATTATAAACAAAAATACGACAGGTGCGAAATAAATGCCTGTTACCATTGCGAGGTAAAAAGGCAGTTGCAATCGGTTTGAAAAGAGTTATAGCACTGAAACGCTTTCACACCGAAAACAGCAGAAAGCTTATCAGGCATAATATATAAACAATATGTCTATATAGAAGTACTCATGTATGACCGGCAGAATTGTTGCATTATTATTTTATACGACTTTTGGTTTAAAAGACTCTTCACCGATCGTCCAGTACAATTGGCAAATTCGAAAGCGGGAAATCGCTTATCACATCTACCCGAATTGGAAGTCGATTAGATAAGATTGGACACAAACAACATAAGTAAGGAGCAGCAAGAAATCATATCCTTCTTTCATAAAAAGGAAGATCACACTACCTTCTTGGGGGTGCCAACAGTCGTAGCAGGCCCAGATGGCGCAGCGCAGGCAGCAGCTGCAAAGCCCACACGCAATGAACACCAGGATTCCTCCCAATATGAAGAGAATGTCGAGCATTATCACAGATAATCTTTCCACGATATATGTGAATTTCGCACTGTAATTCTTCACTTTCTCTCACTCGCAATAAAATCAACTTAGGTGGACACAATCGCATCGCACTCCGCACAGAGTCCGTTTACCAACTGTTCGTTTTTCGGAGTAAGTTATCGGTAATGCTATGTGGACTATAGCTCTCTGTCAACAGCTAGCCGGTTAGCTGGCCAGGTGAGTTTCCTTCACTCGAGTGTTTCGCACTGTCTGATAGGGGGTTCAATGTGATAAGATAAGATTTGCATCATTTGGCGCAGGCATGTGTTGAAATTCGGAGCATTTAGTCAACGATGGCAGAAAATAGCGTCAAGGAATATGACACAAATGTGGACATTAATAAATTAAGAGCTCATCAAAATAAAGAAAACATGAAAGCAAAGTGCGGAAGCATTCAACACACACACACACAATTGTAGATTAGTCGCTACGAGTGTGTGTGCGAATTCATTTTATTGCTAGACCCATTAATTGTTACACAAACAAGTTGTAGTGCGTATCGTATAAATCTATTACAGGCTTGGCCCAAATGGGCAACAAAACTCGAAACAATTGCGTCACAAAGGGGCATGGAAAACATTTTCACATGTTAACAATGTTGTGAACTTATTGCTGTTGTTGGCCAGAAGAATTTCAATGCCAAGCGAACGTTTGGTTCCATGCGGAACTGTTACCTTTACCCTTTGCGACTCCTTAAGAGATTCGGAACTAGTTCACATTTACCAATGCTGAGCAATCGATTTAGACATTTGCAAAATTGCCAATCGTTTCGATTTCGCTTGTTTCGCAATTATCGATTTGTTGTTCGATTATCTGTAAACAAATCTTGCGCGATAAGAAGCTTAGAAGTACTTGAAGACGCATAAATATATATTAAGCAAATCCGCACCTTTCGGTTTTCACCTTAATTACCACGCCATCACATTGAACGATTGGAGCTACATATATCGTGTCATTAATCATTGTACGAAGGGGGCGCGAAATCAGAAAAACGATAAGATTTATTGAATGGTCGAATACTCGAAGTTCGATCGCGTTAGCCTCACCTGCCACTGCGGCCTCATCGGCATTGGCATCGACATCGCCATCGGCAGCCATACCAGGCGGATCGATGCGTATGCTCTGCAACACTCGGGCCTGGCCACGCCCCCGCTGCGACTGCGACATTGGCAGCGGAGGCTGATCGACAATCGGTTTGCGCATTGCGCAGACAAAACACAACTGTAAAAATCGTATGCAAAATCTAAGGTTAGCGAAGTGCTGGACGCGTTTGACCTTGAGAGTTAACGAGACTTACGCGCACCAAAATTAACAGGATCACAAGCACTATGAAGTACACTACATATAAACTAACATCAACAGGCATTTTCGAGACGCGATTTTCACATGAAACAATAATCGAATAAAACGAAATTGCGAACTGCAGTTCGATACGCACAAGTCGTTCTCTTCAAACTGGCGTATATAAATGGAAACGGACGAGCAACAGGAAAGAAATAACTTTGTCTTATCAACATTGAAAATGGGGTGTGATTAATAATATTGTATATGTTCTTATATATGTATATATGTGTACGTCAGAGTAACATATTATCAGTCCAATCGCGTGTGTAAAACAAATGGAATTGGACTATAAACCTAAAGGGTTGTACGCACCCGTCTCTCTAGCGTGTTGCCCATCAATCGAGTCGTTGTCGTAATCCTCCGATCTGCTGTTGCGAATACTTTTGAAGCACAACTATCGACAACGAAATGTATATAGCAAAGTCGATATCAGTGTATCAGTTGCGTGGATTATGGTACAAACTTACGAACGACAGCAGTAGAATCCACAGAAATATATAGAACACATCGGTGAGATGCATGATCCGCTGTAGCGGGTTCGTGCGAACCGATCGACCTATTAGAACTGACATCAGAATTTGCCCAACAAGTTGCAAGTACCCGGCGACTTAGGAACGTAAGTATATTGCCCCCCGTTGACAAACTCTATAATTAGTGCAATAAGACTTAATCTTATCGCATTGAGTCGTGAGCTTTCTGAAGCTTTCCACTCGCTGAGGGGTGTGTTTCAGAGGGAGCTTAGGCTTACCCTCCAGTGCCATACGCAACATCACTTCGCGACGCATCAAGACTCGCCGATTCCATAACTCCACCTTAAGCTTGATCATCAAATAACACTCCTTCAACAGGATGAAAAATTAGAGCGACTTTCTCTGGCTGTATAACAATCCAACTAGGCGCTTACCCGAAAGACCAGCGCCACAGCAATCCCAATGAGAATACCACAGAACCAAAATTCCGTGTACATTGGAGAAAAGATATTACCCTGTATTTTTGTCAGTTTGGATGATTTTAAAAAACGATAAGAATACCAAAAAAAAAAAAAATAAATAAATTTGATAAAAATAAATATGAATAAAAACTATCACATTTTTTGAGTATCGAAGCTAGACCTGCTTAAAGCACTCACCAGTTTCAGGCTGTTCTTTGCTGCATAGATCCCAATAGCGGAATGGGCCGAGGTAGGTCTTGAAATTGAAATGACTCGGGCTGTTAAAGGAGACAACCTTTTCGGCTAGTTGGACCACAACTTACCCGCAGCAGAATGAGCAATATCAGAAGAAAGGATATAAAGTAGTACCATTCCATAAGATCCATTGGGACTCTTATGTTTTTTAGAATGCAAGGCAAGCGCGCTGTCAGCCACGCGGACAAGAAGGGAATGCAATTGAGACTGGGAAGAGTAGCGAAATCTAGACATCAACATAACCGTTGTTATGGTCTAGATACCGAAACAGATACAGATACAAACAAGATAAGCTCTTATGATTATAATTTTACTGCAGTTTGTTTAACGTGGCTGAGAATGCTATTTTTAGATGATTTACACACGTATCACACACTCGGCTCGACTCGGTTATCTCTCAAGCTTACCGTTCGTATCTTCCAGCTGCGTAACGCTCATCAACTGAGGACGCCCTTGAGCTGACTCGGCTCGCCCCTCGATACATGCACGTATAGTTATCTTGGGAAAGGTAAAGTTCCTTAATTAACTGGAGCTTTAAATCGATAGCAGCTTAAGCTCACCCATAGAAGCAGCATGAATACAATCAAGAAACCCGGTATAAGCTCGCAGTATTCCTTTATCATTTTAGAAGCTGTAAACAATTGCTGACACGCCACAATGACTGCCTTATAGCGACTGTCCAGAACACAGTATCATTGTAATCTGTTGTTTGCCTTTATCTAGGCGATTCTTTTTTAAATCGGATGAACAAAAAGCTTTGATATCTAATCACGCTGCAAATGTAGCTAATCGATTGCCGATTTTAATCTGGCATACGAATAAATGAACCAAAGCGAATCAGGTAAAAGCTCAGGTGGAAAAAACAAATATCAACTATGGACAGCTGCGGGAGAAATAAGACACATGGAAAGCTTTTGACATTCCTTACGCATTATGCCCATTGTACCTGCTTATCGAGAACACATAAAGCTTACCATCTAAACTGTCCGTATCATTAGTTGTCGTTCTCGTTTGTTGCATGGGGGTCTCATCTGCTTGGTTCGATGCCCTGCCACATACTTTGGATATTAGCTTTATTGGGAATGCAAATGGTTCTTAGTTGCAGATAATGAAGTAGAAAGCGACGACAAAATAGCTCACCCAGATAACGAAAATAATAAGCAATATAAAAAGGTAGAATATGTTAAAAAGTTCCGCAACCATTGGATACCGATAAAAGAACGACAAACTTTGCTGACAGCCTTATGATGACTGTCTAATTGTTATTGCTGCCATAGCACTTATCGTCTGTCTTCTATCAATGACTATTTTGTGAGCTTAAAAAGCTTTCTCTATCTATTCAAATTTCGACTGTTGTTAATTGATTCACAAATCCAGTTTACAATACGACCCACGGAGTTCAGATTTATCAGGAAGCACCAAAATTCGATAGGGAACTATAACAGGATCTCCCTGTTTCCGGTTTTCATTGTTCTATAGATTAATATCATAAAGCTCACCGTTGATAACATCCATCTGTATGTTTTCACTTGAAACTTGTAAAGGGGGTTCACTTCTTCTCTTCTTTACTTTTTCAACAAACTTCGCCAAACACTTGAAAAACAAATGAATTGACCTTAGCAATCGATTTATGGTTAGCTTAAGTATTAGCTCACCCATATAAATACAACTATGACCAAAATGGTGATACCGAAAATATCCAAAAAAGCTTCATACATTATGAGTAAAATATATATGATAATCTAAAAAAAAAATCCTAAAAAACACTGGACGAACGGCTTTCACAGCTTTATAACGACTAAACCGACTACCAGCAGTCATTATCTGAACTTTTCGCGTATAAAACGTTCTATAATCTTATCAATGGCCCCCACTATCGATGCGATATATTACAAAAATATATATAGAGACCCATAGACAATGCTAAATTCAGTTACTTAGTTAGTCTGCAGAACTTACCTCTAGGCGTACTTTCACTTCTTTTCATTGAAACAGCCTTTAAAACAATCGAATGATATTAATGAGCAATCGGTTAACAATCCAAAGAATTTTCGACTTACGCAGCATATCAAACATAGAACAATGACTACAATAACAAATATAGCAATAACAGGGATGATCATTTTCGAATCGAGTCCGTTGCCCGTTTTGTTCAAACGAGAAATGAAAAACCAACTGAACGCACTTTGTCCAAAGCGTTTTTTTGATTTCCTAATCGCATACAATAAGTACCTTATCTGTCGATTTCAAGTGACTATAAACTTGTCGCGTTTAGTCACCAATAAAGTCGGGAGAGAAAGCAATTGAAAGCTTTAATCGATCTCATTAATCTTGCTAAAAGCTTGTCAGGCGGGCTTTTTCTAGTCAAGCTATTTTTAAAATGGTAATTGATGGATAACAATGAATGAACACTGACTCAGATAAACAATCGAATATTCCATTGAAAATATTTGCAACTAAGTATGACTTAGTGAAAGCCTTAAAGCTGCTTCAAGCTTTTTGTATTGCTCAGCTTACCGTTAATGCCGGGATGCCGCACGCTTCTGAAGGCCATGTGAGCGATCTTCAAAAAAAAGAGAAGTAAATACTTTGGATAAGAAACAGAATCCCTAAGAACATCTTCAGTACCTTGACAAAAAGCACGTGGCCAGGATCACAAAGGAGATGCAAATGTACAACCCCACGGGCATGTTTGTTAACGATTCACTCAGTTCCTCCTTAGGAATCGAAATGAACTGTTCTCGGCCCGCAATGATAACAAAATAAAAAGCGATTCCGTGCGGCAAAAGAAGTCGAAGGTGATAAGCATTTTAATCGTGTAACGCAGCCATATCGGTTAAATTACTTATAATGAATCCCCAATCTCTGACAGCCCTAATTATAGCAGGGAATTTTTAATTAAACAACTAAGCAACTGCTCTACAATTGAAATAATCGCAGTAAAGGTCGCAGATTTGTTACCTAAAGAAAAAAAAAATAGCCCAAAAAAAAAAAAAACAAAATGAAAGACCCCCAACTTCAAGTTCAGACTGTACAAACAACAAAGATAACTGACCCATTTTAATGGAGCCAACCTCAATTATAGTGAGCTGCACAATTAATTGTGGGGGGGGCAACTGAACTGAAAACTGAACTTGCCGAAATGGTAATGTGATAAATAATAGCTCTGGCAGCTGCTCCATGTACCATGTTGGGGTAGCTCGCAGGCCGCGGAGTCCAACTCTGGGAGGGTCTCTTGCAAGTCTAACTTGGGAGGGTCTCTTGAGTCTTGGGAGGGCAGGCTGCGCCCACGAAAACAATGGAATTTGTAATGCCAATGCGAATTTCTTGCAGTCGTTACAAATCGTCAATGGAACGCACAGATTTATGGCGGGACAAGCGGACAGATGGACAACAAGAGACGCCTTGAATTGAAGCGAAATTAATTAGAGCGCATACAGCTCGCGCCAACAGCTCAGCATTTCTTTTGTTGGCACCGCATCGCACCGCAATTGGCAACGCCTCACAATGTGCCGTTAAGCAGCGAGCCATGCCCAATACGGAGGTGATACTCCTATCATTGGTGCGCCCACCTCCCCTTACCCTTCCCTCTCCCCCCTGTCCCTTCTCTTGGAAGGGTAACTTGTCGCACGCGTCACGCTAGCGATGAATTGACCAAGCGACTGACCACAATTGACAAATCCGCTGGCGTTGCAATTGCAATCGCATTGCTCAAGTGTAGCCCAAGTAATGCTGCTATATTTGGATAATGATATGGCAGATATATATATATGGTACATATATATATATATATATATATATAAATATATATATTAATCTACTTGGCGAATTTCCTAAACAGCTCTCAGACTCGTTTAACTTCCTTCCGTCTTGTTAATTATGTGTGAGCACCTCATGGCGCACCATTTGCATTTCTTGTATACCCTTTCTCTACCTCCCCTTCTTGCCTTCCCCTGCCCCTTCCCCTTGCCAGCTATACGTGTGTCCGCCCCTACCAATGTCAAGTTCAGGCCATTTCCGTAAGCCCAAATATTGCACTGATTTTCAGAGTCTGAAGCTCAATCTTGATAGCGCTAAGCTGACTTGGGGAATGAATGGGAAAATGTTACGTTGAATAGGGTAGACATAGTAATACCCTGTATTTTTGCAAAGACAAAGGTAGCTGCTTGACATATGCTGTAAATTGCAACAATTTCTGCTACTTTATCTAAGAATATTTAAAGTTTGATTCAGCATACCCCTTTGAGTGTGCATCAGGTCTCTAGGGTATTCTAAAAACTTACAAATCATGCAGCTCACAAGTTCCGGCTGTTGTTTTTGTGGCCATTGTTAGACAATGTGAAATGAAAATTCCCCACAGTTAGCTGGGAGTGCTGTCAGCATGGATTACCCCTGCGCAAGTATCTTTAATCATCAAATCAAAGCGAACCAAACCGAACCGAACTCAACTGAACACACACCCAGCATAAGCAGCTCGAAATGTGCACAAATTAAAGCCAAATAACTCAATTTAACTGGCTAACGTGGCTAACTTGGCGCACTTAATGAGCTGACAGCGCCCCCAGAATGACTTCAGTTTGGGAACCAAAACCAAAAAAAAACAAACTATTTTTTTTTTGTAATTAATTCCGATTCGCCATCCGTCAAGGCGGGCCTTGAACTTCAACGCCAGCTTTCAATTAGAACGTTCAACTAATTGCGAGTTACTTTCGCTTTTCGATGCGATTAAATCATTATAATCTCAGTTCTTGTGAAATACTCCCCATCTCGCCATCATCCGTCGAAATTGGACCATCAAAAGGAAAGGCGCGAGATGTCGCATGACATAACTTGCATAGACCCATTTACGCATTGGAGAGCATTAAGGCTAATTAGCTTGTAAACAAGACACTCATTTCACTCTCCCTGTCTCTTTATCTCTCTCTCTCTTTCCCCTTCTCTCTCCCTTTCTTAGCCTCTCTCTCAAGTTGAGGCTTTTCTCAGCGATCTTTCGCTATTGTTTGCAACTGTTAATTGTTGTTAATCTATTATTGTTTATTTTATTATAATTCTTAATTCCCGCATTTGTTGCAGCTTTAAAGTACTTGGATCTTATCGCTATCATTAAATTTTCTGCGAGTCATTAAGTTTATTTTGCAGTTTAGCAAACATAAAATTGTGTGGATCAGTTCAGATTATATCATCTGTTTCCCATAGTTTTTATGGCTGTAAAGTTTGAAGAATACCTTCAATTTTGTATCTGCAGTTTAAGAAGTATTCAAAAATGAAATTCATATGGAAATATTGATTTGTTTTGCATTATAATGAAATACAAATATAAATTCATAATGTATATATATATATATATATATGTATATAGCCCCTGTTAACCTCATTCAAATTGAATTCTTAAATATACTTTTATTAAAATTAAAATAAAATACAAACAAACTTAAAATATACATTGATAAAAATCTAAATGGGTAAATATTTATATAAATAGATAAATCGATAAATAGATAAACAGATAATTAAATAAATATCTAAATAAATAAAACATTTCTCTGCCTAGTAGAATTCAAATATAAATTATATAAATTCATAATCTATATTTACTTTTAACCTAATTTAAATTAATTATTCAAAATTAAAATAAAATACAAAAAATAAATAAATAGATACCTTGATAAATATTTATGTATGTATATAAATCGATAAATTGACAAATAGAAAAGTAGATATCAGCTAAATAAATAAATACATTTCTCTGCCCACAAAGAGTATTAAGTATTCGTCACGTTGCGCCCAAACACACACCTTGTTATGCCTTTGCCATTATGATCATAATTTCGAATTGAACCTGACCGTCTGAAACGCTCAACAGGTGAGCAGCAACAGCTGAGGGAGCTGGGGGACAATTACGTGGGGAGTCGTGGGGAGCGCAGAGCGACAACTTCCTCGAGTTGCAACTGCGAATCACAATGCCAGTTGGGATTGGGAGTCTATAATGATTTTCGATGCTTTTCATGGCGCACCATTAAGTTATTTCTGCCTGAGGAAAATGCAAAATGAGCAATTGGAAAACTGTGAAATGCAAGCGCGCGCAATTGAAGTGAGTCAGTTGCATTGGCTTATTAATTATGCATGATAATTGAGGCGCAACGCCTTCAAAAAAAAAAAAAAAAACAAAAAACCAAAAAAACAAGTTGGGAATTATTTTGATTAGCGCGGCGGGTGCAATTAAAGTAAGCTGAATCGAGTCGTGCAATGTGAGCTGCGATGCGGTTGCCGCCCTGCGAACGACTCATTCAAATCGGATGTACATATATATATATATATGATTTTATATATATATATATATATATATATATATATATATGTTATATATGTATCTGGAAATATGCAATAAAAAGAAAAGAAAAGTTGGCAAATTATGCGAACTTGTTATATCACTTGCCAGTTGAGAAGAAAGACAGCTAGACAGAGAGAAAGAGAAAGGGAGAGTGATAGATGGAGAGAGAAAGAGAATGAGAGAGGGAGACAGGCTAACGGGGCTTCAAACACTTTTCAAAAAGCTGCTGCAAGTGCACTTTCTTTGCGTTACGCTTCTTTGCATAGCCCCGTGCATTGCCAAATCGTTTATACAGGGGTATATGTATCTGTATCTGTATCTCTATATCTATATATAGCTGCATCTGCATGTGTATCTGTATCTGTAGCTGCAGCTGTGTATCTGTGCTGCGGTCAGTGTCCATGTCTAGACATTGAACGCAAAGGCACATGAAATGAAATGCTTCAATGCTGCTGCTGCTGCTTTTGCTGCTGCCCAACAGATTTAAACTGCTGCAATTGCAGCCACATTTTCGTGGCAAGTGCAGCGACAAAAGTTCAACAGACGAAGCTGCAGCTGATCTACCTGCACTCCCTGCACCCCTCCTCTCCCTCTTTGTATTCCCCTGCTGCCCACAGCTCGCTGTCTGCGGCTGCCTCTCACATTTAAGGCGTTGCAGCATTGTAAATTAATTCATATTAGCAAAACAAATGCGATGCTCCACTGTAACTGTCTGCCTCTGACTGTTTGTGTGTGTGTGTGTGTGTGTGTGTGTGTGTGTGTGTGAGCATCTTAGCTTTTAGCATTTCATTGGCGTTGAGTTGTTGTGCAGGTTTCGCGGTCTGTGGGAGCATCGTTGAAAAAAACCGGCGCAAATTATATTCAAGCAGTAAAACCAACAAAAACAAAACTCACTGCAGCAACAACAACAACAGCAGCAACAACAGTTGCCGCAGCGACAACAACAAGCGCGATATGTAAATGCAGCCTTATAGCATCAAAAGTCGCATCGCAGCGCCTCCGCTGCCTCTGCACACGACGAAGGCTGAGAAAATCAACAACATCTCAAATGTTAATTACGAGAATATCTTTCTCAAACTGCCCAAGCGGATTCTTCTCTCGTCTCGACATAAAGTATCTGATGGATGCAATTCTGCTGACCCATGCGCAGATTAATATAACTAATCACAATTGCTTCAAGTGCTGGCCAAAGTGGCGTATGCGTTATATGACTGGCAGAAGTTCTCCAGCTCCATTTGATTGCAGGAAAATCTTTTTAAATATCAAATCTAATAGCCTTTGTTTTTTGCGGTTTTTCAATTGGTTTTATCACTGACCTTAACCAAAATTGTTGGACTGCAACTGGAATTATATGCTGCAGATACCCTGTAACAAATTAAGCAAGCAAATTCCCCAATTATTATACAACTAATTTAAAGTATGAAGCATATACAAGATGATAAAGTAGTCCAAGATAGCATGTTGCCGAAATGTAGTTACAAGTATAAGAACTCAAGACATGCTTACTAGTTTTGGTATTAAATTTAAACAGTATATATTATATATAAAATATAAATATATATATTTATATATATTATATATAAGCAAGCTTAACCAATTTAACCACAAAATTTCGATTAATTTCCACATGAAAATGGCATGGCAATCAGAATGGAATAAAATGAAATAAAACCTTTAATTGTTCTGTGATCTCACTCTCCATTGGATGCCAATTAAAAGCCCCAAAGTGAATCGAACGTTATTAAAGCATAATAGATAATAAATTATTGGAACTGACAACGCCAGCGAGAAGGCACTCAAAACCAAAGCAAAAGACTCAAAACAATGCGCTGACTAAGAGAACGGCTAAGAGAGATAGACAGAGACAGAGAGAGAGAGAGAGAGAGAGAGGGAGACACGAGCCAAGCCCAAACTTGCCACTTGCCACTCGACGCGAGCCGAGCTGAGCCGAGCCGAACTGAGCCCTGAGCTGGGATGGCAGCTCGGTTTGGTATAAAACATAAACAAGCCAAAGAAAGTCATTCATTTTGTTGTTTGAGCTGGCGCGCACCGTTAGTCCAGCTAGTGCAGATCCAGACAAATCGTGTGGCATTTACAGTGTATCCGAGAGAGAGAGAGAGTTAACAGTGATCGAGAGTGACGAAAGAGAAGAAGAGAAAGGAAATAGAACCAAGACGTTTAGCTGCGCGTGTGTGCGGGCGTTCGTGATTCTTATCGTGTCTTCAACTCACTTCTAATTGGATATACCAAGCTCCAGCCAAGATCAGCAGATTACCACACTATATATATATATATATATATATATATATATATATAGAGAGAGAGAGAGTGAGGCAGGCGATCAGGCACTGCAGCGGACAGAGAACAACAACCACAACAATAAAAACAACACAAAATGCAGTAAGTCAAAGTCAGCAGCGTTGTCATGAATCATGCACTCAAAAGACGGGCAAGGGGCAATGGGGGAGAGAAGGGGCGTGTCTACCACTGGGCCTCAAGATTTGTGTCGCTTGGCAACCACAAAATATTCTTTACAAACATTTCGAAAACCCAAAGAGACGCATAGAGCAAACGTAACTGTAACTGCGCAGACTTGGCGCTTTTCCAGCAGAGTATCTCTCTGTGTGTGTGTGTGTGTGTGAGTGTGTATCTGTGTGTGTGTGTGTGTGTTGGCGTGGGAGTTTCGCTTTGTGTGTTTGTTTGTTTGTCTTGCTGCCTGCGGCGCTGACAATTCATTTGGACTGAATCTTTGAGCCGCTTTGGCTTTTTGCCTTTGCTTCACCTTCGTCGTCAGCTACGTCGGCTTACCCAATCTCGCATTGTCTGGCCAGAAAAAAGCCAAGTAAATGGCTTGAAAAATTCAGCATATTTTCTATATATTGAAATGTTTACACTCCCGCATCTTATTGTGTTTATTATATTAGCCTTTCTGTCAATCAATCGACTCGACTCTGAGAGTCTCTCTCTCCAACTGAGTCTCTGCAGCTCTTCAGCTGTCTGGCTTAGTCATTGCCAGGCCATGGTCAGGCGCTAGACAAGAGTGCAATGGGCGAGCAAGCGATTGTCGTGTGCTGCGCATGAGAATTGCACAATTTGCCAGAGTTATGACAATCCTTTCTAAAAGAGGCGTATAAATTACTCGAGTATCAAAGGTATTATATAACCAATCCCAATGGTAACACGCACACACACACAGAGACGGGGCGTATACGCAATACGTTTGAAATTACAGTTAGGCACAGTACGCACAGCAATGCGCGCATGCGTAAGGGGAGGGGAGCCATTCTCCTCTTGTGTCTGTGCGACACATGCCAAAATGTTTCGGCAAATTGTTGCCATTGTTGTTGGTGATTAAATCGCCGTTTTTGGCCATTTTCTGTGTTGTCTGTGCAATTAACAAATTACCAAGCCAAAGTTGCGACCCACTTCAATTCGATTCCCACAACTCAACTGCTGCCACGCCCCCCCCTCCACGTGAGCCTTTAGGTATACCACTCACTCGCAAGGTCACTCGCAAGTATAACAGATTATTTCTGTTTTTTCCCCACATTTTTCGACTCGTTTATCGTGCAACGCGTGAAAGAAATGTGTTGCACATAAAATTCATTGCCACGCAATTATCTCAGGCTCGCTGCCAGCGAAACGGTGCGTGGAAGCCCCACAAATGCAGGCCCATTAGCGCGACCGTAATTGTAGTAACGCTGCAATCTAATTTATTTTCTGTTTTCCAACAATTCCAACTTGCTTTTGCCTTTTATTTATTATCACTCCCCGCACTCTCTCCACCCCATCCCCCTTGCTCTTTCATTGCTGCTCGCATTACTAACGAGCGTGTGCATAATTATCCAATAAAAAAACAGCAACGCCAACAATTGCGTTGAGTACGCGTGCGCGTAATTGTGCAGGTGAAAACAAAAGACTTAGGCAACAAACTCAAGCGTTAAATGGCAATCAAAGAAATGGACAGCAACCAAACTGGACAGCACTAGAAGTGGATCTATTAAATAACTGATAAAAAAACGAGTGCAGCCAAAAGACTTAGGCAACAAACGCGTGTTAAATGGCGACTAAATGAAAAGGAAAAGTTGAGCAAGGCTTAGATAATGAACTGGACTTGGTAAATACACTTCAAGTTGAGTGAAATTATATCATATGCCACAGCAGGGGCATAGCTGATAAGGCAACATGGCAACAAAAGACTTAAGCCACAAACTTGAAGGAACTTGTCAGCTTTATTAAAATGTATAATACATAAGGCTTAAATAATTCCTCCACATTTGTCGCGTCTTATCTAAGCGCGCTATATGCCAGCAGCTTCTATTTCATAATCCCAAAAACTAGTCTTATGTCACCCGCCTAACGCAAACACACACACAGACACATACACACACCCAATAGATTTAAGGAAATCAGAAATGAAATGCAAAGAAAACATGCCAGAAATGCGGCCAAGAAAATCGCTCACAACGTGTGCGAAACGAAACCACTTTTCCTTCGGCCTGCGCCAGCGCCTGTGCCACTTGTCGGGACTCGGAGGCAGGCGAAAGACATCCAGATGCACGTCCAGTGCTGAGGCAAGCAGCAAGACAAGCCAGACAAGCAGCAAGACAAGCGAGACAACAACAGCAACGCATCGTTTCTTGGCGCTCATGTGATGTAATGTGGTGTGCTATAAAGCCAGATGTACCCGATGCCCACATCTGGTTTGCCAAGGCATGTGGGGGGGGTTGAGAAAGGGGATATGCCAGCCATTTATGGCAAGCACTTTGCGGCATGCAACGCATGATTATGTGGAGCACAAGGAAACAGTTCGCTGCTAACCCGAATTCAACTGTGGCGACTGTGGCTAATGACTTAACCAGGCCAGTCTGGCTGTCTCATAAAGCTAATCGCAAACCCGAAACGGTAGCCAAAGCATTGACAATGCAACAATCGGTGGCTGTGCAACGCCAGCAACAGTTGTTGCCACAAGTACTTAGTGCAAAGTTCAAAGGTCGCTGACAATTTGCCAAAGGCCAGAGACAGCTAGAGAGACAGACAGACGACAGGCTGACAAATTGCCAGCTAGAATTGCCAGCGGGGAGAGAGAGAGAGAGAGAGAGATTAGTGTGTGGGCTTCTCACTCTCGCGAGCGCTTGTTACATAAGCAATTGGGTTTATTAACATGCCCGTAATTAGCGCCGCCTTATGGCTATTGAATCACCATTACCAAGTGCCGTCGCCGGCCAAACGAAAGTAAAAGTTTGACGCGGATTTGCTTTACTCTCGCCTGGCCTGGTCCGGCATTATTATTATTGGTAACAGTTTCAGCTTTCCACGCAAACTGCGCTGCGCAATTAAATGCAATTGTGGCACGTAACATTGGCCAAGCCGTTGCCCAGTTTGATTCGCCAGGCAGGGGACAGGGGCAAGGCAGAGGGGCAGCTACATATGTCGTCTATATCTAACCGCAATTTGCCTTTGCGTTCCGTACGAATTCCGATGATGCGTATTGAGTCGCAGTTGACATTCAGCCAACTTAGACAAGCTTGCCTCTATACATGTGTGTGTGTGTGTGTGTGCTTCTACTAAATGGCGTTCAAATTGAACCCGCCGCTGCAAAAGGCACATCTTCATTTCGCATACCCTGCCCGGCGCAGGCGGACGCTGGCCATGTGGGAATTCTCAGCCAGCTGAGTTTGGATTATTCGTGCTAAAAAAGGAAATGCAATATGAATTATGGCTCATCTGGAGGAAGGGAACTTTACACTTTTAGGAAGTTTTACCAAGCAATTTACAGGGTATGTGCGCGTCAAGCTGCTGCCAAACTGCTGCACTTCTTAGCCGCAGCTTGTGACTCGCAGTGCTCTCCAGCTCCCAGCTGTGTCTCTCAGGCCTTATAACAAGTTTCTCGGCTCGTCTTGCGCGCTTGCATAACTTGTCGCTGGGCTGCCACAGCTGTTGTTGTTGTTGCTGCTATTGTTGTTATTGCTGACTTCTTTGGCTGCAATTTGGCGGCATCTTCACTGCATTTTTTCCAGCCAACTTTGTGGTTGCTTTTGTTGTTGCCTTTGGCAAAAGGTTCGCGAAAAATCAAATATTTTCCCGCGTTTTGCGCATTGAGGTTGCAGCAACAACAGCAGCAACAACAACAACAACAGCAGCAGCAACAACAACAGCAGCAGCAGCAAGAAAAGTTTCCCATATCGTAAAGTCTTAACTTATTGATGGCATGACTTGGCTAATCTGATTGCTATTGCCAATTTCTACTTCGCCATTGCAGACGCAATCGCAGATGCTTTGCCCTGCCACTAGTCCTGCTGGCCCTGGGGCTGTTCGCCTGCAGTGCACATGGCGCCGCCACCGGAGCACCTGCGCCCACGGCCACCACGGAGAAGCCAAAGGGATTCTCTGCTCGCTCTCTTGATGTTAGCGCCGCTGGCGACGATGATGATGACTTCGAGACGCAGGCCCAGACACACTTGGCCTACAGGCAGCCCCAGCAGCTGCAGCATCAACAGCAGCAACAGCAGCAGCAGCGACAGCTGTACGAGTACAGCGAGGAGGATCAGGAGGAGGCGCCGCGTCAGGTGTATGTGAACAATCGCAATGTCAAGCAGCAGAGCAACTTTCTCAAGAAGAAGCCACTGAGCGAGGAGAGCGAAGAGGAGGAGGAGGAAGTCGAGGAACCCGATCGCCTCTCCACGCTGCTCAGCAAATCCTCATTCAGCTGCAACGATCGTAACTCGGGGTGAGTGCAAGAGAAACAACCTTCACAGCAGTCGCAGATACTTTAACTGTCTCTCTCTCTCTCTCTCTCTCTCTCTGCTCTTCAGCTACTACGCTGATGAGTCGCTGAGCTGTGAGGTCTTCCACTACTGCCAGGAGAGCCAGAAGCACTCATGGATCTGCCCTGAGGGCTTCACGTTCCACCAGATCCACTTGATCTGCATGCCCCCCTCGCACGACAACATCTGCAAGCAGTCGTCCAAGTACCACATCGTCAACGACTACCTCTACAAGCCTATCAATCTGCAGGAGCACCAGAGCAAGCCGAACGTGACGCTGCGCTACTCGGAACGTTACTTCCCCGAGAACTACTACGAGCACGAGCGCTACGACGACGACGAGGAGGAGGAGGAGCAGCCAGCTCCCCGGCCACGCGTACAACATCAGCCACAGCCGCAGCAGCATCGCCAGACGGTCTCCTATCAGCCGCAGCCACAGCAGCAGCCACAGCAAGTGCAGGTGCAGCACGTGCCTCAGGTGCGTGTGCAGTACCAGCAACAGCCCCAGCAGCAACAGGTCATCGCACAGATTCGCCATCAGCAGCAGCAGCCTCAGCCGACAACAATCGCCTATCGCAAGCCACTGGCAACGACAACAATTCAGCCACAGATTCAGCCGCAATTGCAATTGCATCAGCTGCACCAGCACCAGCACCAGCAGCAACAGCAGCAGCTCAGGCCGCAGACACTGGCGCCGACAGTGACGCCGTCGCCGTATAGGTTCTTCACCGCGGCGCCGCCGCAGTTGCAGCACTTGCATCAGCAGCAGGTCTATCGTACGCCCGAAGAGATCAACATATCGCTGCAGCAGCGCCGGCCGCAGGTCTTCATTGCCACATCGACGCCACGCTACTACGAGGATGAGTATCTGTACGAGCGGAGGAAGTGAGAACGGCACCAGCGTCCGCTCCCTGTAGCAATCATAACATAAACAGTCTTGTCGTTCCACGCCTTGTACATGCGACTCTCCCGTTTGGGAGTTTTCTTAGCTTTAAGCTCTGCCCTCTACACTACACTACCACATACACTGTACTACATATGCTATACAACTATATAGTCCCGGAATTTAGCGCGAGTTTTGTGTACCTTATTTGTAATATTTAATGTCCTGCTAGAAGAATCCGCCTTCTAACTCATTTCGTTAATAAAGAAGCAAGATTAAGGTTAAATTCAGAGAGTCTTCACTGTATGTCGATTTCCATGTACTGATCCGCGTTGGACAGATGCTGTGACTGGCTCTTGGTGTCCTCCTCCACCACGTAGTTGGGTCCAATGAGGCAATTGTTCAGCACCGAGCCACGCTTGACTTGCGCCCGATGACCGATGATGCAGTTGTTGATGTTGCAACCCTCGTCCACCACGGCATTGGACATGATTATCGAGTTGGTTATTATATTCTTCGGATTGACCACTGAGTTCGAGCCAAAGACACTGAAGTTCAGCGATGTCTTCTCCGATAACTTTGCATTATCCGCCACAATTATTTCCTTGGTCTGCGTTGACTTGACCACCGCGCCAGGCGATATCAGGGGATGTGACTCGCCGCACAGTGCATTCCAAATCGATGCCAGCTTTCTATTGATGGCTAGGAAACTTAGTGTGTTATTTACACGCACTCCGATGGCATCCGATGGCGCCTGCACCGCAAAGCAACGCACTACGTCGCCGTGATAGGGAACATGCGAAAGGGATTGATTGAACAGCGATGTCTGTGTAAGCTTCTGATCCATTGCTGTGTGCGTAACATACTAAATGAGAATAATAAGAAATAAAAACAAACATATCTCCCCCAATTTAACTTCTCCACCTACGTGCAGTATGTTGTCCTCGTTCTTTGTAATCACGTTTAGATCGGAGGTGGTATCCGACGCTGCTTTGATTGTGCGTCTGTAGTGCTGCTTCTTAATAAGATGCGGCAGGAATTCGCCCTTAAAGGTAGAGATGTTTTCCTTCTGCAAAGATACGAAGCTTAACGACAAGTTCTCTTAAGATTTCCATCTAAGTACCGACCCTTTGCAGGTAATTGATGACCCATTTCTTGAGCACATAGATGTGGGCATCCACTAAGCGACCATAGACATCGAGTTGCCCCTTGTTCTTGAGCAGATGACGTTGAATGTTCAGCGTCTCCTCACAGTCGCTGGCGGCAAACACAAACGCCAATCGCTGTGTGGCAGGATGAATGCCTATCATGTCCCGCTCTGGCTTGTGCTTGGTTTTTGGACCCGGCATCACCACATCCGACTCGAAGCCACTTTTAAAGAGCAGCAGAGCCAGCGCCGCATCATCGGCTCGGAACTTATTGATCAGCGGATACAAGCTCACATTGGTTACTATGTCGCAGCTTACGACCAGAAAGTCTGATTTAATTCTAGAATGGAGAGCGCTAAATGTAATGGAGACACAAATATATACTGGAGTTCCTTACTTGTCGTTGATATAACGCAAACTATCCGCAGTTCCGAAGTCGCTGTCGCTGGGTATTGTGGCATAGTCTATTTTCACTTTGAGTGGAGTATGTTCCAGTGCCAGCTGAACCTCCAACTTGTCCTGCTCCAGCACGACAACAATAACCTCTATAAGCAGATATTATGTTAATAAGGCTTACTTGGCTTAATTTACTCTGGTTTACCTGTAAAGTTGTGCTTGCTCAACATATTAAGAGGATACCATATCAGCGGATATGGCCCCACCGGCAACAGACACTTGGGCGCATCGCCCACCACTTCGGGCAGGCGTGTGCCACGCCCAGCGGCCAATACCACTGCTTGAAATTCGCAACTAGTCATTATTTTAGAATTAGTTTTCTAATTTAAAATGCCAACACGCATGGATATCGACAACGCACACAGCTGTTTGATCGGCTTTCGGCGTTAGCCAACACTGCCCTTGGGGAGTCAGCTGTTTGATCAGCCAACCGCAGTGGGCAACACTGGTGACAATGGGACATATGTTTCTGTCACATGACTGCACTTGCATTGTTTTTGCAATTGTATAAAACTAGTCAGATGACCCTTTTTCATAATGAATTTCTTTATTTTATGCACTTTATTTTTAGATAATTACAACAACCAGTATGTTTTATGGAACAACAAAAGACTTTAATGCATGATTTGAGCGCTAAATAACTACAAAATGGAATACATACATTTTTTCTTATTGGAATAAGACTACATACATTTTAAGCTAGCAAATTTTTGCCGTACATTAAGTTGTTGGTTTTCGTTTTTCGATTTTGCGGATTAAAATGGAAACAGAACAAATATTTGTAACAATAATATATTGCTGGAATACACCACACACATATGTATAGGGTTAATACTTAGAAGAGCACATCATCATCGCCCTCGTCCAGTATATTCGAATGCTCGCGCACATCGACACCCTGCTTGAGGAGCTCAGCCTTCTTTGCATCAGCCTTGATACGCGCCTCGCGCTTCTTGTCCTGAATCTTTTTCAAACGGTAGAACTCCTCACGCTCCAGTTCGTCCAATTCCGAGATGATGTAGGCCAGAGTGCGGTCGATGCGTGGTATAATGACGTGCTCGATGGCGTTCACACGACGATTGGTGATTTTGATGACCTCGTCGAGGGTGACGAACGACGTCTGCAGCGAGGCCAACTCGACGAGCAGCTTCACGGCGCTCTGGTAGTTCTTCTTCAGTTTCGCCAGCTGCTGACCACCACGAGCCAGACCAGCCAGTTCATAGGTATCGGAACCATCCTGATACGACTCGAACACGGGCAGCGTAACACCAGCAACGTTGTCTTTCTTGGTGCGTATCTTGATTTGTGCCTTGGTCACGTTTTGCAGCACCACCTGATTGATGTCGCCGGAGGTGAACTTGGCTTCGGCCAGCGAAAAGGCGGCTTCTTTCATAACATCACCCATCACAGTCTTGGTTTCAATGATTTTACCCAAGATCATGCGGAAACGCATCTGCAATGCATCAGCTTTTTTCTTGAGCAGACCGTGACCTTTTTGAGCGCCCGCCAGACGTGCCTTCATCAACATCTGGGCACCACGAGACGGGAAAATCGGTAATCTATCTTTGCCAGACATTTTCGTATGATTCTTTTATTGGGATTTTCTTGGCGAATTACTCGATTTTTCTAATGCGCAACAAAAATACTACACACCCGTCGAAGAACACTGAAAAACTCCAACTGGACTGGATAAATGCAGTGTTGGTTAAGTCACACTGAATCAGTGCTGCAAAAAATCAGATGTTACAAATTTGCAGTACTGTAAAATGCCCATTGCCAATTTAGTATTGCAAAGAAGTTTAAAAACAACAGCTGATTTGTTGCTATAAACAAATCAAAGTAGCCGCTGACAAATTTCGAAATAATGCAAATTTTGCCACGCTTGTGTTGGTTGTCGCCAATACAAAAGCAAGTACAAAACATTTACAGATACTACGCTAAAAAGCCTAAAGTTGCTATGTCTAACCGTCACATGGTGCAACAAGAATTTCTACATTATGTAAACCCTTACGCCCGAATTAATGTTAAATCCGAAATATTCGTTCATCTGGAACCTGCAGATGTGCACGTCCACACCAGTGGCGATGTACTTGTAGCACAGCTTATTGGCGACGCAGTGCTCAATTGCAATGCCCAGCTAGATGTGGAAGTAAGCGATGACGACAAGGTTGTTAATGTGGTAGTCAAGAAACTGAAGCCAGAAGCGAATCGTTTCAAGTGCCACCTTAAGGTACCTGTACGTGCTGAACCACATATCGAGGCGGACGCCAATGTCACCGTCCACAACACCCAGAGTGAGGCACTGGAAATCAAGGCAACTGGTAATATCATAACGAAGAACGTTCGGGCCACAAACGTTTCGTTATTTAGCGAAAGTGGTAACATCATTTGCCAGGGCACGCTGCTGGGCAAGAATGTCAGGATCGAATCTAACAACGGTGTATGAGTCTGACGTTTTTCCTTTTTTTTATATTTGTTTTATCGCTGCCTTCGATTGCTTGCAGAACCTGTATTTGGACAAACTGCAAGGCGATGACTTAACTTGCCTAACTAACTGTGGCAACATCATCACAGACTCTTGTTATGTCGATAAGTCCAAATTCGAAACTTTAACTGGAAAATTGGAGCTTAAGAATGTACACAAGACCAGCGAAGTGCACATACATGAAGCGGGCGAGCTTAAAATGAGTGAGCATCCATAAGAAATGATGTATAATACACCCGTATATGTAATACACTGCCTTTCAGCTGGTGTTCATGGAAATCTAAATGTGAACTCAAAAGGGGGTAGTACATTCCTGCAGCTCTCCGAGCTAAATGGAAGGAACGAAATTAACATCGAAAATCAAGAGAAGGAGTCGGTCATCAATATAACTGAAGAGATTGAAAAAAACACTGAAATTCAGGTAGATGCTGGCATTGTGTGCTTGGAAAAAGAGTTGGAGCATGTGTCGAGTTCGTTAAACCAAGACAGGAGCAAGTTCCAGCTAAGCAATCAAACTGAGAATCAGTTGGTCATCAGCAGCAAGGGAAAGAATGGAGTTCGCCTCGGCAAGATGTCCTGGAGTGAAATGATGATCGAATCATTAAACACAACTAATTAGTTGTTTTTTTCTTAATGCTAGTATAAGTATTATATGCCACACCAAATGCACCTGAGAAACATTTAAAAAAAGAGACATTCAGTGTATCTTTATATAGAGCATATATAGTACGTATAAGTAAATATTTATGTATGTATGTGTGTATACTGTGCACATGAGCTACAATATTCAGTCTATTTATGAGTATTATTTGGCTTGGCCAGCTATGTTGTTTAAAACTGCGCTTAGGCGCTGGTGTGCCCTTTGAATGAGCACATCTTCATCCTGTTCGCTGTGTAGTGCTTCGCGAAAGAGATGCACTTTGTTGTCGTCGATCTCTTGAATGTCTTCAATGATATCATCCGCATCGACCTGAATTAACATGTGCCCCAGAAGGCGCAGCAACTTGAAAGCGTTTTCCTCGTACTGTGAACGAGGCTCATCCTCGTATGTATCGAACTCGTTTTCATCGTACGCGGCATAATCCTCAATGTGTTGCCGCAGAATGAGCCAAACGTCGAGGAGATTGTTAAATGTGTTCTTGTCATAAAAATATTTGAGGCACTAAAATGTAAAAACTTATTGTAATTACATAATAAAGCCCAATTCATTGACTTACACTGCAAATGTGAGCCAAATCCTCGAGGTATTCTTCCTGCCGTTCGCCAAGTGGAAGTAGCTGCATTGGTTGCTGCAGGAATTTTAGAATGCGGGTTAGACAGAACATAATGCTGGGTGCGTATGAAACCATGGATATCTGCGCCTCTGGAAGCTGCACAAGAATTGTGCAAATATTGAGGTAGGTTTGGATTACTTCAATGTCGCAACTTATTTTTGCTGAGCTCGATTCATCTCCATCTTCGTCATCGTCGTGATTAGCATCTTCATTGGAGCCAGGCATCTGATCGTCCATTACGCCGTCAATTTCATCCGCCTGCTTGGCCAAATCGTCGCGCATGAGTCGAGTGAAAGCATTGTTGACTCCATCACACAACTCTTGAACCAAGAAGATTTCAGCGAATGGCCTCAGCTGGATGTTCGACTGAGCGTTCTCCTCCTCTACCAGGGCACAGCTGGCCAGGACAGCATTGATAGCTTTTAATGCAGCTATCAGCAACTCATCACTCACTGACTGTTGCAGTATAAAGCCGAGATTCTTTGCTGCACTATCGCATGCCGAGAAGCAGATGTACCAATCGATCGCTAGCTTCTCCTTACCGCTGACTACATGCGCCATCACGTACTGATATACGCGCATCAATTGGAGTAGCATGCAGGTGTCCATACAAGTGGTTAACTTAATCAGCATTTCAATCCACTCGGGGTTCGCCGTTAGCTGCTCCACGGAATCCACCTGAGCGCACATATTTCCTAGCAGGCCAATAAGAATCTCGTAGAGACGAACATCTTCACTTGAGGATATGGCAAACATGATTAGCTCGATGGTGTCATTCTCCAATAACAGCGCAACTACTTCCGGCGCCACAGACATATCCCACACCTTACACAAGTCATCCTCCAGTTCCAACTCCAGCGCAGACTGTGGTGACTGCTGACTGAGCTTCATCAGTGTCTGCAGTATGAATTTCTTGCTATACATAGTCTCGCCTACGGCATCACCACGCATGCGCTCCAGCAATTCGTTCTCATCAGTGTCCACAGCATCCTCATTGTTTTGAATGCCGTGGAGTTGGGGGGGAATTCGACTCAGACTTATTTTCTATGTTTTGAGCGCCATTTGTCTCTGCACTGGCAGCGTCAGTTGCTTTGCTTTCCGATTGTAGCATCACATCATTCTCATTATTACCTGATGCGGCAACGTTTTCTCTTTCCGAACTGTCCACATCTTCCTTTGTCATCTTGTCTGGTCACCAGACTTTTTACGTTTGCGTGTCCTGTGGCTCAACCAATATTAGCTTGTGCTCTTGTTAGCACTCTGTTAACAGGGCTGTTACACAAGTGGTAAGCAATGGGGCAGGGCTCCTTAACTTTTGCAAAACGTTTCACTAAAAACACGCAAAAGCAAAGAAATAATACAAGCTGCGACTTGTTGTAATTATTTGTATCTTCATCTCACCAGTTAACACAATTTCCACTAATAAACAATGACAGTATTTCAAATTATTTGAGAAAAAGTTTTATGCATGCTGCTTCTGCTATTGCAGTTGTGAAAAAGCTGTTCATGTGAACAGTGCCAATTCCCAAAAGAACCATAGATTAAAGCCGTTAGAAAGCAACTTAATTTAAATTCATATTCAACTCTGAACTTCTGTTCGCCTATTCTATTGTTTCTGCTTCGTTTTAATTGTCGTTACATAAAAATTATTTTTGATTTTTTAAAATCAAAGAGATAACTCACAATTGCATGGAATTTAGGAATTTTACAAAACTACTATTTTTGTTGTATAATTTCTGACTACGTTCCAGTTCTAGTATAATTGAACCAGTTATCGATTATTTAATGAACAAGTCCCTGGTTCTGTCCAGCTTATTTGGTTCATCCGTCCAGGACTAATTAGGTCTAAAAATCAGACTAACGATAAGTCGTGGAGGATTGCCGATAAATTTCTTTAAAAGAACCACATACAAAATAAGTAATTCGAAAATATTGTGGACACTTTATTCAATTCGTTGCCTTTTAATGTACACATCTAGTAAATGGGAAATGGGTATATCACTTGAAGGTTGTGCTTGCAAGGAGGCGACATTATTGCGATGTTGTGGAAATGTGGGCATCATGCGGGGATCGCAAGCTGAAAATGTAAAATTATAACAAATGATTATACAAAAACTAACGAGACTTACGTTGCGGTGGCTCTGTGAAGTATTTGCTGTTCAAGCACTCTTCGGCAGTGGCCCTTGTGCAGGGATTATAGATGAACAGAATGTTTAGTAGGCTTCTGCCTGCTTGGCCGAGCATGTGGAATTTCGTTTTTAAATTATTGTAGGGCTGTTGACTTAGCGTAAAGTTCTGAACGGCAGGCAGTTCCTGGAAACCAGGCCATATCGATTCGGAAGGTGCTCCAAGCAGATCAATAATCATGTCTAGCTGCGCAATCTCTGAGTTCCCAGGCAGCAAAGGTTTCCCGAGTAGCAGCTCGCCCAGTATGCAACCGAAAGCCCACATATCCACTGCGGTTGTGTGCGTTTTGGCACCGAGCAGTAATTCGGGAGCACGATACCAAAGTGTAACCATTTGTGGCGTCATCGGCTTGCCCGGATTGCCATACAAACGTGCCAGACCAAAATCAGCTGGAATGATCATAATGATGCTTAGAAACAGTGCAAGATTTCGGGATTCGTTTACCACTTGCCCACTTTAATGCAGCCCTTGTCCGTCATAAGTAGGTTGGAGACTTTCAGATCCCGGTGGATTATGTAGCGCGAATGCATGTACTTCAAGGCGCGCAGCACCTGCAGCGTAATACACTTGACCTCCGACTCGGTGAATGGCTGCGACATGTTATCTAGCACCGATGCCAGATCCTGTTCGCAGAAGTCCATAACAAGGAATATGCTGTGCGATAATTTCAGTTAATTATGATACTATTGCAATCTAGGCAAATATATAGCTACCTGTCAAGGCTCTTGCCTACAACTACTTCCCGCAGTCGCACAATGTTCTCGTGCTGACATTTTTTGAGTATCATTATCTCACGCAACCCACTGACCGGCAAGCCGTCCTTCTCTTGGTCCATGCGTACTTTCTTTAGTGCCACAATTTCGTCACTGCGTGTGTCCCGGGCGCGATCTAAAACGAAAAAGAGTATATTCAAGTTTTCCAAAGCGAGGAACTGAAGTTCCCTGAGCAGATGCACACTCACAAACAATCCCATAGCTGCCCTCTCCCACGCGGTTTAGCTTCTCGAACTCAGAGACGGGCCGACAGCGTCCGTACTGAAAGAATTAAGAGGGCACACGTGATGTATTCAGCACAGATTCAGGCACATTCAGGTTCTTATCAGCTGCGCTCTTGTTTCATACATACCACGTTCTGTTCCGGTATGGGCATGGGAGTGCCACTGTTCTTCAGTGATATTAAGAATCCCTTGCGCGTTATAGGCGCCTGGGGATCGGGGGCTGGATTAGAATCCAGCTCATTTGATTTTGTGCTGCTCGACATGCTTTTGTTTACTTACTACCTTATGTTTATTTATGTCTAATTATGTTTATCGGGCACCAGCACCCAAGCACAAAACATTCTTGGTATCGATACTTTCGATACCCATGAGAATTTACAGGGCTGCAAAGCAGTATTTATGAATATTACGCGCGAGGAATAAAATAATTTAAAATTCTTTTGTGGAAATTGGATTTTCAATTGAGTGAGTTGCTCGCGCTAATTATGTACAAATCTGCGCCTATATGTTTCATAATCGCAACAAACTGGTAGAAAATAGATTGACTGCGAAAAACAAAAGTGACTAGAAAATAAAGCACGACTTATGAAAGTGAAATTGCGCCAGTTTAAAGAAATTTCGTTAGCATTTCATTTCAAATGCATGGCTTAAGCATTAAAAATCTCGGACTGACGCAGTCGACTTGCCGACTTGCTTGTCATCTGCCATGTCTACGCATGTGTTAAAATCGCCGCGTAAAGCCGCAAATGCCTCCACTATCAATTATCACCCTAAGCTACGACTTCGACAACGGAGGTATAAAAGTTCGAGCCGGCGTCGAGTGCATTATCAGTTCTGCAGCAGCTGTGCAGTGGTGCAAAAGTGAACTAAACAAAAACTAAACGAAAAATAAAACTAAAATGAACAAAACTGCGATTTGGTATGCAGCAGTGCTACTTGTGGTCTATTTCACGCTGGTCTTTTGCGAGGAAACTCCGGAAAACAGCGATACGCATTTAGTGGATACGAATGCAAATACGGATACGGATATGGATAGCCTCATCAACGCCGGCCGCGATCTACTGGAGTTCGAAGGACGTACTCGTCGTCACCGCCATCGCTTTTGGTGTAAGCTTCCCAGCGAATATTTATCGATATTCTACTATGTAATAACTGATTTGTCTGATCTGTCCGATCTGTCGATACGCCGTAACAATTAGCACATATCAATTTTGGTTAAAGTATGATAACAAGACTCATTCCCATTCTGATCCACTATTGGATCCATTAATTGTGGATGTGCTAATCAGTAATTTGAGACTTTCTTTCGAAAGTTTCCCGCCAGGTGATCGTCTCCAACGGACAGATAGAGAAAGATAACGAACTGTATCTTTCCCAATTGGAAGATCACGAATTGCACGTACCATTCAATAACAATTAATTAACACTTTTCACTTTCAATATTGGGTGCAATTGTGAATTGTCGCAGATCACGTCTCCTCTTACTAGAATCTGGCAGCGTGTCCAGTGAAAGTGATATGGCGGGATCGAGTCTTGACTTGAGTTATCTAATAAAGTTGGATATGATCTTTGTTGCTAATTTCAGTTCGTCATCTGTGGCCTCTGGCGATCGCCTATTGGATCAAGGTGAAAGTGGTTATCGTCTCCTTCTTTGTTGGCAGTGCAATTTATTTGGGCTTCCGGTACTTGGCGCCACGTTTCCACAATGGAGGGTGCAATCACGAAATTATTCTGGATCATCCGTAAGAAGATCATAATCATTACCAATGCTAGTTCACTTTAGCAACATCTTTCTGCAGTCCTCTATCGTACAGCCATGATCACATTCCATACTCATTGGACCATCATGAGCACGAGCACGAGCATTACGACGGACCCTCATACGACTCGAGTCCCTCATTTGAGCCCTACTCTGGCTATGCGGGTTACTCATCCAGCTCGGACATTGTTTCTGATTATGCAAGTGATCCTTCTTCGCCGCCAAGTGGCCCAAGTGGTCCCACAGGTCCCTCAGATACGCGTCGCCGCGGGAGACGCAGCGCTGATCATGTCGAAGTAGATGATAAGTTGGACTATGCTGAGGTCGAGAAGGAACTTGTGGAGATCATTGACGATGAGGGGGAAATTGTCGAGAGCGACGCACGCCAGCAGCAGCCCGCCGAAGAGCAGTATGTAACCCCGAAGAAGCTCTTTATAAGAATTTGTGCCTAATCTCTTTTCTCTCGCGCAGAATTGCCGAGTTCATGTTCGCCTTCTTGGGCCTGGACTCCAAGGCCTGCCGTCGTCGCTTTGTCTGCGAAATGGAGTTCCGCTCCAAACTGAATCCCATAACCAGCATGGGTTTCCGCATTGTTGGTCGCGGCTTCTTCGAGAAGTACACTAACGCCCGTAATCCCCAGTCTAGGGCAACCAACTTCTTTGAGTGCGCCACTGTCAATCCCGAGTGCGTGTTTGTAGAGAATGATGATCCTGAGACAACACCTGCCACCGCAGAGAACACACAAACTGCACCCGAGAACACATCAGCCGAGGCTGAGCCCGAGAGCACGGAGAATGCGGAAAAGACTGAGGAGCAGGTTGAGTCACAGAACGAGGTGAACCTTCAGGCTGAGCGACGTAACGCCAAACTGAGACATCGTCGCGGAGATCGCAAGCTAAGCTCGATTGCTGAGCACATTCTGACACAGTAGAGAAGAACAAAGATAACAATGACGACGATAAGGAAGACGTTAAGACTTTGTATTTATTTATTTATATTTATTTTATTATTTATTTTAGCTATAGGAGAGATGAATGAATCTACACACAAAAATAAACTTGCCTCAGCTATTAAACGAATCATTACAATGACCTCTCTTTTTTATCTTTGTTCAGAATGCAGAATGTAAAAAACAAAGGAACGCTAATCTTTAACTCAATGCACACAAATCCTCATTATTCAGAGTGAAAAAAACTATAAAACAACTAAAACAAACCCGAATACCGATGGTGACTTATTGCTTACTGACTGACTGACTGACTGATTGGCTGACTGAGGGGGACTAAATCTTTTTGACCTTTCTCTTCTTTATGGCATTGATCTGATCGGCCATTTGCTCGATTTCGCGCTGATTGATTGGCTCGTTCTTGCGCACATTCGTCCTGCCCTTCTGTCGCTGCGCGATGTCTGCAGCAAGGTCGTTAAGCTTATCCCAGACAAATGTGAGGAAGGTGACAGCCAAATCCTGCTTGAAGAACGCAATGGCAACCAGGGCGATGAGTACTAAGGCCGAAATTGAATTCTGATTGAGATCAGCTTCCGTGGCTCGCACCTCGGGATTGAAGTCGAACTTCACGTAGATGGAGTTCCTGTCGGCCACAATGGTTTGCGAGGGCAGTTTGTATGAGTATGTCTTCTCGGAGAGCGTGGACTGCAGCTCTACCACGTAGGTCTTGCCATCAAGAGGAATGCGTGGGAAGTAGACCATAATGCCGGGATTGAAGTTGGCTTTCGGATTCAATGGTGAAGCCACGCGCTGCGAGAATATCGGTGAATCGGAGGCACCTTTGCGGTACATAACGATGCGCAACGTTTTGTAGAAATCGTTGTGCGACGTCATAATGCGAGCCGTAACATCTACAATCTTTATTGGACTCATGGCAATCAAATTGATGTTGCGCACATCGTCATTGGCAACAGGCACTGTATGATTGTCTGGTATAGAGCGAGCTACCTTGTCGTCATCGGTGACCACTTGCACCAAATAAGTGCATCCTGGCTGCAGACCTCGAATGCGATACTGGCCATTGCTCTCACTGATTGCCTCCTCCTGCTGGTGTTGGCAACTCTCGGTGGCGGTGGCCTGCACAGTGACTTCCGGGAAAGGTTCTCCATTCAGCGAGGTAATCGTGCCAAAAACAGAGTATGCAAAGCGTTTACCACTGTAAAGAAGAATCTGTCATGATCTGCATCGCACAACATGTATATGATTGCACTTACGTTAGGGTAATAGCAATGGTTTCGCCATCCTTGATGTCGATTATTTTGGAATTCGGCTCGAACTTGTATTCCTTCATCATGGGTCGCAGGAAGTATTGCGAGGGGGACAGCGAGTGGAAGTTAATGGCGCCATTGTCTCCGGTTACCAAGTTCTTGCGATAACTTTCTCCGCCGCTGAGGGAAAGCAGGACACCGTTTAAAGGTTGTCCAGCATCATCCTGAACGTTGACTTCAATTTCACACAACTTGTGGGCACTGAACGAGTTCGACTGGCGATTGTAATCACTGAATACATATGATTCCTTTTCGGCTGTAAGCTCAAAGTTCAAACTCTCATCGATGGGACCAAACTTGAACTCGCCAGTGACTGAGGTGAGTGTTTCAATGGCTTCGAGTTCCGGCAGATTGGGGAAACTGAGCGTAACCTTGGCATCCTTAATTGCTGGCACTACCTTGCCGCGCAAAATCAAACCACGTGTGGCCACAAAGTTAAATGCAATATCCACACAGTCGCTGCTGCCCACCACCTGCTGATGCTGCGGTGCAAAGAGCAGAACATCGCTCAACGGAGTTATATGCAGGATCTCGTCAGGTTTCAGATACGTTTCATAGCGATATGCGAATTTGCCATCCACCTTGTGCGATTCAGCTACAGGCGTTATAATCTGCTTGCCCACAGCTTCTGTCTCCACAGCCAATTTAAGGGAATCCGCATTGGGTTCTGTGGACAGCACACGCACTCCCGTCTTATGGGCAATCGCATTGATAATCAACGTCTGCAGCTGGTCCGGTTCAGGTGTAATGAATTTGCTTGGCAGACTGTTGTCGTAGATGTGACAACCCTCCAGCTTGAAGTCATAGCTGCCGTACTTGGATACGCAGAAAGTGTTGACGCCTGACAGGATTTTAAGTGTTTCAACGGGGGCTTTCGGCTCCGAGGGTCCGGTGATGTGCGTGTACCTCATCTGCAAAGAGATTCCATGTGTAACCTAGTAACCTTAGCACAATTTCCAACTTACCAATGCGCGATGACTGGAAATTATGGAAACTTCATAGCCTTTGTGTACGAATGGTGGAGCATTCTCTTCAGCGGAGGCGACGTTCAAGAAGACACGGGTCGACTCGTAGCACAGGTTGCCTTGTGGAATTGTAATCTCGTAGGGACCGGGCAAGACACCCTTGAAGGAATATTTCCCACCTGAAGATGCGGGACATTAATATCATCTGCAACTACAATAGCAATGCCAGATCTTGACTTACGATGCGCTCTTGCCTTCCATTTGTTGTCTGTCGGTTGTCCAGAAGGATCCAATCCCTGGAGCGTAACCTCAGCTGTCGTGCAAGTGGCGGTGGCATCAGGCAAGCACTGCAGTTCGCCACGAATGTTGGCACGCAGCTGGGAGAAGGTTATGCCGTTGAGGGGTCCATCGCGCACTTCGGACTGCTGCTGCACAGGGAAAAACTGAATGCCGCTTGCCTTGTCCGTGTCAGTGGTCAGCACTTCGAAGCTATATTTACCAGCGGGCAAGAAGGAACACCAGCTGCCAGTCTCTGGCTCCGTTGTAGCCGTGGTGTGGAAAGTGGAACCAACCTTTGTAATGCCAACCACATATGACTTCTGGGACACAACACTGCCGCACACTTCATAGGCAGAGGGCACAATAGTGGGAAGGTTCGGCGTGGAGATTTGTGTTTTCACTTGCAGTGGTTCGAATTGTAATTGCGGTGATAAGATTTCAATGTTATAGCTGCCAGATTTGATGTTCTTCAGGGTGTAGCTACCCTTGGCATCTGTTTCTCCCACCTTCTCGCTGTTCAATTTCACAATTGCAGACTTGAGGGGCTCGCCTCCAACGGAGCGCAGTACCTGACCGGATACCGTAAAGCCGCTAATCTTGAATTCCTCCTTCAACTGAAGTGTATCCTTGCCCACTTCGATTTCCAGAAACGTGGGCGTCAAGTGTAGTTTCAAATTCTGATTCTCGTTAATGGCCTGTAGCAGATATTTGCCAGTTGGCACATCCTTAAAGCTATATTCTCCCTTCTCCACCTGGACATAGCAAGCAGCAGAGCTATCATAGTCGCCATTCAAAGTGTTTGTCAATGCAGTCGGGGGTTTTTTGCATCTGGGCTGAAGAGTTTGCTGTGGAGATAAAAGGCAACACGTAAATAATGAATTGTTCTGTATTATCTGAAATTTATGATGGCGATATACTAGACTGAACCATATCAATCGACAATTTATAACTATTTTAAAGAATCTCGCACGTCAAGGAGATAAACAATAAAGAAGTACAGTCGCCATTCGATCGGGGGTTACCCCTATAATTGTTATAATTAATGTGATTTCTACTTACGCCCTTCTTCTTGTAGAGCACCACAGCAATGTTGCCGGGAAGCTGGGCACTTGCATCGAAGTGACCGTTGATATCGAAGCCAGAAACCACCAAAGAGTTGACCGGCAACTCAGTGTTGCCGCTGACAACGACCACATTGTGCTCTGCCTTGGAGAAGTGCCACCTGGCGTGCGTGGCGCGCACCACATAATTGCCCGGAATGATTGGCGTAAAGAAGAAAACACCATTGATGTCAGTCTTGGTGCGCCTGACCTCACCCTGATCTGACTTTAGTTCAACATCAACGTCACGTGCACCGCTGCCGGTGGCCAGAGACACCTTGCCGGTAATGCCGAAGCCCTTGAAAACGAAATTCACATCTTTGCCCTGACTGCACACGTCATTCTTGCCATCGAAATTGAGTTCAACGTGCTCGGGCTCGAAGCTCCAACCCGGCGGCGGGGATATGCTCAGCAGATATTCGCCTTTGTCGTAGATGGGCAGAAAATAGTATCCATTCGAAGGAGAGCAGTCGGTTTTATCTTTAAGTGACCCCTGTTTAGTCAAACTGAAATTCGATTTTTCTTATCAGTTTTTTTTTTCTTGAAGCGGTTTATTGAATTGTTAATTACTTACAGTTTAATTTCGACTTTAGAAAAGTCTATTTCAGCATGGCTTTTAATAAAACCACCGCAGCCGATAACTTCGTTCGTCTGCGAGTTTATTTGGCCAATTATATTAATTAAAATTAATATTAATAAAAAGCCGGAAAACTGCCTCGTCGACCTCATTTTTTTTCAACTTTGAGCTACTCAGCTGTTACACCCATACTGAATGTAACTTAACATATTGGTGGAATGTTATTAACAGAGTTTCCAAATTAGCGACTAAAAATGTGCAATCACTGGGTTTTTTCCATTTTACAAATTAATACAATTTTTATAACATTTTTATAATTGTAGTTTAATAAATGGAAAGCATAATCGAAGAATTTAAAGGCAGAAAAAAATAATTGAATCAAATAAATCAAATAACAGAGTTGTGCTATCGATACATCGTAATCACAACTCGATATTTCTCACAAAAGTGTTGACTCTGATATATATCGGTAGCAAGGTGAGTATTTTCAAATCAAGTGGTGAATATAGCCGACGTTTTCGTTAAAAATTTGAATCGAAGATTTTATGAAATATTCTTGATTTGTTGCGATTGTGAAATAAATGTACAACTGTCATTTACCACTAGCAAATGAATGCACATGCATATATGATTGTCTGTGTGTGTTCTAATGCGATGTCTCCGCATAATGTGTTGGCATTGAAATCACTTGATTGGTGCAGAAATAAGCTTGTCAGATATTAATTATCGTAACGAATTTTAATTACGCCGAGCTTCGATACAGAGACAAGTGCTCGTATTTGTCCATGAACAGACAATACGGAATGCTTTCGCAGTAAAACGATCTGCCAGTCAGCCAGCAGAAGATACAGATAAAGCGAGAAGAGACAAGCGCGCAGAGTCGTTCGAAAGAAATTCATTTCAAGCATCATTGAGGATTGCCCTCTGCCTATAAATTTTGACCGATGCTCGCGCGATAAATGCTCTGACAAATGAAAAGCAAACAAATTATGTACATATGTACATATATTACTATATAGTACAATATTGTATTAAAGAAATACAAACACTTGAGACACAACAAAGCCGAATACAGTCGTCGCGCAATTGAATGAAAAACGAGTCGACTCGAGTATGCAACATCAATTACTGACATTGACTTTGAATCGTTGCCCTTGCCTCGCTGCGGTGCGGCATGTGGTTAAGTGCAGGAAGTGGACGAGCTGTCAGCAGTCTGTCTTCTTATGGCGCCATTTTGATTTGCCACTTTCCTTTTCGCATGTGCCACAGTTTCTCTGCTACCTGAGTAGGCGAATCGGCGGCGCCGTCAATTCAAAACTAATTAGCTGTCGCCGGATTGTGTGTTGCATAGGTGCATTAAATAAATCCTCCTAAATATATTTATAATGCTCAGCTCAGCTCAGCTCAGTCAGACAATCGGTCGAGAGAGCAGTCGCCGTCGGGCAGACAGTCTGTCGGGACACAGTAGCACACAGCTCATTAGTTTTATGGCCGGGTATCATTACGATCTGAACTCTCTGGAAACATGTACATGTACTATGCCGACGTCTTGGCTGATAAGCCGGCGTCACAGAAACGGCACGAACTAAGCAGTAATGAATTGAAAATTAATGAAATACCCAAAGTATCTTTCCCAGAAAATTACTCCGGGCTTATCACTACACGAATACGTTCATTATGATATATACCAATGTGCACATAAGGTGTTTATTTCGACATTAGATTACAATTTAGCTGCGGTCTTGTCTTCATAGGGGTCCAAGACTACTACGAACATATGCGCATACATTGTTTGTGCATTATATAAGGTGCAATGCTATCGCTAGAGTCAAACCAAATCAGGGGGTGTTTACGATCGCTGAAATATTATCATTGCAACCCCTGGGAACAGCCAAAGCAGACGCAATAGGCTGCATCGGGCAAAGCCCACAAAAAACAACAAACAAAAGGCAAAATAAAAAACTGCGCAAAAGTCAATGGTAAGCCAGGCAAAAGCTGTAGTTGAGCAAGCCCGATAGTAAGATACCCTTCGTCCAATGGATAAGAGGTAGAAAATCAAAAATTTGTATCTTATATTCAACACTTACAAATTGTTGAATCTGCCATGCCTCCATCTGTCTGTTACATACATTACATTAAATTAATATACCGTTTTTTGTTTATTTTAAATGATATAAAAAACAACGCCAAACAGTTCAACTGTTCCCAAAAACAAAAGCAGAAGGAATAGATCGCTTGAGGTCCAGACATCCCGCAGAGGTTGCCAAAATATTTGCCAATACAATTTGGCGCTCTCACACTGTGCGCTCTCTCACCGTTGCTCGCCCTCTCTCTATCCCACTCTGCCGTTCGTACTCGTGTCTGTGCGTGTTCGTTCTCGTTCTTGCTGTGAGAGAGGGAGAGTGCGCGTGCCAATCTCTCTCAGCGCTGCTGTGCTACTCGAGTCACAGCGGCTGACGAGCTGCCTGCGCTCAGTTGGACGCGAGTCACAGAAGCAGACGGACGTTTTCAGAGCGCGTGCGTGCAGTCAGTAGCAGTGGCAATCACAGTGGGCAGCTTGAGTATCAGAGTCAAACACTCGCTGTGCATCATATAAACGACAAGTTATTTTATCGAAATTAACCAGAAAAACTGATAAAAGAGGAGCGAACGCAAGACAACAAAATAGAAACAAGTGCAAAAGAATCTCGACGTCGTTGTCGTTGTTATTGTGCGTCGTATCTGGTGCAAAACTCGTTTTACACAACATTTGAACAAATTGCAAGGCAATTAAAAAAAAGAAAACAACAGAAAACAGAATATAAATAAGAGAAGAAAGAAAACTAAGTGCAGTCAACAACGAAAACAAGGAAAAAAAAACCCTCAAGGGTTGCTCTACTCAGCAATTTGCGCGAGTGCTGCGCAAATTGTTCTTGATCTTGTTAACGTGTCCGTGCGTTGCACAAACTTGACAGATCTATCCGGTCAAATAGAGAACTCTTTACTCTAGAGATACCACAACAACTACAACAGCAACTATCCGCGCTCGACTAATTGCACTCCCGGTACCACTCGCGCATCCAATTATGACGGCGGAGACACTTAAACCGTTTATAACACCGACGAGTGCCGTTAATAATTTTCCGGCCAAGCATTCGGGCGTAACGCAGCCGAAACGCAAGATTAAACATCTTGTGCCGATTGTCTTGTGCATCATTGCCGTGGCGCTTGTCATTGGCATCTTTGGCCTGACGGTGAGTTAAATACGAAACTTTGTGGACAAATTCAAAACTTAAAACGAAAACTCGATTTGGCAACCGAATTTCATATAATCGCAATCAATTAATTCGCCACACTCTGCAGCAGATACTATAGCGAATGTCATGGGAACTCTGATGTTTATGATGTCGCATTTAAATTTCTAATCGAAAAATTGGAATTCAAATTGGCTTTTATGCATAAGCGAGCTTTATGAGGCGTGACCGTCAGTCATATCCCCTGTATAACTATAATTCGGCAGCAGATACCACAGATACATAGAAGTATGTATGTATCTTATACCTGCCCTCAGCTATGAAAACCCGTCTGATTCGGAGCGTGTCTTTAGCCAAATCGTTTCCTAATGATGATGATGAGCATAAAACCAAACAAGCTGCTGATCAGCTACAAATCTGAATGAGAGAGGGAAGGAAATACCGGGTGAGCCGTAGGTAGTCCCGGGACAGAGACAAATCGGCAGCACAATGGATACAAATAGTATAAAATAAGATGCCTAAAGACGGCAATTACTTAACGGGGTGCTAACGGATGGACTGTGCACACTCTGTGCACACTCTGTGGAGTAGCTCGTCTTTCTAATTTTAGACCTTGTTTAGTTCAGAAACAAACATGGCAAATGTTTTAACAAAATACCATAAAATGCACTAGATGGCAATAATAAAGTTTTGAGAATGTGTTTATTGCGCAGAGAGCACACTTCTGATATCAAGAATGAAACAGTTCCACTTCTTTCCAAACGTTAAGGAATTGATGATGTCACATTTGATTAGGTCTCACTGTCGCATATCCTGAGTCAGTTCAACTTTGAGAGAAGTTGACTTTTTGATCTAGATTCGAATAAAAAAAAAACCTAACAAACTTTTGTTTTACGAAATACTCATGCGAGAGTGTCTTTTATTCCACTTAAGAACTTGTGTACTCACCGGAATCAATCTTTATCGTAATCACAATCATATAAGTTACACAAAGATAGCGTTCCGGAACGGAAATCGTTCAATTCTCAATTGACTTTTAAATGGTCAGGATTGGCTTCTGCTTCTGCTGCAGGCAAATTCACATAAATCTTTGTTAAGATTTTAATTCACTTTGTTTGACTGACACAAAAGACCGATTGGTACACACACACATGCACACACACACATGCACACACACACATGCACACACAGACTGGCACACAGAAGTGCGTATGCAGTTGACCAGATATTGACCCTCATCACGAATGGTGAAAGTGGAAACAAAAGTCTTTCTGCTGGCGCAACCAGATTACTTTGAATCTCTCAGTAAAGATTTATGAACGGGGCCTAATGGGAAACTTGTTTACATTTCGATCTTATCCACAATATTGTCATAATATCCGGCGAGGGAGGGGAAGGGCACATCGCATCGTGAACTTTAAGTGCGTTTACAAATGGATCAGCAGCTTCTCAATTTTCTCAGTTAGAGACAATCAAAGTTGAACGCATTATTAGTCAATTACACTGGAAGAAAACTAGTCATGTAAAGTCTGAAATAGACACAGAACAACTTGCGATTATAATCGAATTATAATTATCTGACCGGTAAACACTTTATTCTTTGAGAAAAACCATTGGATATTCATTTGAAACATCAATTTGTTTATGTTTTCGCCTTCTAATTGATTTTGCGTTCAATTTTAATCGATTTAGGAAATTCTTATTTTTGCGTTTCTTGTCAATTTGCCAATTTGGGATTTTTTCTGATCTATAACTAGACTTTCAGCGCTTCTAGCCTTGTTAAAACTTTTGCAACTTCCTTCTTATTTTGATTTAAGAATCAGTTAACATATCTATTGAATGTATTCGAAAACGAACTTGTTCCATTCAAATTTCCAAGCAATTTCTCATTAATTTGAGGGTTTATCTTTGGACTTTAATTGATTCGACAATTTAAAAATAATATTAACATTAATTCAGAAAAGGTTTCAGAGACAAATAATCGAAAGTAACAATAATATAGTAAATATTCGAGTTCCTGTCCAATAAAGCTCCTATTTCTCCCACTGTACACGACAATGGCCTTACAAAGTGCTCACCTATCCCCGGCACATGCTGCGTTCTTAAGCTTAATTTAATAATTCGTACACAAGTTCCACGGCGTACTCAATCCCATTCGCAATTCAGGCGGACAATCTCAAGAATTATCCAGTGCGAATGTCTTTGAACTTGTCAGGGGCGGCTCAAGTTGAGCCCACGGCGCCGTGGTCTGTCATAACTGTGCGACGTGTATGTTGAGCTTATTAAAATTTGTTTTGTTTTTTGGGGTGCCGCCTTGTGCTTGAGCCAAGCGAGACATAAAAGAAAGAAAAAGAATCGTGCACACATAAATCGGATAGGAAAAGGCGCTGACAGTAGTGGCATATTGAGCAACGCGTCGAAAGTTGCGGCTGCTCGGACAGAATGTTAATGATCCATTAAACAGATAATGTGCCTCGTCGGCGGTAGACTATATGTTTCGCAACTACCCGACAGTTGAACAGCCACAAAGGGTAGATTCATTTTGTGTTGGGCATGAAGAACTAATGACCCTCATGGGATTTGTGAAATGATGGGATATCACATACACGTATGAAATCCCAAGTATTTAGTATTATTATATAAAAACTGATTCTTATATATTTATATTTTTTAAAAATATCAAAATGTATTTGTGCTTTCTGCAGGGTATTGTACAGTCGGTACATACAACTGTTATTTATTTGTTCATCTTGAGCGCCCATCGAAATCTTTCTTTGTGTTTCATTTTAGGGTTCTGTTTTTTCGGGGCGGGATGGTGTCAAAGTTCGCTGCTCGGGATTATACGATGTGTTAGTTGTAGCACCGTCTGTGCGGCCTAATTAAAGCTCATTTCGATAATTGTACGAAAATTGAAGATAAGCATTAAATGCCAGAAGAAGAAAAAGAATTTCGAGCAATTCGAAAGTTGATTACAAAACAACAAAATTGGCATTTTATTGTTTAGCCGATGTTTACATTATTGTTTTAATAGCTTCCCTTTGTTTGATTGAGAATAAACAGATGATCGCTGGCTCTCAAGTGATCTCATATCGAACGACGCATTACTAAAGATCTTTTCCCCTCTTCCCCCACTTACAGATCTGGCAGACGACACGCGTCCAAATGCTCGAGAGCGATCTGGCCTGTCTAAAGCGGGAGGTCGAGAGCCTGCGCAAGAGACTGGGCATTAACTATCTGGAGGATATGAACGAGTTTCAGAAAGAGGTGAGTCTCGTTTAATTATCAATAATCATATATCTAACAATATTATTAGCCACATTTCCATGCGCTGTTGCGTCACTTAGAGAAAATGGAAATACATTTCAAAAGTCGCTTTACATATATTATATTATGTTATGGTGTGTTATATATGGCGGTCTATATGGGGGACACTTGTATTTATAGAAATATGCGGTCAAATGAAAATAGCCTAAGCATTCTATTGAGAATGAGTTGTTGTTGTTGTTGAGGTTGCGATAAACAAATGCTTGCTCGTTTAGCTTTTCTTTGCCGGCATTTTCCGCATAATTAATGGGTATTTTTTTTTTGACAAATGGGATGTCGGAACTGAAACCTGCGCAGATAAAACACTCAATTAATGTCTTTAAAGGCTTTCCCAATGGATCCACACGAGATTCGTGTGTAATTTATTGTCGATATCTTTCACACTTGAGATATTCACTTACCATTGAGTTATCGCATTCATCTATAAGGCAGTTTTATCTCAAGGCGAATCGACTTATGGAATATACATACATATACATATCCATATACATATAATATGTATTAGGAGATGAAATTATTGTGCGCATATAGCTGAAGTGACGACTGATCTGATCTCATCAATGGCATAGATCGCCCGAAAAGATTGCCAAACTATTGGTGTGTGTGTGTGGAGCAATCTATCTATAAGTAAAAGTGTGTACAGGGTGCGGGGTGTGTCTCAAGAGAGTTTGCGAGGCGCCGGTAATTAAAGCAAAAGCCAAAAAAGAGATGAAAAAGTACCATTGAATGAGTGCGCGTATTTTTAAATATGAAATCAGAAATGTATTTGAGAAATGTGCTTTATTAGATATACCATATATATATTGTATATGGCATGCAGATGGGGGGGCCGGGTATGCCAGCCATGGCAGGAGACGTTCTCGCTTGGCCTCGCTCTAAGTCACGTACAGGCGTTGCAGGCGATTGACCCAATATCTTATGAAATCCACTTTGCATTGCAGTACACGAACATGCTCATCCAAGATCCAAGTAAACTGGACGACATAGATGGCGAGAACGAAGACTACGACGATGATGATGATGATGATGATGATGAGGACTATGCACAGCGTCCCCTTGACGACCAAAATGACGAAGATGATTTGGTAGTTGGCGATGGCGATGATGATATGGATGACGACAGCGATGAAGATGCAGGCAACGAACGGACGACGGACTATGATGAATATCTTGATATGATTAAAGAGGAGACAAACAGCAGCATCATCAGGCTGCCAAAGAACAAAACCGAAACGGAGAATGCATCCAGCTCATCGGTGTCCAATGATGATAATGTCTTTGAGGACTTTACCAACTATGACTCCAAAAAGAAGGCACAACGGTAAGTAAAACCTCAAGTGAACCTGAACTGTGTCTGAACTCCGCTTCTAATCTTTCAACAGTAAATCTCGCTCCATTGAATTACGCAATGAGCTGCAGAGCAACGATGTCGCACAAAGTCAGAATCAGAATCAGAATCAGATTCGTAGCCAAAGCAAGCTGAAGCAGGCTTTAAAGGAGAGGTGAGTGAGGACTTAATACCAACAAAAGGAACAGTTACTTCTACTTTCTTCTTCTTTCTTTCTCAGCTCTGCCAGCACAGAGAGAGTCAATCAACGTACGATTCCTCATCGTCACCGGCAACTGCGCCCGCACTCGCGTCAAGCTCGTCAACGATTGCTGGTACGCAAAGGTTCGTCTCGCATCGATTGAATCCATTCCGAATTGGCCAACATTTTGCACCCAAAAATCACTATAATATACTTCTCTGTCATGCGCGTTTAAATTTACAGGCGAATCTCCTGTTTCAGCAAGGTCCGGAGACACCCAGCCGGACTCTTACACCGACTCCGGACACTACATACCCGCTGCGCACTTCCACTTGACAGACAAGATAGATCACTCATCGCATCAATTGTATATCGGCGAGGAGACGGCGAACACGGACACCAAGTGGAAGAAGCACTTCAGCTACAATCGCGGCCATCTGAGAGTCATTCAGCCAGGATTGTACTATGTATACGCTCAGATTTGCTATGAGAATCCATACGATGAGAACGGATTTGTCATATATCACGAGAGCAAGCCGTTCCTCAATTGCCTCAACACGGTGCCGACGAACATGAGAAAACTGCACACCTGTCACACCAGCGGACTCATTCAGCTGAAGGAGAACGAGTCCATACAGCTGCGACCACTGCTCAATCATGAGGATCACAAAGAGATACTGCGCGAAGATAACAATCGCAGCTACATCGGCATCATTAAGCTACACGGTCAAGTCTAAGTCTCTCAAGTTACGACCGTGAGCAGTCAGTCCCCATATATACACGTGTGTGGAAAGTGGGGGTATTGTTTAAGCTTTAGTAGTTGCGACTACTCGTGAATGCGAATACACACAGTAAAGTAGATTTCTAGTTGTAGCATAGCTCTAGGCATTAGGAATATACCATAATACACAAGCTATTCTTAGATCTAATCCAATCATGCACATAATATCATATTTATTCTGTATATATTCGACTTATTACTATACTCAAATTGCCATAATAAAATATATATGTAAAGCTCAATTGAGCTGTAGTTTTATTGGGTTCAGTTATGATCGATGTATAGTTGATCTATAATTGAAATAAATAAGAAAGCACTACTGTAATACAGTGCCTGTTTATTCCTTATGCCATACTTATTTCATTAGCGTGTTTTATATTGCATACTTAAAGGCACTAGCGAAATCTGTTCGTCCACTACATTTATTTCTTAAATAACTCCTATGTTAATTATTCGTTCGCAGTGACATTTTTAAAAATCATTTGGGCTGTGTTTATTATTAATTACATATATACACAATAACATTTATGCTGTTAAATTAAGCTTGTAATTCGATTTTAAACGAGCATAAGAATTCATTGCAAATTGCAAAACACACAGATAATATGGAATTTCATAACATTTCTGTGAGTTGTTTTTACAAATATCTCTATATAGAAGATGAAATTATAATTCCCGTAATACCTGGGTATGGATCATCTATATAACATATGTATCTTATGTTTTAAATGTTACGATACTGGCTTCAACTTTATTTTTCCCCTTCTGTAGAGTGACGAAATTCCTCTTGACAACCACAAATAAAACTGTGGCTTACTGTGTGGTCTGTCTGTCTGTCGTCTGTCTATCTGTCTGTCCAGTTGGGCAGAAGTGACGTCAAATGGAATGATGAGAATTGCACTGATTCATGTAAGCAAATGTGCTGTGATGCGTATTCCAGATCCAGTCTGATATGTGCAAGGGTTCAAGCTCATTGCCCGGGCTCGATTCCCAAAATAGATGCATCCAATTCGAAGCTGATGCAGCTTTCAAGGGGCGTTCGTGTTGTGGCCATCGGCGCGGACGGTGTACGGAAGTAATTGCCGAATGAATGACAGTTCGCATGTAACAGGTGGTGGTGCTGGTGTTGCAAATATTGGAGGTGGCTCACGTGGGGGTGGCTGACTGAAGCAACAGTTCGATTCGACTGGGCTCGGACAACAACAAACACAGAGAGGCTGTTCTGTTGCCAGGCCTAGTCAGATACATACCTCCAATTACAGCTCGCAGCACCCGCCCCCTCGCAGGTCTCGCCCATGCGCAATGGCCGAGGCGCATTTTGTAGTGCATTCAAAGCTGCGCTTGCAAGCTTTCCTTGCTAATTTTAGTCGCTCCTCGACTTTGCACAGTTTCAGTTGTGTTTCTCCTTCGATCCGTTGCCAGTTGCACCAGATTCTGCACTAATTAGTGAACTTCTTTCTAGCTCAAAGAGCAGGAAGTATCTATGGTAAGTTGAGATACCAATATATCTAGCATGCTGTTGATTATAATTGAAATTAATGGACAACAGGTGGTATGGGAATTTCAAAGTTCAAACTGTCATCTGTAGAAACAAACCATAAAAGTGCTGGATGAGTATATACCCTGTAAATGAAACAGTTTATTTTGAAGTCTAGACAGTAACAGACAGTCATGTACATATATTTATGACAGGGTATATAAATGCATATAATATATATAGTATATCCATAACATATACACCACAAGTCTGTATAATAAAGTAAATATTGGATAGATATATATATGAAATATATTCAGCTTACAGGGTATTTCTAAGAACAGACTTGCTCTTATATGCCTACCCTGCAGATATAATTTACTTACAGGGTATAGCTAAGCATATAATACTTTTTGCTTGCTGCTGAAAAGCGGCTTTGCAAGTTTTAAGCGCCAAATGAAAAACTCAAATCCCGCTTGGCGAACTGAACTTTTGTTTGCCGCTAAGTGTGGAGTGCTTCCTTCCCCTTCCAAGTACGCGCTTTACTTACGTCGTAAATTGAAGCTTTCTTGGCAAAGGAATTTCAGAGTCACACACACATACATACAGATACAGATGCAAACACACAGAAATAGAAACACAAATTAAGAGACAAAACAGTCTTCATGCCAAATGAATCCATTCAGATGCAATCGCAATGCTGCAGATGCTAATCCCAGTTGCGTATGTAAATTCAAATAAGAAGCAGCAGCAGCAGCAACAACAACAGTAACAGCAACAGCACAGCAACAGCAACAGCAGCAACACCAGCCACAGCAGCAATGGCAGCAGAAAAGCTTCCAGCTGCGCCCACGCAAAGAACGCTACGCTCTCTCTTTGTTGCGCTCTCTCTCACACTCTCTTTCTGTGAACTTCGTTCTCGTGCTTCGTCTGCAGCTTCGGCTTTGTGTGCGTGTGTGTGCGCGCCTTGTTCGTGCTCACAGGTTGCGTATAAATGGCAGCAGCGAGGCAAGTTTGATGTCACTCTTGGTTCCGTCTTGACTGTGGCTAGCAGAGCACAGAGAGCAAAGCAACAAAGCAGGCAGCATCGAGTCGAGCCGAGCCGAGTCCTTGTGCGAGCAGTGCGAACAGTCCAGGCGTAGGAGTGACGCCATGTTGTGAAAAGTGTCTACCATTTTTAATATTTACAAAACGTTAAAAAAGAACGAAAAGCAAATTCAAGTAAAAGAAAAAACAGTTGAACTACAACAACAACTGCAGCAATCGGAAAATTCCCGCACTCAGGAGGTGCGTAGGAAAAGTGCAATTTTTCACATAACAAGAAGAGGAGACGAGACAAGGTTCGAGTTTCGCCCATTTGTTTGCCTGGTAAGCGAAGCGAAGCGCGGGGTCGTTGTGTCAATAAGACAGCGTGAATTGCGTATAGTTTGTAAGACACACACACACACACACTCACATTCAGGCACATATATCAGTGTATATATAGCTATATAGCTTACTTTGTAACTGCCACAAGTTCTACAGCTGAATTAATAATGCCGCAGTGGAAAGCGGACAAAGGAAGCAAAAGGTTGCCCCTTAAATATTTAAACAGCGCTTGGCAGGCGTTTAATTAGGCTCGTCATCAGCCTCTGGCCATATCACACACACACACACACACACACACACACACACATAGATATATATCATATATACCCTATACGGCACTCAATCTGGTCCGCCCAATTGAATTTGTCGCAATTTGATTGCCTCGAAAATAAGGAAGACTCGCAGCTGTCGTCGCGTTTTTCGTGGGGCATCTCCGGCAGTAGAAGGTAATGTGATTATGTTGCCGCTGCACGAGCCAATTTGCATGTCCGTAAACCAACAAACTTCCCCCCCTCCGTGTACTTTCATATCCTGGCTGGCTGTGTGTATAATATGAGCGGCACTTAATGCCAACATCTGCCCCGATGCGCACTCCATCAAAATGGGCAGCAGCCCCAACCACGCCCCCTTTGCTGGCAATAAAGGAGGCAACACTTTTCCAGCTGGGTCCTTTTCATGTGCTCCTTTTCGAATGAGATTTACATATACAGCTGCTGCTTAAGGTGATTAACTGCCCAAGTCTGTCAGACTGACTAAAATATTACGCATACGCTGTGTGGTACAATGTGAGAAGCGAACGCACTTATTGACGCTTCTAATGGACTTAAAAGCTTAAGCTGATTTACTTCCTTCTGTGGGGAAGAGCAAACCTGTTGCTTATGCTATACAATACATATAGCATAGCTAGATATGCGATGTAAACTGCTTTGCATCAAGAGAGAAGGAACAAAAGAAAACTTAAATTGAATTCAAAGAAATGAAACTCCATTATCTTATGCAAATCGTAGACAGCAGCGGCAGCAGCAGCAAAATAAATGCTTAACCGACGGCAAATCAATTTGTGTCCTTTGCGACGCGGCTTTAAGCCAGACTAAGTCAACGAGGGGCAATCTGCTTAGACAAGAGGCAGCCAAGCAGCAATAATAATATTAAAAAATAAAATAACAGAGCGCAAAAACTAAAGAACAACAACAACAGTAGAAGAGGAACAACAATAGCTGCTGGCGAGTCGCCGACAATGCAGGTCAAGGGAGAGAGTGAGAGGGGGAGGGGAAAGGAAATGAAAAGGCAGCTGCCTTGGCATTTAATGGCGCTTAAAGGCGACTTCTGTCATAAATTCCATGGCAATATGAGTCGCAAATGTGGGCACAGATAGCTGTAAAGGGGAAAGAGGGGGGTAGGGGTAGGGGTAGCTCGCTTTATTGTAAACTATGTGCCAGCGAATGGGTGTGTATACCTTCCCACCTCGCTTGACTGTGGAGCCACAGCAACAGGCAAAAGTGTGTGTCTGTGTGTTATACAAAAGCGTAGCATACTTATGTGCGCCACAATAAAATTCTCTCGCCCCTGACAACGAAAGCGCCTGCAGCATAATTGCCGCACGTCAACGAGAGTTGAACTGAGCTGAGAGGAATGTTTCGCAACGCATTGGAATTTTATTGATTTATCTAAGAGGGGGTGGGGTGGGGTGACGTGGGCAGCGCCTTTGCGTCAGCAGAGCGGAGTTCATTAGAGGAATAATTGAAATACTTTAGCAGAACTTTCATTTGCATAGTTATGCGGCGACAAGTTCAAGGCATTTCGTGGCAGGTGACAATGAACTCAGCACAATTTCGACAGCCGCCAGGGCGATACCTGATACGCAGCACACACACACACACCTCACACACACAGACACACTCAGCTCGTTTGGGATGTGCAAATGTAATTAAAAGTTTGCTCCGGGCATATTTTTCACAAGCCCGAACCCGAAACGTGCCTGGCATCGTTTGCCCCGTTTTTAATGCGCTTTCAACCTTTCGCTTTTTAATTCTCCGTACAGCCAGTGTTAGGCCACGCCTCCTCACCTCCCGCATCGGACACTATCTAACTCGACCATGGCAGGTCGATTTGTGGCTGTCGTCGCCTATGTGGGGCTACTTGTGGCCACCGCCTTCGTGCAGGCGACGCCCCAACGCGCTGCGTACTCACTGCAGGCGGCCGTCGATGAGTTACATCGTCGTGAGGCTGCCAAGTATCCGTTGAATGCACCGCCGCCACCCTCGTCGCACTTCGGAGCGGATCAACTGGACGCCTGGGATGAAGGTGAGTTCAGCTGCTGCTGCTAATGGGATTAGGCTCTTGCTCAAGGCGAACCAAGCGCACTTGGTTGCAATTTGAAAGTGAAATCAGTTAAGAACAGCAACGGGTAAGGGGGAAGGGTGAATTGACTCAGGTAACCGCAATCAACTTGCACCGATTAATGCGACTTTTATTAATTAGAAGTGATCCCCTTGCAACCCGCGCACTACACACGCTTAGCTGAACACCCACTTACATATACATATATATTATATATATTGAGTATGGATTTCCATTACGCAACCCGCACTTAGCTGAGACTCGCTTTTCACGTTAATTTCCCACATTTTCCTAATTGAAAGAGCAGCCAAAGTGAATAAGAAAATAATGAGAAGGAGCCAATGAAGCTGAAGAAGAAAAGGTTTCAGCTTACAGTTCATGAGGACAATGAGAACCAAGAATATATAATCATAAAGCTGCTTAAATTGAAAGGGAATTCCAGCTTCGTAACCTAAAATTTAACAATGATTAATGATTATTACAGATGAATATAAAACATATGTACAGACTCTGCTTAACTCAAAGGGTAGCTTATAATACCTCAAGAATTACAGTCATCTGTAATAATATCATAATACATATCTAGAAATATTTCCAACAAATCTTGCTAGTTTAGACTGGATGAATTCAGAAAGTATAATCTTTAAGTTACTGATGTTGAGGTAAAAAATAATCAATATTTTATTTTTAAAATAATAAAACATACAAGAATATCTCAGCTAAGACTTTGCCATATATCTGTTTATAATACTTATAGATTTTGTATTTATTGAATTATTTTGCATAAAATGCTTGTGTATTGTTTATGAAACAAGTATAAACTTGAAAACCAGGAATATATAATTTTTAAGCAGCTGATATAAAGGGATAGTACTATATTATATTATTATTAATTATTAATAATAAAAGTAAACCGCTTAACTTGGTATGTTAATACATGAAGATGAAGAGTGAATGAAGTTGGAATCAACATGAAATATATTTCCATTAATTCCATAATTGTTATAGATTGTCCCTGAAATATGAATTATTTTTTGAGTATCATTCATAAAATATATAAAGATTTAAACTTATCTTTAATAAAATCATAAAACGCTCGTGAAAGGGAATGTACATGAAATATTTCAGCATGTACTCCATCAAATATGATTTGTTATCGAGTATAAATTGAAAAGCACATAAAAAATGTCTAAAAGTGTTTGATAAAATCATAAAAAACCCATAATCCCTTTAGATTGTGCCTGAATAATGAATTGTTTTCGAAAACAGTTATAAATTTGATGGAAAACACAGCTAACGCTTTATGGCAACGTTTACTGAAAGCCCATGTCCCAAGGCTCCCCCAGTTGACCTCAGCATCCGCACATGCTGTTACTCAACTCGAGCACAATCGTGGAGCTAATCTGCGATAGGAAGTCGGGTCAGGACAGCTGTCAGCTGCAGTCAAAGTGAAACTGAAACTGCCAGCGGAAATCTAATCCGTAACTTGTACGCGAAGAGTGCGAGGGGGTGGTGGATAGGTTAGGGAAGAGAGAGTAGCAGCGCCATCAGCTGAGCCTGCATGTAGCACCAGCACGTGACCCACTGCGCTGTCCCCCGTTCATCTGTTCCTCCTCCCTGTTTAGCACATGAATTCTCACCTTTTATCTTCCGTTTCATCCCGTTCTCTGCTCTCTCTTCTGTTTTGTATCTTTCTCTTTTCTTTGCTTTTCGTTTTCTACACCTGTTCGTTTGCGATTCTCCTGGCACATCTGCAAGCAGACAGCGATTTGTTTGGCACTGGCAGCAAGTACACTAAGAATCGGAATCGCCATAGAATCAATAAGGCAATTGCAAAGTACTTAGACCGCGAGGGCGATAACTATGACAGCGGCCTGGGTGCCTCGCCGTTTGGCAATTACGAGTTCGACGACGAGCGCGAGCAGCAGACGAATCCCGGTAATCTCTATCTGGACGAGAAGCGAAAGCGCTCGTCCTCCTCGCCATCCTCGCCGTCGTCGCCATCGTCGTCGTCGGCCTTTAGGGAACGTGATGAGCAGTACGGTAAGTAAGCTCAGCACACACGCACAGTCACAGTCACATGTATACCCCTAAACACACATATACACATACACACTAATACACCTAGAACGTAAGGGAGTCGGTGTCCACTTGAGTGGATTGGGAGAACAATGCTTTCACTTCTGAGCTGAAACCACTTAGTTCAGATTAACTTGCGCGTGTACGAGAGTGTAGAAGTGTAGAAGGGTGTGCGAGTCAGTGTGTGTGTGTGTGTGTGGACTTAGACTCGACTACTTGGAGTCAATGATGAATGCAACGAGCTGGAAGCAAGCTCAAGCATCCTGCGGCCTTCCTGTCATTTGATTTAATGGCTTGGCAACAACTTGCTGTGTGTCCATAAGGCACACACACACATACACATGGCACACACTTGGAATTAATTATACAAGCTGGATTTATAGTCGAAGCACGCGTGTGGCCGTCAGACCGCGCTGTCGCCTCTAGCTCAGCCAGATTTGTTAACGAAGGTCAAAGTCAAGACACGCATCCATTTGTGCGTCCATTTGCAGAGACTGGGCCGAGTGCCCCATCTGTGTTCCGTGAACGTGAGAATGCTGGCCCGGATGTGCTGCCCACGCACAGCGAACTGACCGAGCAGTTTCTGCGCGAGATCGAGGAGGCCAGCGAGCACGAGAGACAGGAGCGTTACAAGGCAGCACTGCGTCAACTCTGGGAGAAGTATCAGCAGCAGGAGAATGAGCTGCGTGGCGCCGGACTAGATAATGACGATCAGCAGGAGCAGGAGCAGCAGCAGCAGCAGGAGCAGGTGCAGAAGCAGCAGCTGTTCGAACAGAAGAAGCGCATGCGGATGCCTCCCTACTACCTGTTGATGCAGAAGAAGCGCTCCTCGTACCCCGTGCTGCCCTGGTTGCCCTACAACACGGACAAGAAGAAGCGCTTCCCCGTGGCCAAGCGAGCCGTGTCGGGTGATTCGCCCAGGCTGGCCAAGACAGACGAGCGCGTGGCACAGGAGTTGAGTGAACTGTTTGGCAAACCCATTGATCAGCATCCGCTGGAGGAGAAGAAGAAACGCTCGACCGAGGAGCAAATGAAGACACTAGCAGCGGCAGCCACCACCCACCAGCCGGAGACATCGGCCACGGCCACCGCGCTGGGTGATATGCGGCTGGAGATCAACTTCCAGCGCGTGAATGTGACAAATGGAGCAGCCAAGGAGACACCTACACAGGCGCCGCCATCGCAGCCAGCAGGCCCTGGTGAGATGATGATGCATGCTGGACACGGCGGACATCATCACAAGCGTAGCGAGCATCATTCCGATGAAGAGTACGGGGAGCATGACGAGCACGACGGCGACGGTGAGGGGGAGGAGAGTTCTGATGAGGACGATCACGATGAGTTCGATGAGGATGAGGAGGGCGAGGGTGACGGCGAGGGCGATGCTGGTGATCGACGCCGCAAGAAGAAGCGCGCTGCTAGCACCAAGCACGCACATAGTCCTAGCGTTGGCCACCTCATGCTGCGTGCCAAGAAATCCATCGACTGGTCGCAGTACTTCGGACTCGATCGCAAGAAGAAATCCGAGCAGATGTCCAGGTAAGTAGAGAGAGGGGCCACAAGAGATGTGGCAAGCTCATCGTGCTTCTTTTCCAGTGGCAACTCCAAGAAGCGCAGCGTGAACGAGGATAGCAGCAACAATGCAGAGGATCTGGATCTGGAGGAGCAGGCGCAGAAGAAGAAACGTGACATTGATCCCGAGAAGCTAGAGAGCATGGACAAGAAGTTGCAATCGATTGAGGACTTCATCATTGACGAGACAATCAAGTACACGGGCGCACATGAGGGCATCAACAACCAGGAGGAGATACGCAAGCTAAAGGAGCACGTGCTCGCCCGTCTGGCCACGGCATACAGTCTGGAGAAGATGCGTCGTGCACTGGACAAGCTACGTCAATCGGTGGATGCTGAGAATCATCTGCTGCGCAACGTAATCGAGTCCGATTCGGAGGAGAACACACTGGACCGCAACTGGAAGAAGCGCTACAGCGTCAAGAAGGAGCAGGCCGAGGAGCCAGAGGCAGAGTGAGTACAGACAAGGAAAATATGATCCGTGCTCCTTCTAACCACACATTCAATAGGGATGCACAGCAGTCGAAGAAGAAGCGCAGCGGCTACGTACGCTATCCAGAGCCACCGAATACAATGGAGGAGGCAATCAATCTCAATGGCGGACCCTACGAGACTCTCAATGATGCCTATTTGGGCAACAAGAACTACATTATTGGCTCCAATCAGTGTCCCATTATTGAGTCCATGGCAGAGCGCTGCCGCAGCGTCGATCTAATCTCTGGCGATCTGAATCAGGAACTGTTGCCCCTCTGCGGCGTCCACCAGATCTGCTATCTCTGCGTAAGTTGTGATTCCTTGGACGAATCTCATTGCATAACCGTTGTTGTCTTATCCTCCATACAGAGTGCCTCACAGGTGGCCTGCGATTATCAGTATCTCGCTGAGGCGGACAACATCTGCGGCAGCAGCAATGAATGCCAGGCTGCGGCACGTTCCGTGCTGATGATTCTGCGTGGCACACCTGGACGGCAACTGGGACCGCGTGAATGCCTGAAGAATCCGTGCTTGTATCGGGCCATGCGTGAGATCGGGCTATAAGTTAGCTTCGCCCGTTTACCTACAATTTCTTAACGTCCTTTTGTGTGCGTTCAAAAAGAGAAAACAAGAAGACACACAAAGCAACAGACACAAATCACACACGAAACTAACTAGAAAGCCACAGAGAAACTTTGCTGAACCTAGCAAGAATCAAATATTTGATTATAATCAACAAAATAATATTATACTATATTATATATGTATATGTGTGTATTATGCAGTTAAATATTTGGATACATTTTGTCACTGTATGCCGCCAAAGCAGCAACAGTTTAACTAGTTTACCAGAGACCTAAATAGAAGAGAAGCAAAAAAACAAATCGAATTTGAACCAGAGCAAGAACAAGAACAAGATAACCATATATAAATAAAGAGAATATACTGAATAAATACTGTAATCATATACCGTAATATTCCTTTGATTTTCCGCCCCGCAGTAGGCGCCGGACAGAGTTCCAAATGGTCTAACAATTCCGAATATCCAAGTTGGAGAACAGCACTCATTTCTACATCTCTATTCATATGCATACACATTATATATACGTATATATGAGTATTTTTGTGTGTAACAGCATATTATAATCGAGAAAACGAAAGAATACATATTTAATGTCATATTCGTAAATGTTTTAAAAGTTATTTATGTGTGAACAATGAAAACCAAAATGATATATCGATATTAAACGCAACCCTACAGGCAGCTGCTTAGAGAATTAACCGTTATATAACGTGAATACATATACAGTCTGTCAAGTAACGCTTTAGACAAATGTACATTACATTAACATCTGCATTTGAGTAAAGTGTTACTTGACTGTCTGTATCAAATGCTTATCCGAGAACTTAAGGCAATATACTAACTATCGTTTATATTAGAAAGTTGAACAAAACAACGCGATGCAAACAAGACACACGATCGAAAAATGGTAAAGCTTTTTTAAATGTATTTTAGAAAGTTTTTATTGAGCCCCTAATAACAGCAAGCAGTACTAATAAAATACATTTACAGAGATTTTCAACAAATTCCACATATGAACAAACAGATATAGATAGATATTACATTCAGTATAGTTTACACACACTCTTGAACACAAGGTTTGCATTGGTTGTTCGGTTTTGTTGGTTCTCTCAGCCCGAGTGCTGTTTATTAATGTCATTAAAGTATATTCACAATATTTACCAATAATTGTGCATGCGCAAGTTTTCGTATTAACATATACTTAAATGTGTTTCAGTGTAAAAACAATAAATGAATGAATAACTAAGACAAATATTCTCTAAAAAAAATCTATAGATGTGATTATATAATATACATACATAAGGCAGAAGGCGATTATAAAATACTTGCAAATGGTAAAAAACGAAAAGATGGATATTCAAAATGAACTCTGCATTGTCATGAATCAAAATATTATTATAAATGTATTTACATGGATTATATATAAACATACATATATATGTATATGCTACAGTTTAACAATGAATTTATTGAAAATCTTATATGAAGTATATGTATTGCTATACAGTTATAAATGTAAAATATATAAACGAGGTCTCCTCTCGAGTTTTAAAATTGGAACAAGTACATAAAGTATATTGTCAAGCAGTCGCGCAAAGGCGTCCCTTTCTATTTGAAATTGTAAAGAGAGACCTCGAAAAAAAACTATAAGCATTTGTTTTATTTCGAATAGTTCTCTTTTCAGGCCAGTCACATCCAAATGTACATTGCATTGAGCTTCGTCGATTCAAAATAATTTAAATTCAAATGTGAGCGCGCTTTGAGTGTTGAACAATGGCCAAAGGTCACAGCACAACACAGCTGTTTTAAACAGAGTTGCCATTGCTTGTTTTGTTTGACGTAGTATTGCCAAGCTGAACATTTGCCACATCAGAATAAGTTCGTTGTTTTTTGTTGTGTATTTAAACAGATCTGGTAAAAATTTAAAAAATAAATTTGTAGTATGTATTAAAAAATAACATATAACGCGTTTGTCTGAACGTTCATGCGTCCGCTTCCGCAATTAGTTTGACACGTCAATCAGATGTGCAGCATCCGTTGCCGATAAAACCTTTATCAAGTAGGAACAGCAGCTTATTCTGCACAGCTAAAGATCCAACTTGTGTTGTCTTAAACGACGCATCATCATATTTGCAAGGAAGAGAGCAGGAAGATGTCTGAGGAAAGCATTAACGTCAGCGGTGAGATGGATGCCCCACTCCGTTCAGCTGGTGGTGCAAATAGATTCAGCTTTGACCTACAAAGGTGCGTACAAGTGACAGACGGATTCTTTACTTATATCAAATTAACTTGATTTTATTGCATTTGCATTATAGCATACCAGGCGTATCCAATTTACCCTCACCATCGGAGTTGCTCCAACAAATTCGGCAATCCCTGCGTCCATGGAGCGTTTTCTTTAACTTAAGCAACTTCAAGACTGCAACTAGCATGCAACGTCTCAATAATCGTATACAGCGTAATTTATCTTACTTCCAAAGTAACTATATCTTCATATTCATCGTGCTGATGATATACTGTTTGTAAGTGCAAAGACTTCATTGATTTGTTTAAATTTGTCTAACCACTTTCTTCCCAAAGGATATCATCGCCGTTGACATTGCTAGTTATTGCCGCTGTCGCATTTGGTTGCCACAGGGTGCGAAGCAATAACAGAGTCGTCAACATCATGGGAAATGATGTGTCGCCGAGGTCACAAATTGTTTTGCTTAATTTGGCCGCGATACCTGTATTGCTCCTTGTTGGGGCGACCTCTGTTTTATTCTGGACTTTGGGAGCCTCTTGCTTTGTCATTGGGATACATGCATCATTTCACAATATCGATGCAGTAGTTACCGAGGGTCACGATGGAAATAGACAGCAGATTGTCTAGGATGAAATGGAGCCGGCTTCGAATACGTTCTTTGCATAAGATATTTTTGCCACAAGGGGCCTTATTAGACGATAAGTTACAATATAATCAATACATATTAACTTCGACCCGATGTTTGCATTAGTTTTACCGACCACCGACGACGTTGTTCCCACACAAATCTGGAACACGAAACAATAGAGAAACAATCTAACGAGCATATCGTGTTTTAGTTTTAAATAATTGCACATAAATAAATGTGTACATTGTTTACTTAAGTTGGCAATTGGCAACACGGTATTGCAACACAAGACGTTGCACTGGAATGGTCGGGGAAGTATACACAGTCACATAGTAAACTCAGAAAAATATATATAGTCAAAACATAAATAGATTCACTGAGGTATTTAGAACTAGAACTAGGAATGCTTAGTTGGTTTTACAAAGTAGATAAGTCTCTTGGTCCTGGCGCAGTTCCGCCCGGCGTCGCTTAGGCGAACTGTGAGAGCGTTGTCGTCTCCTGCTCCTCGTCGCTGGCATTCTGATCGAGCTTTTCGAACCCGTTGCGATCGAGTAATCCGCCCAGCTTAAATCCATCTGTCTTTTCCCAGGCATGTCGGCGACTGTGTGTGCCAAATGGCAGGCAACCTGTTGAAATCGCAGCAAATTGCAAATTAATTGGTTCATTACAGAGGGGAGGAACAATCGCACACACAGGTTATGTACAGTTATATGTATGTGTATATGCATATGTACAGGGCATGCAGGTGCTGCATGCTGGGCACTTTTCGGGTCAATATGTCACTATTAATTCGCTGCAATCCAAAAAAAAAACGATAAACATGCATAATCGAAGATTATTCATTTGAATGTACAGAAATGTGTGTGTATTTTGTATAAAAATATATATATGTTATTTATGTATAGATTCGCAAAGAGATAGATGAGATTACAGAAATGAGAACACAAAAAGAAATACGATCACAAAAAATTATACGTGCGAATCACCGAGCTGCAACTTAAAATAATTAAACTGGTAAACATTACACACAATGGGAATACACATTACAAATTGGACGGAACTGGCAAGAGTGAGTGACTTGACTGTCGGTTTGGTTAGCACAGACTTTGATTGGATGCGGCCAGCTCACGATAGACCAGATCACTGGGCGGCATCACACTGAACGCTTGATTACCTCGTTTGCGGCGACGCGCCATTATCAATGTCAGTGCGAATGTTGAGCCAGCGAATAGGAGCATAAGTGTAGCCACCATTATAGCCTTGACGCTGGGATGATGACGTGCCTGCCCATCATCTTTGCTGTTGCTTGGTGACACCACAGCGTTTGAGTCACCACTGGCACCAGTCATCTTCAGTGCCGAGAGGGACATTGGCTTTGCAAGCGATTTATGCACAAATTTGTGTAAACGCTTTGGATCCAGCTCAGCCACGTATATCGCATTGCCATCCTGAGTGACAGCCAAATCGTGAGGATTCTCGAACTGTAGATTGTTGGGACCGAACTTAGACACCAGTTGTCGGTTGCGCATGTTCAGCACAAAGCCATGCACTTCGTTATAGTGTTCCGTTGATATTCCCAACTCCGCGGTGGGTCCATTAACAATGACCAGTTCCCCTCCTGCAATAATTATAATCAATATTGGTTATACAATTGAAGCTGCTAATCACCACACACACTCACCAGCTGCAGGTGTGTATGCCATGCTGAACAGCCGATCACCGATTAGGGGGTTATGGTATTGCGAGTGAAAGGTGCCGTTGATCGTGTAGAAGCATTGCACACGACCATTTTCACGATCGGCTGCGCAGAGTAGATCCAATTCAGGCACCAACGTCAAGGCATGTGGAATGGCAAAGAAATTTTGCGGCGCTATATCATAGGAGACGCCAGAGAATGAATTTTGGCCCCAGACAAGTATCTGATCGCCCTTCTTCGAATATTTGATTATACGTGCATTGCAATAGCCATCGGCCACGAAAAAGTCACCATTGTCAAGCACGGCCACGGCGGTGGGCTTGCAGAACTTATTTTTGCCATTGCCTGGACGAAAGGCGGTGCCAAGCGTTAGCAGAGACTGACCACCTTCGCCACGCGGTGGAAACTTGAATACCTGATGCAAGGCAACATCAGTTACCCAGACATTATCCTCGGGATCCACAGTCAATCCGTGGGGCATGTAGAAACTGCAAATAAAACGTAATTTCTATAAATGGCACGTTTTCCACGGGATAAAGGACACTTACAGATCTTTGCCCCATTTGTAGATTACTTTGCCAGTTTCGGCATCCAAACCCAGCACAGTGTTTCCCCTGATGGGTCCCTTGTAACGCTCCTGATACACATTCGAGTTATTGAATGTTTTAACATTCCATATGCGATCCACTCTGTGAAACATAACCACGTTGCCCGCTTTGTCAAAGCTTACGGCTGTGACGGCGCCCAGTTCCTCCTTATTATCTGGCCATGTGTTTTGATAGACATACGCTGGAAACCATAATAGAGTGTTCATCGCGCTGCAGAAGTAAATAAAAGATTTCACACTTACTGGAGTTCAATTTGGCAAGTTCAGTCTTAACATCGGTTTGTTCCTGTCTGCCACGATGAGGCCAATTGCTATCGGCGGCTCCACCGCCTTTAATCATTTGCTTCAGCTGCTCGGCATCCATGCCAACAGATATTGGCAGATACCGTGGGGTCTGTAAATTCTGAGAAAAACGATAAGAAATAATCAGCATAGCGGTGGTAATTAATGCATAGTTTCAAATTTGCCACGGGTGTAATCAGGTAGCCAGGTACAAGTACAATATGTGTGAAAGTAGGAGTACGTGGGCGTGACGTCACAATACAAAATCAATAGAATTCAAAACATCTGTGCAAGCGTACTGGTGTCTAAACATATGCTGCTCCCCCGGGCAGTTACGAATCTAGTTAAAAATATGGAGAGATCGAATTACCTCGGCTGCCGCAATTAGCCTCACCAGGCTGGGGAATGAGCCCCAGAGGATGCAGATGACCAGACAAAGGAAGCGACTACGTACGCAGTTGCTGATGCTGTTGTTGATCAGGCGCGTCATGTTTGCTAATTATGCAACTAGTACATACGCGTGTTAGTTCAATGATGATTGCACTCGCTACGGGCTGAGTATACAGCTTCAGTTTGTTTTACTATTTACACTACAATTCAAATCGCATAACAATAAACAATTTACAAAGCTGCAGCAGCCATTTTACTGGTTGAATGCTCAAACAGCTGTTAGAGTGCCCAGACTTTTGGTAACTCAAATGAGCAAATTCACAAATTTTTTGTTGGTCACCTTCCAGCAGTTGACTCTTATCGATTACAATCTCGATAAACCGACATTGCGGTGTTTAAGTTTAAAAATAAGTCGTTAGCTTGGCATTTATAATGAGCTGCCGAATGCTCAGCTGTCAGTTTACAACTTGCTGTCGCACAAGTAGCATTTGAACTACATAACAAAGGAATAAGTATATTGACTCCTTACCTCATCACCTCTTAGAATGCAATTATACGAGTGACGACAGCGCGACGCCTACACTACAACCGCAATCGCAAATCAACGACCTGACCGGTTGTTTCACAATGAAAAATGTAAATAATTGCATATTTTTAATTATCGCTGCTGTTGTAACTGCAGCGAATGGAAATAGATTCTCGTACCCGTGCCCGAGAATCCCTAGCAACAGCAAGAGCGATGACAAAGATGACTGCGCTCCTGGTGAACCTCTTTTCCTGACACCCATGATGAATAACCAATCCTTGAGTATGCTGGACATACAGAGTGTAGCAAGGGTTACAGACCCAAGATTCCTTGGAGTAGAAAGCTATTCGGGTTATCTGACCGTCGATGAGAAATTCAACTCAAATTTGTTCTTCTGGTATTTCCCAGCCGAACAGGATTGCGTGCATGCACCTGTCGTGCTCTGGCTGCAAGGAGGCCCCGGCGCATCCTCTATGATTGGATTATTCACGGAAGTCGGCCCGCTGCAGCTGATATGCGAGAACAAGCTGATAAAACGGAAATATGCCTGGAGCAAGACCCACAATTTGATATTCATCGATAGTCCTGTCGGCAGCGGATTCAGCTTCACGGAAGACGATAAGGGTTACGCGCGCAATGATTCCGATGTGGCTCGCAATCTTTACGAGGCTGTCACTCAACTTTACAAGCTGTTCGAGTGGAGCGATTCATCCAGTTTCTGGATCGCTGGCGAGTCCTATGCAGGAAAATATGTGCCCGCCTTGGCCTACCACATACACAAGGAGCAGCATAAATCCATGGATTGTAAAGGTGTTAAGATTCCTCTCAAGGGATTGGCAATTGGCAATGGACTCTCAGATCCCGTGAATCAACTACAATATGGAGACTATTTCTATCAGTTGGGCCTTATTGACGACAACGGACTGCAGCAATTCCATTTAGCGGAGGCAGTTGCCGTCGAGTGCATTAATAATAACGACATGAATGGCGCCTTTGAGTTATTTGACCTCTTGATCTTAGGGAACTCACCGAAGGGTTCCTTATTCAAGAAGCTTACGGGTTTCGATTGGTACTATAACTTCATGCAGGCAGAAAACGATGATACCCTCACGAATTTGGACAACTTTGTGCAGTCAAGGGACACTCGCCATGCCATTCATGTGGGAAACAGAACCTATCACAATATGGATAAGAACAACAAGGTGAAGCTCTTATTGAAAGAGGATTTTATGCGCAGCGTGGTACCTTGGATAGAGGAACTGCTAGAATACTACACTGTGTGCATGTACAGTGGACAACTGGATATAATTCTACCTTATCCGCTGACCCGAAACTTTTTGAAACATCTAAACTTTCCGAGTTCCGATGAATTTACTGTCGCCCAGCGAAAGTTGTGGCGGGTCGACGGGCAGTTGGCCGGATACGTCAAGGAAGCCGGTAATCTGCTTGAGATATTAGTTCGTAATGCTGGGCATATGGCTCCAAGTGATCAGCCCAAATGGATGTATGAGCTGATTTATCATTTAACACATTACCACAGCGAAGAAAAGTACAATTTTTGATCGCCAACTGTTAGGTTGTAATTAGTTTTTGTATGATTTAACAATATTATAAATGCATTGTTTTATAAATTTGTGTAATTATAGATAAATATTATATTGTGGCATATAAATAAAAATAAATGAGGGGTTCCGCCCCCCAACTCACTGATTCACATTCATTCTTTACCCGTGTCGCAACATTCTATTGTATATATATAAAGATAAATATAAACATTTAAATTTGGTTAACTATATTTTCAATGTTCCAATTTAAGTTTGAATTAATTTAATATTTCCAATTGAATTAGATGAACTCAAAATGGCCCTGTTACCATAACATCCATCTGTTGTGTAACATAGACAATGTTGCTTTCCAGCACTTAATCATATAGAATGCTGTTGTTACACAACACTTAAATGCACAAGACACCCCGCTTCCCGCTTTGCCTAAATGCCATTATTATTTTTCGAGTTTCATCCGCTACCACAGTGCAAAATTCGGCCGCACGTTAATAAATAATAATATATAACAATAATAATGCTTAATTAAACATAAAACATAGCTCATTACGTTCATCAACTTAATTTAAGTGTTAACATAGTTTTAATGTGTTTTATTTTGCCCCGAAAACGAGTAAAAAGAAATCGTCTCCAGACGCAGAAAACACAAGAAGAGCTCATCGCACGACCAAAAAGGTTGTCGTTCTCTTCGTGTTAGTCTTCATCGTTGTCTGCGTTTTCGTCACCAAAACGTTCTACAAATATTTTGCAATTGGAATTGCGATCGTTTGTGTGCAGTTAATGTGCGTTTGCCCTTCTGTGCATACAAACTAAAATACGAAAATACATTTGCTGTAGAACGAAGCAGGGCAGAGGCAGAGGCATAACAAGAAGGTGAGTGCGCGGCCGCATCAATACCAATGCATGCATGCAGAGCAAGACTGTTATGGCATATGTGCGCAGTGGCGTCGGCCCAAGGGGGCATGCAGTTCAATGCACCAACCCAATATGCACAATAAGGGTATTAATTCCGTATCCGTATACGTCCGTGTGTATTTGTTGAGAACCTGATTATATCCAAATCAAAATGCAGCTGCATTTTATCGAATTTCACAAGCAGAAACTAGAAAAGTGCAACAAGACGAAGACGTAGGTAGAAGAGAGGAGCACCGAGAAGAGGGTTGAGGTAGTAGCACATCATCAGAATGCACATTTCTCTATGCGCATGTGTCTTTCTGGTGGTTGCTTGCACCCCTTAAGCTCTCCAGTCTGTCCGAGACGCGTCCCAAAACTTTTCTACGAGCCTGTCACAATTTGATTTAGGCACGTCTGTCCTCTGTCCGTGTTGCATTTAAATGCAGTTTGCGTACTTTGCATGTTGTTGAAAGTGCTGAACAATTGCAAGAAAAAAAGCCACCGTTTGTGCGCATTGTGTGCCAATAAAAATATTTGCTTTGTTAACTTGCAACTTCTTGGAAACGCTTTTCTATTGCAGCAGCTGCACACACTACCAGCAGTAGCAGTACCAATACTAGAACAAGGAACATGCAACATCATGTGCATTCGACGAGAGCAGCGCCGCATCTTCGCGCTGCTCATCATCATAGTCACATGGCGTTGCCGCGTCCCCATCCCGGAATGGAGCAACATTTGGGCACACTAGCTGCCGCAGCAGCCCCAATTGCGACGCAGCAGCAGCAGCAACAACTTCAACAGCAGCAACAGGCCTCACTAGTGCCGCCGCCGCCGCAACGAGATGCTCATCATGGACGGTAAGAAGTTCCTGGGGAATTCTGGAAATCGTAAATCGGAATTTTAAACTTGCGTTAGGTTGGCTTGTTTAGCTTTGGGTGTTACCCCTTTTGGCGACGCAGCGCCTTCGTGTCTAGGCTTTTATACGTTGCGGCAATTATGTTAATTCCTGTCACTGACAATCGCCTGTGAGACTCATCATCCCATTTTCTCAACTCATAAATTATAATTTCAGTGGCTCTTTGTTCTTTAGCGCTCAGCATGACTTCCGCTCGATAACGGGTTTACTGACATAGCAGCAGCAGCAGCAACAACAACAACAGCAACAGCAGTAGCGAAAGCAACAGCAGCAGCGGCTGCAATTATCCTTGACGTTCGTAAGGATCGTCGTTCTCTTAGCTCAGCTTTGTCACCTTTGTGTGTGATCAGATGTTTTGTCGCTGTGCCTTCTCTCAGCTCCAGCTCAGTCGCTCTTCAGTCGCCTTCGGTCTCACAACACACACTCGCCTTGTCGCATCCTCATTCGAAACTTACACGCAGCATAATTCCGCGATTTCACAAGATAATGTAAACATTTTGTGGCAGCCAATGAATGCGTACTCCTAACTAAACCGTATATAAAAAAGTGAGAAACTGTGAGGAAACTTTGCTGCTAAGTTACTGTAACCAATGAATGAATTCTAAATGTCAATTAAGATTGCTGTTCATGTGATTAAGAGCACGTTCAACTCGTCTGTTTTTAATAGAATTATATCGGATTTGAAATGATTTAGTAAAATCGTGAAGTGAGCTGAGAAATCCATGCGCGTTTATTGACCAACACGCGGTTATCTAGTGTTGAGTGTAGAGTTCTCTCTCTCTCTCTCTCTCTCTCCAAATGCGACTGCCTGCCCTGTCCCCTTTCCCCTTTCCCTTGGGCACCCCTTTCTTTGCCTTCTCGGGGTGTTCGCAGTAGGTGCGTCTCAATTGAAACTGACAGTTGGCGAAAAATGACACGATGCGTAAAAGAATGCGGCTTTTGTGCTTTGTTAAGGATTTCTGCCATTGTTCTGCCCTTACCACTGTTGTCTGTCCCAGCAACAACAACAACAACAACACTTCTGTTAGGGGTGCAAAGGGGTTAACCCTGTTGTTGTTGTTGCTGTACTCTGACCATGTTTTGTTGCCTCGGTTCGTTGTTTTTGTTTTCGATGGCCACTCAATATGGCAGTTTATGTGCTTAGCCCATACGAATTTAGCCTTTTTTTTGTCATCGTGAGCGCTCGAGCAACTTAAGTTTATTATTTCATAGGATTTTGGGTTGTTAATTGCTATAGAGATAAGCAACCAAAGTATGTTACTTTATTATACTTATTAGAAAACAGTGAAAGGCTTATATAGAAAAGAAAAACTATTCCCTTGTTTAGTACGCTATAAATTACATAGCTAAAAAGTGAGAGCCTTCTCTATATGTTTATTATTTAAAATGATCTTTTCATCTTTTCCCACTGCAGCTTAAATCATCATCATCTGCAACATCTTCACGCACAGCAGCAGCCGGGGCCGACGCCGCAGCAGCAGCAACCGAATGCCGCGTATCACAACAGCAGCAGCAACAACAACAACAACAGTAACAATCAAATGCAAAAGATACGACAACAACATCAGCATTTGAACAACAGCAATGGACGCATAGCAAAATGCAACCAAGGGCCACCTCCGCCACCGCAGGCCTACAATCGTTTGGCAGCGAATCCGGCGGGAATCGCATACGGCCAATTGCCCCCTCATATGGCACATTTGGGTAGTTATGCGGCACCACCACAGCCACCGCCAGCGGGCGTGCTAAGTGGCAAACCGCCGCATTACTATCTAAGCAATGCCAAACCTTCCAAATACAACAATAATAGCAACAACAATGTCAGCAGCAGCGGCAACAACATTAACAACAATAACAACAACAACAACTATACACCCAAAGCTATATTGCAAAACACATATCGCAATGCCAAGGGCAATGGACAAGCTACGGTGGTGGTGGGAGGTGCAGCAGATGTAGGAGGCTCCGGAGCTGGTGGCCCTGCAGAGCAAGCTCTGCCCACGACACTTCGGATAGTGGGCAGCTGTAGGAATAGCAACGGCGAGAGTATTGTTATTGCCAGCGAGGAAATCTTGGAGATGCCGCCCACCGATTCAGCTGACAATTCTGACACGATGCCGGTGTCGGCTACGCCATCGGAGGATTGCAACAGCAGCACCGAACATATCGATGCAACGGGCACACTGCCCAATGTGGACAGTAGAATGTCACGTGGCGGCAAGGATAAGACGCCCATGTGTTTGGTCAACGAGCTGGCCCGATACAACAAGGTGAGTGAGGAGTATTTAACATGATCAATCATGAATGAATCTAATTCTATTTTCAATGCTTATCCCACAGATCACGCATCAATATCGTTTGACAGGAGAACGAGGGCCGGCGCATTCTAAAACATTTACAGTGACATTGAAGCTGGGCGAGGAGGAGTATTCAGCAGATGGCTTCAAAATCAAGAAGGCTCAACATTTGGCTGCCTCGAAGGCCATTGAGGAAACCAAGTACAAGCATCCGCCACCAAAGATGCGACGCAACGATGACTTGAGCGCATCACGTACACATATAACGCCAACTGTGGAGCTAAATGCGCTTGCCATGAAGTTAGGACAACGCACCTACTATCTGTTGGATCCCACGCAAATGCCACCACCGGAGGCAATGATGCCACCTGAATATGGCACATCATTGCTACCTACGCCAGCTCCTGGATTGCAACCGCCACCATATGCGCTTCGTCGCAATGCGAACGGCCCTGCTGGATATATCCTGCCCCCACCGTCTATGCATGCACATCATCCGCATGTGGCGTTGCCGCAGCAACGAGGTATCTACGGCCATCATCGTTCGTATACACACAAATATCAGTCACGTTACGCGCTGCCGCCGACACTGGGACCGCATATGCTGGCCGGACCACATGGGCCATATGCGCCGCCGATGCCACTGACGCCCAGCAAAATAACCCTGTTTGTGGGCAAGCAGAAGTTCGTAGGCATTGGACGCACATTACAGCAGGCCAAGCATGATGCTGCAGCACGTGCGTTGCAGGTGCTCAAGACACAGGCGAACAGCATGCCAGAAGATGCACTGGACGATTCCTTGGATGAAGGCGACAAGAAATCACCAATTTCGCAAGTGCATGAAATCGGAATCAAGCGCGACATGACTGTACATTTCAAGGTGTTGCGTGAGGAGGGTCCAGCACACATGAAGAACTTCATTACGGCTTGTATTGTGGGCTCCATTGTGACCGAGGGAGAGGGCAACGGTAAGAAGGTATCTAAGAAGCGGGCAGCTGAAAAGATGATTGTGGAACTGCAGAAGTTGCCGCCACTAACGCCAACTAAACAGACGCCCATGAAGCGCATCAAGGTGAAGACGCCGGGCAAAGGAGGCGCAGCTGTGGCAGCTGCTGCAGGTATTGCAGCTGCCGCGATAACATCTCTGGGCAAACCGGAGCGACGCAAACGTCTGACAGCGCCCAATAAAGATAAACCAGATGAGGAGACCGATGACGCAGATAATCCCATCACGAAGCTCATACAACTGCAGCAGACACGTAAAGAGAAGGAACCCATTTTCGAAATGATTGCTAAGAATGGTAACGAGACCTCCAGGCGACGTGAATTCGTCATGGAGGTGTCTGCCAGCGGTAGCACAGCCCGTGGCACAGGCAGCAATAAAAAGCTGGCCAAGCGCAATGCAGCAGAAGGTAAGTTCACCTTAGGCTATAGCTAAAGTTTATCCTGATAATCAAATGTTTTGGTTTTAGCTCTGCTGGAACTGCTGGAGAACCCGAATCGTGATGGCACTGATGGAGCGCCATCTGATAACAATGGGGCAACTGAAGCTGCACCAGCGGACGCGGCCACTGATGTTGTCGATGTGCCTACGCTCTCAACTGGCGCAGGACCTGTGCCTGGCATTCTTATTCTACGCCAGAAGCAGAAACGTAAGTTGGGTCAAGAATTATCCAAGATTTGATGTGACCAAACACATTTTTCAATTACAGCAGCTAAGAAGAAGGATGCGGTTATCGTTATCAAGTCCAGTGCTGAGCCAGCAAAGGAGAACGAAGTCAAACCCGATGCTACGATTACAACAACAGCAGCAGCAGCAGATGAGGACACTGGCAGCAGCAATAACAGCAACACAAGCAACAGCAGCACCGAGTCAAATGCCAATGAAGCTGCCAACAGCAATGAGAGTACGTTGAACACTTCCACGGGCAGCAACTCCAGCGGTGTCAGCAGCAACAGTAGCAATGTACCTAGCAACAGCAACAATGGAGCTAATGGCAGTGGTGACGCCAACGGTGCTGGTGGCAGTGGCAGCGGAGGTGGAGGCGGAGGCGGTGTGCATATGAAGGAGCAGCTAATCTATTTGAGTAAACTGTTGGAGTTCGAGGTAAGTTCAGTTGAAATTCGCAACAATTAACACTTACTGATCATAATGTCGACTTTGCAGGTCAACTTTTCAGATTATCCAAAGGGTAATCACAATGAGTTTCTTACCATTGTCACGCTATCCACAAATCCCCCACAGATCTGTCATGGTGTGGGCAAGAGTTGTGAGGAGTCGCAGAATGCGGCTGCACGCAACGCACTGAAAATCCTCAGCGAACTAGGCCTCAATAATGCCAAGAAATAAGCCAAACTAAAGTAAACTAAACTGCAATTTTTGTTGTTGTGCATATGCAAAACTAAAAGATAAACAAAAGCAAAGACAAAAACAAAGAAAAAAAAAAACACCCGTCCACAAATCAAACCTTAAAAAGCTCAATGAAAAAAGAAACAAAAAAAATACAAAAAAGCAAAATAAAAAGCTGTGTGCAAATTTGAAGTATGTAAAGAGAGAAAACTATGCAAGAAACAGTAATTTTTGAAATAGCAAATTATTAGTTAATACCTATTTATTTATTTATGTGCAAGTGTGCGCAATGTGCGAAATAAACGAACGTGTTCGTGCATTGGGCAGACTGCTGTTATTATTTTATTTATTTGTTGTTGAATTTGAGAAATATCTAAACGAATTGAACAGATCTGAGCCAAGTCAAGCAACGAAAACTGAACTCAATGTTAATAATCCAGTATAAAGCAACCCCCGTAATTAAAACAATAACTATATAGCCTAATGGAAACACAACCAAGAAATGTTGCAGCATGTTGCACACATATTAATATCTATTGATCTATTGATGTAAACTCGTCGTTAAAAAAGTCACTTGAATTGAATTGATGAACATATTATAAATACGTAAAGAAAAGCGACCCTAGATGAAAATTATAATATTTATTAGCTGCATGCGGCTGCTGAGAAGCTTCTGCAATGCTTTCAAAAAATAAATACAAAAATTTTGATGCCACAAATGTGCAAAACAAAAAAAAAAAAAGAAGAAACTAACTAAAACTAAAACGAAACAGTAAGCACACACGCTGCACACGCCTGTGAAATTTTTAATTTATTTTTTTCAAAGCCAGAAAAGCCGATAAAACGAAGCTAAAGAACTGCTTGAAGATGAATTGCTTGTGGTCGAATGTATGATGGAACTCGTCGAATAATGAATCTATAATATTATATAACATATACTATAATTAATCTAACGTAAGCATGAACAACGACAGCTAGAACAACTACAACAATTGTGCAGCTTAATAAATTTCAGAAGAACATTTCAATTTGCAAATTCGATTGATGTTTTGCGAATTGTTCATGTGACATTTGAAATTTGTTGGCCCAACGTGGTTAGTGGAACTTGTGCTGGCTCAAACTTGTGGCTGTCATTTGTGGCATCTTTTGGCCCAAATTGCAGCAGCTGCCGCGTTGGGCTATTCGCTTATGGTATCTAAAGAAAGGAAATACAATTTACATAATCGTTAAATATATATAATTAAATGTTTAAAATCCATTTTGTAAATGCTCAGTTTTTGGCGAGTCCAACTAAAAGCTGAGCATCTTTATGAATAACGTGTTGTTTAAAATGCCCCCTCCCCGTTTTCGACTGTTTATTTGTTTTCTTTTACATATTTGTAACAGTTAATTACACACACACCGAGATTGTTTACACATTGTTTTGGTATACACACAAACACACACAGAAGACATCGAAATTGTTTGTATAGTAGTTTTTAATTGCTTAAATGCCCATTAAACAGCACAGATTAAGCGTTAAGTTGCGTTATTATGTCAAATTGTATTTTGTCGAAAGCATTCTCTCGTCGGAACAATGTGCATGATTACTTTGGATTGCAGAAATTGCAAGGAAATTGGAAATTGTACGAAATCTGAAGGATAAGCGCATTAGAAACACACATCCAGTATTAAATCGTATACACACAAATCAAACACTCATATAAATATCTCAATAATATATTTATTATATATGTATGTACACAAAATATATCGAAACAAAACAATAAATACCTTAAATCGTGCACATTGTTTGCATGCGCTACCCTGCCCCCTCCCACGCTAAGCTCCTATATAACTCTCCCCCCCTTCTCCAAATGAAAATGTACATTTTGTTAGAAGATTTTGCAAATCGAGAAACAAAAAAAGAAAACAATCGGCGATGACTCAACAAATCAATCTTAATCTTTGCAAAATCTTCACAAAATTAATAAGATATAATATATAATATGTCGTAATTATGTTTATAAAGAAGGAAACAAACTAATCTGTTCATTAAGACCAACAGAAAAAGCTAAAGAATACAATACAAAAGGCATCAGAGAGTTGTGAATACAGCTAAATAAATAAATACACATTCATTAGATTGTAAGCCTGCCCATAAATGAACGAGAAGAAGAAGTAGCTGAAGAAGCAACAAGTGTAAGTCTTATATGCATACATAGAAACAATAGTCTTGTCTTTCGTGTGTACTACGGGAAAACAAAAACAAAAAGAGAGAGAGAGAGAGGAGACCCTACTACTATGATATGTTAAATGTAATACTTGTAATAAACATTCAAATAAAGTTGAAAACAAAGTCTTCTGCATTATAGTGGGTGGCTTATATCACACATTATATAACACATATACTTACAGATCTTCGATCCTCAGAGATTATTACGGCTGTTGATTTATGTCATTCTCCGCTTCATAAACTAATAGTCTTAATTTATGGCCAACTCCGTCCGTCCGGCCTGTGCCCAATAAAAAAACACCTTATGTAAAAAATATCATAAAAATTAGTGAAAATTATTTTCTGACTTCACAAACAAAACAAAAAAAGGGGTAGGGTATAAAAACTGGTGACAGGCGGAGGGAATTAACGCTTGTTAATTTGACGAAACATTTCGCAAAGTTCGCGACGAAACTGTAAACGCATTAAATACCTAATATGTTTATTGATCATCGATGACTAACCGGCGAATCGTATAAAATTAAAACAAACTATGGTAGAGCATATAAAGACTTGATGGCATAACTCGTGCATGAAGAGAACCCAGAAAGGCGGAAAGCATCGCGATAAGATACTCGTGGAGGTGGTAAATAAAATACCAAATAGCTAAACTGACGGACAGACAGATATGGCTATATCGACACGGCTTTTGATGCTGATTAAGAATATATATACTTTGTGGGGTCAGCCACGGCTGCTTGTGCCTGTTGCATCCGGTTGGTACAAAGTTATTATACACTTCTCACCTATGGGTAGCGGGTATAATTATACAGTAACCTAAGTATACTTTTTTATTTTTTCAAAAGCTGACAACTATGTCATATAAATTTTATAGAAACACATAAAAATACATAAATATATCGAAAGATTAAAGATATTAACATTTTAATTAATATTTAAACAGTTTTATAATATACTGTACAATTAAAAAAAAAAATAATACTCTACTGGAAAAAAAATAACAATAACAATAAATATAATAAGTAATTCAATAAAAAGAAAATAATAATAATTGGAACAGGAAATAGAAGTAAGTAGATGTGCCTATATTACGCTTATTATTTGATAACAACTGTACATAAGTTAATGCAAATAATCGCAAATCAAGTTCTACTCTGACATGCGACAGTTCAATTAATTTTCATCTGTTGTTTCATCTTTTTTTTCTCTCCCCAGACTGTCCTGGGCATAAAACATGTTTCTCAGATGCGCATTTCTTGTGCAGCTCTGTGCTCTGCGCTTTCTCCGCTGGCATTTGGCTATCCGATTAAAATACAACGTTTTCTGGTGGCAAATGCATAATAAAAATACATAAAATTAAATAAATCTGTTGTGCTGTTGTTGTTGCCCTGCACATGCGACGCAGCCTGGCCCTATTTACCTCTATCCCCCCATCTGCTTTTCTCCTCCTCTCGGCAAAATCAAAGCGTTGCCCACATTTGCATTTGCATTTCTTTCGATTGACCCCCCCAACCTCACCTCATCTTTCTTTCTCTCTCTCTCTCTCTCTCTCTGTCACTCGGAGATGCGCAGCCGGCACAATTTGGTGCGTCTCCATATGTATACATGTGTGTGTGTGCGTGTGTTGATTAATTTATGGCGTTGATAATAATCCGGCACCGGCATCGTGTGATTATGAAATTTGTAACTTGTGTTTTGTATTTTGTATCTGTTTCGTGGTTTTTGGCAAAAGAAATCAATAATACAACTGGAGGAGTGAAAGAAGGAAAGACATAGAAAGACAAAAAGAGGGGGGAGAAAGGGAGCGAGATAGAGGCCCAGAAACAAGATGCGAGACAAGAAATTAACATGTGTTTGTCAGCGCCGGCAAAGACATTAGTAAACCCATCCAAAAAATTATGTAATAAGCATTTGATTTTGATATGCCACGGGAATTCGAGTCGGAATTGGGTTTTTGGGGTTTGTTGGAATGTCTCTCAGATTGCTTCGCCTTGGCTGGGGGCTGCGGAAATGGAAGTTCAGCTCGCCGAATCGAGCAATTAATGCTGAAGTATCAATTTAAGCCAGTTTTCCCTGATTGTTATGGGCTTTATGTAAGCGTTCCGATATTAATTTACAAAAAATACATATACGTATATACAATATTATTATATATACTTTGGGAATTTTCGGGCGTGTTGGTGAACGAAAGTGAAACTCTCTCTCTCTCTCTCTCTCTCTCTCTCTCTTCGCTTATTGAATTGAGATGAGTGCGCATAGGGCTTGGCTGATTTGAGCTTGATTTTGGTTTAAGGTTTTTGATTTTTGCTTTTCGATTTTTGATTTATCTGCCTGTCAGGTGCGAATGCCTCGCCGGATAATTTGGCATTTGACAAGCATTTAGAAGCAAACGCCTATCAGTCTCCGTCGCCATCTCCATCTTTGAGTCCGCGTGTGTGGGAATCCACTACGGCGGCCGTTTCATATTGTTCATGGCGTATCGAAATGGAATTCATCACTTTCATTGGGATTTGTTGGCGTGTTCCCGTCTGCCTTAATCACTTCGATGAGCCGAAATTTATTTTAATCATGCCTAATGAGCTTTTCATAGCTGTTTGGCTTTTATTTTTCTTGTTGTTGTTGTTGTGGCGTGCGCTGTGAGAGAATATGTATTATGTCTCCCCATATGCGTTATGGTTTTTATTTTGGCCAGAAGCATTGAATAATTTGACTCCATTTGCATGTGGATTGGGGCCCTGGGGCTGCTGCCTCTGTGGGATCGATTGAAACGGTTTCTTTGCAGGTGCTTTTCTTTGTCGCAATGATTTATTACATGCCCCTTCCCTCCACGCACAGTATTTTATAGATTTTTTGGGTTTATTTATTGTATATATAAACTGTATATAAGACACATTTTTATATAATTTTTTTTTTAATAAATGTTAACAATTTTCTAAGGCATCCTTAATTATTTAACATTTATTTGACTGAATCCAGGTTTATCGCTATCTATTAATGTTTTATTCCGAGAATTTTGTATTTGAGCAAAGTATGTTTTACCTGTCCGCATCTGATGTCATTAGCAAAGCGGTTCTTTAGATTTCTCGTCTGTTTTTAAGCTGATCCTTAATATATCAGATTCCTTGGGAATTTTAAAACTCTGTCTTCAAAATTGTCTTTCATTTAGCTGCTTAATAAGAACGCCTGAGTCAACTCTATATGTATGGCGATTCTTAATTATTAATAACGGATCTGCAGAGAGACCCTATAATTATATGAGTTTAAGTATACAATAGATGCGGATAATTACGAGGCGCGTGCAGGAAGCGAAGTCGACTCGGGGCAAAGCAATGCAAAGCGCCCACATTTATTTTAAGTAATCAAAAAGTAGCCGCAGGTGGAGAGCAGCAGCGAGAACGGAGACCCGCAAGAAGTCAAAGTCTATATCGAAGTCGAAGTGGAAACAAATTATGCCTAGAGAACATTGTGGATATTGTATATTTTGCAACTGATTTGTCTGAAGTGCCAACAATTGGATTACTCGGAATTGAAGTACAGCAATCACTTGAGCTAACTCGACTTAAGTACAAAAGAAACACTCGACAGGCGGTCTCCGATCGATCGATGGCTCTGTGGTTATAATACCCAAACAGAAGATTTCTTCGATTGCAAATCAGCAATATCATTAATTTTTATTGGTCTTTAACGAAGTGTGGGGGAGGGGCTGGCGAAGGCAGCTCCAAATGGCACAAGTGCTTGCATAATGACTAAAGTAGAAACTATAAGTTGGAGGGCGCAAAAGAGATAGAGATAGTGAAACATTCGAGCTATTTTGCATAAAAACAAATAGCTGGATACGATTATGTGTCGAACTGATGGATGCCAAACGCAACAATAATAATAATAATAATGGCAGCAGCACGTGTTTTTTTCTTAATTTGCAAACGATACCCTGTTTGGAGAATAATGTAAGGTATATTGTTAATGTATATTTTGACAATCATGATCTAGATTCAGATTAATAAAAGATAAAATTATGATCTAAGGTGCAATGTATTTTTACAATAATAAATTACACGTCTTACAGGTAACACTACAGGGTATCTATGTTAATATTAGAGTAGGGCAGGGCAATGGGGGCAGTGTTAATAGCGATACTCTCAAGCTAACCGATATATATAAACTATTGAAATAATGTATCGATATATAACTTTGAATGCTTGGTCATTCGATATATGTATTTGAAACATCGAAAGAGAGAAAAGTACTTAAGGACATTGACTTTTACAAAATAAGAAGTCTAAACTTTGTTAAGGAATTCCATATGATAATCAAGAATTTTGCAGGGTACCTTACCAAGCACAAACTCAAGACTAAAGCTTGCAACTCTTTTAAAATTTATTGTCTGTTTCGATGGATTTGTCAAGATGAAGAAGAAGAAGCAACAGCAGCAGCAGCAGCATAAAGACAAATTCGCCAATGAAAGAAAACATATGAAGTGTCATGTTCGTAGATAAGGCGCACAAAAGGCTTAGACAGCTTAGCTCAGCAATAAAGAAGACAAAACAAATCAATTTGAAACCGAATAATAATGGCAATGAGAACTGAAGCGTGCATAAGTCGAAATTGTTTCCACTGTTTAATTAATGACACCGACAAAAGCTGTTTAATAATAGAATTTATTGAATATTACAAATTTATTGCGCGAATCTATTGATGAACCGTGCACCGATGTACTCATGCTTTGTGTATATATACATATATACAAGTGTGTTGTCATTGTTGTTGTGCATGCTCTTGTCTTTGTTGTAGTTGCCGTGCTCTCTCTCTCTGTGTTCCCCTTGTTTGCACTCTGTCTTAGTAGCCCTCGTTGCGCAGTAGCTGAAGCTCCTCTTCAAAGTGCTCGGGTGTCCAAGTTCCAAAGATGCCATCGCCCATCATAATGTAAGCTTTGAACATCTGATTCCAATCGGGATGCGGCTTATCTTCGTTCTGATACTGAATCTCCATCGGATTCTTCCCTGTTGTCTCTGGCTGCGCCTTCCGCGCCTGCTCCTGCTGCGTCTTCCACGACGTCTCCTTTGGTGTCTCCTGCTGCGTCTCCTGTGCAGCACATTGCTGCAGCGCCAGCAGCAGCAGTTGAGCTGCCACTGCCAGCAGCCAGAAGCGACAACCAGGCGATCGTATGCGCATTTCTTTGCAAGGGAAATTATTGAAAAACTATTTCAAATTGAATTCCAAACGGAATGTTGTCACTTTTATAGGCAAATTCCGGCGACACACTTTGCCATGTTGCCACAGTTGGTTCGATTAGAGATCGAGAGCGAGTGCAAACAGCGCTTTGTTGCTGTTGTTGCTGTTGTTGCTGTTGTTGCTGTTGTTGCTGTTGTTGCTGTTGTTGCTTGTCAAACATATTGTCGGACACTGGCCAAAAGCGGATCACGGACAAATGAGCGTTGCGAACTAAACAATTTCTGATGCTTGCTCGTTGTCCGGAGATGCCTCCAAATCACGTGGTGCTTGGCAGAATCAGCGAATCGGATAGGTAATTTGCATTTGATGCCGCACGACGCACACCAACATCACCGACACCACCTACTCCATTAATCATTGCAGAGTCTCTGGGCTAAAATACCTCAAGTGCAGCCGTTAAATTACCTCGCTAAGTTGCTTTAATTGATCGCACAGGCTTTTTGTTTGAGTTTAATTAAACAAAAGTGTCGAAAATAATCTTTAGATTTGGGTCACACGATACTCAAACGTGGCCGATGTTGATGCGGAAATTGTCTGTTTAGCGCTATGACAGATAAACCCCCCACCCCCCCAACCCACCATCCCCTGACCAGCCAGCCTTGAAGACGAAGTGCGCTTAGTAAATTAATATAAATTAATTAAGTACAGAAACAGCAACAGCAAAATCACATGCAGAGCACATGCTGCATTCTTGTTGGCCAAAAAATCGTGAGAAATCTTGTGCGACCCAATGAAAATGAAAGTTAGTCGAAGCTGCCATTTCCCGCTGACCAAAGCCGAAGAAGGGCCACAAATGCATTTTTGATATGCTGCAGCAGCAGCAGCAACATCTCCAGCAGCAGCAGGTTGTCACCGGTTCCCAACCGGAGAAGCAGCCCAGCAACAACATCATCATCATCGCCAGCATCATCTTCATGATCATCATTGTGGCTTGATACGCAATCGATTGTTTTATTTTATTTTGTTTTGTGCTTGCTTGTTTCTTGTTTTTGTTGTATCTTCTTCTTTTACGCATATTATAAGACCGTTTCGCTGTCGCTGTCGCTCTGCTGCGATGCCTCGTCTCATTTTGGCCAAATATTTCGATATCTTTGGCTTTTCAGTTCAGTTCAGTTCAAGTTCGCGTCTCGAGCGGTTTGAGTTTTGTGTCGACGCGTCCATCGAGTTGTGATACGAGCTGCACAGGATAACGCCAGGATAACCTTAACTGGCAGGATAATGCTTTTGTGCTGCTTCGGCTATTGTGAAGTTCATTTCTAAAAGTGTTTTTCAAAAAATACAAACGAAAAGTTTATTGAAACCAAACTGAGAATTAAGCTTTAAGTAAAGCGAATTTATTTATTTATTAACTGAAAGGTAAATTTTAAATGTGCAATGATAATAACTTCATCAAATAATAATAAAATAATAAAAATAATAAACTGAACAATTTTGTGAGAATTAAAAACTAACAAGGTAGAGAAGAATGCAAATAATATTAATGTTGGAATCCATTTAAGATCTTTAAGTTGTTGTTGTTAATGATGTACAAATATCAAAACAACATTAGGACATAATGATTCTACCATATGACAGGGCATCACACAAGGATTAATAATATAATTATTATAATCATTAAGGCATTCGTGTCTTAGGGAATACAAAACAATACTCAAGGATTAAACATGTATTAAAAAGTATATTTTCAAAAATCCGTCAAACTTCTTCTGTTTATTCAATAAATATTCGTGTCCTGCTTAAGATTTTCATATTTATAGTTAGTTCTTCTTTGAATAGCATGTATCTATTTATATATGCTCGATATAATATAACATAATATATAATTTATCATCATAACACATAATGTTCATGTTTTTAAACTCCACATATTTTTTGTTATTTGAGTAACCACAATTTTCAAATATCAATTCTGATTCTCGTACAATATATTTAAATTATGAAACTTCACCTCTACGAAGAAACCCTATGCTGAGTCGAAAACAATTGTGGTTACCCTTTGTTAAGCCCTCTGATTGTTAGCCCTTGTAGATCTTGAAATAATTGCTTAATATGCCCAATTCAGTGCAGATATACCTGACTGACAGCCCACAATGCGAGACCAGCAATGCGGATATAGAATCGATAATTCCCCGACTTCAGAGCGAGGCACACAGTGCGATCTGCCGAATCTGAAGTGGACCGCATTCTCAGCATTCGTAGTACGTGTTACGCACTCAATTAACGTCAGATGAGCACAATGACAGCCACTTGGGGAAGAATTCATTGGATCGTATGGAGGCACTGTGAGAAAATCCCCCCCAGCTGAGATGAAGAATGTTTGCCTTAGATTGATGTCATGCTCGACACGAAGATCCTTTTTCTATTTAAATCATTCGCTCGAGTGGGTTTCGTATTGTTTTGTTTACTCAGTCACATCAGAATTAGATTGCTATAATTAAATGTTGGAGTATAGCGAAACCAGTTCCTAAGTAATTGACTGCGGGCATATGATATCATTGAAGATTTATGGTTCGGTTACCTCCAGTTACTCAAAACGTGCTGCTAATTTATTGGCACCAAACAACAGTGGGCTTCCTCACCAAATGATCATGTGATTAAACTATGTCTCGCTGTGTTCTCAATTCATCTCTAGATACAATAATTTAGTACTAAAATAATTACAGATTATACAATGCGGAATCGATGAGATTACAGCACGAACAACCAAAAAAAAACAAATCAAAATAAACCGAAACATTTTGAAGTTCGAGAAATCGTTCAAAACGATTTAATGAGCTTGTACATTCACTTTTGCCTGGCTCCGTCAATGTTTATCTATGTTTACCATAGATATTTTCATCTGTTTTCCAGCTGAG